>JASPKZ010000017.1:1140000-1835000 GCA_030220185.1 Diploptera punctata
TGATTTTCAAATCATCGATAAATTTAGAGGATTTGGAAATCAAGAGTGGCATTTGTTAGGACTATTTAACGAATAAAGTTAATTTGTTTACTCAAAAATCATTATTTAAATATAGTTAACGGGTTTTTAAATATTTTTATATTCATTGTAAACGGCGATGTTTGAAAACAAACCAGAAATGTGGTTATGTTTCATTTGTTTATTCACTGCAACTTGATCATATTATTTATTGCCAAATAGGATCGCAATATTGTAAGAATGCACCTAGCGGATAAAAAAAATTAAACACATCAAACTGTATATTATAATCAACATTATAAGTTATTAATTTATACTTTTAGTAAACAACTCAGTAAAGCCATTATGTAAAAACACAATTATTGAACACACTTATCAAGTATGTTGTTCAATGGAATCTGTTCATTATTTGCCATATTCAACGTTTTATTGGAGAGTCAGTCACTACAAAATAATGCTCTGTCCTGTTCAGAATATTAAAAGGAGGAGCTTCCTTTATCACAAAAACAGGATCTGGTAAAGATAATTCGATAAAGAGCGAGGTAAAAGACGACTGTCATTGGTTGTAAAACAAAATTCGTTGAAACGTGATTGGTCATAGAGTTAAATAGTCTAAATAAACGGTTGGTTAATCTTGATAGAATGAAGGGAAACCGCTTTCAGAAGATAGCTATTCAATACTGTCCAAAAGGAAAAATAACAGACTAGCAGGTCGTTCCAGACTTTTCGATAAAGGCAACAATTCTAATGGAGACAGAACAGAACGATATCATGCTCTTGATGACGATGATGATGATTATGATAAAGAATATCTGTCATGTTAACATCGATAACGGTTACAATGACGTAACGGAGAAAATGTTATATCAATTGCTAAAACTTAAATGACTTTTTAAAATCTTAGCTTTGGACTCATACGATGCTATTAACCCTGTTCAGTGTAAACAGGAGGCTTAGGCTGTAACTGTTAACAACTGAGTAATACTTGACAGGGCGTTCTCGTCGCAGGGGTGACAAAGTTCTGTCGGGGTATATCGAGAGCTCGTGTCCAGGGGTGAAGACCTTAACGGCAAGAACAATACAATGGAACAAGCTTTCAAATATTGCAATTGGCGGAAGAGGCAACCCTTTCCTTACGGCGAAATATAAGGATCCATCTCCGGGGTATCAAGGAGAAAGACCTAAACGGTCTGACAAGAGCGGAAGAGGGAACCCTCCCAGTAGGGCTGATATAATGGGACGTTATGACGATGAGTCTTTAGAAGGCAGCATTTTCAATCGTCTTACCCTGCGAGGTGCCAGTAACACCTTTAGGGGACAATTTTCATTACTAAATGTTTACATGAAAGCAACCGGACTGGCCATATGAAGAGATGATCTGAACAATTCTAACAATTCTAGCTTTCATGAAACCGGAACGAGCCAACAGGCTTAATCCTTGGATGAAGAAGAAGAAGAAATATTTGATTTGTAAACAAATATTAAAATTTGCCATTGGATCTGCCGAGTATATAAAACGCGAATACGTGATGGATATCAGTCTGCATTGATTTTTATATTCGTGGATTTGTTATAGGAGATGCGCACGATCGTGTTTCCATAACAACACAAACAAGACATGTAAGACATGTTACCTTTGTCATCTTCAATGCAAATCACCAAGATATCTTGTGTAAGCGTATTACTTTCCAAAGGAAAACGAAATTAAAATCCGTTTCAAATCTTATTCAAGATACAAATATTTGCAATTACTAAACATTATAAGGAGAAAGAAGTCAGACGATACAAAGGGCCAAAGAAGCTTATAACATGAACATTTTCTGTGAATTTCTGGAAATAGAATTTAAAAATGGAATACAGTGGACTTTCATGTCAGATGCCTCATTGTCAATCATTCGCGGTATTATAAATATCCCTGCTTATTATTTTATTTCTTGCTCCTAAACTAAGGTACTTATTGGTTCGCATCAAATTTATACAACACTGCATTTAATCCTTCCAAACGAAATTCTTACAAACTGTTTTTTGCCGTGAAGGGAAGTATATCTCATAATTTAAGAAGTTAGGACGTCGTAAAACTATACCATCTGTTATATGGTAGAATTTTGTAAAGAGACGGAATAACTTAGATATCAGTTTCTACAGAGAAATTACTCATATAGGATCAAGTGGATTTACGTGTTGGTGTTATTTATAGGTCGAAATCGTAGACAAAAGATTTAAATTCTTGGGTAATGTGAGAAAATTTAAAAAGTACGAAATTAGGTCGAAATGAATAAAATCATATTATTGAAAATTACAATTTTAACTTGAGAAATATGTTCCGTATATAATTTCACTATACATTGTTTTCGTTCAATTGTCATACATAATTATACAATCTAAAATTTCCGATTCCAGACGGAAAAACGTGGCAACCCTGCAGCAGTGATCTGACAAGCAACCAGATAATTGTGATCTGGAACGCCGGGTGTGTTCTTGTAATTGTGGTATAGCGAGTTCAGGAAATAAACTATCCGTGATTCTGTGAAACGCCAAGGTTTAGAAAAGAATAATGTCCTTCCATAGCTTTTTTTTTAATTATCATTTTTTTTTCGTTTATACTAGATTTTCCTTATTGTTTTATCTTTTTCTTTGTTTATTTTACCAGTTTGTTAACTTTCTTTAATTCTCACATAGACACAAGGACAGGACACACACACCCAGACCCAAGGTGGAGATTTAAAATCCCCTACCCCGCCAGGAATCGAACCCGGGTCGCCGGAGTGGAAGGTAGGGACTCTACCGATTACGCGACGGACAATAGTGAATTATTGTGAATAAAATAAACTATTTTCTAAATTTTTAAGTAAAACCGGTGTAAACTTCTTAAATAAATTCTACCTGTTCCAAAGTCACTGCTACTAGTGAAAATGTGTGTGTGACTATGTAATTTTTTGGACCAAAGAGAGATGAATACAGGTGAATGGAGAAGATTACATGACAGTGAACTACGTGAACTTTATAGGAAGCCAGATATCCATCCATAATAATTCTGCCCGAAAGCAGGTACTTCACTGCAATCATAGCATTTTCATCTATGCTTGCAGCTTTACTAGGGAATTGTAGGTGTGGCAGCTTCCCGTTACTTTCCACACCGGTGAAGGATGATGATGATGATGATGATAATGATAAGGATGATGATGATGGCCATATGATTTCGGGGACCGTTTCAAGCTAGATATAATAATAACAATTAAGTCTCGTAGACTGCGATGGGCAGGACGTGTGGCACGAATGGGGAACGAAAGATGTGCAAGGAAGCTTCTTGTAGGAAAATCAGACGGAAAACGCCCACTTGGTAGACCTAGAATGAGGTGGGAGAATAACATTAACCACGATTTGAGGGAAGTGGATTATACAAGGAATAATTGGAAAATATTGGCTCAGAATAGGGATATGTGGAGAGCGTATGTCCGCGCGGCCATGATCCTACGGGTTTGATAGTGTCAGTGAGTTAGTTGCTGTATGTGCTTTATCATGAAAATAAAAATTAATGCCTGAACTGAGTGCGACAGGCTTAGAAGCTCCTTGGTCTACCAGCCGGCTGCTGGCCTCCCATCTACATGTGTTAGTCACAGAGTTAGACGATCATCAAGCCAGTGTAGGGGTGTGACATGTGGTCAGTATCTCCATTATAACTGGTTTTCTCAACCTGGAGCCGCTACTTCTTGTAACTACCCAAATGCCTCACGAAGATGGGTGGGCACTAGCCGAAATTCCTTGAAGAAAATTCTTACCCGACTCGAACCAGCGCAAGTACTCATAGCTCTGTGCCAAGGCATCTTGCTACGGCGAGGGACTAACCGGGATTTGAACCCGGGTTCAAATTCTGTTTCAGAAATTAATTGTTCATGACATATTTTGGCTTTCATTGCTTAATGTCTAAATTTCATTGTAACATTACAATATATATATATATATATATATATATATATATATATATATATACATCCACCGCTGTGGTCTCGAGGTAGCGTGCTACCTTGTCACGCAGTGGGCCCGGGTTCGATCCCCGGTCGGGGCAGTATTTCTGGGCGAGGTTTTTATCGGGGTTTTTCCTCACCCATAAGACAAATGTCAGGAAAACTTTAAGGCCCAAACGGTCCCCGAAATCATATGGCCATTATCATAATCATCATCATCCTTCACCGGTGTGGAAATCAACGGGAATCTACCACACCTACAGTTCCCTAGTAAAGCTACGAGCATAGCATGAAAATGATATGATTGTAGTGAAGGACCTGCCTTCGGGCAGAATTACTATGGATGGATATATATATATATATGCATAAACCATTTTTCTTTAATATTGGAACAGAAATTAGACCAAACGGCCTAGGAGGCCCGCTTAGTCAATATAGGCCTATTACTATATTTTTTCTTTTTCTTTTAATACAGAATATTAATAAATTCGACTTTTGAATAAGTAGCGAGCCCGATGCGATCTGCTGACCGCTAGTTGCATCACACAGTAGTAAAGCATTCCATCAAATTAAGTGGTTCTGAACATGGAGCTTCTGACTTGTGTTACCTGTTTTCTTGAAATTCCCGTGGGAAAGTAACCTGGTACAAAGCATTTTCTTCACGGTTTGTTGTTTGCCGATGCTTTTTACCTTATTTTGCATTTCCCTCGTGTTTCTGATCTTTTTCACATTTGTCTTGTCGGACTTTTACTGCGTTCTCGGTATAATCCACCAGTTGGTTTTCTGAATATCTCCCTTAATATTCAAGAATGCTTTATATTATCATTTATTTCTTACTACCAAATCCATATTTTTTAGTTTTACTATCATTATATTTTCTAATATTTAAAAAACATTTTTGTTTGTTCGTATTTTATGCGCTGCCATAACGTTTATCTGATTGTAATGTGGATTTTGGAAATTGTTCAGGAGTTTTCCGGAATGGTTATAGGCTATAAGAGAGGTATTTTTTTTTATGTATAATGACTATTTAACTCATGTTCCAAATGGGAGTCAATGACCAATCACGAATCAATGATGTTTTATTTACAGCCAATCACAGTCGTGTTTCGCCTAGAATTTACCAACCAAAGTTTATCATAATAAAGAAATCACCTCCTTTTTAACATTCTGAATAGGTCATAGCATTATTTTGCAGTGACTGACTCCCAAAGAAATACGGCTACCAGATTGTATATATAGTGCATGAATGTCAACACATGCCGCATGCGGGAGTTAATATAAAAACATTTGTAGCTATTGATTATACCACCAAAAAAAGAAAGCACTGTTTGCACGTTCTTAAATGTATTTTTTCCCAGGTAATAACATTCCAGAAAAATAGAATTGTCATATTTACATCATAGGACATCAGAAATGAATTAATATAGGTCTACAGTTTGAAGTGTTTCATTTTTTCTCCAATAGAGTGAATTCGTACAATATTGCCTTCCTTTGGCAATAAATAATATGATCTGGTTGCAGTGATGAACAAAAGAAGCAAATGAAGCGAACCAATCGTTTCTCATTTGTTTTCAAACATCGCCTTTTACATTAAATATATAAATATTTTAAAATAACCATAGTAAAATAATGATTTGTGAGTAAACAGCTTAATTTTATTCGTTGAATAATCCTAACAAATGCCACTCTTGATATCCAAATTCTCTAGATAAATTGGAAATCACTCGTGGCATTACTTGTGATTAATTACTGCATGCTCCATTGCATGGCGCAATACTACATGCATGTTGTAACAGTCACATCTTTTGTCTGCACTATTTTAGTCTATATTATGCTCTTATTTGATTAGAGAGTCAAAGTCTAAACATTTACGAATTTCTGGAAATGTTTTTAAGTATTTGATGACTAGTTCACTTTTACTTGTTGGCCACTTTCCGCCTGCTCTAGTAATATTTGTTTCTAGCATTTTCCTATCAATGTTTATCACTTCGCATTCGTACAAAATGTGGTCGACTGTCTGTGAGTTTCTGTTGCAGATGCAGGTCGGATCTTCTGTTATCTTGAATCTTTGTAGATATGCACCGATTTTGCCGTGTCCTGTGGTTAGAACTGTGATGCTGTGTGTAAGGGTGATGTTTGACTTTAATCTATGCTGTACACTAGGGAAGAATGATTTGTAATAGCACCTTTTGTTGTAGTTTGCCACTGTGTTGCCCATTTCTCTGCACTATTGTCCATTAGAGCTCTTTTGACCGCACTCAGTTGTGTTCTGCTGAATGCGATTTCTTCTTCGCTCCTACTTGCTGCTTGTTTGGCCAGACTGTCCGCCTTTTCATTGCCTTCGTTTCCGACGTGGGCTTTCATCCAAGTGAAGTTCCCAATTTTGCTGCTGTAGATGCGTCGTAATCTTTCGTCATAAGAGAGGTATTGTACTCAGCTCCTACGCCCTTAAAAATCAACCCTTCGTAAAAGTAGCTTTTTTGGGCGCTTAAATGGCTTTACACAGCCTAAACCATAACAAATACACAAATTGAATATCATAAGAAAAAAAACTCTACAAAAAATTCCGCGACGGCATATGTTTATCTTTGACGGACAATTCACAATAACCATTTTTGTATTTGCCAAGAAGATCAAGATAAGTAGATAGCCCGGCAACGCCGGGTAATCAGCACGAGATATCTTTGAATAATTACTATACATATTTATAATAATTTTCCCTTTTACTCATTCAACTGTACGTAAAAACACTTTAATTAATTTATTCGAAAAAGATCGGATAAGTAGTTTCCCGGGTAACGACGTACTCAACACGGGGTATATAAAAGTAATTACGATATAAATGTTTCACTTTACTTATTCAACCATAATAAAACACATTAATTTTCGTCTTTGAACTAATTTATGCCAAGTAAATCGGAATGAGCAAATTCCCGGGCATGCTCGGGTAATCAGCACGGGTTATCTTAAAATAATTACGATATAAATTTACATATATAATACTTTTTGTTCCACTTATTCAACAAAACATAAAAACACATTACGTTTCGTCTTTCTGCTCATTTATGCCAAGAAGACCGGATTAAGTAGATTCCTGGGCAATGACAGGTAATCAGCACGTGGTAACTAAAATAATTACTATATAAATATTTAGTTATTTTCCTTTTTACTTATTCAACTAAACATAACACATTGATTTTCATTTCTTTAGGCGTAGCAGCGCACGCCTGGTATTAGACAGTATTTTATATAATCTGGTTCTAGTTTCACTGTCAGATATTTTGAATTTAAATGCTTTATTTATTGGAAAATAACATTTCTTAGGATTTTGTATTATTTTATTTATTTCTTCCTGGATATTATTACGTTTATATAGTCCCTTTAAACAGGAGTCATTAAATAATCAGTTATTGAAGTAATGTCAATTTTACTGTTTGGGACTTGCTGATATTAAGTGACAATTCTAACAAAACCATCGCAGTCTTATTCAATTTAGTTTCTTTCATAAAAGACACCAACAATGTGCCGAACCTTAAATTGCCGAAACGATAATTTATCCTGCCAGTTATTTACATGTTCCGGACCGCAAGGAAAACGAATGTAGCTAATGCTCTGGAGTTAACAACACAGTTATTCTCCTTCTTGCTTCCCAATGCTTGGATGTCACATCTTGATAATTTTGAAGAGTTACGCAGTTTGTTAAATGATGTATGTCCATTTCCACACCCTGAGAACACAATATAGCCTACTCTCAGGAGATATTACTACACCAATTCTATGAAGATTTTTTCATAAGCAGTCATGTCCTGTAGCAGAGAAAACAAGATCATGTAAGTTCTAAGGTATTATTGTACATTATTATGTAATTTGATGCAAATTTAAGTAATCTTTACTCATTTCTTTTTATATTGTTATATATGTAAATTATAATTAAATTTTTGACATTGAGCAATGCAAGCTTAATATGACATGATAAGAGAATTAATGCCTGGACGGGATTTGAACCCGGACCTCTGGTTTGGTACCCCTAGCGTGCTATCGACATTACACTACCGGGCAATTATCCAATGTACAAGTAAATCTGTTTCTTCTATATATATATATGTCCACTGTCTGTGGTCTCTGAGGTAGCGTGCGTCCTTGTCACGCGCATGCGGCCTAAGATTCGAATCCCCGGTCGGGATAGATTTCTGTTATTGGTGAGTTTTTTTATCGGGGATTTTTCCTCATGTTTGTAGGGCATTAATGTCAGGTAAATCTTTCAAGGCCCAAACGGTCCCCGATAAGTCATACGGCCATCATTCAGTCAATCATCGACACCCTCACCGGTTGGTTTTGTGAAAGCAACGGGAAGCTACCACACCTACAATTCCCTAGTAAAGCTGCAAAGCATAGCATAAAAATGCTAGTGATTGCAGTGAAAGACCTGCCCCGGTTGGAAGATATTATTATATTTATATTACTATCTTATGTATTATATATATTTATGATATATCTCCATTATTACTAGATGTAGTGAGAAACCCTGTTGTTCATTGCATCTTGTTTTTGGTAGCTCGCTATGACAAGTAAGTAAACTCAGAGGTCCGGTTTCAAATCCCGTCCTGGCATTTATTTTTCTTATCATGTCATATATATATATATATATATTATATATATATATATATATATATATATATTTGTCCTTTATAAACTTCTAAACCGATCAAACTATCTTCGTGAAAATTTGTATAGGGTTTCGATGCGGCGAATGTTTAACCGTTTTCTATTAAGTTCTAAAACAATTAGGTGTAGGAGTTTACTTGAAACGAACATTGAAAAAATCGCTCTAGCAATCGCAATTTTCGAATATCATATTAAAATAAACGGAGGTTTTTATTATCCAAAAATCAGCGAAATCACACCATTAGAAGAATGTGTCATGGCGGCTAGCTACTAACACGCACAAGTTACGCTCCAGGTTTTAAGTTATTTTTCAGCAGGTGCCTTCGTTATTTCATAGCTAAAGTTGAATATTCGTAGTCAGTTTAAGTATAAATTTATATTAGTTATTGCCAAAAGTGTGTACATTTAACAACATGGGAAAAAAACACACGTAATTCCAACAACGATTCGACAAGTTCTACGGAGGAAGCAGTGAAACGTGTGGTGAAAGAGGCGCTACAGGATCCCGGCACTCTGCAGGTGTTTGTGTCCATGTTGCGGGACCAGGTAGTGGCGGAACTGCAGAAGACCATCCAGGACAACACTAAGGTAATTGAGGATCTGAAAAAGACCCTCGATGAAAAAGACAGAAAGATTGAGGTGTTGGAAAATAAAATAGACGATTTAGAACAATATCAGAGACGTCAATGCCTCAGGATTTTTGGTGTGAAAGAAAGAGGCCGGAGAGGACACTGACCAGAAAGCCATCGAGGTGGCCAAAAAAATCGGTGTCGATTTATCAGTGACTGACATTGACAGAAGTCACCGTGTTGGTGTTAGTAATGCTGAAAGACCGCGGGCTATAATAGTGAAATTTGTTAGTTACCGCAAGCGCAGTGAAGTCTTTCTAAGCAAGAAAAAGTTGAAAGGAAGTGGGGGTCACTGTTCGCGAGGACCTAACGAAGTGTCGCTATCGCCTGCTACAAGACAGTATACAGAAATACGGTATTCAAAATGTATGGACAATGGACGGTGCCGTCATAGCTAAAGTAAATGGCGAAAAACGCAAAATTAGATTTTCTACGGATATCAACTAGATAGGACCTGAGTGTAAAATATGTTTACTTTGTCTTTTCTTTGCTAACAATTATATTGTTAATTTATTTCTAATTTAGGTAAGTTTTAAGTTTATTATTTTTTATTTAGGACAACTTACTTGTTTTATTTTAATTTTTTAAGTTCTTAGCTAAATTATTTTAATTTTATTAGAGTTATTACAGTACATAGTTTATTTTTACTTTCTGCTATTGGCAACATTGAGCTGACAAATGAAGACTTGTTTGTAACCTCTGACTCACTCACCTTCTCCAATCACCCTCTTATTGTGCAGACAACTTTTAACGCAGGTAGCAACATTCCTCAATCCCAACCATCCCCTCCAACAACAAATACTACTAGTCTACTTAAGAATGCATTTTCTATTGATAAATCATCACTTAAAAATCGCTCACGTAAATTCACAAAGCATTCTGTCCCACTTTGATGAGTTTGAAACCATATTTTCATCTCTTGGACTGAGCGCCATTTTAATTTCGGAAACCTGGCTGACCCCTTCCATACCTTCGTCCCTTGTTCACCTAGACGGATATACATTGCTCAGAAATGACAGAATAGATAAAAGAGGTGGAGGAGTTTGTGCCTTTATATCAAATGAGCTTAATCCAAGAATTGTCCACAAGTCCCCTTCTGTATATTCCGCTCGCCCCGAGTTCTTATTCGTAGAAATTCAAGCCAGTCTAAAAAAATGTCTCTTATGCATTGTATACAAACCTCCAAAAATAAGGCACCTTTCGGATCTAGAAAACGCTCTGAACGATTCGTTACCTCATTATGAACACGTTATTGTCGCAGGCGATTTTAATACAAATCTTCTTCAGACTGACTCACCAGCCATACAACTTAAAAATATGTTCCAAAGCTTAAATATGACAATTGTTCCTTTCTCTGCCACACATCATACTGCTAATACCGACACTCTACTGGACTTAATAGTGACTACACATCCACAGAAAGTACTGTCATATGGACAAATTCCTGCTCCCGGCATATCTGCTCATGACATTGTATTCGTAGAATACTCACTCCAATGTCCTAAAAGACGCTCTAAATTGATTACGTACAGAAATTTACAAAACATAGACGATACTAAACTAAAATCAGACGCTTTAGAACTACCTTGGTACACAATATGGAATCTTAGATCAGTTGATGAAAAAGTAGACACATTTAATACACTGATATTACAACTATATGATAGACATGCACCAGTAAAAACCCGACGATTTTCCCGCCCCCCTGCACCCTGGATGAATGACTCAATACGTGAACTTATGTCAAAACGAGACAAAGCATACCAAACATACAGACGACATAAAAATGACGAGAACTGGCAACTATACAAACAACTTAGAAACACAACTACACAAACTATACGCAATGCCAAACTACGACACGCCCACAGTATAATCGGACCTGAAATAAGTGCACGGGACACTTGGCGAAATCTCCGTGCAATGGGACTTAGACAGTTGAATCCCTCAACTGACTCAATAGACATTTCTGTAGATGACTTAAATGAACATTTTACCTCAATACCCATGACACCTCCAGACAACAAGACTAAAATAGACATTCTTAAAGACTTATCCCCATCCCCACATATAGGAAGAGATAAATTTTACTTTAACGACATTTCGCCTATAGACGTTAAAAAAGCACTCAAGCGGATTAAATCCAATGCACAAGGAACAGATAACATCAGCATTTTAATGCTAAATAAAATCATTGACATTATACTACCCACAGTGACTCATATTTTTAATGCTTCCCTTATAACTTCTATCTTCCCTACTGTATGGAAACAGTCTAGAGTTCGGCCTATACCAAAAATAAGTACACCTACTAACTGTAATGACTACCGACCGATTAGCATCCTTCCGACATTATCTAAAGCCCTGGAACATATTGTACATAAGCAAATGACTGAATATCTCCAAGAAAATCACCTCCTTGATCCTTATCAATCCGGCTTTAGATATGGTCATAGCACAACCACAGCTTTGCTAAAAATTACTGAAGATATTCGTGAAGCCGTGGACAGACGTCAATTGACTCCTTTAACCTTACTTGACTTCAGCAAAGCTTTTGACACAGTAGACCACGACTTACTTATGATAAAGCTCAAGCACCTACACTTGTCTGACAGCGCTGTATCCTGGTTCGACTCATACCTGCACGGTCGTCAACAATACGTTTCATTAAACTCTAGATCTTCGTCTTGGCGCAACGTGCCGGCTGGAGTCCCCCAGGGCAGTGTTCTCGGACCTCTTCTTTTCTCAATCTACATAAATGACTTGCCAACTGTACTAAAGCACTGCCGTTATCACCTCTACGCTGATGATCTCCAAATTTACCTACATTCACCTCCTCATTCTCTCTATAACAGCTTGACAAAAATGAATGACGATCTCATATCCATCTTTAACTGGTCTTCAAGTATCGGTCTAAATCTAAATCCTAACAAGTCACAAGTAATTCTAATGGGACAACAAAGACTGCTTACAACCTTTGACATATCTACACTACCAAACATTACTATAAATAATATAATTATCCCTTATTCTTCTTCAGTAATAGATCTTGGACTACATCTAGACGCAAATCTAACCTGGCAAACACAAGTGAAACACATATGTAAAAGACTTTCTCCATCTTACATTATCTTAGACGTTTAAAGAATTTTCTCCCAGTTTCGTTAAAACAAATCCTTGTGCAGAATCTTGTGTTACCACACTTCGATTATTGTGACATTATATATAATGATCTAAACTATGACTTGTCGCAGAGACTGCAGCGTGTTCATAATGCTTGCGTTCGATTCATTTTCAATATCCGCCGTTATGACCATATTTCCGAACACTTTAATAACCTCTCTTGGCTCCGTCTTACTGACAGACGTAAATTGCACTCTCTTTCACTACTTTTCAAGCTTCTGAATTCCTACATCCCTACTTACCTGGCGTCTAGATTTGAGAAGTTATCCTCTTACCACAATATTGACACTAGATCACAAGATAGCAGTCTGCTAACAATTCCTCTTCATAGCACTTCCTCCTATTCTACTTCCTTCACAGTAGCCTCTGCCCGCTCCTGGAATCTCCTTCCTCAAGATATCAGGGGTTGCCGCACACTTGGTACCTTTAAGTCACGCTTATACAGTTACCTGTTGTCTAATAATTAATTTTTCTCTATTTATTTAATTTTATACTATGTCATTAATCTTTTCCTGTTTTTTTTATATATATTGTACATATATATTTAATTCGTTAAATTTAGAGTAAATCAAAATACATTATAAATATTAATTGTATTGTATTCATAACTTGTAATCGTTTATATTTATAGATATATATATTGTAATTTAGATTTAAAACTATTTTTTGTTTGTATTTTTTTTAAACCTGGTTGAGTGGTAGACAAGGCCTTAAGGCCTTAACTCTGCCAGGTAAAATAAAGCTATTATTATTATTATTATAGAAGTGGGGGTTTACTTGAAATTTGAAATTAAAAATTTACTCTAGAACCGCCATGTTTGCTTCGTCGTATATACCATATAATTAATTAACCTTCAATATTTCATTTATTTGAGCGTAATAGCGCACGCCCGTGTTAGCTAGTAGAGTATAAAGAATGACGAACTTCTCAATTTATACCGTTGAATTACAGAGTATATCTTTAATTTATATTTGAAAATAATAATAATAATAATAATAATAATAATAATAATAATAATAACAATAATAAGTAACCAATTCACTGGCACTATCCAACCTGTAAGTTCGTGGCCACGCCGACATATGTCCTCCACATATACCTATACTGAACTAATGTTTTCCAATCATTCCCTGTATAATCTACTTCCCTCAGATCATAGTTAATGTTGTTCTCCCACTTCATTCTCGGTCTACCAACTGGGTGTTTTCTCTTGTCTTTTCCTACAAAAAGCTTCCATGTACGTCTTTCATTCCCCATTCGTGTCACATGTCCTGCCTATCACAGTCTACGAGACTTAACTGTTCTTATTATGCCTGACCTCCTACAAAGACCATAGTTCACTGTTATGTAGTCTTCTCCATTCACCTGTCTGTTCATCTATCTTTGGTACAAAAATTTTCCGAACAAATTTATTCTCAAATACTCATAATCTCCTTTCCTCCCTTAAAGTAATAGTCAATGTTACTCATCTGTATAATATAACTGGTACAATAATAGTTTAATGTATTTTCAGTTTCAGGTTTTTTGAAAGGAGTTGGGATGTCAAGTGTCTTTGTAATGTATAATAGAAACTATCTTTTGTCTGGCATTTTATAAGTTCTTAAATAACTTAAATGAACTATCCATCCATAGTAATTCTTCCTGAGGGCAGGTCTTTCACTGCAATAAGAGCATTTCCATGCTATGCTTTGCAGCTTTACTAGGGAATTGTAGGTGTGGTAGGTTCCCGTTTCTTTCCACACCGGTGAAGCATGATGATGATGATGATAATGATAAGGATGGTGATGATGATGGCCATATGATTTCGGGGACCGTTTGGGCCTTAACTTTTCCTGACACTTGTCTTACAGGCGAGGAAAAACCCCGATAAAAACCTCATCCAGAAAAACTTACTTTATTTTATATAATTTTAATTTTATTATATTCTGTGTTTTTGTTAGTATTAGCTAATATTAGATCACATCATCATTGTATTTTGTTTAGTCTGTATTTTAATAATATCTTAAAATTGTAATATGTATGCAATTTTTTGTTTAATTCTACTATTCGCTGGTTGAGTGGAAGAGAAGGCCTTATGGCTTTAACTCTGCCAGCTGAAATAAAGCATCATTATTATTATTATTATTATTATTATTATTATTATTATTATTATTATCCAGAAAAACTGTCCCGACCGGGAATCGAGCCCGGGCCCGCTGCGTGACAAGACAGCACGCTACCTCGAGACCACAGCGGTGGACGAAATAAGATATAATATGAAATAAAAGCTTAAATTATTATCTGCGGGCAAGAGAACCCAAACCACGGTCTGACTACCATTTGTGCGGGCAAGTTACCACGCAACTGCTACCATTTGTGGGGTTTTGAAACCACTATAAATAAACCACGCTATTGCGACCATTTGTGCGCACGCGGAGCGGAACTTGACCCAAAATAATAAACCACAATAACTGCTACCTCTAATCCGGGATCGGGTTTTGTAATTGCTGTTTCTATTAATGTGGATCTCATTTCCAAAGAAGTTATCTATCAAGAAGTGGCTTGCCTTGGGCCCATAGAAGGCAGCCGTTGATTCATCTTTCTTTCTCTGATATATATATATATATATATATATATATATATATATGTATGTATTAACATGGAAGAATACTAATTTTTAAATACATACAGTGAGTGAACAAGGTAATAATTGTGTTTCAGGAACGCTAAACAGCATAATAGTTAAGGAGCTCGGAATAGTTTCCTACTTGAGTGATTTTCCGTACAGGATAGTAAACAACTACGTATACTTGAATGATGAAACAGGGGCGTTGTTTAAAAGATAACATTTAATATAAACAAGTTGGCTGAGTAAAAATAAATTAACAAAAAAATAATAATACTGATCACACGATCAAAATAGCCATACAAATAAATAAATGAACAACATAACATACATCACGCAACACTCATACTTGCGTCCGAGTTTCAGGGACCACCTCTTCGAGCCCGGGCCCGCTGCGTGACAAGACAGCACGCTACCTCGAGACCACAGCGGTGGACGAAATAAGATATAATATGAAATAAAAGCTTAAATTATTACATTTTGTTGAAGAGAAAGTTCGTTAAGGAAAATTATCTCTTAATGTAGTTTAATAATAAATCATTTATATTTTAGAAGACTGTAGCGCGGTTCTATTCTAATTATTTGTACTGCTTTAAGAATGATAAAATGGGGGAGTCATAAAATAAAATGTTATTGAAGAATGTTTACTTCTCCACAAACTATCGTTTGCAATTGAAGAATGTCGTAAAATAAGTGTATACTTTAATTTACTGGTGGGTTACTTTTTCAATACTTTATTTCAATAAAATTGTTGTCTCAGCTCTCCATTGTACAGCATTGTATGATTTATTATCAATAAAATACTAAAATACTAAAACGAAATAATTTGATCAGCAATATTTTGGCGCCATCCTCTCTATTGGCGCCTCCAATTTATACCAGACTCCCTAAACCAATTTTAAACTATAATTTGCTTTATTTTGTAAAATTATCGTAAGTAATGCCACGAGTGATTCCCAAACTATCAATAAATTCAGCACTCACAAAGTGAGTAGTGAATTTGTTTAGAGAATTTGGAAATCAAGAGTGGTATTTGTTAGGACTATTTAACGAATAAAATTAAGCTGTTTACTCACGAATCATTATTTAACTATGTTTATTTTAAAATATTTATATATTTAATGTAAACGGCGATGTTTGAAAACAAATGAAAAAGATTGGTAACGCTTCATTTGCTTATTTTGTTCATCACTGCAACCAGATCATATATTATTTATTGCCAAAGGATCGCAATATTGTAAAATGCACCCTAGTGGAGAAATTTATAACCAACGTTATAGGTATTAACAAGCGAATGATGTGAAATCAAGAGCTTCAGAACATTTGAATGCTACTACTATTACTATAAAGTTTTTAATTAATTTCTGATGCCCTATGATGTAAATATGTCAAATATAGTTTTCTGCAACGTCATTTCCTGGAAAATAATTCGTGTAATAAAGTGCAAACAGTGGTTTCTTTTTTCTTTTCTTTTTGTGGTATAATCAATTGCTACGAATGTTTTATATTATCTCCGCATGCTCGTTCTGCTGACATTCATGCACTATATATATATATATATATATATATATATATATATATACATATATATACAATGTGGTAGCCGTATTTCTTGGACAGTCAGTCACTGCAAAATAATGCTAAGACCTATTCAGAATGTTAAAAAGGAGGTGATCTCTTTAATATGATAAACTTTAGTTGATAAATTCGAGGCAAAACACGACTGTGATTGGTTGTAAAAAAATAATTGAAATGTGATTAGTCATTGACTCCCATTTGGGGCATGAGTTAAATAGTCATGCTAAATGTTACAATAACTTTAATAGATTTTCTAATTGTCGTAGTTTTGGCGTAAAATCCTCTCTCTGTTTTGTTCATCCATGCATTCTTTCTCGCAACATTGTTTTCTAGTCTTCATGGTTTCAGTTTATAAATCTGTAATTGCCTCCTCTGTTCCATCAGAGACTGTCAGGTGATATAATGAGCTAATTAAAAGTAATTAGAAAAGGTATTTAATAAGAATAGTTATGTCTCCGAGGCTTGATTCTTGGGACTGCGAGCAATGTATAAGATACTCCTTGAAGTGGGTTGGTAGCCCGTTTTCATGGCGGGTTTATTACTCGGGGTTTCCTCCCTAGGCTGATTGTCTTCACCCAGCTCCAGAGCTCAGCCTGCCCCGTTTTTTCGGAGATCTTAAGAACTATTCAGGAGAAAACATTATTTGATAAAATACACAACACAAAAATTAGGGATAAATGTCATATTCAAGGCATAACCAAATTTATTATAGATAGACGAAACTTTTGGAAGGGTCATATACAAAGAATGGAAGAAAACCGGCTTGAAAAAAGAGCTCAAGAAGATATACCAATGGACGGGAGAAGAACAAGAGGAAGACCAGCCAAGAGATGGATAGACAGTGAATGTACATCCAATATATCATCCTCCGAGGAGTGATTTTGGAAATAAACAGGATGAAAATCCTACAAATTAAGTTTAAGAAGAATAAAAATAAGTTATGTCTCGTGGACTGCCTTGGGCAGGACATATGATACGAATGAGAAATGAAAGAGGTGCCTGGAAGCTTCTTGTAGGAAAACCAGAGGGAAAACGCCCAGTAGGTAGACCAAGAATGAGGTGGTAGAATAATATCATCCATGATTTGAAAGACGTAGATTATGCAGGGGATGATTGGAAAACATTAGCTCAGGAAAGGGAAGTATACAGAGCTTATGTTCGCTCAGCGATCAACCTACGGGTTCGATAGAATCAGTGAATTAGTTATTTAATTGTATGTTTTGTTTACTTTAGATATTTAATTTCGGTCAATCCAATTTACAGCCTATGGAAGATTTAAATAGTCACAGTCTACATTGAAATGTCGTCGAAATGAAATTGCCAGACAATTTGCGCATTTTTTTTTCAGGAAATTGCAGAATCTGACTTGCAAATATTTGTGACTAGCTAATACCCGGCGTGCGCTGCTACACCTAAATAAATGAAAATTAATGTGTTTTTATGTTTAGTTGAATAAGTAAAAGACAAATAATTATAAATGTATATATTTTAGATACTCCGTGCTGATTACCCGGCGTTGCCCGGGAATCTACTTATACCGATCTTATTGACATGAATGAGCCGAAACACAAAAATTAATGTGTTTTATGTTTAGTTAAATAAGTAGAGGGAAAAAATTATATCGTAATTATTTTTAGATACCCCGTGCTGTTTACCCGGGTATCTACTCACCCCGATCTTCTTGGCATAAATGAGCTGAAAGACAAAAATGAATATACTTCTTATGATTAGTTGAATAAGTAAAATGAAAAATAATTATAAATGTATATCGTAATTATTTTAAGATTGCCAGTGCTGATTACCCGGTGTTGCTCGGGAATCTACTTATCTCGATCTTCTTGGCATAAATGAGCAAAAATACAAAATTTGTTATTCTGAGTTATCATAAGTAATATTTTAGATACTCCGTGCTGATTACCCGGCGTTGCCAGGGAATCTACTTATACCGATCTTCTTGACATGAATGAGCCGAAACACAAAAATTAATGTGTTTTATGTTTAGTTAAATAAGTAGAGGGAAAAAATTATATCGTAATTATTTTTAGATACCCCGTGCTGTTTACCCGGGTATCTACTCACCCCGATCTTCTTGGCATAAATGAGCTGAAAGACAAAAATGAATATACTTCTTATGATTAGTTGAATAAGTAAAATGAAAAATAATTATAAATGTATATCGTAATTATTTTAAGATTGCCGGTGCTGATTACCCGGTGTTGCCCGGGAATCTACTTATCTCGATCTTCTTGGCATAAATGAGCAAAAATACAAAATTTGTTATTCTGAGTTATCATAAGTAATGCCACGAGTGATTTCCAAATTATCGATAAATTCACGACTCACGAAGTGAGAATTTGGAAATCAAGAGTGGCATTTGTTAGGACTATTTAACGAATAAAATTAAGCTGTTTACTCACAAATCATTATTTAACTATAGTTATTTTAAAAAATATATATATACATATTTAATGTAAACGGCGATGTTTGAAAATAAATGAGGAACGATAGGTACGCTTCATCTGCTTCTTTTGTTTATCACTGCAACCATATCATACTATTTATTGCCAAAGGAACGCAATATTGTAAGAATGCTCTCTAGTGGAGAAAAAATGAAACACATCAAACTGTATATTAATTCATTTCTGATGTCGTATGATGTAAATATGACAATTCTATTTTTCTGGATTATTACTTGGGAAAAAATACATTTAAAAAAGTGCAAACAGTGGTTTCTTTTTTTGGTGGTATAATAAATTGCTACAAATGTTTTTATATTAACTCCTGCAAGCGCTATGTGTTGACATCTATGCACTATATATACAATCTGGTAGCTGTATTTCTTATGGGCTCAGTCACTGTAAAATAATGGTCAGACCTCTTCATAATATTAAAAAGAAGGAGCTTTCTTTAATATGGTAAATATAACACTGATAAATATTTCGTGAAACACGACTCTGATTGGTTGTAAAACAGAAATCATTGAAACGTGATTGGTCATTGACTCCCATTTGGAGCATGAGCTAATAGTCCGTAAAAGAATACCCGCCATGTGCTGCTATGCTTCCACAGAAATCTACGTATTTGTCTCCATCTTCTTGGTATCAATGAAAGACAAAATTGGTTATTGTGAGCTATCCATAAGAGATAAACATATACTGTCGCGGATTTTTTTTTGTAGAGCTTCTTGATATGTTCAATTCTGTGTACATTAATTTTGTGTATTTGTTATGATTTAGGCAGCGTAAGCCATTTAAGCGTCCAAAGAGCTACTTGTTTACGTTTTCCATTACAAATGACGATTTTTAAGGGTAGGAGTTGAGTATCACAACCTATGTTATAGGTTCAGCCTATGTTCAACCCGGGAATCTCCTGAACATTTTTTTTCAAAAGCCCCATCACTATTGGATCAACGGTATGGCCGCGCATAAAGCACGAACAAACAAACATGCATTATTTTTTATATATTAGATTTGTGAGCTAGAGAACACAGAATGCCGTTCTATGAAAACATTGTTATACAACAGATTGAATTAAATAATATTAAATAAAACACGAAAATGATTTTCGATTTATTAACATTCATTATTAAGAAATTAATTCATTAAATGTCCTACTAATTTAATTAATTAAATACTATTTTAAGTATTCAACTGATTTGGTATTGACTTGATGAAATTCATTATGCATTTAATAAATGAAACTATAAAAGTTTTATAAAATTTTCATAAATAGTATTTTAAAATTTATACAGGGGATAATCGGAAAACATTGCCTCAGAATGGGATGTATGGAGAGCTTATGTCCGCACGGCCATGAACATATGGGTTCGATAGAACCAATGAGTTAGTTACTTATTTAATATTTTAAAATGCCCGAAAGTTTCAACTCTTTGGATAATTCACACCCGTCGCTTTGTGACTGTCTTCAATTTTGAAGATCAAAACACTTGTAGTTTTATCTCTGATATTATATAACACTCTCGCAATGAAAAGTACATATCTTGTAAATATATCGTTATTTTTCATATTCTATTTGTATTCGGTTTTCTACAGAGTGATTCAAAATTCCTATTATGCACTCCTGGAGTTGCGGAGTGATATGGTAGATAAAGTTTTAAAAATGAGCATTTGTCCCGTATTTATGACAAATATATCAGACCTCTCGCTTACCGTTAAGTAAATCACAATATTAACAAAGGCCAAGTCGTTTGACGTGATTTGAATTCCAAAAAAAAGAAGTACTGTTTATGATTTATCTGTAAATACATATTTGATTTACGTTCAAATTAAAAGTATGATATATGTCTGCAAATTAGGGTATTTCAAGTGGTTTTATAGAAAACCAGATATATAATAATAAGAACAGTTAAGTCTTGTAGATTACGAAGGGCAGTAGGCCTATATGTGGCGCGAATGGGGAATTAAAGAGAGGCATGGAAACTTCTTGTAGGAAAACCAGTTGGTAGAGCAATATTGGGGTGGAAAAAATACATTAATCATGATTTTAGGGATGTACAGCCTTTGAAATAATTGATGACGCACACATAATTTTCAAGTCTCAGAACGAAGCCACTGCGCATGCTCAGAGATCAGCTATTTGGTTCATAAGTATACAACTATTTGTGAAACTAAATCCGTTCTATTTCGTTGTGTGTCGTGCAATAGAAAACAATTTTGTGTAAATAAGTAGTACGGTAAATACTAAAAATAAAACAAAGCAAAAGAAATGAAACAAAATAAAGAAAATTAATTGAAATAAGGACGATAGAGAGAGAAAAAAAAAAGCGATCTCCTGCACGGGAAACAGAAGCTCCCTCCACTAGACCACAAACATCTCTCCTAGAAATTGTCTGTATGAAGCGATGCAATACTTCAGGACTTACTTGTATAATGCAATTAGATATTAACTTAATTGAAATTAATCAGTCGCATTTTGTATTAGTAATTTAAATAAATAATTTCATTATGCTATGTATTTTGTAAACAAACTAATGAGACGTTACAATCGTTATTAATTATATATATATATATGAGCTGTTTCCTTTAATTAATTTATTTTCATATATTCCATTTCGTAGTAATTCTGCCCGAGGTCAGGTCTTTTACTGCAATCATAGCATTTTCATGCTATGCTTTGCAGCTTTACTAGGGAACTGTAGGTGTGGTAGCATCCCGTTTCTTTCCACACCGGTGAAGAAAGATGATGATAATGATGAGGATGATGATGATGGCCGGATGATTTTCGGGGACCGTTGGGCCTTAATCTTTCGGGCATTTATCTTACAGGTGTGGAAAAATCCCGAAAAAAATCTCACCTAGGAACCTGTCCCGACCAGGAATATTTCCATATATATATATATATATATGTGTACAAATTGATTTATATAACGAATCTGGTAACATGTAGGCATTATGAAAATTAACGGCGTTACTATATAATAATAAATAAAAAGTCTACTTGACAGAAACAAGATAAAACATTAAAATCGCTTTTAAAACGAATAACAAACTCAACATCATATCCAATAAAATGAAAGCAACAAATAAATACGGAAATAAACGCGTTTATAAACTAAAGTGTAACAATTACAAGTTCTACATAGGCAAAACAACAAGAACTTTCAACACAATATACTCTGAACATTTCAAAAATTGTATTAATAACGAAGAAAAAATCAGTTTTGCCAAACACATACTAGAAACAGATCACCAGTTCGACAAAATCGATAATGTACTACACAGAGAGTATAACAACAACATGATCAGCATCCTTGAAGATATAGAGATTCTAAAAGAAGCGAAGAATACAGACCTATTCAATGAGAACACACCCGCAGACATAAACCCGTTGTACAACTTATACAACAACATCAGTATCAGTTAAAATGCAGAAGGTGAAACATCGTTTTTGAAAGGCCTCCATATTGGGACTACTTGATGAAGTTTAATTTAGTTGAGGACGACTGACCTACCAGGTACCAATTTTATATTTAATATCTTAAAAATTTATAAGAGAAAGATTCAGATTAAATTGGAGTAGACCTACTTATGACAGCTCAGACGGTAGAGCATTAGCGTATAAAGCTAAAGGTCCTGGGTTTAAACCCCAATCTAGGCGTATATTTTTCTCTTCAAATACATTGGCATCTTTTAAAAGAAATCTAAAATTATGTTTGCTCTAACCTCGACTTCATTATTACCCGGTGTGAGTATATATATGAATTGGTGTTTCTCGTATAATTTATCATATTTATATTATATTATATTATTATTATTATTATCGTAAGTATTATTATTGTTTTTATCCTATAAAATGTTGTTTGTACATGAAATTTACATTGCTACATTTAATGTATCTTTAACTGTTTATAATTAGTATAGTGTATATCTATATTTGTCAAATATGTATTTGTATTTGTACTGGTTGAGTTGAAGAGAAGGCCTTATGGCCTTAACTCTTCCAGTATAAATAAAGCATTATTATTATTATTATTATTATTATTATTATTATTATTATTATTATTATTATTATTATTATTATTATGGTTATTATTATTATTATTATTATTATTATTATTAATGATGATCATTTTACATTCTATGATATTCGTTGCAATACGGATTGAGAACACCTCTGATTGAAGTTAAATTGTTTATCACAATGTATATCATGACACTGAAAGAACATTCTGTTTGGAGAATCAGATCATTCAATGACGAGAAACATTATTGAACCAATGAACTTCACACGCAAAAAATCTATAACCTACATCAGCAATTCACAACTTTTTTCGACTCGCGAACCCCTTCCACAACGCTCTGTGTTGGGTGAACTACTAACTTTTAAATATACATACAGTAGACGTGCATCAAATTTAATAACCTTAAATTAACTTAACACTTAACGGTTAAAACCCAAAGTTACTCTAGTTACGGCTTAAAAGTTAAAGTTCCACATCGTGTAGACCTAGTTGTAGCGAAATCAAATGCATATAGCTCGAGCCAAGTACTGTGTGTTTGCGGGGGGGGGGAAGTGCGGGGAGTGGGAGGAGGTACACTTCTCTGCTTCTCATAGTACTAACAGCTGAAACAGCAAATTCCTTTCAGACACACGGAGCTGGGTCCCGAGCAGTACCTAACGTTGTTACATAACTGTAAAATCAGGCATTCGGGGTACATATAAATTTATTGTGGGAATAATGTGATACATTCCCCATGTTACACATATGAAGCAATGATAAATTAAATTTAAAATAATAATAGTAATAATAATAATAATAATAATAATAATAATAATAATAATGCAAAAATGAAGGAAACAATAACAGACCTAACCTCGAAATCCTCCATTGTGGAAAAGTTTTGGCGAACCCCTTGAAATATTTTGCGAACACCCTGGGGGTTCGCGAACCACAGATTGGGAAAGATGAATGTTGTAGTTAGATAGACTATAAATAAGAATTAAGAACTATTACGTATTAAAAATATTGTAAGATACACCATTCTTATTTCAACAAAATATAATTAAGATATCACAAGAGGGTTTATGTCATAGAATTCAAATATATGAAATATGTCTTCGTTTTTAAATTTAATTATTCAAGGAAACGAGAAAATTAAATTATCGGATCCTAAGTAATGATATTAATTTGAAGAACGTTAATGGTTGCTCATTCTTTTCTTTTCGTAATATTAAATTTACTTCAAGAGACGAAAAGCCCCACAATTAACTTAGAGAAACTGATAAGACTTCAGTATAACGTGAAATTATTCATAATTTTATTAAAATTTTCAAATTACTGAGATCCTATAAATTATGCACAGAGTGTACAAAAACGCTCGAAAAAATAGTGTACATCACTGTGAGTTTCTCCGTAGAAAATGTTGCATTCTTTATCTCCCCATCCTGAGAAAATACATTTTGACATAAACCGCGCCGTAGCCGAGCGGTTAAGGTAGGAAGCCTTGGCGCAGAGTTACGGGACTTGCGCTGGTTCGAGTCTCCATGGGGGAAGAAATTGTCTCATGGTATTTCGGCCAGTATGGGACCGGTGCCCACCCAGCATCGTGAGGCAATTGGGTAGCTACAATAAGTAGCGGCTCCAGGTTGAGGAACCAGTTATAACGGCTGGGGGACTCGACATGCTAACCACATGTCACCCCTACACTGGCTGTTGATCATCTACCTCTGTGGTTGACACATGTGGATGTGAAGGGCCAGCAGCCGGCTGGTAAAAGGGCAACCGCTGAAAAGTGGAAAGACCCTCAATCGGACATAAACATCAGGAAACTTAATTGTTCTCGTGTTTATAATCTGCTGACTAACTCGGAGGTTTATACCCGCGCAAACATCAGCTCTCCGTACGTCACTACTATCAGCTGTTTTCCAATCATTCCTTGTATAATTTACCTCTCTAAACCAATGTTTAATACTACTAAAATAAATAAATATCCTCAACTCGTGTCCAACTCAGGGTCAGGTTGAGGGATGAGATGAGATGAAGCCCCTATATTTGTAGAGGTCTGTGAACTGCAAGCATGCCGGTCGGCCATCCCTGACGCACCGTCACAGGGGCGGATGAACGAAATGGATGATTATGGGGAAATAGTGAAATTAAATTTCTGGCAGGGGAAAACGGGAGAAACCCGAGAAAAACCTGCCCAAGCCCCACTTCGTCCATTAAGTTAGGCCGACCGTATTTCACCTAAATTCACGCCAGAGGTTAAATATCAATTCCATAAGTGTTTTTGACCAGATCAAAGATCCGAAAATCCCAATTAGCTTCTGCCCACCAATCTACTATTGAATATTTAATATTCATTTTTACGCGATAGTGCGTTTTGTCGTACTTACAGCAATGGCGACCATGATTGAAAGTTCAACTTCCTACATTTTGGGGTTGCCAACCTAAATTACTATGATGTAATAAAATAACTATACTATAATATTACATATTAGAAATCAGGTGTGGGAAGTAAAACCACTGCCCTCTATGTATACTACGTGCAATATATGTATATACGTAATATATCCAAAAGATAGTGTTAATATACATTATACGAAACAAATGACTGCATCTTAAATGAACTGAACTTTACTTTAAACAATATAAAACAATAAATGCGTACTTGCCGTCATTTTATCACAGCCTCCTGTAATTTCAACTAATAAACATTGCCAATACTGTTAATCAGTTGTTTATAAAAGTGATCCCACAACAGACCCGGAGGCCCTTGGGGTAGTAGGAGGTTAAGGCTCCCACTTTTACTAGACAATCGGCACTTTATGTCAGCCGGGTTGTCAGCCCTGCGTGACGGCCGCCTTTACCCCCAGAACAAGCGTCTGGTACTCATTTCCGTTAGAGGCTGAGTCGACCCCAGGGCCATATTGCCGCCAGTGGGTTTGGGTCAGTTTAAAAATCCTGACCCCAAGGGACTTGAACCATCGACCCTCCGGCTTGTAGCTCAGTGCCTTAACCACTACGCTACGGCGTGCCCCAATCAGTTGTTTATAATGAACGAAAATATTTCCAACAAATATGTTATTATTTTACTAGTATTCATTATTTTGAAAACACCATCGCCCAAAAAAAATATATACGTTTGTGAAGTGTTTTACAGAATCATGGAAATTAAAAACCTCGCTATCGCTCGGTTTTAAACATTTTCCTCGCTTCTGTAAAAACCACTTCCCAACCTCGCATCGCAATGTACTATTTTTCTCGTATAATAGTATTTCTTATCATACTTCTGTTTATAACACTTCGTCAATCTAATTGACGTATGGTCCTAAACCTAGTGTTGCTGTAATTTGTATTTAACATAAATGTAACAAAAAAGTGGGTGCGAAGTGTGAGTAAGTGCATTTTTATGATGTGAAATGAGGTGTAGAATGTATTCAGAGGAGGTGCGTGTTGCCTCGTTCGTTCAAAATCTAATTTACTGGAAAATCAGTTCAAATTTATCAACAGAGACAAAAACAGTCTCGAAAACTTGTGTTATGCAGCTCGAACCCATAAATCACTGAGCTGATTTCAATGTCCTAATAAAATGTACTGTGTTCCTATTTTCCACCAAGCATAAACAGACTGAAGCATGAAGTCGCTGCCAGTGCTGTAATTAGAGCATTAATTGTCGCCCAATTTGGTCTCAATTCATTTCCGTTCAGTTTTAATTTATATCCAAGCTTAAACACAAAGGATATGATAGAAATGCGAAACGAAATTATAACAAAAATTATAAACAAATATATTTATTCACTATCAAAGTATCCTGCACAAAGTACAATTCATAGCACTATTATTTGTTAATCAGGATGAACATTGATAAATGAATACAATATCTAAAATGAGTTTTACGTAATTGGAACAGAAACATTTTGGTTATGTAAGAATGAAAGTAATTTATTTTATAGAGAACAGCAATTACCTATGAGTATGTTAAAAAACAGATGAGGATATATTGTCTTCTTCTTCTTCTTCCTTTCCAGGATTAGGTCAATGCGACCTGTTCCGGTCTCAAGTCCAATGTTTCCTTGGCCGTCCCAAAGATCTTTCGCACTTGAGACTTCTGAGTGATATTTTTTATACTTGGGTGGGTTACCAGCCCAACCGCAAAACCTCCCACCTGGAGGACCAGAGTTTGATTTCGGAGTTGTCTTTCTCCTAGACAGACTGTCTTACAAGGCTACTACAGAGCTCTGTCTGCCCCGAACATCTGGTTTTATGGCACCAGAAACTCGCCATTCACCCTCCATCTTCAGTAAAAACAGTCCCACCACGTGAAGGTGGATGGAAGGGTTAGGTAGAGAGAGGCTATATTTTGTGCTATTTGGAACCTTTTGTAGAGTCAGAGAGCTCATCCTCAGATCCACCCCAGTCATATTAAAAATAAATGATGTTGAAATTGAAGAAGTTGATGCCTTCATATATTTAGGAAGAATGGTTACAAAGACAGGAGGAGCAGAAGAAGATACAGAAAGGTGGATTCGTCTAGCAAATGGAGCATTTGCGCAGTTATACCCCATATGGAAAAGTAAGAACATTTCTTTGAAGACAAAACTTAGACTGTTAAACACCAACGAAATATCAGTCCTCCTGGTATGGTTGCGAAACATGGAAAGTTACGGAAGCAACAAATAAAAAGTTGCAGACATTTCTAACAGATGTCTAAGACTTATTTTAAATATAAGATGGCCGTAACTTGTATAAAATGAAGAACTGTGGAGAAAACCAACCAATCTTCAATATGTCACCAAATAAAACAACGAAAGTGGAATTGGATAAGCCACACATTGAGAAAACCAGACGGAGCCATCGAGAAGACTGCACTAGATTGGAATCCGCAAGGAGTAAGAAAGAGGGGACGATCTAGGAAAACAGAAGCGATCAGTAGAGGAGGAGGCAAAGGAAAGAGGGAAAAACTGGAAAAATGTGAAATGACTGGCTGGAAGCAGAGTACGCAGGAGGAACTTTACTGCTGACCTATGTTCCACTTAGGAACTACAAGAAATAATAATAAATAAAATAATGTTAAAATGTTACCAGGCCGGGGAGGATTGATTTTTTAGGATGGAAAAATCAAAAGAACAAGTCCTCCGGAAGGAAAATCAAGCCGTAGGTTCCGAGTCTGATGATTTTCGGACTCGAAGAAAACCTCAAGTCTGAATAAAAAAGACCTCTAAAAGACCTTCATCCTTCTGTGTAATACCTTAGTTTCCTACTAGATGTCTCCTCGAGGAGATGTACGAATCACACGTCCCCCGAATGGATTAATGAAATTCACTCTGTCCCTATTTACATTGTAATAGTAATCCATCCATCCATAGTAATTTTGCCCGAGAGCAGGTCTTTCACTGCAATCATATGAAGCAGGATTTTTAGTCGGGATAGTTTAATTATGTCCAAGGATAAGATACATGGACAATTATTGCGCCGGACTAGTTGGGTTCAGTTTTTCGGTAGAACAAGGATTTATATCTCGGGAATCCGTTGCGAAGGATATTCACTGGGGAAAACAGCAGACTCCCTATGTTCAATTAAATTGGATGATGCACATTTATTTTCACTAAGGCTTACACTTGTCGTATTTGACGACGACTTGACACGAAGGCTGTTGGTGGCCGGAAACATATATTTGTTATACACTGCACGTGTTTAAATAATTATTCTAACTTCAACGTTTGAGTCAAACAAATGCGCTATCACTTATTATAGTTGCTTGACTTTATAGGGTCAGAACTAACAACATTTATAACACTAAAAAGTGCGCTCTGAATGATAGCACCGAAACTTAGACAAAGCGATGTGTCTCCTGTACTGACACTCGCGCTATTGGCTTTAACTTATGCGAAGCGATGTGCCGCCTCTACTGGCACTCGCATTTATGACTTAATTTTTTACTTATGCAAAGCGATGTGCCTCTTTTACGGGCACTCTTGCTACTAACTTAATTTTTTGCTAAGTAAGAATATTTATTTTCTCTGAGTGGGCCGGCATCGTTCCCTTCCACCAAAAGTCTTAGCGTCTCACAAAAAGTTCATATGTTACAACAATTTTGATTTGTAATCATATCTTGAGGGCGTTGTCGGGGGTGTTAAACTTAAGCGTTTGTGATCATATCCCCTCCCTTTAAATTAGTTGCATCCTAATATCAAATTTCCAGGGTTGTGCATATGAGAGTAATATTTACTAGGGCGGATTTCGTTTGTCGGCATCTACTTTATGCCGCCAAAGAAGACCCCAGCGGATAGCGCATATGGTCTAGTTAAATTAGTTTGTGATGGCTTTCTTCCGTAGTTTGCCTAGGAAAACCCGGTCGCTTGTTCCCCCATTGTAAGTAGTTTTGGGATTTAGCTATTGTTATAACTATTTAATAATAGCACAGTCCTGTAAGTCCCTTCTACAAAGGAAACTGCAAACTTTTTCTCCATTGTATAAGGGCTTACCGTCCCATTGTATGTTGTTTACTAGTATGGTTCACCACAATAGCAAGGGTTCAGGTCTATGACCGAGCGCTAATCACTTGGTACTAGTGTTTTATTTATTGCATACGAAATTGTTTTATGGTAGGTTATATCATTTTGATTTTGTTACCAATGAATTCCTATTTTAATTCCATTTCATTTGAATATAAATATGCCCTACTTCTGATAATAATTACAAATTAATAAATTATTCACCCTTAATAAAAGTCCTTATCCTTCTGTGTAAAGAAGGCTGAGTGAATGACTGGGTGCACATAGCATTTTCATGCTTTGCTCTGTAGATTTACTAGGAATTTATAGGTGTGGTAGCTTCCAGTAGCTTTCCACACCGGTGAAGGATGATGATGATAATGATAAGGATGATAATGATTGCCGGATGATTTTCGGTGACCTTTGGGCCCTAAGCTTCCTGGCATTTGTCTTACAAATGAGGAAAAACCCTGAAAAAACCCCACCCAGGTGCCTGTCCCGACCGGGAATCGAACCCGGACCCGCTGCGTAACAAGCAGCACGTTACCTCGAGACCACAGCGGTGGACGAATGGTAATATAGGGAGATAAAATATAAGTACTGTTTATCAAATATCAGTGCCTGAACATAAATACAACCTATATACTAACCATACTAGAAGATCCAATTCGTAAGTTGCGAGGAAGAAGACAAAAGTGTATCCACTGAAAAATTAAGAACCGTTCAATGTGGATTTGATCCTAAAATATCTGCTCGTGTTCCTTTTTTCACTACGAAGTTTTGCAATTTTAATGTAGAAATTGTCTTTCTATTATCAATAACAATCACTATAACTGATAGTGAAAATAAGTGTATCTAAATTAGTCTAGTTAAAAAACTTCCCACTGAGGAGCACTCATGACCCGACCCAGGACAATGCCTAACAAAAAGTTCATTGCGAGTTTATTCAGTATTTGTAATGGTCATATATTAATCTTGGGAATTTTATATTATGTGGTTTTCAATTATGTAATAAAAATCATTATAAAGTCATTCTTACCTCATATAGAGGAAGTTCGGGTAATGTGGACCCTTCAGTTTTAGTGGACCCTGTTAATATATTCATTAATTGGTGCTGCCATCGAACAGAAAATATTTTAACTTTTTCCCCTAATCAACTTTGACGTGTTCAATAACTTTTCCTTTATTCTTTGTGCGCAGAAGGGTTTATTTGTAACATTTATGAAAACGACCAGTTTAAATTTTTTTCAAGCTATTCAAGAAATTCTTAATTTAAATGTTATAAATATTGAAATTCTCCTAAATATATTATATTATCTACATGCTGTTTTAATATACTGACGGGTTTGGTTTGATAATATGTGACATGGTGGCTGTATAAAATAATTAAACATAATAACGGAATTCGGTTAATGTGGACCCTCCACGAGGCGGTTAAAGTGGACCTGGGTGTACTTTACACAAATACCTATATTTTATCAGTGAGGATTCTGTATATAAAACCATGCACTTAATTAATTTTATTTAATATCCTTGTAATTTTACTAAACCCATATCGCTGTCTGCAGATGAATGACTGACATGCGAATGTTATAATCAACAATAATTTTTCAAAACATTAAATAAATATCAACACTTTTTAATTACGATCAGCAATAAATATTTTCATATTAATTTGTGCATGTCTGTGTAAATGAATAGAGTAAATAAACTTAAAAATAGTCTAAAACATAGGGTGTTCTCTGGGGCCCACTTTATTCAATATGGAGGTTAAAGTGGACCTTTCTTGTAATGTAAAACATTTTATAAATTAAGAAGATGTTTCCATATTTGAATAAAATAACAATGCTATTTCATAATTATAACACTACTGTTTATCATAAATAATGCCATGAGTGATTTCCAAATTATCGATAAATTGACGACTCACGAAGTGAGGAGTGAATTTACCTACAGAATTTGGAAATCAAGAGTGGCATTTGTTAGGACTACTTAACGAATAACATTAAGCTGTGTACTCACAAATCATTGTTTAACTATAGTTATTTTAAAATATTTATATATTTAATGTAAACGGCGATGTTTGAAAACAGTGAGGTTATGTTCATTCACTGCTGCTTGATCATATTATTTATTGCCAAATAATATTGTAAAAGTGCACTCAAGTGGGGAAATAATGAAACACATCAAATTATATATCATAATCAACATTACGGGTTATTCATTTATTTTTTTAGTAAAAAACTCAGTAAAATCAAGGAATCTTTTCATTATTTGCTATATTCAATGTATTTGTTGGAGAAAAATAATGCTTTGACCTGTTCAGAACATTAAAAAGGAGGAGCTTTCTTTATCACAAAAGCAAGAGCTGATAAAGAGAAATCGATAAAGAGCAAGGTGAAACACGACTGTCATTGGTTGTAAAACAACATTCATTGAAACGTGATTGGTCATTGACTAGCATTTGTGGCATGAGTTAAATAGTCACTGTAATTAAAATTCAAATCCCTTAATTAAAGAAGAAAAACAACAAATAGAAAATAGGGGTTCAATTACCGGAAGTTCCTCAATCTATCTTACTTTTATTTATTCATTTATTTTACCTCTTCCACTTCACCAGGGTTAAATTATACATACAATAAAAATATGTTTCCCTACATGATGATTAATAATACATAATAGATATCCATCCATAGTAATTCTGCCCGAAGGCAGGTCCTTCACTGCAATCATAGCATTTTCATGCTATGCTTTCAGCTCTACTAGGGAATTGTAGGTGTGGTAGCTACCACTCCGGTGAAGGATGATGATGATAATGATGATGATGATGATAAGGATGATGATGATGATGACCATATGATTTCGGGGACGCTACCTCGAGACATAATAGATATAGGTTACACAATATAATGTTGACAAGGGAAGGAAAGAAAAAATTATAATAATAATAATAATAATAATAATAATAATAATAATAATAATAATAATAATAATAATAATACTAGTAACAAAAATAATAACCTATAAGTAGATTAAGTAAATGGCTTGGTAAAGAAAGTTTCAAATATAAAGAAATAATAAAAATATACATTGAACACGGTTATATGTTATATTGTCTAAGGAAATATGAAGTGAGTTTCTTTTTAAACTGTTTTTGAGTCGGGCAGTCCTTGATATACGAGGGGAGGAAATTCCAAAGTCGGGTGGCTGATATAAGGAGGAAGTATGAGGAATAGTGAGATATTGGATGTAGAGGAACAGCTAGAATATGTGTCCATTAACATAGAAGAAGAACATAGATATGTGTTGAGGAACATATATATATATATGAGGTAATAATATCCATGGCTCAACATTGATTTTTATTATTTGTAATGTTGTTATCAATTTTCGATATTGATATTTTAACTTCAAATTGCCTAATTTACAAAAAAGGGGTCATTTTATATTGAGTATAATATGTTTGTATCGGTAGTGGAAGTCATGCAATTTACAGACCCAGTTTTGTAATAGAAATAATAAAATTGATCATAATCACCATCATCATCAGCATCATCTTCATTCATGGATTAGGTCTGTTGACCCGTTCCGACTTCAGCCCATCTCTTTCTAGGTCTGCCCACATCTCGGGTGCCTTTAGGTTTGTATTTTGTTATTTGTTTTGGATATCTATCTTCATTCATTCTGTCTATGTGTTGCTTCCATTTTTGTCTATATGTATCTATTTTATCAGTTATTGCAAATATTTCAAGTTCCTGTCTTATTTCTGTGTTCTTGATTGTGTCTTCCTTAGTGCACCCTTTAACAGATCTCAAAAATTTCATTTCTGCCGCCGTTATCCTACTTAGATCCTGTTTTTTTTATGTATCCAGGCTTCTGAACCATAGAGCAGTACCGGTACTGCCAACATTTTATAAAATTTCAATTGGGTATCTCTTGTTGTTTTGTTATTTAGTGATCGTTTTATCGTACCACATATTCCCTGGAATTTTGCTATTTTATTATTTATATCATTATCATAATTAAATGAAATGTCACATCCTAGATAATTGAGATGGTTCACCTGTTCTATGATTTTGTTTCCTATTACTATTTTCGATCTGATTTGATTTTTCCCTTGGAATTTCATTACCTTAGTTTTTTCTATGGATATTTTGAGATTATATTGTTCACATATATGATGTAGTTTAAAAATATTCCTTTGAAGTTCGTCTTCTGTATTTGCTATTATTACCTGGTCATCAGCGTATAATAACGTTTTCAAGTAGTGATTGATCATAATATAACATACAATTATTTTTACATTCAAATAATTAGTAAGATTTTTCGAATTTATTAGTTTCAAAATTCCGGGAAATGTATAGCTTCCATAAAATCTCCCTTTTCAATCATTGCAACGTATTTTAGCACAAGTCATAAATTGTTACATTTTTAACTGTTGTAGGTCATGTAAATTGGAGAGAAGACGTAGGAGTCATTAAGCTGTGCGCGGAATTTATTAGGTTCCACCTGAAGGCGGAAGGCCATGAGGTGGTGTTATTATAACGACTGTTTGTGTCGTTAATAACCCAGGAGTGGTCTCGTAAACAAGCTAATTGTGTAGAACGGCCGTTACGACGGAAAATAAACTTAACCTTATACCACTTCTAGTGGGTCAGCTTACTGATAATGTGATTGGACAATAACATGAATAGTGCCAGGATTTTTATGATATAGCATATATTTTTTGGCAAGAGCGATATGATTCTTAAATATACATAAATGCTTTTTATTAAAAAACTAATTAAATTAAAATACTTCGAAAAATCCACCGGGACTCGAATCCCCAAACCTCCGGTGTTGAACGTATTCTATAGGATACATCAATTATTTTAATTTACTTTATATTTTCAATAAATAACAAGAAAACGAACTAGTATAAATCACTTAACTATGTATAATTTCACGATATACCTAATAACAGTTATACGTGGTTTCGTTTTCATTGCGGTCCGCCACAATTAAATAATAGACAAGAGAAATTAGCGTTTTGCTATTTTTTTTTGGAAGCCGATGTTTTCCCTTTACAGAAATTTAGGCGCTCTCCCCCTAAAAGGTAGAATTTGAACCATACTAATTTAGTTACATTTGTTTTCGTATAGATGTCATTTTAAGTGGTCCGTGGTCAGCGATCCGCCTCATACTGATATCTAGGAAACCAAGGTAGTACTAGGACGGGAAAATTCCGTAAATTTTGCTTAGAGGCATTTTCATTCAGGCTTAAGGATTTTTTACGAGTCTGAAAATCTTCAGACTCGGAACCCACGGCTTAAAGTCCCTCCCGGAGGACTTGCTCCTTGGATTTTTCCATCCTAAAAAATCCATCGACCACGGCCGGGTTTGAACCCGGGACCAGAGGCAAGGGTTTTGCTAATTTAAGGGTTAAATTAATTTTGTGATACTGTTGCAATGTTATTTTTAAAACAGATCAAATAAAAGTCGTTATAATCCTGTCTACCAATTAAAATGTGATACAAATTATATCACAGCTATTAAAAATGTTTGTAACGTGACAGTTTTAATTGTTATTTAACGCTATTCTGATGATATGAACGTATTATTATTTATGCCCATATAATTTCTTAAGTTTGCTTTTTTACTTGCAAAACTATTAACTACAGTCTGTCCGTGAATTGTGTAGAGAAATTCGCCAGCTTTCCGAACAAACGTCTTTCTCGCTTGAAGCTCAAGAGCGAAATGAGTAATATCCGTGATATATTCTCCCACCTGCACTTCCATCCGCAGTCTCATTGGCCGTACATTTTTGTCCGCCTCTTGCGTAGATGGCTTATTTCGAACAGCTTCTCTACAGTTTCTACGGACAGACTATAAATATGTCATAATTATTAATGTGTTGTCAAAAGTTTAGTCCGTTTTTTTGTGTAAATTGCAATACACCATACAGTAATGTTCCATTTTCCGAACTTTTTGAAAAATCGTACAATTACTGAAGTTAGGTTGATGAGAACAGAGACAAAACTAAGATTACATAACGTCACATCAAAAGCTGCTCTAAAATACGGAAGTGAAATTTGGATTTTAAATAAAAGAAACTCTCATAAACTTCAAGTAAGCCAAATGCGATTCTTACGATCATTGTTAGGAGTTAATAGACTGGATCACCAAAGGAACACTACTATCAGAGGAAAACTTGGAGTAGCAAGTTTAAATGAAGATATCCGAAGATACCAACAAGAATGGAAAAATCATCTGAGAAGAATGGCAAGAAATAGACTTCCAAAATTGGCATTCCAATATACCCCAACTGGACACAGGGACCAAGGAAGACCAAAACATCGGTGGAAAGATCAAGACCATCTTCGCTAGGTTTACCGTACAGGCCACATGGCCTAAAACGAATTTGTTCATGATGATGATGAGATTTAAACATTTTATCATCTGAGGTTTATGTCATAAAAAATACTGAAGTTTTTTAACGGATATCAGTTCAGTAAGATACCAGAAATGACATTACAGAATTTCAGCAACTTACAAGAGAAATTATAACTTTTTTTAGGGATATCGATACATATTTAACTAATAAATTTAATCGACTTATTAAATTTTAAAATATCTTCAAATCGAAGATTTGCATAGCATATTAAATGAAAAAGTGTAGATAAAATAAGATCGTTACGATAGGCTGACCCATTTATTTCACCCCACGAACGTAGCATAATCTGTTGAAATGTGTAACAACCCACGCACACCATAAGAATCAACCCGGAACCACGTGGGTGGTTCTTAAAGATGTCCTACATCACAACAAACAGCAATCATCTTAATCTAAACTGCTCCGACCTTCATTTGTCATTTAAAAGCAAGTTCCATAAATACAAATCCCTCTAATTAAGTGACTACCTCTGTGATGTAACATTTAGTACGCCTGACTAGAATCCAAAGGATTCTGGGTTCCATTACCGGTTACACCACAGAAATTTATATTTTGTATAAGGTCTAGAAAGGGATCCAGCTATCCTCATTGCAACTAAGATGCTACTTGATATAGGTAATAGCAAAAAGCAGTCTAAGGAAACCGATGACAAAAGTCAACAAGGATTTTGTCACAAACGTAAAAATTTACAATTTCAGTCAATTTTTGTGTGTTGTTAACAAATCGAAACTTGATATATTTTACTTCAGCTACTGTTTAAGAGAAAAAAACTTTGCTAGGCCTATATAGAAATATATTTTTTCTTCTTCTTCCTCTACGCATGAAAGGTGGCAGCTTGTTGCGTGTTCATTCACTACAGGTCCGGGGTATGATGACATCTTTCCATCGTAGTTGTGGTTTTCCTAAAGGCCTTTTCTACTGAGGTATCCAGTCACGTACTTTCTTCACTAGTCTACTGTTCTCCATTCTCGTATCTATGTGATTATTCCAATATAATCTTCTATCATTTATCCAGAGGTTTATAGGTTCAATTTCACACTCTTCTCTAATAACAGAGCTGCGAATTTTCTCTCTCAGTGATTTTCCTTCGATTTTCCTTAAAACTTTCATTTCGGTAGTTTCATTGATTTGTTTTGTTTTTTTTTTTTTTTGAGTTTCTGTTCGGCGTTCATAACCATACGTTAGAACTGGTCGTATGACAGATCTGTAAATTCTTACTTTTGTATCTATTCTTAAATTTTTATTTTTCCAAACATTATTGTTTAAAATTCCCGATATTTTGTTTGCATTATTTGTTTGATGGAGGATTATTTCATCTGTTATTCTGTTGCTGCTATTAATTTCTGTTCCTAAATATTTGAATTTAATGACCTGCTCTATACTTTCCCCTTCTATTTCTAATTATATATATATATATATATATATATATATATATATATATGAAAAGAAAAATGAATGCTTGAGTCAGAATTTAAACCCGAGTCTCTAAACGCTGTATGTTTAGCGCTCTAACGACCTGAGCTACCCGAGTATTCCAACGCAAACATACATTTTTCTTACATATGTAGTATTCACAATTCACACAAGAGGTAGCGGAAAATCGTTCCGACTGACATCTTATGTTCAACATAACAGTTAAGCAAATTTTTAAAGAGAATATATATTTTATAGCAGTAACTCTTGTATATTTAGATGTTATAAAAATATAGTTTATATATATATATATATATATATATATATATCTTTGAGGTGGCAGAGTTGTTACAGAACCCCTTCACCCTATAAATCAAATTTTGTAGTGAAAAGCTTGCTTTTAGGAACTTTGTGAACGCTTAAAGGCTTACGCTGCCTGTATCATAACATATATACCGAATTAATGTACACAGAATTGAATATCTAAAAAAATCTGCAAAAAAGTCTGCGACGGCATATGTCTGTATCTTTTACGGATAACTCACAATAACAACTTTTATCTTTCAGCATATTTATGCCAAGAAGATCGAGATGACTAGATTCCAGGGCAAGCGTAGCAGCACACAGTGAGCATTCTTTAACCGATAATTCTCATTAATCATTTTTGTCTTTCAGCTCATTTATGCCATGAAAATCGGAATATGTAGATTCCCGGGAAACACCGGGTAATCAGCACAGGGTATCTAAAAATAAATACGATATAAATTTATAATTATTTTTATTTTCACTTATTCAACTAAACGTAAAAACACATTTAATTTATTTAGGCGTAGCAACTCACGCCGAGTATTAGCTAGTGTATTATAAAATTTACAAAGGAAATCCACTTTCAAATTACTAGCTTGTTTGATCCTTAAATTGACGAGGTAAATTATTTAAATGCGAAAAAAATATATAAAACTGTGAGTGATCTAAAAAGACGGATCCCGCTTTTAATGCCACACTAATTCATCTATTATTCAGAGGGAATGCATCCAGGTAGGCCAAGACTGAGGTGAGAGAATTGTATTAATCATGATTTGAGAAAGTAGATTATGCAGGGAATGATTGGAAAACATTATCTCAGAATAGGGATGTATGGTGAGCTTATGTACGTACGACCATGTATCTATGAGTTTGATAGTTCCTGTGAGTTAGTTATAGTATGTGACGCATTGTTGATCCGGTGCTCAAAATATCGCCTTTGAATCCTCAACGAACTCAACCCTGTTCCCTTAGATCCATCCTAATATTATCCTTCCACTTACTTAGATATTTTAAAACTCTTTATTAATAATACAATTTATAGTGTTTTGACGGTAACCTAATATGAACCCTTGACATTCCAGTCAAATAAGCTAACCGTTACACCTAGAGCATCATGTTTATAACAAAGTGTATGTAATTGTAGTTCATATACGCCTAAGAGAGAGAGAGAGAGATAGAGAGAGAGAAGCAGGGAAGTAGCGCATAGGTATTTAAAATCGAATTTACATGCAAATGTTTTTCGAATACCTGTGGTTAGCATTCAATAAAGGATTTTAGGCCTTGGTTTCCTGTTGTATTAAATTAATGGAAATTGGTTTACAATTGATTCTGTACGTCTGTGCTTTCCATTTTACGTTATTTAGCATTATTGCAGGCTACTGTATGTGCTTACATTTGAAAAGCAAACTAGCCAAATATGCGGGCGAATTATCAAAATAAAATTTAGCAGAATCAAAAAATAATGGGTATAGTATGAATATAAAATTGAATAAATTGAAAAATTCGAAACGTATTTGTAAATCTTTCAGTATTATAATATGAAATTATGAAATATTTACCTAAAAGGTCCGTCTCCTCAACTTAAAGATTATTAATTATCTATAGCGCTTTCGGGACTAGTCCCATCGTCAGCAGAAGTAACAGGATATGCGTTCTTGTCTGTCGACCCCTGATTCAATACTGGTGTTCCACTAAAAATCTGGTAGAGGGGGTTACACGTACTGGGTGCGTTTTCATTTATCAGATGGCCGTTGTTGTTAACTGCCTTCAAAATTTCCATCTCTTCGAGTACCTCAACTTTATCATGAATTCTATTAATGTTGTCTTTCAGTATTATTACAGAGTTTGGAATAGCTTTAACAGATTCTTATATAGAATGTTGTATCAAATTGTTCTGAACGGGCTATTTTATTGTATGTACGTACAAATATGTGTTCAAGGTTGGTAGATAGTGTTTTATTTAACGACGCTCTGTAACTATTCGGATCAATATCGTCGCATTTCAAATCTGGGCGTGAATACAAAATCTTCTCCATACAAGTAGTATTGTACGTCCTGAGAGGTGTGACGCACGTAAAATTATCTACAAGATAAATAGGTCCCCCCACGGGCTAGATCTTGTCTTGGTGGAGGGGCTACATAGGGAAGTCTGATTTTTAACTAGCTTTATATCTAGTTAGAAGAGAAGGGAAGCGAACTAGCTCCAACGAGGGATATCTCAACGGCTTCAGAAGCGGATGAAGAAAATTGTTCTCAACGGTAAAGAAGACGGAAGAGGAAACCTTGCAAGCCAAGGGGTAGATGGGACTCCAAAGCTTTGGTTAGCAACCCGTCTAGGAGAAGGAAACTCCGAAATAAATCACCTATCCACTAGGAAGGTGGTTGTGCGTCTGGGCTGATAACCCGACCATGTAAAAAATTTCCAAACTCATCTCTCTCACAGTGTTCAGCCGGACGGAAGGCCAGTATGGACAGAACAACTGTGAGACGGAACAGGCAATTTGGCTAGCCCGTGAAGTGAAGAAGAAGAAGAAGAAGAAGATAAATAGGTGAAACCACATAGCCTAAATAAAGAGACAGGCTGATAAAACAAGTTGTCTAGCGCAGAAGCAGAAGTTACTATGATCTAAATATTAGTCCAAGACCGGTATTCAAGCTCTCTAGGCCATGCCATCTCTGTCTTTCGTAAACTGAGACTCTCATCTTTCAATTGTTCCCGGATTTTTTAAAAATAAATATCTTGTTAGCACATGTTGTTGAATAGAGTGAGCCAGTTAGAGTAGATTCTGCAGCAACTATAATTATTGTTGTTCCTACTGAAATTAAAATCTTTAGTTGATTATCTACAGTTTATAGTTCTCAATTAACTTATAGTGCACCTTGTTGCATGACCCACTTAATTAACCACGGAGAGACGGGCTGAGAGTCGCTTTTCGCGGAAAGTTTGGTTCTTGAAAACAGGCCTTAATTTTTCAAAGAAGTTTTTTAATATTAGTCGCCGTGGCATAGTTGGTGTAGACTCTTACTTCCATTCTGTGGACCCGGTTTGATTTTTTGAGAGTGGGGATTTTTAAATCTCTATTTTGGGTCTAGGTGTATATCCCATGATTGTGTTAAAAAGGAAAAAAGTAAGAAAGTAAACAGCATAAAATCAAAATGGAAAAACAGAAAAACTTCTTGTTCTTCTTCGTCACGGTTTAAGGCTTATTTACCAGCCTGTTCCGGCTCCAAATTGCTGCTGTTTCCATATTTTCTTTGGTCTTCCCAAACGTCTTCTTCCTCGTGGTGAATAGCTATATTCTGCTTTTGGATCCTTGCTAAGTTTTCTTTCCAGTTTTTGTCCTATATTTCACTATTGTTGTGTTTAATTCCTCTACTCTTAGTTGTCTCGTTTCTGTGTTGTGTTTTTGCCAGTTGTTTGATATCTTGCTATTGGTCTGAGGAATTTCATTTCAGCAGCTTGTATTCTGGCTGACTGTTGTGTTGTCACTGTACATGTTCGTATCCATAAGTAACAATAGGAACTGCCATTGTCTTGTATAATTTCATTATAGAGTCTTTCCTGGCTTTGTTTTTCAAAGTTCTTTCTAGTGTTCCTGTTACATAATTAAACTTATTTATTTATTATTTATATCTGTATCGGCCGCGGTGGACTGGTCCCGAGGGTCGCGGGTTCAAACCCGACAGGGGTCGATGGATTTATTTAGGATGAAAAATCCAAGGAGAAAGTCCTCCGGGAGGGACTTTAAGCCGTGGGTCCCGAGTCTCAAGATTTTCAGGCTCGTAAAAGATCCTTAAGCATGAATGAAAAGACCACTAAGCAAAATTTACCGATTTTTTCCCGTCCTGGTACTACCTTGGTTTCCTAGATGTCAGTATGAGGCGGAACGCTGACCACGGACCACTCATGACATCTGTACGAAAACAAGTGTAACTAAATTAGTATGGTTCAATTTCTTCCCTGTAGGGGGAGAGCGCCTAAATCTCTGTTAAGGGAAACATGGGCTTACAAGAAGATATTAAACTGATAAAATAGTAAATTCGATATGATAAGCAAATATAAGAAGAAAATATAATTTTGTATCATGTTCACATAAATAGAGAATGGTAAATTCTTGAATTCATGTATAATTATTTTCTTCATTTTCTGTCATAAGTTGAAAAGAAATGAGTAGAACCGTATCTCAGTCTTTCGTCACATTAAACTTTCGAGTGCAATTCATTCGTCTTGAAATTATCGAGCAAGGAACAAGAGCCCCTAATGATTCTTGTTCGTGTAAAGAGGTTAATATTTGTTTTATAAGAGAGTTCAGTGACGCGGAGAAGGCGAGAACTTGATAAAACATTTCATTTGAGGACCACAAGTTCAATTCTGAAAAGCAGAGAAGAGGTAGGCCATGGTCGAAAGGATACTGCAAAGAAAAGTAAAGAGCGCAGCTATAAGGATTTGGGTAAAGAAAAGATGGAGTGCAAACATTTGAAAAGAGAAGATTCTGTTATCACTGTAACAGTTAACTATCCTCTTGAACAGTGTATCGAGTGCAAGAGTGGGACGAATGCATTGGTCACTTAAATTTGTATGAGAGCTACTTTTTTTACGCCGATAATACCAAATTTAAATACATGCAAAAGAGTAATTTATGGTTCAAGGATTTAAAGTTAAGTTATGGGATTAGTTGAGGTGTTTATTACCTATTTGTATTTTAATAATATCGATAATTACATTAACATTTCTAGGAATTTATTATATTATAAATTAATTGATGTATTTTATTGAATGACTACCTAATACCCGGCTTGCGCTGCTACGCTTAAATAAATGAAATTATTGTGTTTTTATGTTTAGTTGAATAAGTAGAAGGAAAAATAATTATAAATTTATAAATTTTTTAGATACCCCGTGCTGATTTACCCGGTGTTGCCCGGGAATCTACTCATCCCGATCTTCTTGGCTTAAATGAGCTGAAAGACAAAAATTAATGTATTTCTTATTATTAGTTGAATAAGTAAAATGAAAAATAATTAAAAATGTATATCGTAATTATTTTAAGATTCCCCGTGGCGGTATTGCCCGGGAATCTCTTTATCTCGATCTTCTTGGCATAAATGACCTAAAAGACAAAATTCGTTATTGTGAGTTATCCGTAAAAGAATACCCGCCATGTGCTGCTATGCTTGCACAGAAATCTACCTACTTGTCCTGATCTTCTTGGTATCAATAAAAGACAAAAATGGTTATTGTGAGTTATCCGTAGGAGATAAACATATGCTGTCGGGACTTTTTTGTAGAGCTTTTTGAGATATTCAATTCTGTGTATATTAATTTTGTGTATTTGTTAGGGTTTAGGTAACGTAAGCCATTTAATCGTCCAATGAAATACTTGTTTAATTTTCCACTACAAAGGGTTACTTTCAAGGGTGTAGAAGTTGGTATTACAACTCTCTTACAGCCTATGTTCATCCCGGGAATCTCCTGAGTATTTTTCAAAAAGCCCCATCACAATCGGATCAACGGTATGGCCGCGCATAAAGTACGAACAAACAAACATTCATTTTATATAAGTAGTAGTTTAGATAGGGTAGTAAAGTTCGAAACTTCGAAACGAATTATTTTCAATTTTTGTAATATAGGAAATTACATTTCACATTTTTGTGAATTTCATTACTTCTTCTTCTTCTTCTTCTTTCTTTCATGTGAAAGACCTAATGGTCTGTTACTGTCTCAATCCAACGTTTGAAAGGTCTGCCCAAAGATCTCTTGCCCGGTGGCTGGTAAATTGAAGATTTGACGTGGTATTCTTGTTCTGCTCATTCTGCTTACGTGAGATTTCCAGTTGTTTCTGTATTTTTGTACATATCCCATGACTGATTCTGTTTCTAATTCTTTGCGAATCTCAGAATTTCCCTTATGGTCTGTTCTTGAGTAACCTGCAGTACGTCTCATAAATTTCATTTCTGCCGCAGTTAGTCTTTGTTCATCTACACTGCGAATTGTCCAGGCCTCACTGCCGTAACATAATAATTCATTACTCTATTCCGATTCCGATTGAGGGTCTTTCCACTTTTCAGCAGTTGCCCTTTTACCAGCCGGCTGCTGGCCCTTCACATCCACATGTGTCAATCACAGAGGTAGATGATCAATAGCCAGTGTAGGGGTGACATGTGGTTAGCATGTCGAGTCCCCCAGCCGTTATAGCTGGTTCCTCAACCTGGAGCCGCTACTTATTGTAGCTACCCAATTGCCTCACGATGCTGGGTGGGCACCGGTCCCATACTGGCCGAAATACCATGAAAAAATTTCTTCCCCCATGGAGACTCGAACCAGCGCAAGTCCCGTAGCTCTGCGCCAAGGCTTCCTACCTTAACCGCTCGGCTACGGCGCGGGACCATTACTCTATTCAAGAACGATAAAAATGAACCTTCTTTATTTTAGGTTATTTCAACAAGACTTACTCAGTAATCAATACTTTTAAAATTCATTACAAAACACCGTTGAGGTCACTATGTAAAAGTTAAAAGAAATAACATCAAATTGGTACTGAGATCTCAGTCGTACTGTACAATATAATGCTGTAAATTATCAAGAGTGCCACTATACAAGCAGAAGAGGAATATATGTTCCGAAAGGCCTTCTTGGTATCTCACAGCATTATATAGTTGAGGGTCCACTACTGTGGTCTCGAGGTAGCGTGCTGCCTTGTCACGCAGTGGGCCCAGGTTCGATTCCCAGTAGGGACAAGCTCTTGGGTGAGGTTTTTTGGGGTTTTTTCCTCACCTGTAAGACAGATGTCAGGAAGCTTAGGACCCAATGGTCCTCGAAAATCATCCGGCCATCGTCATCATCATCCTTCAACGGTGTGGAAAGCAACGGGAAGCTACCACACCTATAATTCCCTAGTAAAGCTGCAAAGCATAAAATGAAAATGCTATGATTGCGGTGAAAGACCTGCCCTCGGGTAGAATTACTATTGATGGATATAGTTGAAGACACTCAGGGACAAATCTTATGTGTTTTTTTTAATTTTCACTTATTGCATATCTGGATACTTGGAAAAGAGAGAAATGGAGATATAAGGGTAGATCCTTAACCGCTTTCGTCCAGTTACAAAATACATAACTCACCCTGTTGTCAGTTTTCGTCTTCCCCCTTCGTAATATCTATTGCTATCCTATTTATTCTCCCTTTCTTTAACTCTAACTTTCGAGGAATCCAATTTTACCCCAATAACCAAGTTAACATCTGGTGAAGAAACTCCGTAAATACTGGTGCGAGTGAGAGAGGTGAGCACAGCTGTCTCTTTCTACAAATTTCTTGCAAGGTTAAGCTAGACGAGGTATAGTACTGTCCGTTTTTAATGTAATGTTGTGTGCCTGTTGAATTGTTGGAGGTGTGATTCACTGGAAGTTTGTTCCGAACGCGGTGCAGTCGATGCGGATATTTTATTCTCAAAAACGAGTTCATGATATTTTGAGGATCGCGATTAAACCCGATAGGGCTCTCGTAATGTTACTACACTGAGCACATATGCCAGATCTTGCGTCTTCAGATTAACATCTGTTTCGATCCGTTACTCATTTTTTGGTTGATATTTCAAAAATATTGGAGCTGTCAAATTGGGTCCCAATGCATTCTTCACATTAAAATCGAGAGACTGGTAGTGTCGTAGAATGATGAACCTCGGTGAAATAAGGTTGTAAATCATTGAATCTGATGTGTCCTCTACATTGAGGAGTAGTAATAAAACAATGCAAATAAAATTTTGTTTAATAAATAATAGTTTTAAAGAACTAAAAGAACACGCTTTATTACAAAACTAAAAAATGAAAAATAATTTTAATTTCCAATACGCTTGGGATAAAATAAAGTGGTCAACAAAAAAAAATAATCTCCAACACATAAAATAAAATTAGACCTATCAACAAAAAGAAAATAATTTTACCATCAAAAGCGTGGGGTGCTCTATATCAATTAATATATTTGATAATAAACAGATATTGGTAAACGTAAGCTCTCTAAGAAGAAAATGTAAAAATCATAAAAAGCACCCCACGCTTTTGATGGTAAAATTATTTTCTTTTTGTTGATAAGTCTAATTTTATTCTATATGTGTTGGAGATGATTTTTTTGTTGACCACTTTATTTTATCCCAAGCGTATTGGAAATTAAAATTATTTTTCATTTTTTAGTTTTCTAATAAAGCGCGTTCTTTTAGTTTTTTAAAACTATTATTTATTTTCTATTTTTTAGTTTTAATATTTTACAGAATAAGATAAAAATGTAAATATCTTTAAATTCGATACTATTGTAGTATGAGCTAAAAGTAATACTTTTCTATAAAATAAACCCTCCCAGCCGGATTTGAACCAGCGACGTATGGATTACTGAAAATATATACCACTAAGAGTTCACCGCTCTATCAACTGAGCTCTTACAACGATTGACTAAAAACTCGACAAGTCCGCAACCTATTATACCAGTTTTCATTTTTTTGATTTTCAGATGATTCTGGCCAGGATTTTAGAAACAAAATATGAAATTATTGTATTGTCACGGGTCCTCTACACGTATACAAAGTTTCAAGTCGATCCAATGTTTCTAAGTGGGTGAAAATCGCGTTGAAAGATTCCGTTACATTGATACAAAACACGTTTTTTTCATTTTCTGATGATTATGGCCAGGATTTTAGAAAATAAATATTAAATGATTGTATTGTCACGGGTCCTCTACAAGTATACAAAGTTTCAAGTCGATCCAATGTTTCTAAGTGGGTGAAAATCGCGTTGAAAGATTCCGTTACATTGATACAAAAACACGTTTTTTTCATTTTCTGATGATTATGGCCAGGATTTTAGAAAATAAATATTAAATTATTGTATTGTCACGGGTCCTCTACAAGTATACAAAGTTTCAAGTCGATCCGATGATTTTAAGTGGGTGAAAATCGCGTTGAAAGATTCCGTTACATAGATAGATAGATAGATAGATAGATACAGGTCAACCTAATATAAAGCGTGTAAAAATACATTAATTATGAGACAATATATGTAGACTATATGTTCAGAATGAACTGGTTCGCATTTCATATTATTAATGTTTAATAACTATTTCAACATAAAATAGAAATCAAATAAATGTGTTTAAAAATGTGTATAAATAATATAATCATTAATAACCCGAAATCCTGAACGTGCAGTCAGCATTACAATTTTACTTGTGACAATTGAATGAATTAAAACTGAATAAATCATTACTCACAATTGACAAATTGAAATGCAAATCGCAATTATTAAAATACATTGTTGTAACGGGAAATAAATCATTTAAACACAATTATAATAATAATTTATAATAATGACGTGAGTTGCAGATAATATAAACTTAATTCCTGCTAAGTATTCTTGCTTGTTTACCTCTAAAATGTCTAACTAATTTTGTCACAATCTATTCTTGTGTAAAAAAAAGGTGCATCCGTTTTTTTAATATTACAGTATCTGATACTGTAATTCTCCATTTTACACGCTTTATTTTAGCTTGACCTGTATCTATCTATCTATCTATCTATGTAATGGAATCTTTCAACACGAGTTTCACCCATTTAAAATCATTGGATCGACTTGAAACTTTGTATACTTGTAAAGGACCCGTGACAATACAATAATTTCATATTTATTTTCTAAACTTCTGGCCAGCATCTTCAGAAAATAAAAAAAAAAGTGTCTTTGTATCTATGTAACGGAATCTTTGAACACGATTTTCACCCACTTAGAAACATTGGATCGACTTGAAACTTTGTATACTTGTAAAGGACCCGTGACAATACAATAATTTCATATTTTGTTTCTAAAATCCTGGCCAGAATCATCAGAAAATAAAAAAATGAAAACTGGTATAATAGGTTGCAGACTTGTAGACTTTTTAGTCAATCGTTGTAAGAGCTCAGTTGGTAGAGCGGTGAACTTTAGTGGTATATAATTTCAGTAATCCATAGGTCGTTGGTTCAAATCCGCTGGGATGTTTTTTTCTTTTTAGCTCATACTACAATACTATCGAATTCAAAGATATTTACATTTTTATCTTATTCTGTAAAATATTAAAACTAAAAAATAAAAAATAAAAAATAGTTTTAAAAAACTAAAAAAACACGCTTTATTAGAAAACCGAACTAAAAATGAAAAATAATTTTAATTTCCAACACGCTTGGGATAAAATTAAAGTGGTCAACAAAAAATCATCTCCAACGCATATAGAATAAAACTAGAGTTATCAACAAAAAAATCATTTTACCATCAAAAGCGTGGGGTGCTTTTTATGATTTTTACATTTTCTTCTTAGAGGCTTTACTTTTACCAATATCTGTTTATTGTCAAATATATTAATTGATATAGAGCACCCCACGCTTTTGATGGTAAAATTATTTTCATTTTGTTGATAACTCTAGTTTTATTCTATATGTGTTGGAGATGATTTTTTTGTTGACCACTTTAATTTTATGCCAAGCGTGTTGGAAATTAAAATTATTTTTCATTTTTGAGTTCGGTTTTCTAATAAAGCGTGCTGTTTTAGTTTTTTAAAACTATTATTTATTTATATAAGTTATTTTTATAAGACCGCAAAGTAAAATGAGATATAATTCCAAGCGAAATAATTTAAACTCTCTTTGTGTCCCTCTTTGGTATATTTATCTTGTCATGGTGGAGTAGCTTGCATGCTTAATTGATCCCGAGAGCTATGTCGGCGGTATCATTGCTGTATAAAGGGTGACCCATGCCGGACAAGTCGAGGATGATAAGACAGACAAAACAATACTTGATCAAAGGAACGACGTTCTTTCACGTAAAAATATAATAAAAAGAACCACAGACATGGTTCAATTAGGGTAATATTTTCCGGAGGTAAAATAGTCCCCCAATCGGTTCTCCGGGCGGGAACTACTTCAGAGAATCCACGGCAAAGGCTAAAAAAGTGGCTGAAGTCAAATACTTAGGAACAATAATTAAAAACGGGAATGAGGTGCACAAAGAAATTAAACATAGGCTCAATTTTGGAAATACATGCTATTATGCATTACAGGTAATCTTGTTGTTCCAACTTCTCTCAAAAAACATTAAATTGGAAACATATAAAACTGTTATTCTCCCAGTTATTTGGATACGAAACACGAACTCTTGCTTTAAGGGAGGAGAAAAACTATCTGAGAATAAAGTTCTTAGAAAAATTAAATTTTGGACCAAAGAGAAGTGAACAGACAGTCAATGGATAAGACTGCATAACAGCGAGCTGCATGATCTTTATTGGAAAACATATATAACAAGCAAAGTTAAGTCTCATAGACTGCGATGGGCAGGACAAGAGGCACGTATGGAGAATGAAAGATGGGGATAGAAACTTCTTATAGGAAAACTAGAGGAAAAACGCGCAGAATGTAGGCCAAGAATGAGGTGTGAGAATAAAATTATCTGTGGTTTGAGGGAAGTAGATTACTGAGTGGATGATTGGAAAATATTACCTCGGGATAGGGATGTAGGCTATAGAGAACTTATTCCCGCTCGGCTAAGAAACTAGTCTTTCGACAGAGCCATTGTATTAGTTAGTAGGCCTAATACTATATCTATGTTATACTGTTTAAGAAAGCAAAACCAATAAATACACATATCATCAATAAAAACCCATAAATCCAATGAATACATATTTATATTATCAATAAAATCCCAAACACCAAACAAAAATTTAAAAATTGTCAACCTGTTTCAATAGTAAAGCTACCATTAGCCTATCATTTTTATTCAGTCTTGATAACGATAAATTTGCTATTGAAACGCGTTGACAATTTTTGAATTTTTGTTTTGTGTTTGGGATCTTAATGATAATATACCGGTACGCCTCAATTATCAACACCAATAAATCATAAATATTAATATATCATATCCAATAATTCTATATATAACTAATATACATTTTAACTATTTTTTGCGCGATAGTGCGTTTTGTCGTACTTACCAGCAATGGTGAACATAATTGAAAGTTGAACATCCTACATTTCGGGATTTCCAACCTATATAACTATACTGTAATATTACATTTACACCTACGTGTGGGAAGTAAAACCACTGCCCTCTATGTAATACTACGTACAATGTATATACAAAAAATATCCAAAAGGTAGTGTTAATATTCATTATATGAAACAAATCACTGAATTTAAATGAACTGGACTTTATTTGAACCAAACTAAAACAATAAATATGTACTTGCGGCCATGTCATCAATAATTGTTCTCAAGGCCTCCTGTTGTTTCAATTAATAAACATTACCCACACTGTTAACGTTAGTCAATTGTTTATAATGCACGCAAATATTTCCAACAAAGATGTTATTTATAATTGTAGGCTTTCACAGCCGGCGTCTTGATCCATATTTGGTTCGTCTTCCGGGCTTATAGGCCGTGGTCTGGTTGTCTTCTTACTCGACGTTTCGTCTACTGCTGCGGTAGACCTCATCAGGAGATACTGCGTGCTCTCTGTGAACTCCTCAACAGTCGGCTGCAGACTGGCTGGTGGTTGGAAACTGTCTCTCTTTTTATAGCTAAACCCTGGGTGGTGGGGGGGTTTTCTGCGTTTTCTGTTGTGCCGATTGCAATCGGCACCAAATATGGATAAAGATGTTATTATTTAACTATTATTTAATATTTTGAAAACACCATCACGCAAAAAATAATGTACAACGCACGTTTGAGAAGTGTTTTATAGAATCTCGGATACTAAAAACCTCGCTGTCGGTCGTTTTTTTAACATTTCCCTCGATTCTGTATATACCACTTCCCAAGCTTGCATCGTAATATACTACGCTGCTCAAAACAATTAGAGGAACACTTGTAATACATTGAATAAGTAACTGTTATTTAAAGCTGTGATGCTGAAAGTTGGACAATATGTAAATTGAATTATTAATTGTATCATTGGATACAAATTTTAAAGATCCATGGCCTAAATACAGAGAAATTACCTCAAATAACAAATATAGAGAATTTTTTTTATTTTGGAAGGCACTGGCCACTTCTAATTGGTAAGCTTCCTGATGTTGCTATAGTGACGAATGTTGATTATTGCCTTGTTTATTGAAGTCTCTGACAAAATGAGGCATTTAAATGAGTTTGAAGTGTATCATGCTCTACATCTTTTACGACAAGGTCAATCTCTGCGACAAGTGGCTAGAGAGTTTGGAGTTTCTCCTTCCGTGGTGTCCAGGTTACGCAACAGGCACAGAGAGACAGGTCAGTATTGTAGAAGACGTGGCCAGGGCCGTAAATTTAAAACAAACCCCCAGGATGACAGATACGTTGTTCTTTCTGCTCTTCGACAGCGCACAAAAACTGCAAAAGACCTGCAGAATGACCTTCATATGGCTTCCGGAATCCGGGTTTCAGACCAAACCATAAGGAACAGATTAAGGAAAGAGAATATTCGTCCAAAAAGGCCCGTTAAAAAAAACACGCTTAACAAATGGGCATAAGGCAGCAAGACGTAGGTATGCTGAAAACCATGGTGATTGGAACCTGAACCAGTGGGAGTCTGTGCTCTTCTCGGACGAATCCAGGTATCGTCTTACACGTTGTAATGGTCGATTGAGGGTGTGGGGACGGCCAGGAGAAAGATTTTCTGCAGAGGCTGTACAGGAAATTGATAGATTCGGAGGAGGTTCCATAATGGTGTGGGCCGGAGTTATATACAAGAATCGTACGGACCTTGTACTTGTTCCCCAGCGACTGAATGCTGTCCGGTATATCGAGCACGTTCTGGAAGAGCCTGTAGTACCTGCTGCCATTGGAGTAGGCCCTGGATTTCTGTTTATGCAGGATAATGCCAGGGCACATTCTGCGGCTGTCACCAGGGATTTCCTGAGGAGGAATGAAATTGAGGTAATGGAGTGGCCAGCGGTCAGCCCAGACCTCAACCCTATTGAACACTTGTGGGATCTTCTAGACAGGAAGGTCAGGAACCGACATCAAGCTCCACAAACTCTGCAGCAACTTGGAGGTCCTCTTAAGGAGGAATGGGAGAATATCCCGCAAGAGGAAATCCAGAATCTTATTGGGAGCATGCCACGAAGGTGCCAAAGTGTCATCGTATGTCGTGGAGGCCATACACGATACTAACTCTATATAACGAGTGTTTAAGTTTGAAAAATAAGCACAAGATTCAATTGCTTACATAGCGGAATTATTTGAAAAGTTAATTGTCAGCGTTATTCATTTGTTTTTACTGACATGAGCAATAAATAAATAAATAACCACAAATAATGTACTTTATTAATTTCATGTTTGTACCTTTATCCAATGAAAAAATATTTGCATATTTCATAGTGTTCCTCTAATTGTTTTGAGCAGTGTATTTAAGTTGGGCGGTGTAAGCGAAAACATGAAGTAGACAACAGATTATGAGGTTTTGAAATCATCATGTGATTCTAGTGATATTGAAAGCGAATGACGTGGTTAACGTTCCTTGAAAATGGAAAGGAATGGATCCATCAATAAGAAATCTCTAGCATATCTGTCATCATGCGATATGTGCTCCATTTCTCTGCAGACATTGATGAATCGTGTATAAAAATGGGAAGTCCCACTTCAACTCGCCGTTTGTTTTAAACTCTGAAATAATATTTCCACGATTTTTTATCCATTTCAACGTTATACAAAGTATATAACAATTAAAATAACTTACTGTACCTTATCAAAATGCATTGCATAAAAAACTCAAGGTATCAGACAAAATATAGAGTAATAGTATATTACGATGCGAGGTTGGCAAGTGGTTTTACAGAAGCGAGGAAAATGTTTAAAACCCGAGTGATAGCGAGGTTTTTAATTTCCGAGATTCTGTAAAATGCTTCACGAACGTGCGTTGTACATTATTTTTTGCGCGATGGTGTTTTCAATATAATAAATAATAGTAAAATAATAACATCTTTGTTGGAAATATTTGCGTTCATTAAAAACAATTGACTATCTTTAATAGTGTGGACAATGTTTCTTCTTCATCTTCTTCTTCACTTCACGGGCTAGGCAAAAATTGCCTGTTCCGCCTCACAGTTGTTGGACAATGTTTATTAGTTGAAACTACAGGGGGCCGTGAGACCAATTAATAATAAAATAGCGGCAAGTACGTATTTATTGTTTTATATCGTTTCAAATAAAGTTAAGTTCATTTAAAATACAGTGAATTGTTTCATATAATGTATATTAACACTATATTTTGGATATTTTTCGTATGTTATACATTGTATGTAGTATGCATAGAGGGCAGTAGTTTTACTTCCCACACGAGTGTTTGTAATATGTAATATTATAATATAGTTATTTTATTACAGTATAGTTATTTACAGTAATATAATGTATGATTGGGGGTACGCCGTAGCGTAGTGGTTAAGGCACTGAGCTACAAGCCAGAGGGTCGAGGGTTCAAGTCCCGTTGGGGTCAGGATTTTTAAACTGACCCAAACCCTCTGGCGGCACTATGGCCCTGGGGTCGACTCAGCCTCTAACTGAAATGAGTACCAGACGCTTGTTCTGGGGGTAAAGGCGGCCGTCACGCAGGGCTGACAACCCGGCTGACACAAAGTGCCGATTGTTAACCTCTTACTACCCCAAGGGCCTCCGGGCCTGTTGTGGGATCAAAAAAAAATATATATAATGTATGATTAAAAACTATAAAATAGTCAGCTTGTCGGTCCGTCTCCTCGACTTAAGTTGTTTTAAAACTCTGTAGGCCTTTCGGGATTAGTTCCATGATCAGCAGAATACATTAGGTCCGTATTTGTTGACGCTTGTTGAAGCACTGACTTGGTTGTGAATATTTTGTATAGAGGATTATGTGAACTGGATTTGTTTTCATTAAGAATAAGGTTGTTGGCGATTTCTCTTAGGATTGCGAGTTCCTCCAGTATATTTATCCGTTATTAAGCTGACAACTCCGAAATGTAGGAAGTTGAACTTTCAATCATGGTCGCCATTGCTGTAAGCACGACAAAGCACTATCGCGCAAAAAAATTCATTATTTTGTGATCTTAAGGAGTAGGGCTTGATTTTGGTTTTTTTAATACAATGCCACCAGGTTGTCATTTAGACATTCTGGTATTCTCTCCTTGCATGGCGTTATTGTAACCCACTTCTGAGGTTGGAAGGCGGAATTATGCTGCCCTGATGATATATGATAGGTGATGATGATGATGGTGTGGTAATGGTGCGCCAGGAGAGGTCTTAATCTTAAACTTAATGAATGTGTTAATGATAATGATGGCCAGATGATATTCGGGGACCGTTTGGGCCTTAAAGTATCCTGACATTTGTCTTGCAGGTGAGGAAAACCCCGAAAAAAAATAATTCAGGGAACTTGTCCCGACCGGTGATCGAAACCGGGCCCGCTGCGCGACAAGGCAGCACGCTACCTCGAGACCACAACGGTGGACAAGATTTTGGATTATTAATTTTGAAAAAAAAATATCGAAGAACAGACAAAAAAACATAACACAGAAATAAGACAATAACTAAAAGTAGAGGAATTAAACACAACAGTAAAGAAATGCAGAACAAACTGTAAAGAACACTTGGTAAATGATGACGGAGAATAGAATACCAAAAGCAGCATACAACTATTCACCACGAGGAAGAAGAAGTTTGGGAGCACCAAGGAAAAATTGGAAAGAGCACCAATTTGGAGCCTGAACAGGCTAGAAAATAAGCCTAAACCGTGAAGAAGAATAAGAATTTTGAAAACAAAAGAGTTCGTTCTATACACAACATTTCATATCTTCACTCAAAACACCATGAGCATACAGCAAAATAGATCTTATTAATTTTTATTCAGAAAATTGTTTGTGTGCCTAACTTCGTGATAGTATACCTAATTCCATGCGTCAATATTTCGTGACAATTGTTATTTTCAGTTTCAGTGCATTTTTTTAAATAATTTTTTGTCACTGTCGATCTTACTTTCTTGAGAGTGCGCGTATATTACACATAAACACCACTATGTATAATTTTACAGAGTTGCAGTTTTCAATGGTAACTACTCAATTTCAAACAAAGACAACATTGGATCCCTGGGTATTCAGGGATGCGACCTGACGGGAGAATAGTTTAACTTCTGAATCAAACACAAACTTATTTTCAATACCACACTTACATTGAGGGCCTCCCAGAATAAGAGATCATCTCAATGCCAGAGTGACCTGCAAGACAATACAATACGAAGTGTCCACTCCCTATGCTTTCTCAAACCCTAATTCATTTAATCATAAATGCAGTTCTGATTTAAGACAAGTCACATAATTCATTCATACATTCATACTAAACAAGGCGAATATGTTATTGATGATTGTTATGGCCATATGATATTCGAGGACTATTTAGGATATACCTGAAAGTCTTACAGGCGAGGAAATACGACTTGGGATCGAACTTCGGTCCGCTAAGTCTGACGCAATGACATTACCACAATGACATCTTTTAAAGAATTTATAAAATTGAGGACAGAAATTATGGGCGTACAAGAGGAGCCGTACATCATAGGCATTATAGAAAAGAAAAGATTACAGTGGTATGGCCATGTCAAAATAATGCCAGAACAAAGATTGCCTAAAATTGTTATGGAATGGATCCCAATGGAAAGGAGGAAGAGAGGAAGACTGAAGAAAACTTGGATAGAAGAGGTACAAGCGGCTATGAATACCAGAGGATTAGAGGAAGATGAATTGGTGGACAGATAGGAATGGCGTTTGGTTTCCGGAAGGCGGCGGCATCTGCCATGATACCGGATGATGATGATGATGATAAAATTGAGGACAAATAATATTTATTCTTTAAAAGAAAAAATTGAAAATAGACTTGAACAGATCATAACATATGTTTTTATTCCTATATCCATTTAAAGCTTGAAGCCATCGTAATTTATTTTATATTCTACCACATGGCGTGTCAGGCCTAAGAAGGCCCTTCGCTTTCCTGCCTGTGAAATTTACAGAAGTGGACAATCGTCCAGTTAATATAAAAATAGTACGTGCTCTGCATTTCTAGACCCAGCCGTTTAACTGGTTTTCTAATCGTTAATCCCTTACAATACTCGCACTAATTTTACCAATTTGGTATTTTTCATTATTTCACGAAGTTTTAGTTAGTTGTTTTTGATCGTGGTTGGTGACACTGTTAATTCAGTATCTCGCACAACATGGCGATCGCCGGGACGCGGAATTCGTGTGGCTGTGAAAGTAATTTCGTTTCCCATCGATATTAAAGTATTCTGCCATGTATTATATTTGTTAACTTGTTTATTAAATTATAAAATTTGTGTTTGTTTGTAATTTATCATGTGGCATGTCGTACCTACAGTGATACTTGTATCTTACAACTGACCAGGACATGCATCACGGGGTAAGTCGCAGTTTTTATACGCACATAGGCCTATATTTACAATCAAATAAAATCTTAATTTTCTCAAATGTCACTAATAGTCTTCGAACCCCATTTTGTCATCGTAAATCAAGTACATATTCATACGTAATGCCACGAGTGATTTCCAATTTATCTAGAGAATTTGGAAATCAAGAGTGGCATTTGTTAGGTCTATTTAACGAATATAATTAAGCTGTTTACTCACAAATCATTATATAAATATAGTCATTTTAAAATATTTATATATATTTAATGTAAACGGAGATGTTTGAAAACAAATGAGAAACGATCGGTACGCTTCATTTGCTTCTTTTGTTCGTCACTGCAACCAGATCATAATATTTGTTGCCAAAGGAACGCAATATTGTAAGAATGCACTCTAGTGGAGAAAAAATGAAACACATTAAACTGTATATTAATTCATTTCTGATGTCCTATGATGTAAATATGATAATTATATTTTTCTGGGAAAAAAATACATTTAAGAAAGTGCAAACAGTGGTTTCTTTTTTTTTTTTTGGTGGTATAATCAATTGCTACAAATGTTTTTATATTAACTCCCGCATGCGGTATGTGTTGACATTCATGCTCTATACATACAATCTGGCGAGTCAGTCACTGCAAAATAATGCTATGACCTATTCAGAATGTTAAAAGGGAGGTGCTTTCTTTATTATGATAAACTTTAGTTGGTAAATTCTAGGCGAAACACGACTGTGATTAGTTGTAAATCAAAAATCATTGTAACGTGATTGGTCATTGACTCCCATTTGAGGCATGAGTTAAATAGTCACGGAAAAGAAACACGATTACTACATGTTGATAATCATCAAATCTTTAAATGAAAATGGCGTTAATATTAACATCGAATTAGCTACCCAATCCCTTGTGATGCTAGGTAGACACCACCGATCCAATAGAAGTCCTAAAAAATCCATTGACCCCGGGCGAGTTTGAACCCGCGATCCTCGGAACCAGAGGCACGGAGCATAACCGCTAGTCCACCGCGGCATCTCATACAAATAAATTAACCCGTAATTTTCTTTTCAACTTATTCAACTAAACATAAAAACACATATATAATTTATTTAGGTGTAACAGCGCACGCCGGGGATTCGCCAGTTGCATAATAAAATATATTCCTCCGTGGGATTGGAAATAGCGCATGTGATGTCTTAAACCAACTCGGCTACTGCCATCCTACCTCCTATTTAATTTTTACAGTAGACTAGCGGACAGGGCTGACGTTGTCCTTCCCGAACGTTCAATTCTCGTGTCATGGCCGGACGATAAAAATATGTTACCCCTCTTACCATAAAATTCACTAATTAATAAGTTCCCAAGAAAACTCCTCACTGCCATCTGTTGTGACTCAAAAAGCGTGCGTTATGACGTCACATTGTTGTCGCACGGAATATGTTGGTAATGCAGATGGCTTCACATCTGGCATAAAAATCCTATAACTCCGACACACACAAAAATATTTCATCAAAATCCAGTCGATTAGGCAGTTTTTAATTTCGAATTTCAAGTAAACCTCCACTTCTAATTGTCGGATTTCGCTCATTTTTTGGATAATACCTACCTACCTCGGTTTATTTTAATAGGATTTACTGATTTTCGTTGCGAAACATCGAAAAATGTGACCACTAGAGAGATTTTTAAATTTTCGCTTCAGGTGAACTCCTACGCCTAATGGTTTTAGAGGGTCCAATTGTGAATCTGAACCATCGAGGGATCCAATCAGACACACACACACAATTTGATCAAAATCGGTTCAATCGTTAGGAGGATTTCAGTGACAAACACACCTACAGAAGAATTATATAGGCTACATAAATATTATGAGTATAAAATATAAGCAACTGATAACTCAGCTATTTTTTTGCTGAGATTCAAATTGTGTCGCTACATCTCTTCTATATCAGATAAATGATACAAAATGTAGCTAGACAAACACATTACAGATACACCTACCTCTGAAATTAACAGTTGGATTAAAGCAAAAGTACACTATTCACTCTGATATTAAATTTTGTACTAGAGCATGTCATTATATACTTAGAGAATGAAGAAGACATACAACTCAGTTATAATAATAAATTGTTTTATATGCTTATAATGCAGTGTTGCTGCGAGGATACAGAACTAAGGGCAAACGCGCACATCGTGTTAAGTAACACAAAGGTCACATATAGAAATAAATGTTTAAATTAAAAAGGACAGTTAAAGACTTATGAGGAAAATTTTGAAGAAGTGGCTGAATTGACATGTATAGGAATAAAAATTACAAAGAGGAATAAGGCGAAGAAGTAAATTAAACGTAAGGGATCAAATCTGGAAACGCATCCTATTATTTATTACAGCAACTCTGGAAATTTCTAACTTCTCTCAAAAAAGGTTAAATTAAAAAAAAATATATAAAACAGTCGTTCTTCCATGTATATACATGCCTTCTTCTTCTTCTTCATTCATATAATATGGATGCGAAGCACGGTCTCTTAAATAATAATAATAATAATAATAATAATAATAATAATAATAATAGTTTTATTTTACCTGGCAGAGTTAAGGTCTTAAGGCCTTGTCTTCCACTCAACCAGGTTTTAAAAAATACAAAAAAATAGTCTTACATCTAAATTACTACAAACATAAACGATTACATGTTATAAATACAGTATAATTAATATTTATAATGCATTTTGATTTACTCTAAATTTAACGAATTAAATGTATAATATGTACAAGATATACAAAAAAACGAGAAAAAATTATTAATGACGTAGTATAAATTTAAATAAATAGAGAAAAATTAATTATTAGACAACAGGAAACTGTATAAGCGTGACTTAAAAGTGCCAAATGTGCGGCAACCCCTGATATCTTGAGGAAGAAAATTCGAGGAGCGGGCAGAGGCTACTGTGAAGGAAGTAGGAGGATAAAAGATTACGAGTAATCTGAAAATAACATTATTAGAAACACTTTTGGACCAAAGAGAGATGAACAGAGAATGGAGATGACTGTATAACAGTGAGCTACATGGTATTTATGGGAAACCAAAAATAGTAAGAGCAGTTAATTCTCGTAAACTGTGATGGACAGAACATATGGCATGAATAGGAATGAAATAGGGGCATGAACACATCTTATAGAAAAACCAGACGAAAAGTGCCAAGTAGGTCGACCAAAATGATATGGGGTAATTAAATTAGCCATGATTTGAGACAGATGAACTATACAGGATTTGATCGGAAAACATTACCTCGCGGACATTAACTTCTGGGTTCCATAGTGATAGCGAATCAGTTAATATTAAAAATAATGAAATTGAACATAACACGAAATTAAATTATTCAAGTTACAACACGCACACACTATTGAGTAACACTAAGGAATTAGGACTGGAAGTAAATATCAATAAAACTAAAATACATGGTCATACATAGAAATGCATTATATAATGGAAGTGGACAGCTAATAACAAATTAAGGAAATTTTGAGGAAGTGGCTGAATTCAAATACCTAGGAACAATAATTACAAATAGGAATGAGATGCACATAGAAATTAAACATGAGCTCAATTCTGCAAATGCGTGCAATTATGCATTGCAGAGACTTTTTGATGTCCCAACTCCTTTCAAAAAACGTTAAACTGAAAATATATATAATTATTATTCTACCAGTTACATTATATGGGTGCAAAACATGGACTCTTACTTTAAGGGAGGAAATGAGATTACGAGTTTTTGAGTATAAAGTTCTTAGAAAAATTTTTGGACCAAAGAGAGATGAACAGAGAGGTGAATGGAGAAGACTAAATAACAATGAACTACATCGTCTTTATAGGAAGCCAGATATAATAAGAACAGTTAAGTCTCGTAGACTGCAAGAGGCAGGACATGTTGCGCGTATGGGGAATGAAAGACGTGCATGGAAGCTTCTTGTAGGAAATCCGGAGGGAAAATGCCCAGTTGGCAGATCAAGAATGAGATGGGAAAACAACATTAATTATGATTTGAGGGAAGCAGATTATACAGGGAATGATTGGAAAGTATTAGCTCAGGATAGGGATGCATGGAGAGCTTATGTCCGTGCAGCTATGAATTTACGGGTTCGATAGTGCCAGTGAGTAAGTAAGTAAGTTGCAAGAATTGAAATTGTTTTAGAAATTCTTTGCAAAACTCAACTGTTCCTCAAAAGCCTCATTAAGTTTGTGTAACACTTGTTTTACAAGCATCCTGTATATGTCGGAGTTGCGCGCAGTTGTCATGACGATACCACCTCATAACCCGGGTTTTAGCAGTTTACGATTCTGAAGTTGATTGCTTTTCCAACTGAGAGAGAAATTACAGCGCCATGTCTTCATCGCTTTACATGTATATTCACCGTTTAAAATAAAATACAAAAATATTTCAACTTATCTTAAATGTCAATTTTCTAATTTACTCAACTCTTAAATTGGTTATTTGGCCATTCCATCGTAACAAACTAATTCACTGACTTTTCTTTCATGCTTTATGCTTTATAAATTTATTTAAATACAGATTTTTAATGTGTATAAATCTTTCTGTGCCTAAAGTATTATTTTCCTTCTCCACTCGCCTCTATCCGTCCACTCCATGTCCTCCAGTCCTCTTGTTCTCATTCCAGTTCTTATACATATATATATATATATATATATATATATATATATTGCATCCACGAGTTTTGAGATCCTCCTTTCTTTCTTCTTGCAGGTGAACACGATTCCAATGTTTTTTTTTTCTGGTTAACATTTCTTCTTACATTCGTCGTGCATGCCCATAGCAATTTAAATGCTTGTATCTTATATAATCTACTTCTTTCCGCCCAGCTTTAAATATTTAGGCTTTTTAGCTATTATGATGAACAGAGAGCTGGTCTGATGCATCAATCCCAACCTAGAGGTCCTGCTTTATAAATACGACGATTATTTATTTTTAATTTTAAAATATGGAAAATGAAAGATGACCTAAAAATATATACCAATGGTCACCCCCTGGAAGAAATAAACGTGTCAGACCAAGATGGAAATGGAAAACCTACGTCAGAACTATAATGGATGATAGGAATTTGGAAAAGGGAGATTGGAATGATACAGATAAATGGAAACTGAAGACGGCAATCATATAAGTGGGGGAAAGCCGAAGTAGAAGAAGAAGAATTTTAAAATTATTTTTGAGGGAGACCTAAGAAGGCATGGATAGAAATAAACGTGGCAGACCAAGATGGAAATGGAAAACCTACGTCAGAACTATAATGGATGATAGGAATTTGGAAAAGGGAGATTGGAATGATACAGATAAATGGAAACTGAAGACGGCAATCATATAAGTGGGGGAAAGCCGAAGTAGAAGAAGAAGAATTTTAAAATTATTTTTGAGGGAGACCTAAGAAGGCATGGATAGAAGGAATATTGAATTTGATGAAGGACAGGAGACTGCACGATGGTGACTGGAAGGAGAGAGATGAATGGAGGAAGGGAATCAAGACTTAATATTGGACACAGGAAGATGCTGTATGTACATTTAAAATCTGTCAATTATAATAAATTTTTTCTCAAGTAAACAGGCCTTATTGTGAATTGAAAAATGGTTTAATTTATCCGCACTAAGTTACCTTTCTTAAATTTCGTAACGAAAGTTATTTCAAACAAACATCATGTTGATAATTAGTTACGAAATTTGCATAATTGTTATTTACACCGCAGTAGATATGTAATATTGAGGTTATTATGGCTTAATATTGAAATTAATGAACTCTGGCAAGCTTTTCACATGCAATTTTTAATACCAATAAAGAGTGAATATTTTGCCTGAATCGGGATTTGAACCCAAGATGTGTTTAAAAGCATAAAGCTGTAGATATTGTATAAATCGCATCTTAATGTTTTCGTAGTAGAAGCAACCCTGTTGTAATGTGAATAGAAGATTGTTGGTCGTGACGGAGGACAGTTAACGCCTCGTGCCGATTCTCTGCACGTGTGTGGAACTTGACGTTCTGCTATCTCAAGGACTTCTTAAGATCTGTAGTGACATCAGTTCACCTTTAACATGGAAAAAAAGTTTTGATTCGTGCATCATTGCAGCATAGAAAAGGAATGATTTCTGTCTTAAAGTTTGTCTGCTATGTCACCTATCCAACCTGTAGAATTGAGTAAAAGGAATTATTAAATGAAATGCCTGTTGTAATATATACGGCCCGGATTTTATATATAAATTTATTGACAGTCTCATGGTCTTGTGGTCAGAGATTCTGACTACAGTTCATAAGACCTGGAGTTCAATTCCTTACATGAAGTTTTCCTTAAAGGAAATTATTCTTGTTGGTAGCCCGTGGTCTGAAATTTAGGTTAAGTATAGGTTTAACGACTCCCCTGATGTTCGTTATCGTATATCAACAATTACATCGTCTGGGTAGTGGGGTTACAATTTCGCCAATGTCAGCAGAGGAATTTCGCAACGTCGTAAAACAACCACATGGCTTTGAAATAATATATATATATATATATTATATATAATACAATTTTAAAACTGTGCAAATATTTATAAATTCAAAATAATAATAATAATAATTTATATTATGTAATGGAGTTAAGACCATAAGGGCTTCTCTTCTACTTCACCAGTGTTAAATTATACAGATATTAAGCCTATTTTTGTGCTTTGGCATTTGGTGATGAACGGATGCATATTGCATGTTTTGAAAATTTTATACTTAATATAATATTATTTAGACTCTTATATTGCATATCTGCCTTGTCACGCAGCGGGGCAGGTTTTTGTCGGGGTTTTTCCTCACCTGTAAGACAAATATCAGGGAAAAATTAAGGCCCAAACAGTCCCCGAAATCATATGGCCATCATCATCATCCTTATTATTATCATCATCATCATCCTTCACCGGTGTGGAAAGCAACAGGAAGCTACCACACCTACAATTCCCTAGTAAAGCTGCAAGCATAGCATGAAAATGCTATAATTGCAGTGAAGGACCTGCCTTCGGGCAGAATTGCTATGGATGGATATTGCATATTATGATTATTTCCTGGATTTACTGCATAGATAATATTAATGTATGTAATATGATTGATATTTTTTGCTGTTTTGTATATTCTCATATGTCCATGTTATCTAATTATTGAGAAAAATGTAAATCCATGCCAACAGTTTTCTGGCACTATTCCTGGCTCTACAATAACAACTTAGGACTTCCCCCCTCACTCATAATTTGTTACGAGAGGCATATTCACTCTCCGATGCTGATGATTTTAGTATTATTGGTCGATGGCGAGGAGATACTAAAGGACAACACGCACACACTATTGAGTAACACTAAGAAATTAGGACTGGAAGTAAATATCAATAAAACTAAATATATGGTCACACGCAGAAATTCATTATATAATGGAAATGGACAGCTAATGACAAATGAGGGAAATTTTGAGGAAGTGGCTGAATTCAAATACCTAGGAACAATAATCACAAATAGGAATGAGATGCATAAAGAAATTGAACATAGGCTCAATTCTGGAAATGCGTGCTATTAATTATGCATTGCAGAGACTCTTGATGTCCCAACTCCTTTCAAAAAACTTTAAACTGAAAATATATAAAACTATTATTCTACCAGTTATATTATATGGGTGCGAAACATGGACTCTTACTTTAAGGGAGGAAAGGAGATTACAAGTATTTGAGAATAAAGTACTTAGGAAAATGTTTGGACCAAAGAGAGATGAACAGACAGGTGAATGGAGGAGACTACATAACAATGACCTACATGGTCTTTATAGGAAGCCAGGTATAATAAGAACAGTTAAGTTCATAAGACTGCGATGGGCAGGACATGTACGTATGGGGAATGAAAGACTTACATGGAAGCTTCTTGTAGGAAAGCCAGAAGGAAAACGCCCAATTGGTAGACCAATAATGAGGTGGGAGAATAACATTAACTATGATTTGAGGGAAGTAGATTATACAGGGAATGATTGGAAAGCATTAGCTCAGGATAGGGATGAATGGAGAGCTTATGTCCGCGCGGCCATGAACCTACGGGTTCGATAGTGTCAGTGAGTAAGTAAGTAAGCTTAAAATCACTCACGAGCCTGGTGTCAAACACTGAAAAAAATATATAGAACCTGTAGTGTAGCGTGCTTGTTCAGTTCAATTTGGTACACAATCTAAAATATAATACAAATTTATAAAATTCAGTTGTTCAGTCCCTACAACTGCTACAAATTTATAAAACGTTGTACAGTAGGCCTTCAAGAACTGGTTCCATCCTCAACAAATGATTGATTTGTTACTGACTTAGTTGTGGTTATTGTGTTCAATATTTGGAGGTGTTTTCTTAAGTTTTCCAATTTTTATCCTGCTTGAATAACATGTTTGAGGAGATTGGATTTACCCTATGCATATCAGCACCATCATGAACTAATTTAGGTTTAGATCGTTTGAGCCTGTTCCTAAGATAACAAGATGTGTTTGGTCAGTCCATCTTAATTTTTGTCTTCCTTTATCTCGGCGGCCTTTATGTTAGGTTGACACTACAATGCTGATTTATGAAAGCGAGATTAGTCCATTCCTTGGACATGTTGTAATCGATTTATTTGACTATTTATCTCAAAGACCGATAAAATTGCCTCTTCCTGTCAGTGTTGCCAACACAACTTTTGAAATTAAAATTCGTAATGAGATATATCTACGCACATTAACTTATTTGACAAGAATATCGATTCAACAATGTACTCGTATGATGGATATGGTACAGCACGAAATGCCAAAAGAAAACAACTTCAAAAATTATCACAAAAAACAAAGGTTAGTTCTATTGCTCAAAAATATTATTAAATGTTGTATAATGAATCTGCATTATTGTTAATAGTTATTTCTCATACAATCATCTGTTATTGATTTTTCCCAAGCCCAAAGAGATTTAACAGTAAAGATATTATATTTATAACTATACAGCCGGCTTAGAAATCGCCCGGAAATAAGATCGGAATACATAACCTCACATTTGGTCAATATTAAACATCATCATCATCATAGTACATTCACGAATTTAGGCCATTTGTTGACCTATTTCGGCCTCAAGAGAAACACAATTCAAAAGTCTTTTGAGTGGACGTCCTGGTCTTCTTCCTGCAGGTTGATATCTTAACATTTGTTTGGGTAATCTGTGATCTTCCATTCGATGAACATGTTGCATCCATCTTGACTTATAATCAGAAATTTTGTTTTCTAAAGATTCCATGTGTAATTCTTCTAAGATGTCTTAATTTTTTTGTGATCTAGTAGTGTGTATCCTGCAGTCCTCCGAAGATATCTCATTTCAGAAGATCTAAGTCTCTGTATATCCTTCTGTTTCAACGTCCATACTTCGCTACCGTACAAAAGAGTTGGAAGAGCCAGTGTTTTATACACTTTCAGTCTTGAATGCTTTTGGACTATCTGTGGCTTGAAGATAGAATATTAACCCTAAAATTCTTAAAAATTTATATATTTTTGCATTTACATCCAATATTAAACATTATAATTATTTTTAGCTTCTGATGTTGTATTAATCGCTAGTCACCCCAAATCCAACACGAGGTTTAATTTTTCATTAGACAAAATAGCTCGTGATTTTTTTCAGAAAACCACAAAGACTTGTTAGATTACTGTTGAATTCTGAATTACCCTATGCATATTTAAATTTTTAGAATTCTCTTTTTTAAGCATTTCTGCTGGTTCATCCTATGCAGAATATATTACAATCTCTACAATATAATTTATATACTTCTCTATTGTTAAAATTATTGTTTTTTTTACGCTGTTATTTATTATTATTTCTTGGTACACATTGGTGATTTTTACGATCTTGTGAAGTGATGTGTCATGGCATCGTTAAAAACAATTTTTATAGTGCACATTGTTTTATTTTTATTTGCTTACTTATTTTTATTTCATTGTGCATATATAAACGAAGGATACTGCATAAATGGATAGTTATAAGTTCTGACAGTGCATAGAAATCCAGGCACTAGTAATAAAATAATAATGAAATGACATAATTTTAGGATCAATGTGGCACTCCGGCGTCATTTCAGACTCTATTCTTACAAGTTATTTTGCTGAGCAAACAGTTGGCATGATTTTGGAATTGTAATTATGACCAAATCGTGCCAGTGAAGACATTTAACCTGAATTTCAATATACAGTGTGTCAACTTAACTGTCCCTGATCCAACACTGCATTCACTGAGGCACTCTACGTAATGCTCCCTATTCTCAGAAAATTGAGTTCAGCCATATTTATAATAATAATATAATAATAATAATAATAATAATAATAATAATAATAATAATAATAATAATTGCGCACAATCCTGCAAAATTAATTAATTGACGTATTGCGCTAATGACATTATCACTTTGGAGCACAATTCCAGATGATATCTTGTACACTTTAGTCCGCACAGTTTACATCTGCAACTGTCTTCGATTTGATGGTAAGAGACATTTACACACACTTAGTGATGGAAGCCGTGGACTGTATAGCGGTTTATCTGGTGCCTTAGTTCCTTATTTGGTCCACACCAGCTCCTATCTATCATGGCGGTTGTACCGTAGATTTCTTCAGGGAATGTTATCCCGCTTCTGTCTTCTCTCTTGCATCAGTTATTCGTATGCTTTAGTGGGTGGCAGATAGTAACGAATTCTGAGGTCTTACGGGAATAATTATTTTCTTGCTAGTACATAGACTAGACTCGAAGGAGTGAATCTAAAGAATGCTAGAATTTTCTTTAGAAAGGAGGCCTTGCCTCAGCCATATTTATGATATCCAGTTAAATACAAGATTCATCAAAACATTATTTAGCTTTGGTTTGAATATCATTCAGTCACCCCATGTGGGTTTCGTGGTGGAGGAAACGGAGCTTGAGTAGGTTTTTCTCGGGGTTTTCTCCCGTTTTCCCCTGCCACAATTTCATTCCACCATTTCTCCATTCTCATCTCATACATTTCGTTTAATTTCATTAATTTTCCCCTGTGATGGTGCGTCAGGCGTGGTCGACCGAACCCTTGCCATTGACAGACCTCTATATAATACATAGTGTTCTACCCAAGCGCAGGTTTTTCACTGCAAACTCAGTATTCTCCTCTTTATCCTTAACTCAGCTTTCCTTTTTTTATCCGCATACAAACCATTCATTTTAATATTGTCGCTATATAAGGGGCTTCATATCATCTCACCTCTCGACCCGACCTTGAGTTGGACACGAGTTAAAGATATGATACATTATTATTATTGTTATTATTATTATTATTGAATACCATCTTAACAATCAGTATGCATTTATTAATTAGTGACCTTGTTTAATTTCTATCATTATTGGGAGAAAATTTTACAAGTATTTGAGAATAAAGTTCTTAGGAAAATTTTACAAATATTTGAGAATAAGGTTCTTAGGAAAATTTTTGTACCAAAGAGAAAAGAACAGACAGGCGAATGGAGAAGACAACATAATAGTGAGATACATTATCTTTATGGAAAACCAGTTATAATAAGAAGAGTTAAGTCTCAATAGAGTACGATGGGCAGGGCATGTGGTACAAATCGTGAATGAAAGAGGGGTATGGAAACTCATTGTAGGAAAACCAGAAGGAAAGCGCCTAGTAAGCAGGCCAAACATTATGTGGGAGAATAACATGAACTATGATTTGAGAGTGGATTACACAGGGGATGATTGGAAAATATTAGCTAATTATAGGGAAGTATGGAGAGCTTATGTCTACGCAGCCATGAACCTAAGGGTTTGATAATGTCAGTGAGTTAGTTATTATTATTATTATTAATATTATTATTTACTAGCTAATACCCGGCGTGTGCTGCTACACCTAAATAAATGAAAATTAATTGGTTTTATGTTTAGTTGAATAAGTAAAGGGAAAAATTAATATTTTAATTTTTTTAGATACCCCATGCTGTTTAAGAGGCGTTGTCTGGGAATTTACTCATCCTGATCTTCTTGACATAAATGAGTTGAAAGACAAAAATTAATGTACTTCTTATGATTAGTTGAATAAGTAAAATGAAAAATAATTATAAATGTATATCATAATTTAAAATTCCCCGTGCTGATTACCCGGTGTTGCCCAAGAATCTACTTATCTCGATGTTATTCGGCATAAATGAGCTAAAAGACAAAATTCATTCCCGGTATGTGAGTTATCCATAAAAGAATACCCGTCATGTTCTGCTGTGCTTGCACAGGAATCTACATACTTGTCTCGATCTTCTCGGCATCAATGAAAGACAAAAATGGTTATTATGAGTTATCTGTAAGAGATAAACATATGCTGTCGCGGACTTTTTTGTAGAGCTTTTTGAGATATTCAATTCTGTGTTCATTAATTTTGTGTATTTGTTATGGTTTAGGCAGCGTAAGCCATTTAAGCGTCCAAAGAGCAACTTTTTTTCACTTTTTCCACTACAAAGGACGATTTTTAAGAGTGTAGGAGTTGAGTATCACAACAGGTCTTATAGTCTATGTTCATCCCGGGAATCTCCTGAACTTTTTGCAAAAAGCCCCATCACATTCAGATCAACAATATGGCTGCACATTAAGTACGAACAAACAAACAAACCAACAAACATTAATTTTTATATATTAGATTATTATTATTATTAGTAGTAGTGGTAGTAGTAGTAGTAGTAGTAGTAGTATTAATAGTAGTAGTGGTAGTAGTAGTAGTAGTAGTAGGAGTGGCAGTCCCGCGCCGTAGCCGAGCGGTTAAGGTAGGCAGCCTTGGCGCAGAGCTACAGGACTTGCGCTGGTTCGAGTCTCCATGGGGGAAGAAATTTTCTCATGGTATTTCGGCCAGTATGGGACCGGTGCCCACCCAGCATCGTGAGGCAATTGGGTAGCTACAATAAGTAGCGGCTCCAGGTTGAGGAACCAGCTATAACGGCTGGGGGAATTGACATGCTAACCACATGTCACCCCTACACTGGCTATTGATCATCTACCTCTGTGATTGACACATGTGGATGTGAAGGGCCAGCAGCCGGCAGGTAAAAGGGCAACCGCTGAAAAGTGGAAAGACCCTCAATCGGGATCGGAATTTCAATTAATATTAATATTATAATAATTATAACTTTTATTATGTTAATTTCTACAAAATTGCATTTAGTAAACTAATATAATAGGCTTATTATAATTATTGTGATTGTTTATTTTAATGTTTCATACATTTTCTCTAATTGATTGGAAGAGAAGACAATATGGTATTTACTTTACCACGCTGCATAAAATATATCATTAACATTTGCCTCATCCCCAGTAAAAATTATAATAATAGAATAAATGCGTACAAGTTGTGCAGAAAATATATGTTACATAAGTTTTGTCATTAATTTGATTCACATAGCTTGTTATTTGCAGAATTCTACCAGGGAAATCCCTCGTTTTTTGCAGGTGGTTACATGGTAACGGTCGCATGGTTTCTCGCACAGTTCACACACACAGTTGTTCCCAGGATCGTGGAAACACTTGGTCTTGCATATATTGTGGCGGTATCCATGGACTGCTATTGAGTTCACCAGATGTCGGAGTTCTTGATTGGTGTTGGTCCAGGATCTGTTTGTGATTGCTTCTGTTGTATAAAAGTCCAGCCATATATCTTGTCTGTTCTTCTCCCTTTCCTGACGTAGTTTATTTGAGCTGTCTGTGGATGGTAGCCTCATAAGCAGTTCTTCTGTGAAGAAGGGTTCCTTGGCGAGTTCATATGCTAGCCTCGACTTTGTGTTTTTTGACACACCTAGGGCGGCTTTCAAGAATCGTGATTTGACTGCTTCCAAAGTTATTAGATCTCTTAGACTCAGCTTCTCCCAATGAGATCTAATCCATAGGTTGCAATGGGGACTATTTTTTGCATTGAACAAGGCCATGGCCGTTTTTAGTGAAAGTCTGGATATCGCTTTGATGTCAAACATGGCTTTTGTGGCAGCTGCTGCACGGGATTTTATGTGTATTCTAAATGACCTGGCAGTGGTTTGCAACGTCAGTCCCAGATATTTGAAGCTGTTAACTGACACGAGATGTTCTATTCCTAGGTAGATTCTGTCCTCCGCAGCTTCTCGACCTCCGTTGCGGAATGTCATCTGTACCGTTTTCCCCGAGTTTATTTCCATTTTGTTTTCCTGTGCCCATTTCTCAAGTTGGTTGGTTGCTCTTTGCAGGTCTTGTATGGAGTTCGATCCGATGACCAGTAAAAATTCTGTTTTGTAATTAATTTTCACTCAGCATATACTAGCCTCTTTCGCACTTCATTCACTTCCCCAGAAGATGGCGTCATAGGTAGAGACTGAAAGATTGAATAATATTCAAGAGGCTACAAATATTATTTAATAAGTCGCCAGAATGTTAGCTTTTAACCCTTAAATTGGTCAAACAATAATTTCTCATATCAGTTATTTAAATGTGGCGGACCGCACTGAAAAATAAATCGTGTGTAATTGTTATTGTTAAGTCTTCATCATCATCTTTCACGGATTAGGTATTTGCCTGTTCCAATCTCACGTCTGTTCAGCCCAGCGCAGCGCTTTCCTGGTCTTCACACCGATCTTCGTCCTCCAGGGATTATACATCAGTGCTATCTTTGGTATCCTACCCTCTGTCATTCTTTGCAGATGTTCTATTCAATTGTTCTTGTGATTTGTTGAAGAAGTGGTTGTAATTTTAGTTGCTCTCTATGTTATTATTAAGAATACTGTGTAATTCCACACAAATTTCAGTAATTTTTTATTGTTAGCTTCCTTCTGTTTTTATAAAAACTATTAAATTAATTTAAAATATTCTATGTGTCCTACAGGATACATTGCGAATTTAACGGTTAAAGAAGCTGCAATTTTATCCAAAATCAAGAAAATTTTTGTAATACCAAAATTACTATTTTTCGAAGCCCCCTGTTATAAGGGAGTGAATCTCTTACAGGAATACGTGATTTCCTCAGAGATACAGTGGATTGTGTCATAGAAATCAAATATATTTGAATATATCTTGATGTAAGGCGAACAAAAGAGTTGTTTTACATAATTCAGTGTATGAGATGTAAAATGGACTAGGGTTGCTTTATTCTCTGTAGAATTTGTTTTGTGCTCCAGATATAGAATTGTTATTTATTAGTTATGTTTATTTTCCATTATTCATTCCTTCATTTTAGCGAATTCCGAAGGAATGAAGCTAATGAAGTTTTCTCTCATGAAATTATTTTTTTAATAGATCTTCGCCTATATCATCTAGTAGACACCGAAAATGACCATGACCAAATTGTAGACCTATATATATTTGAATTCAGACATTTCTTGAAAATTTCCCTCATTTGTATTTAAATGTCAGTTTTAATTAGATAATAACTTTCTGTGTGTGACCGCATATTTAGATGTATTGATATTTATTTCCAGCCCTAATTACATAGTGTTGCTCAATAGAGTGTCTGTGTTGACCCTTATTACTTCCTCTGAACCGCCTAATAATAAACTACATAATAGTGAGCTACATGGTATAGTATGTAGTAATACATGTTATGTATAGGGGGCACACACACGCACACACACACCACACACACACACAGAAACACATTACACAATTATTCAATTACAATTACAACATTAGCATATAATGTACATTAATAAAATATATTAACACAACAAATTAAAAACTAATAACTAATCTTACTGCTACAGGTTCATCCCACCAGTTCCAGAGAAACTGACATCACCTGACAACTACAGATAGAACAGCAACAACTGAAGAATACAAAAAAAAATTAAAAAATGCACGTTACCATAATTGTATGATTAATTGTAATAATCTGAAATGTACGCACATTATATTTAAATAAGGAGAAGCCTGGATGCCCTCCCAATATTGAGTCATCCGAAAGCCAAACTTGGCAAGATCCCGCGTGATCGACTATTCCGATTGAGGTTTTAAGCGGTTTCCCTCAATCCAAAGAGCAAATGCTGGAATAGAACCCCAAAAGGTCCGCTTCCGACTTCACTCTGCTAATTAACTTCAAAATTAAATTCAAAATTTAAACCGGGGCTAATGTATTTTACAGGAACCCGGGGTTCTACCTATTAAGGAGGACCAAAATGGATCGCTCACCGCCAACACTTAAGTGATGGCCGCAGAGCTTTCCATCTATCTATCTATCTATCTAGGAGAAGCCAGATGTATAACAGTATTGTTTCGTAGACTGCGATGGGCAGGACATGTGGCATGAATGGGGAAGAAAGATGTGCATGGGAGCTTCTTGTAGGAAAACCAGAGGGAACACACCCAGTTGGTAGACCAAAAGTGAGGTGGGAGAATAACATTATCCATTATTTGAGGGAGTAGATTATACAGGGGATGATTGGAAAACATTAGCTTAGGATAGGGATGTATGGAGAGCTTATGTCCGCGCGGCCATGAACCTACGGGTTCGATAGAGCATAAACTAACAGCTTATTAATATCATTGAGATGTATGCCTTCTCCATTATCCAATGTTTTATGACACGCTCTTGTAAAAAATTGAATAGTAGAGAAAATAGTGCATCTCATTTGCTTTAATCCATTGTGAATTTCAGAAGTATGTGATAACTGTTTGCCTACATGAATCCTACACTTCGTGTCACTTAGACACATTCGAATAAGTCTAACTAATGTATAATCGTATACTTTCACGGCCGGCGCCTTGATCCCTGTTTGGTTCGTCTTCTTCAGTCTGCAGCCGACTGTTGAGGAGTTCACAGAGAACACGCAGCATCTCCTGATGATGTCAACTGCAGCAGTAGTCGAAATGTCGAGTAACAAGAAAACAGGACCACTGCCATTTAGCCCGGAAGACGAGCCAAACAGGGTTCAAGGCTAACTTAACTTTTTAAGAATTCCGAACAGCAGCAGGATACTATATAACTTATCCCTCTTATTTGAATCGGATACCTTTTTGAAGTCTGTATATTCCCGCTTCTTTTCTAAAATCTGTCTTATAGGCTGATTAAAAATCTGATCTATTGTAGAGCTATTTCTTCTAAATCCAAGTTGTTGATCACATTTTGTGTTGTCAGTATAGGGAGTAAGTCTGGATACTAATATACTTGTTAGAATTGTGTACGAAGTTGAACGTAATGAAATGCCCCTGTAGTTGTTGCACTCAGTTTTATTTTTATTATAATTAAAGCGATTCTAAATAATATGTTCTACTTGCAGGCCATAAAGTACTGCTGGGACACTTGGAGAGGATCCTTGACGGTAAGTGAATACAAAGCAAAGAGCATGATAGAACTTAACTCTGGGTTCAAAATCATTTGGTCCCAATAGTTTCTACCTGTGGTAAAAGAAAGGAGTATAAATATTCTTCCCACAATAATATTCACAAAATATTCTGTTTGAGTATGTCTTTCTCGAGCAAATTTACTGTTGCTAAATTTATGGTCCAAATAAAGGACCGGACCAAACATGGAAAATCAAAACAAATAGTGAATTAAATAATATAATTCAAAATCAATATAAAATAAATCATATCAGATCTCTTAGGATTGGATGGTTTGGTCATCTGATAAAAATGGATCAACAGAGATTAGTTTAAAAAAGTATATAATGGAAGCCTACAGGAACTAGAGCTGTTGGTAGAGCTAAGATGAGATGGCAGAACGATGTTTGGGAGGATGTGGAGAAGATGTGGGTGACAAACCTGAAACTGACAGAAGATAGAAGAGTGTCGAGGAAGATCATTGAGAAGGCCAAAACATTAAATTTTGAAGTTTAAGTGCTTAAGATGATACAACTAACAATGTTTACCCAGAGTCCGGGGAGTGAACAGTTGTTCGTTTAACTGTCTAGGAAGCTTTTGGGTTTGAAATTCTGGTTTCTCGTAAATTAAATTCTCGTGGCACTTGAAATATGAATTTTAAACTATTGGTTACCTTCCTTTAAGTACTCAGTTTACAGTCATCTCTATAATTTTGATCTTAAAGACTAGATGTTCCCAAGAAAACTTTATCTAGTGGTTAATATAACAGAATACTATATCAATTATTCGGGTTTACATACTAGGGAAATACTAGCATCAACATGTAAATACGTGTTATATACACTGACTTGACTACTATTATTTTGTTATATTTACCAATATCTAAAATTATAATTATTGTGAATTATGGCTGTAATGTAATATTTTTTCTACTTCAGTTAAGAGAAGGTCTTATCTCTATATCGTTCTCAAATATGATCTTATCTGAGTAACGAAAATACGTAGACTACATACACAAAAAAAATATATATTCTGGAATTTTATCATTAAAACTCCATGGAGCGACGATTGTATTTATTGCCCAGGGTATAAAATACGTACTAAATTGGATCCTTCTGAAAGAAAAATATTTGAGTATTCTGTTATAGAATTATAAATAAAATAATTATAATTCTGAAATAAGACTTCTTGGAGAAAAAATGGATGATCTTTATTACACAACTTTAAATATAACTTCAATACCTTAATTATTAAAACAAATTTTCAAATAAAATACTGCCTATCTAATTATCTGTAAACATATGTATTTTTCTGGCTCATGGCTAACTCTGAGGTAACACCACAACCTATACCTACAATTAAAAATTGTTTATCTAATTTGCAATTAATTATGTTTAATTTTTATAGTAGAATGGAGAAGACTGATTAACAGTGAGCTACATGGTCTTTATAGGAATCCAGATATAGTAAGAACAGTTAGGCCTAAGTCTCGTAGACTGCGATGGGCAGGACATGTGGCACCAATAGGGAATGAAAGAAGTGCATGCAAGCTTCTTGTAGGAAAACCAGAGACAAAACGCCCAGTTGGTAGATCAAGAATGAGGTGATTTGAGGGAAATAAATTATACAGAATAGGGATGTATGGAGAGCTTATGTCCGCGCGGCCATGAACATACGGGTTCGATAGTGCCAGTGAGTTAGTTAGATATAAAAAATGGAAAATGAGAGAAAAGCACAAAAAATAAAATAAAATTAAGCAATACGAGAGTTATTTATTTTATAATAACATATACTTGGTTATCATAAAATAATATGATAATGGTTTTACACAGTTGGTGTAATATAACATAAATTGTGTAAACTCAGTTGAAATAGTAGCTGGATATCGGGGATTAAGACCAGAAGTAATTAGACTTTATTTTAAATTACTCAGTGATAGAGCAGCAGTACATAAAGCCCATTGCTATTTTGTTGATAGAGTAATATTAATTTATAGGCCTATTTGCAGTGGATTCAATTTGTTTTTAATTATTGTTTAGTTAAAATATAATAATAAAATAAATACTTAATATAAAACACAACAAGAAAAATAAAAACTGCCATATGAGACAAAAATTAATACTAGATATTCAATACTAAATTATATTAGATATAAGGAATTAAAACCCGCCAAAGCCTGTCCCAAGCCAGGTTAGAAAAGAGTACGGGGGAGGAGAAACAACCTCGTTAAAAAACAAGGGTTCAGTACGCCCGGCTGATGGTACCCTGTGAGGGCCCCTTATCTATGGTACGCATACTGCTGCCTTGCAGTTCGTCATTGGCTTGACAAAGGCTAGAGGAAGAAAACCTTGACCAAAAATTACCTGGTCCTCCAGGTTGGGGGTTGTTGCATCAGGCCAGCTCCCTGTTCGTCACAAAAGACATAACAATGCTAAAAAGCCTAAAGATAAATAAATAAGGAATTAAATTGGTATGGGCACCTACGACGAATGCAAGAAGGAAGGTTGCCCAGAAAAACATTGGAATGGTGTCCACCTGGAAGAAGCAGGAAAGGAAGACTTCGAAACTCGTGGATACAATAAATAAGAACTGGAATGAGAACAAGAGGACTGGAGGGCATGGAGTGGATGGATAGAGACGAGTGGAGAAGGAAAATAAAATTTGAGGTACAGAAAGATGTGTAAACATTAAAATTCTGTATCTAAATAAAAACAAGAACGTTAAGATGAAGTTAAGAAAATCGAGCGAATTGGATCGGGCGATAGCGTTTGAGTTTCGTATTTGAGAGCTGAAGTTTTTTTTTTTCTGATTTTCTTAACTCGTTAAGGAAACCGGTTTATTGATTTTTCATTACCAGGTCTCATTTCATTATAATATAAGATTCATAATATCTTAGATCATAGTATTTTTTATCTTCCGCAATAACACATGATTACTCCCTGTTATGTACTATCCACAATCTAATTGATACAACCGGAGTATGTAGACTTGATCTGACTTTAGAAGTCGAACCCTTTTTAATAAGCTATTTAATATCTGCCAAATAGATATTTGAAAAACAAATCAAGACTCGATTCAATAATCAAAGTATACAAAGCCTTGGCCATCCCAATCATTACATACGTTTCCGAATTCGTCGCTGTAGCATACTTGGTAGCATGTCCACTTCTTAACAATCGGGTTCGAGTTCGATTCCCAGGCAAGGTTGGAAATATAAATTATAAAATGTTCTACTTCTCGGCTATAGAATGGTGGTTGGTGTACAATTTAATCGTTGTATTATGGAGCAAATCCCTTCTTAATACTTATGTTGAAAAGTAATGTATTATTGTTGATAGTGATTCGGCTGTCGGATGAGGTGATTCCCTTGAGAGTATGTCGGGAGAAAGTTGTGGCTAGGGGTTCCACCTTATCTCTTCTTTTCAACGCCCTTCTCTTTCATTACACGCAAACTCTTAAATGTACCGTGTATGTCCCAATGTAAGACGCACGCGAATATAAGGTGCACACTAAATTCAAGGTGTAACGAAGTAAAAAAAATTGAATCTAACGTTAACCTCAAAATCAGAGTTGTACGACAGAAAAGCAAAAACATTTTGATCAGATCACGAAAATGTATACCGTATATCATAGCAAGTTAATTTTTTTTAATGCTTCAGGTTGTCCTTTTCGGACATTTCTGGTGTTCTCCCCTGGCATTGGCGTAATTGTAAACCAATTCTGAGGTTGGGGCGCCTGGAAGGCGGGGTTACGTTGTCCCGATGATATGATGAGTGATGATGATAGTGGTGCGCCAGGAGAGTCCTTAGTCTTAAGCTTAAAAAGATGAATATGAATGATGTTGATTGCGATGGCCATATGATGTTCGGGGAACGTTCGGACCTTAAAGTTTCCTTACATTTGTCTTATATGTGAGGAAAAACATCGATAAAATCCTCATCCAGGAAACTGTCCCGACCGGGGACCGTTGCGTGACAAGGCAGCACGCTACCTCGAGATCACAGCGGTGGGCGCAAGTTTAATGTACCGTACTAGCTTCTGTTTGCAATACTATTTTTTTTTCTATATCAAACGTGCATTATTGGAAATAGTTCCTGACAACAACAATAAGAATGATGTTATCCGTACCTAATAATAGAAGAGAACAATTAGTAAGAAACCAGAAGTATGTATGGTTAAGTTTCTATTTAGGCTGCTTGTAATGGAGTGAAAACTATTTCGATGCTAGTTTAAAAGGAAAGTTACCTTACACGCTGAAAAATGTGGAAACCGACATGCTAGCCGTACGTTCAGTGTTGCAGAAACAAAGGTTCAACGATTGGAGACTTACAATCGTCTAAAATTGTATCATTTGTGCGGGTATATAAGCGCACCACGACTCTGTTAAAAGTGCGCCATACATTCGGAAATATACGGTAGGCCTACACTTATTCTCTCTTTACAGTATCCAGGTACACATCACCCAATTAATTAACTAACTGGCACTTCTTTCAAATCATGCACAACATAATCTACCGAAGTGTTACCTGAATTGAAAGTAGGCCACTATAAGGCCTATTGGGGAATCCGAAGCACATTGTGCAGTGGCTGTCATTGGAACACACACACACACATACAATACCAAAACATGAATGGTACACATAACAATTCAACAGAATCCAAAGAGCGGAGATTAAGTATCTATAGCTTAGCAACGAACAAAATTCAGTTGTGCTATGCATACGTTCGAATTCTATGACGCAATATTCTCCACTTTCAGGAACGTTAAAAGGAAATTCCCCGTGAACACGTGATTTAGTTGTAAGCTTGACAGACGTTCTATTGCGTCATCATAATTGTTACTGGTTATTACATCGCATTGTTTTGCTGGTGACACCAGCTTTATGTATTAACGCTGATTTGTCGAGAAAGAGGGGAAGAGGAGAACGGATAGTGAGAGACGTATAGTCAAAGCAAAAATGCATTAATTTTCTTATAAGGGAACTGGAAATCATTCTATGCCGAAGTTTATCTTGAAATTTCTTCCAGAGAAGCATTGTGGTTACAAAGGCCGTGTCGAAAAAAAAATCCATCTGCCGTTTTTAACTGCAGGACGCTAAAATCCAGCGCCAAATCTCTCATTTAAACTATAGGGGAGTAAAACAACACCTGAATTGGTTGATTTGATAACTCTCACTACCGTTACTTATGCAAGGAGATTTTCTGCTCCGTACAGTAGCTTGACATTGCTGAATTCTGGCTTCGATTCCTGTGCCTTGCAGTTAAACACGGCTGATAATTTTTTGGGCACGGCCTTAGAACATGACAACGCTTCTCTGAGAGAAATTTCAAAGTAGGATCGGCATGCAATGGTTGACAATTTCCTTGTTATGGAGAGATGGTCCCAATATTTTGGAGCCGGAAGAGTTCAAAGATCAAGCCATCGCAATAATGATGATTAATTAGGTAAGTTTTCGTCTCACTAAAATTTCTAATATCTGTTTGGAGAAAAAACATTGTTAAACTAATTAAATGAAACCGCCAAGCGCAGGTAGAAGACGTTTAAATGAGTTTGGTGTATTGCATCACATAAATCCGTTTGAGTCACACAAGGTAAAAGACAAAAGAACATCGCACATTACTTCCCCATCAGGTAACAAAGAGATTCAGCAAATTTCCCTCGGCACTCCCTTCAAAGCCAGTCGTTTGTTTCAAACAAAAGCAGGAATCACTGCTTTTAACGTAAAAGTTACTAAACCCTTCAAACGGCATATTCAAATTGTATTCCAAGCTCTTATATTAAACGGGATCCTGTGAAGTACTAAACAACTTTTGTAATTTTCCCTTAAAATTATTTGTAACGTTAAGGTAGAATCATGTAATATCCTGGAGACTAAACTCAAATTCACTGATTTAAACTTTCGTCTGGGTCATTCAATCGTAAGGAACCTATATTTTACCTGAATAATAATAATAATAATAATAATAATAATAATAATAATAATAATCCGGTATAATGGCACCTGCCGCCGTCTTCCGGAAACCAAACGCCATTCCTCTCTGTTCATTCATTGATCTTCCTCCAAACCTCTGATATTCATAGCCACTTGTAAACCTTCTATCCTAGTTTTCTTGGGTCTTCCTCTCTTCCTCCTTTCCATTGGGATCCATTCCATAACAATTTTAGGCAATCTTTGCTCTGGCATTCTTTTTACATGGCCATACCACTGTAATCTTTTCTTTTCTATAATGTCTATGTTATCCGGCTCCTCTTGTACACCCATAATTTCCCTTATTTCTTTATTTCGTTTTCTATCCATTCTAGGCTTTCCAGCTGATCTTCTTAAAACATCCATTTATGTACTTAAAATTCTTTTCATTTCTCTGATATGAATTTGCCAGACTTCAGCACCATATGTTAAAATGCTCTGAATTATGGTTTGATATATTCATGACATTCTATTTTTTTAATATTTTTGCTCCACCAAACAGAGTTTAAATCATTTATTGCTTGTTTTGTTTGAGCGATTCTATTTATAATTTCTACTGTGTTATCGCCTGAATAGTTTAATTTTGTTCCTAAATAAGTGCATTCAATACTAGGTTTTAGTTCTTCTCCAATGTTGAAATTTATATTTTCCATTTCTTCTCCTATACACAGATATTTAGTTTTCTCAATGTTTATATAAAGTCCCCATTTTTCATATTCTTCTTTTAGTATATATAATAATAGTATAATAACATATAATAATAGTATAATAACAATAATAATAATAATCATAATCATCATCATCCATGCAAGTATTAGGCCATGCGGCCTGTTACAGGATCAAAGAGGAATTTTCCATTCAGCGCTTTTTTGGACGTCCCAGCGATCTTTTGCCTTGGGGGCAGTAACGAAGCATAGCTTTTGGTATTCTGTGAGATGGCTTTCGTTGAAGATGGACTATCCAGTTGTTCTGGTAGTTTTACATACGATCTGAATAATAACGACAATAATCTATACTTAGTCCCGCGCCGTAGCCGAGCGGTTAAGGTAGGAAGCCTTGGCGCAGAGCTACGGGACTTGCGCTGGTTCGAGTCTCCATGGGGGAAGAAATTTTCTCATGGTATTTCGGCCAGTATGGGACCGGTGCCCACCCAGCATCGTGAGGCAATTGGGTAGCTACAATAAGTAGCGGCTCCAGGTTGAGGAACCAGCTATAACGGCTGGGGGACTCGACATGCTAACCACATGTCACCCCTAAACTGGCTGTTGATCATCTACCTCTGTGATTGACACATGTGGATGTGAAGGGCCAGCAGCCGGCTGGTAAAAGGGCAACCGCTGAAAAGTGGAAAGACCCTCAATCGGAGGAAATCTATGCTTATCTCAGTCAAATATTTAATTTATTCAAGTCGACGTTTTAATCTCCTTGTGTGAGATAATTTTCAAGACATTTGACATGGTTGTTTGTAACACATAGTTACCGTCACCAAGACTATTATGTGTGTGTGTTTTTTTTTACAAATTTAAATGCAGACGATCTGGTAATACGGAAGTTAGACGATGATTTACAAAGAGCCATTTACACGTTGAATCAATTAAGACTCTATTATAATCTTAAAGTCTCAACTTCAAAAACTAAATTGATGGCTTTTCAGGTCAAACTGTCAGTCAGAGCAAAAATAGTCATCAATAATGAAGTAATAGAACAGATAGCACACTTTAACTATCTTGGTTCAGATATAACATATAGCTATGATTGGGATAAACATAATAAATTAAACCGATATCAAATGTTGTGTGGCACCATAAGAAGAACCGTCCGAAAGACTCGAAGAGAAACTCAGCACAGGTTTTATAAAATTATGGCTGTTCCTGTTTGGCAGATTTATTCTGGTATCTATTCTTGTTCTTTAGGGTATACTCGTGAATATCTATTATTATTTTTACATTGATTCCCTTTAAATCTCTTGATTGTAAAGGGAGATGTTATAACCTTATGATTATATCTAGATAGTTTAATACATAGATCTGAATCTTGGGTACTTACAAAGAAAGATATCTCACACATCCAAGCTATTGAAATGAATTTTTTAAGATCCGTAAAGGGATGTACACGCATGGATAGATTACATAATGAATCAATAATAAATTAACTAGAGATATTTTCAATAGTTGATAAACTAGAAGAGCACAAATACCGATGGAAAGAATATTTAGACAGAATGGACAATACAAGATTACCTAAAACGATCAACACCTACAAACCGCATGGAAAAAAATCTTTGGAACGGCAAAGGAAACGTTGGATTTGAGACCAGAACAGGTCACATTGACCTAATCCTGGAAAGGAAGAAGAAGAAGAAGACAAATTTAAATGAATAAAATTCTAATACAGACCTATGCTATTATGCATTACAGAAACTCTTGATGTCCCAACTCCTTTCAAAAAATGTTAAACTGAAAATATATAAAACTATTATTCTACCAGTTATATTATATGGGTGCGAAACATGGACTCTTACTTTAAGGGAGGAAAGGAGATTACAAGTATTTTAGAATAAAGTACTTACGAAAATTTTTGGACCAAAGAGAGGGTGAATGGAGAAGACTAAATAACAATGAACTACATGGTCTTTATAGGAAGCCATATATAATAAGAACAGTTAAGTCTCGTAGACTGCGATGGGCAGGACATGTTGCACGTATGGGGAATGAAAGACTTGCATGGAAGCTTCTTGTAGGAAAGCCAGAGGGAAAACGCCCAGTTGGTAGACCAAGAATGAGGTGGGAGAATAACATTAACTATGATTTGAGGGATGAAGATTATACAGGGAATGATTGTAAAGCACTAGCTCAGGATAGGGATGTATGGAGAGCTTATGTCCGCGCGGCCATGAACCTACGGGTTCGATAGTGCCAGTGAGTAAGTAAGACATATTATAAACAACAACAACGTTAAATGTCTTGAAAACGATCGCACACAAGGAGACTGAAACGTGGTCTTGAATAAATTAAATATTTGACTGAGATAACAATTAATTAACTACTCTCTAACTTCTTACTCACTGGCACTATCGAACCCGTATATTCATAGCCGCGCGGAAATAAGCTCTCCATATATCCCTATCCTGAGCCATTGTTTTCCAATCATCCCCTGTATAATCTACTTCCCTCAAATCATAGTTAATGTTATTCTCCCACCTCATTGTTGGTCTACCAACTGGGCGTTTTCCCTCTGGTTTCCCTACAAGAAGCTTCCATGCACCTCTTTCATTCCCCATTCGTGCCACATGTCCTGCCCATCTCAATCTACGAGACTTAACTGTTCTCATTATATCTGGCTTCCTATAAATACCATGTAATTCACTGTTAAACAGTATTCTCCATTCACCTGTCTGTTCATCTCTATTTGGTCCAAAAATTTTCCTAAGAATTTTTTTTCTCAAATATTCGTAAGCTCCTTTCCTCCCTTAAAGTAATAGCCCATGTTTCGCATCCGTATAATATAACTGGGAGAATAATAGTTTTATGTATTTTTAGTTTAACGTTTTTTGAAAGGAGTTGGGAAGTCAAGAGTCTCTGTAATGCATAATAACACGTATTTCCAGAATTGAGTCTATGTTTAATTTCCTTGTTTATCTCATTCCTATTTGTGATTGTTGTTCCTAGGTATTTTAATTCAGCCTCTTCCCCAAAATTTCCCTCATTTGTCATTAGCTGTCCATTTCCATTATATAATGTATTTCTATGTGTGACCATATATTTAGTTTTATTAATATTTACTTCAAGTCCCAATTTCTCAGTGTTAATAAGTAGTGTGTGCGTGTTGTCCTTTAGTATCTCCTCGCTCTCGCCCAATAGTACTACATCATGAGCATAAACTAACAGCTTATCAATACCATTGATTGATTATTCGATATAGTTTTTCTATTTATGTTTAACCACCTTTTTGGCTGGCTTATTAATTCCAGATATACTTTCGTCATTGCTGGATTTTCAAGTCCATATACTTTATTTCTTATCAGTTGCAAATATAATTATGATATCAATGTCATATACTTATGCTGGTACTTCTATTATTTCATAAAATATTTGTTGTCTTGTCTGGTTACCCGCATCTCTGACAATTTTCTCCACAGTTAAAATAATGACAAACATGAGAGTGAATCTCCTTGTTTCAGCCCATTTGTTATTCTTAAAAGTTCTGTTAGATTCGCTCTGAATTCTTATGGGACATTGAAAATTTCCCCTTCCATTTCGTCATTCAGATTGCATAAATATTGGAATACCTGTTCTGTTAAAGAGATTTTTTATCCTTGTACATATGGTAAATATTTTTAACTTGCTTGGATGTTGTGTTTATTTTTCGAAACTTTTATTCATTCGTGAGAGCAATGTAATGAATTTTAAAACATAATGGAAACAAACTGCGCATGTCCCTATACATATCATTCACGGTTGAGGAAGCTAATCTGCATGGTCAATTATAGCAAGTGGTCTGATGGGCTGTTGAATTAATGAAATTCCTTACAAATGAACTTATGGTAGGTGTATACCACCATTCCGGCCAGTTCTACAAGTGTGTCATCCATATCATGTTTTAATCATGGGTCATTCATCACAACTAGGGCTTGGACTTTTATGTAATAAATAGGGCTAGGTTTTTTATGTACTAAAAGTTAAGATTGCAAATTATTATAAAAAGAAGTTAGGCTTGTCACTACATTTTGTTTTTGTTTCACACACAAACAGTTGAATAGTATAATGAGAAGTTAGACTTCTGACTGTCTTTTGTCTTCGTTACACACATAAACAGTTGAATAGTATATACTACCTACATTACAATCTTATCATTTATTACATACAAATCCTAACCCTAGTGATTAAATATAAGATTGCAATAGAGATACTATATATTGTTCAACTGTTTGTGAGTGGAACCAAGACAAATGACAGTCAGAAGAACTAACTATTCATTATACTATTGAACTGTTGGTATATGGAACCTAAACAAAAGACAATCAGAAGTCTAACTTCTCATTATATTATGTTGCAATGCTACTTTTAGTATATAAAAATCCTAGCGATGATCATAAATATAGTCCGGATTTTTATTTACTAAAAGGCAAGATTACAACAATGAGAAGTTAGAATTATAACTATCTTTTGTTTTGGTTTTACATACGGACAGTTGAGTAGTGTTACGAAAATTAAGACTTCTGACTGTCTTTATCTTGGTTTCACACACAAACAGTTGAATTTTTTTTTCAAATGCCCCAGGTTTCTCTTTCGACATTACTGGTTTCTCTCCTGGCATGGCGTACTTGTAACCCACTTCTGAGGTTGGGGCGCCTGGAAGGCGAGGTTATGTTGCCCCGATGATATGATGAGTGATGATGATGATAATGGTGCGCCAGGAGAGTCCCTAATCCTAAACTTAACCTAAGATGAATATGAATGATGATGATTGCGATGGCCATATGATTTCGGGGACCGTTTGGGCCTTAAAGTTTTCCTGACTTTTTCTTACAGGTGAGGAAAAACCCCGATAAAAACCTCACCCAGAAAAACTGTCCCGACCGGGGTTCGAACCCGGGCCCGCTGCGTGACAAGGCAGCACGCTACCCCGAGACCACAGAGGTGGACCAGTTGAATAATATATACTATTTGTATTGCAATCTTGCCTTTTATCTAATATATAAACATTAATGTTTGATAGTTTGTTCGTACTTCATGCGCGACAATACCGTTGACCCGATTGTGAAAGGGCTTTTTGCAAAATGTTCAGGAGATTCCCGGGAAGAACATAGGCTATAAGAGAGTTGTGATACTCAACTCCTACACCCTTAAAAATCGTCCTTTTTAGTGGAAAACGTGAAAAAAGTAGCTCTTTGGACGCTTAAATGGCTTACGCTGCCTAAACCATAACAAATACACAAAATTAATGTACACAGAATTGAATATCTCAAAAAGCTGTAAAAAGAATTCCGCGACAGCGTATGTTTATCTCTTACGGATAACTCACAATAACCATTTTTGTCTTTTAGCTCATTTATGCCAAGAAGATCCAGATAAGTGTATTCCCGGGCAAGACCGTGTGATCAACATGGGGAATCTTAAAATAATTACGATATAGATTTATAATTATTTTTCATTTTGCTTATTCATCTAATCATAAGAAGTACATTAATTTTTTGTCTTTCAGCTCATTTATGCCAAGAAGATCGGGATGAGTAGATTCCCGGACAATGCAGGGTAACTAAAAATAATATTTACTTACTTACTAACTGGCACTATCGAACCCGTAGGTTTATGGCCGCGCGGACATAAGCTCTCCATACATCCCTATCCTGAGCTAATGCTTTCCAATCATTCCCTGTATAATCTACTTCCCTCAAATCATAGTTAAATGTTATTCTCCCACCTCATTCTTGGTCTACCAACTGGACGTTTTCCCTCTGGCTTTCCTACAAGAAGCTTCCATGCAAGTCTTTCATTACTCATACGTGCAACATGTCCTGCCCATCGCAGTCTACGAGACTTAACTGTTCTTATTAGATCTGGCTTCCTATAAAGACCATGTAGTTCAATGTTATGTAGTCTTCTCCATTCACCTGTCTGTTCATCTCTCTTTGGTCCAAAAATTTCCCTAAGTACTTTATTCTCAAATACTTGTAATCTCCTTTCCCAAAGTAAGAGTCCATGTTTCGCACCCATATAATATAACTGGTAGAATAATAGTTGAGTAACTAAAAATAATTACGATATAATTTTTTTCATACTTATTGAACTAAAGATAAAACACATTAATTTTCACATTTCAACTGATTTATGTCAAGAAGATCGGGGTAAGTAGATTCCCGGGCAACGCCGTTTCATCTGCACGGGGTATCTAAAATATATATAATTATAATTATTTTTCCTCTTACTTATTCAACTAAACATAAAAGCACAATAATTTTCATTTATTTAGGCAGCAGCGCACGCCGGGTATTATCTAAAATCCTGACTATAATCGTAACTAATGGCAAATTAGCCTGTAGCTGTACTTTACAATCTCTAATGTTTTATAAATGTGGGGTTTGAAGCAGCTTTCAAATTAATACTAAGACCAGCCTCATGGGTTTGTGGCCAGCATTTCTGACTATAGTACACGAGGTCCCGGGTTTGATTCCCGGTTAGACCATAGGAATTCTTCCTTAAAGGGAATTATTCGTGTGTTGCCCTAGTCTGGAATTTAGGTTAAGTTTAGATTAAGGGCGTCCCGCGCCGTAGCCAAGTGGTTAAGGCAAGAAGCCTTGGCACACAGCTTCGGGACTTGCGCTGTTTCTAGTCCCCACGAGGAAAGAAATTATCTCATGGAATTTCGGCCAGTATGGTACTGGTGCCCACCCAGCATCCTGATGCATTTGGGTAGCTATAATAACTATCGACTCCAGGTTGAGAAGACCAGCTATAACGATTGTGGGACCCGACATGATGACCACATGTCACCCGTAGTCTGGCTAGGTGAGACCAGCAGCCGGCTGGTAGGCCAAGGGACTTCTAGGCCTGTCGCGCTTGAAATTAGGCTAAGGGTTCTCCAGGTACTGCATTATCACTTATCACCCATCATATCATCGGAGTAACGTAACTCCGCCTTCCAGGTGGATTCCGCCAATGCTAGGGGAGAAAGCCAGAAATATCATAAAAGATAGCCTGACAAGTAGCATTAGACAAAAAATGATATAGGCCTACATTTCATTCCATTAACTTAGTTTTAGCCTCTCATCTTATAGGTACTTTCTACATGACCCACGCCAACTGGCTCCTACGAACTGTCGGGACAGGGATTTTATGAGTCACAACATAATTTTATGACCACACAAGGACTTGGTGAGCTTTCCCGAATGTGTGATCAGCTCAATGTCAGGCACTCCTCTGAGAAAACACAACATTAAAACGAAACAAATATTACAAAGGAAACTAAAATGAAAATTTATAAGAGCATAATACAGAATATTTTGTCATATGAAAGTGAAACTTGGTCTTTGACGGAATTACAAAAGAATAAAATTAGAACAGTTGAATTTGATTATTTTAGAAGAAGCCTCCAAAAAAACAAGGCAGGATAAAATAAGAAATTAATTCCTTTGGAGAGAAATGAATGTCACCACATCTGTTGTTAAGAGGATTGAAAATGAAATGCTTAAATGGCATAGCCATATACAAAGAATGGAAAATGAAAGATGGCCAAAAAATATACCAATGGTCACCCCCTGGAATAAATAAACGTGGCAGACCAAAATGGACATGGAAAACCTACGTCAGAACCATAATGGATGATAGGAATTTGGAAGAGGGAGATTGGAATGATAGAGATAAATGGAAACTGAAGGCGGCAAACCATATAATAATAATAATAATAATAATAATAATAATAATAATAATAATAATAATAATAATAATAATAATAATAATAATAATAATAATGCTTTATTTTAGCTGGCAGAGTTAAGGCCATAAGGCCTTCTCTTCCACTCAACCAGCGAATAGTATAATTATAGAAAAATTACATACATATTACAATTTTAAGATATTATTAAAAGCCGAAGAAGAAGAAGAAGAAGAAGAATACGAAACAAACCATACATACACACATTCATATCAAATATGGTGAATATGATGATGATAATGATGACCAGATGATGTATTGGGGCCGTTTGGGCCTTAAAGTTCCCTGACATTTAACTTACAGGTGAGGAAAAAATCCGGAAAAATATCATCCAGGAAACTTGTGAGGACCGGGGTATGATACTCGGATCCGCTGCGTACGAGGCAGTGACGCTATACCGAGATAACAAAGGTGGATATATTACATATTAAAGGAGAGAACCACATGATTTTCTGCTAGGTACATAATTGGAACTCGTGTGCTACAAGCGCAGGGGGGGGGGATGTGTTACGACCCGTAGTTTTATATTGTTTTTCTCTCCGACCAAATTGTCGCATTTTATTTTATACCTCTTTATTGAAGTTTCTTGGAGCCATTTATATTGAGGGCATATGCACTGATGGAAAGGAATAGACGTAACAACCTTTCTCTGTTTATATTTATTACATTGTTTGGCCAACCTCGTGGTTTTGTGGTCAGAACTTGACACTTGATGAGGTCCCGAATTCGATTCCGGGACAAACCACTGAAATTAGTCCTTAAAGACAATATCCCTTTGTTCGTCAATAGTCAGTAATTTAGTTTAATTTTAGATTTTAGAACTTTCCTGGTACATTATCATTATTATAATTTACTAGATACTACCCGGCATGCGCTGCTACACCTAAATAAATTAAATTGAATAAGTAGAAGAAAATTAATTATAAATTTATATCGTCATTATTTTAGATATCCCGTCCTGATTACCCGTCGTTGCCCTGGAATCTACTTATCTCCTTCTTCTTGGTATCAATGAGCTGAAAGATAAAATTGGTTGTTGTGAGTTAACCGTAAGAGATAACTCCTTTTATTTGTTACCCAGGACTCACTACCGTATAAAAGTACCAGTACCGCCATTGTTTTCTAGAACTTCAATCTTGTATCCTTCCTTGTTATATGTTTCGGTGCTCTGTGAGTGGTGCCACATATCATTTTTGATAATTTATTGTCTATATCATTTCTTGTTCCATGTCCAGAAGATAATTCACAACTTATATAACTAAAATGTAATACTTGTGGTAGAGGTTTATTTTCTATTATTATTTTGGACCTTATGGGCGACTTTCCTGATAAGGTTATTATTTTTGTCTTCTCTATAGATTTCTTAAAATCGTACTCTTTACTTATTTCATGTAAACAGTGTAAAGAGAATTGTATATAATTTTTCTGTATTTTGCATCATAATAATATCGTGAGCATATAGTAAAATATTAAAAGATGTTATATTATTTATTCTTATTCCTTTCTTAACATTTTTCCAGCTTTGTACTAGGTCATTCCATCCATAGTAATTCTGCCCGAAGGCAGGTCCTTCACTGCAATCATAGCATTTCCATGTTATGCTTGCAGCTTTACTAGGGAATTTTAGGTGTGGTAGCTTCCCGTTGCTTTCCACACCGGTGAAGGATGATGATGATGTGATAATGATAAGGATGATGATGATCATAATGGCCATATGATTTCGGGGACCGTTTGGGCCTTAAAGTTTTCCTGACATTTGTCTTACAGGTGAGGAAAAACCCCGATAAAAACCTCACCCAGAAAAACTGCCCCGACCGGGGATCGAACCCGGGCCCGTTGCGTGACAAGGCAGCACGCTACCTCGAGACCACAGCGGTGGACACTAGGTCATTAATATATATATATATATATTATATATATATATATATATATATATTAGGGTTATAATGTTTTGGATTTTTGTGAAATAAAATATTTCCTTTGTAATGAATGGGTGAACGTTTGCTTAAAACCATTGGAAAGGGCCTTAATTTCACTGCGCTTCAAGAAAAGGTCACCTCCAAATCAATATTTAGTTTCATAATATGTTAAAATTTCTTTAAATCTACTCAATTCATATATTGTAGTGGTATATAACTATGTGTAGTGATCATACCCATTACATTTGGTATCTATGATTACTAATGAATAGAAACAATAGCTTGTTTAATTTACTGGGAATACTTGATGTTTGCTTTGAATTTATTCCGTAAAATTGCCAGTTAAGACATGTTCCAAAATTGACTTTTGTCCAGCTAGATTATCACACTGTGCGTCGTTGGAAAGACGACCTGCACCTCCAGCATATAGTGCACCGGGGAGCGGAACGGCCAACAGGCCCATACCTTGAAGATGATTATGATATATACATCCTCAACTTGTGTCCAACTCATGGTGGGATTGAGGGATGAGATGAAGTGAAGTTCGTTATATAGAGGTCTGTGAATTCAAGGGTGCCGACCGACCACGCCTCACGCATCATCACATGGACATATGAACGAAATTAAACGAAATGGATTATATGAGTATGGAGAAAATGATGGAATGAAACTAGGAAAAACGGGAGAAACCCCGAGAAAATCCCTGCCCAAGCTCCATTTCGTCCCCACGAAACCCACATGGAGTGACAGACACTCGATCTCGGGACCCCAGCGGTGAGAGGCGGGCGTCTAACCGTTTGCGCCACGGAGCCGTGCCGATGATGAGAGGTAATGATGCGCCAGGAGAGGACTTAAACTAAACTTAATCCAATGAGGCGGTTATGATAACGATGGCCAGATGATGTTTGGCGACCGTTAGGCTTAGAGTTTCCTGATAGTTGTCTTATAGACGAGGAAAACCCCCGAAAAACCTCACTCAGGAAAATTGTCCCGACCGGGGATTGAACCCGGACCCCCTTACGTAACATGGCAGCACGCTACCTCGAGACTAAAGCAGTGGGCTTTTTTATATATTTGTTAAATGCCCCAGGTTGTTCTTATGGACATTTCTGGTGTTCTCTCCTTGCATTGGCGTAATGGTAACCCACTTCTTAGGTTGGGGCGCCTGTAAGGCGAGTTACGTTGCTCCGATGATATGATGGGTGATGATGATGATAGTAGTGCGCCAGCAGAGAGCTTAATGTAAGGTGAGTAAGATTGATGATAATTGCGTTGACCATATAATGTTCAGGGACCATTTAGGCCTTGAGGTTTCCTGACATTTGTCTTGCAGATGAGGAAAAACCCTGAAAAAACCTCATTCAGGAAAATTGGCCCGACCGGGAATCGAACCCGGACCCCTCTATGTGACATGACAACACGCTACCTCGAGACCACAGCAGTGGGCCTTTTTATGACCTTTATCGCAACATTAAAGAAAAACTAGATGGGAGAAAAATATTGTTACCACTGTTTTTTACAGCTCAGAACAGACTGGGAACTTACACACGTGTCCAAAGAATTTACAAAACAATAATAATAATATATTATGTAAAATGCGCAAAAATGTGTGTGGTTAAAACATTTGTTTCGTTTTCAAAAATTTCTATTTGTGTAACGTTTAAGTCTCTTAATAAGAGTATTGAATTTTCTAACTGTAGTACGTAAATCCAACGCAAGAGGATTATACGTCAAGATAGCGTTAATACAAGCGTACCTGGATAAAGTTAGCGTTTAAAAAGTGCGGAGATACAAACTTGTAGCGGAATTCGATTAACAGAGTTGGCATTGCTGTGTAAGTTGAAATGACATATCGGAAACTAGCAAATAATTCCAGTCACGTTATTGTTAACAATGTTTCTAAGCTAGTTCGACATGAAATTGTTCTATAACAATTGTGCTGAGAGAAGCTTTCTATTGTTTGTACAATATATAAACATTAATGTTTGTTTGTTCGTATTTTATGCGCTGCCATACCGTTCATCCTATTGTGATGGGTGTTTTTTGCAAAATGCTCAGGAGATTCCCGGGATGAACATAGGCTATAAGAGAATTGTGATACTCAATTCCTACACCCTTAAAATTACCCTTTGTAGTGAAAAACGTGAAAAAATCCCTAGTTTGACGCTTTAATGGTTTACGCTAACCAAAACCATAACAAATACACAAAATTAATGTACACAGAATTGAATATCTCAAAGATTGTACAAAGATGTCCCCGACAGCATATGTTTATCGTTTACGGATAACTCCCAATAACCATGGTTATCTTTCATTGATGCCAAGAAGATAGGGATAAGTAGATTCCCGGGCAAGCATTAGCAACCACGGCGGGTATTCTTTTACGTATACTGTAACTGAAAGTAACAAATTTTAACTCGTTTATTCCAAGTACATTGGGATACGTAGATTTCCGGACAACGCCAGGTAATCAGCACGAGGTATCTAAACATAATTGCGATATAAAAGTAAAGTGATCCCACAACAGGCCCGGGGGCCCTTGGGGTAGTAGGAGGTTAAGGCTCCCACTTTTTTCTTGACAATCGGCACTTTATGTCAGCCGGGTTGTCAACCCTGCGTGACGGCCGCCTTTACCCACAGAACAAGCGTCTGGTACTCATTTCCGTTAGAGATATGGCTTTACTTATAGTAGAGTGGGGGAGAAAACGATAAATAAGGGATGAATCATCTCTACTACATTGTCAAGAGAAGCGGTGACACCTCAACCCCACATTCCTGAGAGATGAACTTCACATAGGGATGTCCAAACTAGATGTTACATTTTAAAATCTAAATTTAAAATATAAAATTAATTTGTTCATTTCAGTTCTTACGCGGGCCATACGGAAAGCCATGGCGGGCCAGATGTGGCCCGCGGGTCGTAGTTTGGTTGGCTCTGCTCTAAAACCATTAGGTGTAGGAGTACATATGAAGTTAAAATTTAAAAATCGCTCTGGCGGTCACAATTTTCGATGTTTCACAGTGAAACTCAGTTGATCCTATTAAAATAAACCGAGGTAGATTTTACCCAAAGAATGAGCGAAATCAGACAATTAGAAGTGGAGGTTTACTTTAAATCCGAAATTAAAAACTGCCTAAACGACTGGTCCGATTTTGATGACAATTTGTATGTATGTTTGAGTGGGTTCCTGGATAGTTTAGATTCACAATTGGACCCGGTAGGTGGCGCTGCGATCGGGTAATGGGATTTTTTTGTCAGATGTGTAGTCATTTGCATTACCGACATATTCCGCGCGACAAAGATATGACCTCATAATACACTCTTATTGTCCATTCATCAAATCGTAGAAAATGTTATTTTCTCAGTTCATTCTTGGCCTACCTACTAGATGCTTTCCCTCTGGTTTTCCTGCAAGGTGTATACATTTCCCTCTTCCATTTCCTATTCGTGCCACATGTCCTGAACATCGCAATCTATGAGACCTATTACATCTGGTTTCCCATAAAAAGCATGTAGCTCACTGTTAAGGATTCTTCTGCATTCACCTGTCAGTTCATCTCTTTTTGGTCCAATTGTTTTTCTAATAACTTTATTCTCAAATGCTCGTAATATTTTCAACTTCCTTAAAGTATTAATTTGATTTGTAAAAAGATTTTAAGTTAAAATTAAGCTAATAACTTTCAAAATTATAAATAGAGAAGCTTTTTAAATTTTAGTAGTTTTTCTACTCCTATAGAATTTCAATCTGTCCAATATATTCATCCTATAATAAAACGTTAGTAGGCATATTACATTTACCTGCACGTGCTTTATTCCATCGATATCATATATTTATTAATATAACTGAAGGCTATACTTTCCAACATGTCACATGACTTTTTTAATTACTTCATGAATTACTGTCAAATTTTATTCTTAGAATTTCATTCATCATCAACATCAGCAGCATTAAGGATTAGACCTGCTGGTCTGTTCCGATCTCATGTTAGAATTGGTCTATCCATCTTTTACTGGGTCTTCCAAAATTTCTTCTTCCTAGTGGTTTGTAATAAAGAATCTGTTTCGGAATTCTATTGTTATCCATTCTATTTATGTGGTCCATCCATTCATCTCTGTATTCTGTAATTCTATTTAATAGTTTGAATATATTCAGTTCTCTTCGTATATCCTCACTTCGTCTTCGATCCATTACTGTATAGCCAGCCACACTTATTTTTCAAATTATTTCCCACCATTTGCAATGATTTTTACATGTTTTCTAACGATTATTTGAGTTTTTTTCACGATATTGAACTACATAAAGACGTGGCAGCCATATTGATTTTAACGAATTTTCTATGTTCCAAAGCAGCCAACATAGAGACTGCACTAATTAACGTACACTAAATAAAATCAACGTGCTTTCTTCCACAGATTTTAGTACTTAAATTGCGTTAGTTTAGCTTTTGGGTTAGTCTTTCATAGGTTAGAGTTCTTAAATTTCGTTAGATTAGCTTTTAGGTTTGTTGGCAATGCCAGTTCAAATATCGTGTATATGTTGGCTGCATCCCATGATTTCATACTGTAAACCGCTTTTCACATGTTGTAAAGTATTTTTAATTAATATTTTGGTTTGACCAAATTCACAGTTCTTGTTAAGAGTAAAATGTTTATTTTTATTATTTCCTCATACCCAGTAAAATATTTTATATATTTTTCTTCGACTATATGTGAACTCAGAAAGAAAGAGAACTGTTTCATATTTGTCATTTTGTTGTGGTATGATGTATGATTTTTTAATATATAAAAATTGCTACCCATTCCACATACGTCTGTGTCGTGAAAAGAAAATATAAATCTTAAAATACCTCATCCGATGAATAAATAAATAAGAACATGAAATCACAGCGTGACAGTCATAAAAATAAATATTTTATAAGCATAGAGAAACGTTTTCTGATGGAAATATTTTAGAAGCCACTGAATAAGTTACGAAAAAAATAATAAAAAAGAAAAGAAAAAAAGAATGGGTAGAACCACTATTAAAAAATGCTAACAAACAAACAAAACACAAACAATTTATATAAAATTCTTTCATTAATAAATAATAATAATAATAATAATAATAATAATAACCATCCCTTGTACAAAAAAAACACCAGATTACGTTTATATAACACTTTGGCTAGACCAGTGTTGACCTATGGTAGTGAAGCATGGACACTAAGAAAACAACATGAAAGCAGAATAACGGCTTGTGAAATGAGATTCATGCGCAGAACAGCGGGTTACACCAGATGGGATCGGAAAAGGAACACCGATATCTTAAAAGAATTGAAGACTACGCCAATTTTGGAATATATTAAACAGTACCAACTAAATTGGAAACACCATCTTGAAAGAATGAGTTCAAATCGGATCCCCAAAGCTGTTTATAATTATATACCAAGAGGACGAAGATCACTGGGCCGTCCTATGAAACGCTGGAGGGAAAATTTTCTATAGGATCGTAACAGGCCTTGGCCTAATACTTGGAAGGAAGAAGAAGAAGAAGATAATAATAATAATAATATAAATAAAATTGTCCACTACATGCATTTCATTAGTAGCAGTTTAAGGCTCCCACCTTTTTAGGCAATCGGTACTAGGTGTCAGCTGGGTTGACAACGCTGCATAACGCCTCCCTTAAGCCAAAATCCATATACCTTAGAGACTGAATCGACATAAGGGAGCCAGAGGGGTTAGGCCAGTTTAAAAATTCTGACCCCAATCGGAACTCGAACACCCGACCTTCCGGGTGTATTATATTACCTTATCTACTACGCAAAAAAAATCCCTGAATAATAGTAATAATAATAAAATATGTATATATATATCTACCGGTGGACGGCCTATCATGAAGATGATTAATGTCTTTGAGACTATCCGATTCCAAATAGCCAATATTGTCGGTCCATCCAATCTCCTGGTTATAGATGTTTCTTCTCCTTCATATATAAATATAATCCCTGACTCCAGGAGGTTTTAGGTCTTCCTCTGCCTCGTCTTCCCTCAGGTTTCCATTCCACAACACATGTTGGTAGCCGATCCTCTTCCATTCGCTGGACATATCCGTATCATAATAATAATAATAATAATAATAATAATAATAATAATAATAATAATGAACAATGGTTGTTTACACTACTATCGAAACACCAGGAATGAAGAATGAAAATTTCTGAAATGACGTTTTTGAAAGGTGTGGCTGGCTATACAATAGCAAATCGGACATCAATAGAATGAATAACAAGAGAATCCCGAAACAGATTTTTCACTAATATGAAGAAATATAGGAAGGCCCAGTAAAAGTTGCACAGACCATTCTGACATGATATCGGAACAGATCTTAAGGTGCTTTCGTTGTTGCTGATGATTATGATGTAATAATACTTACTTACTTACTCACTGGCACTATCGAACCCGGAAATAATAATAATAATAATAATAATAATAATAATAATAATAATAATAATAATAAATAATAATGCCAAGAATATAATTTTAAAATATCTCAAGAAAAAACAAAAATAATGGCATTTTGGGGAAGTGAACATATAAGATCAAAAATCGTAATAGACAACAAACCTCTGGAACAAGTAACAAATTTTAATTATATGGGTTGTAATTTTACTATAAACACAAAAACTGAAAGAGACATAAATATAAAACTGTCGAAATTTCAGTGATATGCAAAACTACACATAAAACATTAAAGAATAAAACAAGAAGAGACACTAGATTGAAGTTTTATAAAACATTGGCAGTTCCTGCATTACTTTATGGGATCCAAACTTGCGTAATGACCAAAAAATTAAAAAGTAGAATACAAAGCGCACAAATGAACATCCTTAGAATAACATAAGGCTGCAGAAGATTAGATCGGATAAAGAATGAAGATATAAGAACAGAGTTAAATATATATCCATAGGATGAGAAAATCAGAGAATATAGAGAGAAATGGTTTACACATGTGGAAAGAATGAATGTAACAAGATTACCAAGAGCAGCATTCAATTACAAGCCAAGAGGTTCAAGGAATGTAGGAAGGCCAGCGAAAAGATGGACAGAACAACTGTGAGGCGGAACAGGCAATTTTTGCCTAGCCCTTAAAGTGAAGAAGAAGAAGATAATAATAATAATAATCGATATCAAGTTTCAGGCTTTTTGGCCTATTCCGGCTTAAAACTAGTCACGCCATCTCTTCATAGGTTAGTCAACACATATAATATAGTTCAGAACTGATTTTGCTATTCTAATTGATGACATGCGTTGAACATAATAATAATAATAATAATATTATTATTATTATTATTATTATTATTATTATTATTATTATTATTATTATTATTATTATTATTATTATTATTATTATTATTATTATTATACGAATTGGCTTAGGCTGTATCAGTTGAGGATTTGAGAATAAAGTTCTTAGGAAAACCCTCGGATCAAAGAGAGATGAACAGATAGCGAATGGAGAAGATTACATAACAGTGAACTACATGATCTTTATAGGAAGCCAGATATAATAATAGTTAAGTCTCATAGATGCGATTGGCAGGACATCTGGCACGAATGGGGAATAAAAGACGTGCATGGAAGCTTCTTGTAAGAAAACCAGAGGGAAAACGCCCGGTTGGCAGACCAAGAATGACGTGGGAGAATAACATTATCCATGATTTGAGGGAAGTAGATTATACAGGGAATGATTGGAAAACATTAGCTCAAGATAGGGATGTATGGAGAGCGTATTTCCGCGCGGCCATGAACCTATGGGTTTCGATAGAGCCAGTTAGTTAGAAGTTAGTTAGAAGTTAGTTAGTTGTATCGTTTGAGGCTCGTATCCTGGAGATCGCAGGTATAAACCTCGTTGAACCTCAGTTTTTCTGGTTTTTCTCATTCGTTAAGATAAGTTATAGGTCTGAATAACATTACGAGAACATATTTCATCACTAGGGCTGAAAAAGGTATTGATTATAGGCTAGGCTGTATCGTACTTAGACCGCTATGCTTACAAACTGCACGTTGACACGCGCTACTCCGGACAGACTTCTAGTACAATCCGCTTTGTGTAAGAATGGACTCATCTTTGCACAATTTTTGTTGCGGCATTCTGATACAACCACACGTCACGTAAACAGGTCTATTACTGAGGAGAGTCGAACATACACACTCTCCGCTCCGAGCAGGCAGTGGAGACGCTCGACAAAGACATTAATTTTGTAAACAATGTGTATAGAAATTAGTTACTATCCTGATACCGCTACTTTTTTCAGCCCTATTCATCACATTTAATAATATAATTAAAATTAAATCAGTGAATTAAATCTCCATCCATCCATAGTAATTCTGCCCGAAGGCAGGTTCTTCACTGCAATCATAGCATTTTCATGCTAAGCTTGCAGCTTTACTAGGGAATTGTAGGTGTGTGGTAGCTTCCCGTTGCTTTCCACACCGGTGAAGGATGATGATGATAATGATAAGGATGATGATGATGTAATATGATTTCGGGGACCGTTTGTGCCTTAAAGTTTTCCTGACATTTGTCTTACAGGTGTGGAAAAACCCCGATAAAAACCTCTCCCACAAAACTGCCCCGACCGGGGATTGAAACCGGGCCCGCTGCGTGACAAGGTAGCACGCTACCTCGACACCACAGCGGTAGACTGAATTAAATATATTCGTCGAAATAAGAGACAGTATGAAATAAACAAAATGTATGAAACGATTATCGTGGCTGAGACTTTTTTTTATTATTGGTAGGGTCAGTAGTATGTTTGAGCACAATTTACATAGGGAAATGATTGTACGCAGAAACCATAATAAACTGTGACACCATCGTAATCACCAGGTTTCGCCAACTAATACTGCATGGTCATTGTAATGTGATCACGTGATCGACATGCCAATGTATTTACATAGAAATGAGACAAGTACTTACTCAGTATTACCGTGATGAATAGCAGTTACATGTCTCGCTGATAGATGGAGTCACAGTTTTTACCCAGATAAATTATTTCTATAGTACCTTAACAAAATGTTCTGCACTACATCGAAGAAACTCACAAGTATCCAAAATATGTACAGTATACGCATACATACACATTTGGGTTATAACTTGTTGGATTTTTCTTCTTCTTCTTCTTCCTTTCCAGGATTAGGTCTATGTGACCTGTTCCGGTCTCAAGTCCATCGTTACCTTGGCCGTCCCAAAGATCTTTTCCCATGTGGTTTGTAGGTGTTGATCATTTTGGGTAATCTTGTATTGTCCATTCTGTTTAAATGTTCTTTCCATTGGTATTTGTGCTCTTCCAGTTTATCGACTATTGAAAATATCTCCAGTTAATTTCTTATTGATTCATTGTGTAATCTATCTATGCGTGCACATCCTTTGACGGATCTTGAACATTTCATTTCAGTGGCTTGGATTTTTGTAAAATAAAATATTTCCTGTGCAATGAATGGGTGTATGTTTGCTTAAAACCATTGAAAAAGGCCTTCATTTCACTGAGCTTCAAGAAAAGGTCACATCCAAATTAATATTAAATATTGATATATAAATATATTTGGGGGTAACCTTTTCTTGAAGCTCAGTGACAAAGGCCTTTTTCAGTGATTTTGAGTAACAATTCGCCCATTCATTGTACAGGAAATATTTTACACCCATTCATCACACAGGAAATATTTTATTTCAACGAACAGTCCAAAAAGTTATTACCTCTAGGGTTTAACTTTTTAGGTTTTTGTGAAATAAAATATTTCCTGTGCAATGAATGGGTGAACTTCTACTTAAAACCATTGAAAAAAGGCCTTCGTTCCACTGAGCTTCAAGAAAAGGTCACCCCCAAATCAATATTAAATATTGATATATAAATATTTGGGGGTGACCTTTTCTTGAAACTCAGTGAAATGAAGGTCTTTTTCAATGGTTTTAAGAAAACGTTCATCCACCCATTGCACAGGAAATATTTTATTTCACAAAAATCCATAAGTTATAACCCTAATGCAATTACAAAAATAAAGAGAGAGAGAGAAAGAGAGAGAGAGAGAGAGAGAGAGAGAGAGAGAGAGAGAGAGAGAGAATGGGAGAAATCTTAGTAGCAGATTTTAAGTACTAATTGTTTAGACAAATATCAATTGAAAGTCTTCTACATTTTAAAAGTGATCCCACAACAGGCCTCAGGAGACCCTTGGGCTAGTAGGAGGTTAAGGCTCCCACTTTTTCTAGACAATCGGCACTTGATGTCAGCCGGGTTGTCAGCCCTGCGTGACGGCCGCCTTTACCCCCAGAACAGGCGTCTGGTACTCATTTCCGTTAGAGGCTGAGTCAACCCCAGGGTCATAGTGCCGCCAGAGGGTTTGGGTCAGTTTAAAAATCCTGACCCCAACGGGACTTGAACCCTCGACCCTCCTGCTTGTAGCTCAGTGCCTTAACCACTACGCTACGGCGTTTTAAATTCAATTGAACGGTTTTCTCGAAAAACAAAAGTTTTTTGATAAAACGTTTATTTGTGCATTACTTTATAATAATGGTATAGCAGTAGTTGAATTTATTAACATTTCTTTTAAAGAATTATATTATTATAATATAATACCCTCAACTCGTGTCCAGTCGAGGAATGAGATGAGATGAAGCCCCTTATATAGAGGTCTGTGAATGACAAGGATGCCAGCCGACAATGCTTGACACACCATCGCAAGGGCAGATGAACGAAATGGATGAGTATGGAGAAATGGTGGCAAGGGAAAACGGGAGAAAACCCTGAGAAAAATCTGCCCATACTCTGTTTCGTCCACCACTAAACCCACATGGAGTGACCGAGACTCGATCTCGGGATCCTAGCGGTGAGAGTCGAGCGTCTAACCGCTTGCGCCATGGAGCAGCCCGAAAATAACTTTGTATCAATCCATTATATTGACAATAACAGTACACTTGAGCCTGTCTGACTGTTTGAGTTCAATTCTGTTCAACGAATATCTCTCTATTCCTCATCCTTTCTAGTTTCGGATACCCGACTTTGGAATTCCATCCTCTTATATCATGGATTGTTCTACTAAAAAATACATAAAAATAACCCAACTGAACACTTTCTCAGAAGGCTTACAACTGAATGGTATTAATAAGCTGTTAGTTTATGCTGATGATGTAGTACTACTGGCCGATAGCGAGGAGATACTAAAGCCAACACGCACACACTATTGAGTAACACTAAGAAATTGGGACTGGAAGTAAATATCAGTAAAACTAAATATATGGTCACACGTAGAAATACATTATATAATGGAAATGGACAGCTAATGACAAATGAGGGAAATTTTGAGGAAGTGGCTGAATTCAAATACCTAGGAACAATAATCACAAATAGGAAGAGATGCACAAAGAAATTAAACATAGGCTCAATTCTGGAAATGCATGCTATTATGCAGTGCAGAGACTTTTGATGTCCCAACTCCTTTCAAAAAACGTTAAGCTCAAAATATATAAAACTATTATTCTACCAGTTATATTATATGGGTGCGAAACATGGACTCTTACTATAAGGGAGGAAAGGAGATTACGAGTATTTGAGAATAAAGTTCTTAGGAAAATTTTTGGACCAAAGAGAGATGAACAGACAGGTGAATGGAGAAGACTACATAACAATGAACTACATGGTCTTTATATGAAGCCAGATATAATAAGAACAGTTAAGTCTCGTAGACTGCGATGGGCAGGACATGTTGCACGAATGGGGAATGAAAGACGTGCATGGAAGCTTCTTGTAGGAAAGCCAGAGGGAAAACGCCCAGTTGGTAGACCAAGAATGAGGTGGGAGAACAACATTAACTATGATTTGAGGGAAGTAGATTATACAGGGAATGATTGGAAAGCATTAGCTCAGGATAGGGATGTATGGAGAGTGCCAGTGAGTAAGTAAGTAGTACGTAAGAACACTTTCTCAGACAATTTAATATAAACCGGTAACCAAAGTCTAGGGATATATTTTTTTCATATGTTGTACTTTCAATTATGAAGTCAATATTTTGATCAAGTACTATTTTTTAATATAATAATAATAATAATAATTATCATTATTATTATAATTATAATTATCATTATTATTATTATTATTATTATTATTATTATTATTATTATTATTATTATTATTATTATTATTATTATATTTTTGCGCGATAGTACGTTTTGTCGTACTTGCAGCAATGGCGACCATGATTGAAAGTTCAACTTCCTACATTTCGGGGTTGCCAACCTAAATAACTATACTGTAATAAACTAACTATAATGTAATATTACATATTACAAACCACGTGTTGGAAGTAAAACCACTTCCGTCTATGTATACTATTCCCCGTGTGGCTTAACTTTGCAAGAAATTTGTAAAAAGAGACAGCTGTGCTCATCTCTCTTACTCGCACGAGAGCAGTGTTGTTGGTTTTCTTCACCAGATGTTAGTAGAGTAAGGGGGAAGACGAAACCTGACAACAGAGTGGGTTGTTTCTTTTGTAACGGGGCGAAAGTGGTCAAGGATCTACTCTTATATGTCCATTTCTCTCTTTGCCATGTTAAGCCAGATATACAATACGTACAACATATTATATACAAAAAATACCCAAAAGGTACTGTTAATATACATTATACGAAAAAAATAACTGCATTTTAAATGAACTGAACTTTATTTGAAACAATATAAAACAATAAATATGTACTTGCCGCCATTTTATGACTAGATTGGTATAACGACTTCCTGTTGTTTCAACTAATAAACATTGCCCACACTGTTAACATTAGTCAGTTGTTTATAATGAATGCAAATATTTCCAACAAATATGTTATTATTTTGCTATTATTTATTATTTTGAAAACACCATGGCGCAAAAAATAATGCACAACGCACATTTGTAAAGTGTTTTACAGAATCTCGAATATTAAAACCTTTCTATCGCTCTGTTTTTAAACATTTTCCTCGCTTCTGTAAAAATAACTTACCAACCTCGCATCATAATATACTACTTTAGGCCCTAATTTCTTTATCTGCTGTATATCGATTATTATTTTATTGTTGTTAATATCTGTATAAATTAACTCTCGTTAAATGGAAGTGAAGGCCTTCATATACAATTTATTATTATTATAATTATAATCGGCCGCGGTGGACTAGTGGTTATGCTCCTTGCCTCAGGTCCCGAGGGTTTTTTTTTAGGATGAAAATATCCAAGGATTAAGTCCTCCGGGAGGGACTTTAAGCCGTGCGTCCCGAGTCTGAAGATTTTCAGGCTCGTAAAAGATCCTTAAGCCTGAATGAAAAGGCCTCCAAGCAAAATTTACCGAATTTTCCCGTCCTAGTACTACCTTGGTTTCCTAGTTGTCAGTATGAGGCGGAACGCTGACCACGGACCACTCAAATGATAACAATACGGAAACAAGTGTAACTAAATTAGTATGGTTCAAATTCTTCTCTGTAGGGGGAGAGCGTCTAAATCTCTGTTAAGGGAAACATGGGCTTACAAAAACTAATAACAATTATGATTATTATTTAAATCAGTTGAGAATATAGGTGTAGAAAATGACAAAGGAAGAAGAGTATTTAGGGCGAAAAAAAACGTTTTTTTTTTGCTATAGAAGAGGAGCTGATAATGTGAAGCTGGGAAGCTTTGGTTATTTTATAAAATATTGCATCTATATTCATGGAAACTTATATCAAAGTCCTGAGATTATGCCCTAATTTTAAAACTGCTAAGAAAAGAGCCCTAGTTTTATATTTATTTAAACAATATGCAAATTTAATTCCTATGCCCATGCATTTACAATTCATTTTTAGAAATCCAATTTTATCTCCTATATCATTCTTTTGATACCCTTTAACTTACTCCAGCAAGAAATATCTTAACTATATATATATATTTCAAAAGGTTTCTTGTGTAATTCTAGTTGGAATAACATTATATAAAATTTACATATACAGTGATATAAAAGTCAACCGACAAACTTTATAAACAAAAGGTACTGTGTTTATAAAACAAAAATAAATCTGGCAATTCATATAATCCACAGACGAGAAGAATGAAAGCAAGGGACGAAGGGGAGCACGGGGAATTGCAAGCGATACAATGGCTTACTATCTGAGAATATAGGAACAGTCATGATGTCACTCACATCTGTAGTTTATTTCATGCGTATTCAATTTTATATTTTGTATTTTGTGTTTTACGGTAATTAAATTTGCTCTTCTTATTTTATATTTTAATGTTTCGTAGTTCACTGTGAGGTAAGAGTGATTATTAAAATTTTGAAGTCTGTCCGTCAGACTAGGAACTAACACGCCCGCTCAGCGTCTAAATGAAGGTAAGTTATAGTACAATCCTTCATAATATAAGATGCTGAGTATGAAATACCTACTGCTTTCATACACTTCGTCTGTGGACTATACATTCTGTGCTTCTTTCCACTGAATGGCCTCTAATAGTGTCATCTGCATTGTCTTTTCAACCGTTTACAAACAATCTACATTCTGTGTGTACTAAACCTAGCGTTTAGCGGTGTTCCAATTCCGAAATAAAATGTAAAGAAACCAGTGCTGAATGCTATAGTCTGGTAACTATGAAAATAATTTGTACGAAACAACAAACTTTATGAATCGTTGCTATTTGTTTTTTTTTTCTTGTAAAGGGTACAGTTTTTATTGATTACGTTATCTCTTTGTGCTGACAACAGGTGGAAGGAGGGTGACTTGAACAAACTGACGTCACATATTGTTGAACTATAACAAACTCTGTGCAGTATTAAATCATTCTGCTTCCTAGGCCAGTATTAATAGAAATATTGAATAATGTGTTAATCTTTTGTAATTGTAAACATATAACAGCTTCTATGGATCATCTTTTTACTCAAGATACATAGTTGAGGATTTGTCGATGAAATCTGGGACGACCAATTTTGTTGAAATATAAGCCGTAGTGTAGTGGTTAAGGCACTGCGCTACAAGCCGGAAGGTCGAGGGTTTAAGTCCCGGTGGAGTCAGGATTTTTAAACTGACCCAAACCTTCTGGCGGCACTATGGCCCTGGGGTCGACTCAGCCTCTAACTGAAATGAGTACCAGACTCTTGTTCTGGGGGTAAAGGCGGCCGTCACGCAAGGCTGACAACCCGGCTGATATCAAGTGCCGATTGTCCAGAAAATATGGGAGCCTTAACCTCCTATTACCCCAAGGGCCTACTGAGGCCTGTAGTGGGATTACTTTACTTTACTATAAGTAACAATACCATGGGTTTTGTTAGCTTAAAAACGTATCATTCAGTGTTTAAATTCTCTCATTATTTAAGATATTTTACAACCCAGCGTCACACGGACCTTAGAATGGTAAGCATGTCGGGAGAGGGATTTTAAACTATAGATCACAGACGAGGACATGGCGGGTCCTCTCTAATAAGTGATAAGCTCAACCCAGGACCTTCTCCGAGACAACACGAACATTTAAGACGGATCACATCATTCATTTACACTTACTTTCTAATCTCTGTGAATATAATGATGATGATGATGATGATATGATGATGATGATGATGATGATGATGATGATGATGATGATTGTGATACCCAGATCATGCTCGCGGACCGTTTGGGTCGTAAAATTTCCTGGAATTTGTCTTACAGGTTAGAAAAAAATATTATCCAGGAAATTTTTCTCGATCGGGGATCAATCCCGGGGCCCTGCATATGAGGCAACGACGCAAACCCAAAACCACAATAGTGGACAACACATTACAAACAAAAATTAAAAATTAATCAACTACTCACCATCTCAAGTAGGTACTATAAGGACCATAACCTGTAATACAAAAAAGAAACACAACATTAAACGAATAATGCGATTAAACAAATTAAGGATAAACCCCATACTTGTTTGTTAAACACTACACTGTACAGTAAACTGTGCATTATTCAATATTGTACGTCCTGTTTCTTAATAATTTAAAACAGTTGTTCGAAGTGTCAGCTGTCATGATCACGACAAACAGTTCAATGATGTACCATGGACACTCTCATCCCTGACGAAGGATTAGCCTCTTCAGGTGATAATTAGACGATTAAAAATTAATATTTATTTGTAATAATCAGAACCCATCTTATCACGGTCTGAATGACATGCTACATGTCCAACACTTTAATAATACAATACTCTGCGATAACTCACTGACACCATGTGTTCTGATATGAAAACACTCAGCCAACATAACCGTGAAATTTTGTCGGTTTCATCGTGGAATGTATGTGTATACATAAATAAATGTCATGTAATATTACTTTAACAAATAGCATTTCGGATACTACGAGAATTTCAATATAACTGCTTAGGAAACATTGTTGTACCAAAGAGATACGAACATTCGGGGAATGAGGAAAACTACATAACAGTGAACTACATAATCTTAATAGAGAAAAAGTGTAATAAAAATTTAAGTCTCGTAGCAGGACATATGGCGCGAAAGGGAAATTAAAGGAAGGTATCGAAACTCTTGTAAGAAAACCAGAGGGAAAGAGCCCTGTAGCTGGACCATGAATGAGGTGGGAGAATAATATTTACCACGGTTTGAAGGAAGTAAACTCATGGATCTCCTGTTTCAATACTGTCAGCGAGTTATTTAGCATTTCACACACCACACACACACACACACACATATATATATATATTATAAATATCTTTTTGACATTTGGCAATGAAGGCAAATATGATATGAAAAGAAAAAAGAATGCTTGAGTCGGGATTTGAACTCGAGTCTCTAAAGTCTGTACCTTTAGCGCTCTAACCAACTGAGCTACCCAAGAATTCCAACACAAACATACAATTTTCTTATACATGTAGTATTCTCAATTCACACAAGAGGTAGCGGAAATTTGTTCCAACTGACATCTAGCGGCTAACATAATAGTTAAGCAAATTTTTAAAGAGAATATTTACTTTATAGCAGTAACGCTTGTATATATAGATATTATAAATATATTTTTGACATTTGGCAATGAAGGCAAATATGATATGAAAAGTAAATATTCTCTTTAAAAATTTGCTTAACTATTATGTTAGCCGCTAGATGTCAGTTGGAACAAATTTCCGCTACCTCTTGTGTGAATTGAGAATACTACATGTATAAGAAAATTGTATGTTTGTGTTGGAATTCTCGGGTAGCTCAGTTGGTTAGAGCGCTAAAGGTACAGACTTTAGAGACTCGAGTTCAAATCCCGACTCAAGCATTCTTTTCATATCATATATATATATACACTAAAACCCGTCTATGAAGGAACATGACGGTTCCTTAAATATTTTTTCCGTCTTGGCAGTTTTCCTTCTTATAAAGGTTTCCCAAATCACAAGCTTGAATTTTTTCACGCAGTGTAAGGGTTTTACATGCACGCTTTAAAGACATAACGTACTGAACTGAAATACAGACAAAATAGTATATGTAACACAGCACAGTTTGCGCGACAATACAAAACAACTTTATTATACAAAAACGAGAAGGAACTCTACTACAGGAGGACTGAAGACTTTCCCAACTTGTATATAAATATATTGGGAGCAATCCATAAGCAGCTCAATGATAGAGCACTATTGCTTAAAACTGGAGATCTTGTTCAGATTCCAGTTGAGATACATTTTTTACTTGCTTGTTACCTATATCTTGTTTTATTTCTTTATACCTTCTTCTTTCTCGTTATTTTTAATTAATCTCCCTGTTTTATAGAACTTAGATCAGTCCACCATGACACTTATCATCATCATCATCATCATCACTCCAGGGATTAGGCAATTGCCCGTTCCGACTTCATAATGCATCAGCCCAACGTCTTCTAGGTCTTCCAACATCACGCCTTCCTCTTGCTTGATAATTTCTTGCTAACAATGGATATCTCTCCTTACTCATTCCATCCATGTGATCAATCCATTTCTGTCTGTAATTCGTGACCTTATCCAATAAAGGCTGTACTTTCAATTCTTCTCTTATATCCTCATTTCTTATTCTATCAAGTCTTGTACATCCTTTTACTTGTCTTAGGAACCGCATCTCTGCCGTCTGTATTCTATCCTTCTGTCTTTTCACTGGAGCCCAAGTTTCACATCCATACAATATTGTGGGAACCGCCATAACATTATACATTTTTATCTTGGTTTCTTTTCTAATTTTATTTTTGAATGTTCTCTGTATTGTTCCAGACACTTATAAATCAATTATATTGATTAGAAGACAATCCGTCGGCCGCGGTGGGCTAGTGGTTATGCTCCCTTGCCTATGGTCCCGAGGGTCGCGAATTCATACACAGCCGTGGTCGGTGGATTTTTTAGGATGGAAAAATCCAAGGAGCAAGTCCTCCGGGAGGGACTTTAAGCCATGGGTCCCGAGTCTGAAGATTTTCAGGCTCGTAAAAGATCCTTAAGTCTGAATAAACAGGCCTCTAAGCAACATTTACTGAATATTTCCGTCCTATAACTACCTTGGTTTCCTAGGTGTCAGTATAAGGCCACTTCATTGGCATCTATACGAAAACAAGTGTAAATTAGTATGGTTCAATTTCTTCTCTGTAGGGAAAGAGTGCCTAAATCTCGTTGGGGGAAACAAGGGCTTATAAGATGAAGAAGAAGAAGACCATCGAGCAATTATTGCTGTATAACTAACTAACTCACTGGCACTATCGATCCTATAGGTTCATGGCCGCGCGGACATAAGCTCCCCATACACACCTAAACTAGCACAACTCAAAAAACATGGCAGTGAACATATATTTATTAGACACATTTAAATTAAATGATTCTTCATTACAAATCTCTAGGGCAAAGAAATGTAGAAAGACCCAGTAAAAGATGGACAGAACAATTGTAATATGAGATCGTAACAGACCTTAAGGCCTAATCCTTAATGCTGAAGATGATGATTTAAATTCAAGTAAAAGTAAAATCATATGATGAAAATTAATTTTAAATGCCTCATAATAATTAAGTCCAACCTATCTTCCTCCTCGACGTCTGTTGAAAACCATGAAATAACGTAGTGTAGTCGATTCGTCTCGGGATTCGAACAGAGACCTCTCGAGTATGAATCTCAAATGCTGATCCAATTTATCCGGCGGCGAGGTTATTATTATAGAAATATCTAAGTTCGAGTTGAAAGAAAACCTATAACTTTTTTCTTTTCCTCTTGAAACATGCGTGTACCATATGAATTTCCTCATTATTTCAATTCCTTTCAGTACAAATCTTTTGAAGCGAAACCACAAAAACTTCCATTGCTTTAATATTTTGAATTGACTTGATTCTTTCCAAAGTGTTCAGTTCTTCTGAAGACTTTTTTTTTCAAAAAAAGAAAAAAAGTCATCCGTTTTCTTTCTTTGATTTCAAAGACCTAAAAATTCCTTTCAAAGAAACCTTTACAGTCAACGAAGAAATAAGATTATATTTAACTGCTTACATGACCTAGTTTCACATACTGCAAATGAAGTCTCAGTTAATATTTAAAAACTACAATACGTTGTGTAAATGAATTTCAATGTCTTGTACGTAAACATTATGACAGGTAATCTGCAAAGTTAAATGACTCATATTTGAATATAGGCTTTCCCGGCTGGTAATCATAATATTAAGAGATTCCGGGCTGTGTGGCCGTGGTCCATGGCTCGTGTTTCTTCCAGACGTTTCTCCCTTACATGAAGATGTCCTCCGCAGTTGATGGAGAAACGTCTGGAAGAAACAACAGCCATGAACCACAGCCACATAGCCCGGAATCTCCTAATATTTTAAAATGACTCAGTTATAAGGAAAGTAAATAGGGTCCAAGAAAAATCTAAAAGTAAAATGGCAATACCAGATTAATGTGATTTGTTTGGAGTGTGACAAGGTATGAAGATACTAACACTAAGACGCGATAGGAAGAAAATATAGGAATATTATTAATATGGAAATTATGAGAATAGAATATGAAATATAATTCATATAATAAATTAATGGAGTCAGGCGTAACTATGCGGAAATTCATTATATATAAAATAATTTACCTTAGTAGAATTCCGCTAATGATATTTTATGGAATAGAAATTTGACCAGAAAAACTAAAAGAGAGATTATACAGACAATAATAGAAAGTATACTTACATATGGATCAGAAAGCTGGACAATAAATGAAAGGATGCAGAAAAGAATCTTGGTGACAGTAATGGATGGATTACGGAGAAGGATTAGAATATCCAGGCTACATCATATTTGAAATACATATATCAGACAAGAAATGGACGCACAAGAAACTGTTATCGAAAGGATAACAAAGAGAGCTTTGCAGGGGTATGGACATGTACAACGGATGTCGGAAGACCAGTGGCCTAAACAGGTGTTAGATTGGATGGTACCAGGCAGCAGGAAAAGGGGGAGAAGAAGAAGAACATGGTATGAGGGAATATATGATGCCATGATGAAGAGGGGTATGGAAGAGGGACAATGGGAAGATAGGAATCTATGGAAAGCAGGAATCAAGGGCGAACTGCTGTAAAGTGAAAAGCCTGTATTAGGTAAGTAAGTAAGTAAGAAAGAAAGTAAGAATTCCGCTAAAAGAGTCAGCAATCAGTCTGGGATGTAAATATGCCCAATTAAAACTACAGATACCAGTAAAAGTGATAAAACAAGACAAAAAATATACCCAGATTGATCACGACACGTGTTTCGCCCTTGAACAGGGCATCATCAGTATATAGAATACTGTATAGGCTATTATAGGCCTATAGTTGGAGCTAGCTGTGTTTCTATGTATTAGTGTTTCTACTTTGATGCGATTACCCTGATGATGCCCTGTTCAAGGGCGGAACATGTGTCGGGATCAATTTGGGTATGTTTCTTGTCTTGTTTTATACCTCTACTGGTATCTGTGGTTTTAATTGGACAGATTTGCATCCCAGATTGATTGCTGACACTTTTAGCGGAATTACTACTGAGGTAAATTGTTTTATTTTGAACTATTGGAGTGGATATACTCTGCGTACACATTAAACTGTAATAGAAATATGCTCACTGGACTGAAATCCTCGAGGTTCAAGGAAGAGAGGAAGGCGAAATATGTGAAATGTCAAACACTTGGTTGGAGGTTAAAAGGTTGCAGATGATAGAGCTAAATGGACGAATTACATTAAGCCCTATGCTCCAGCAAGGAACGAAAGGAAATGTAAATAAAAAAATGTAAACCATACCGTTTAATTAAGCATCAAATTAGCAATATATCCTAATAAGGTGCTTTAATTTTATTTATTTATTCTTTTTATTAAAGTAATTAAATAATAATCGATTAACATCATATTAATTCGTGTCAAATTATAAAATAATATGCAAATAGGTAATACTTATATTTATGTATGATTTGTTTTCACTGTAGTCCGACACATTTAAATAAACTGGCATCATAAAATTTAGTTTCTCCAATTTAACAAAAGAAAGATACATTCCATAAACCAGTAAAATTAAACTGTAAAGTCGACTTGTTAGACCGAAAAAAGAGATGGATTCAACTTTTTGAATGAGAATCTATGAGACCGGAACAAGCCACATGCGCTTAATCCGTGATTGTTGTTGTTGATGATGATGATGATGAAATTCGACTTGCTGAGGAATTCGCTTGGTTTACGGATTTCCTGCGTGATGGAGTTTTTTTTTATTCTTTACATGTGTGAGATTCAACCCTAACATATTTCTGTATATTTATGAAATATCCTATAAATAAATAAAACACAATAATAAAAAAGTTGAGCTTTTGCATCTTGTATTCGTAAAAGTAGGATTGCTGTGGGATTTTACACGTAACAAATCGGAATAGGTATAAGGGAACCAGGAACACGTGTTCTAGAGATAAAACTACGCTTCGAGGATTCTAAACTTACATAAAACTCAGATTTCTCTAACAAATGTAGATCTTTCCAGTGGTAGTAGTCATCCTAACATTTCGGAAGCAGTAAAAGAAGCCAACGAATTTATTACTTTCTTGCGTTTCAAGGAATCCTCTTCGCATTTCCAACCCCTATCTATCAAACTCGTGACCTTACCCCTTGCTACCCCCATCTTCTCCGCCAACTTATGACACTTTCCATCTCACTGATTATTCCTGATACCTACATACAACTTGATTAAAAAATAAACTACATTCATCGGGATGCGATATAAAAAATTGAATTGTGCCCCAACAAGAATATTTGATCCATAACGTCATCATATATGTTTATAATGGATACAGAGTGATCTATTACATATTTAGTGATTGAATTAAAATAAAACTGATAAAATTATGATCTTGAAGAAGATTTTCGGGCTGTAAGGCCGCGGTCTTGAGGCTTGAAGTCTCAAGACAACCCTTGAGGATGCCAGACGCAGTCTTCTCTGGCGAAACGTTGGGGAACTTCAAGTCTCAAGACCATGGCCTTACAGCCCGGAAATCTCCTTCAAAATCATCATAATAACTGCGGCCGTGAAAGCCTAAGTCAATACAAAACTGTTAACATTTTATACAATTTTCATACTTATTTTAATACAAATTCGTTAGAGCTGGTTCAGTACTTTGTACCTTCCTCATACGAATACTACCCCAAAATGTATAAATTTTACGTTTAACTTGTCATGGAGGAGTGGCATTCATTCTTAAGTGACCCCGAGAGCTATGTCGACGGTAGCATTGCTGCCGAAAGGGTTACCCACGCCGGTCAGGTCGAAGGTGATAAGCTAGACGAAAAAGTGCCGGTACCTTATCAAAAGAGTGACGACATTTTACCCAAATATGATAATTATCATTTTATCCCTAACATGGTACTGGAACTTTATTCCTTACAAAAATGGTTACTGCTCTGGATCCAGTAATACTTTAATTACCTACTTGATGTATCATTGAGGCTCTAAGCCGACATATTTGGGTAATGAGCAAAAGTAAATTACCTTTCTCAATACTAATAAAATCCATATCAAATTCCGTTGAGGTGAATAGTCATAAGATAAAAACTTAAAATATGTACCTTGTGGCAGGTGCCGTCGTCCTCAACTTTATTAATATGATGTGTATAAAATATTAACTGGAGGCCTTTCGGAAGTTAACTTCCATCATCAGCAGATAGAGCTTCTGCTACTACTTGTTGTTTACGACGATGTAGACTCCAAGACATGTAAAGATTGTAATAAATTTTATATTGACAGGACAAGCAGAAATTTCAATACAAGATATAAGGAACACCTATAAGATTTCATGTACGCGGGTGATAAATCAAGCTATGTCAAACATCTCATAACGCAGGTCACCAAATGAACACAATAGTAAATACTCTCACGATAATTCACAGAGAAAATATTCGAGCAAAGATAAATATATTTGAAGACCTCGAAATTATAAAGTAAATAAACAACACCTTACTTCTTAATGAGAACGCATCCCAGTCAAACAACCCATTATACTAGATCGTCAAAAAAAGTCAGTTGCTGCTACAAACACTTGGAGTCTTCATCGTCATAAACAGCAAGTAGTAGCAGAAGCTCAACCTGCTGATGATGGAAGTTAACTTCCTAAAGGCCTCCAGTTAATATTTTATACACATCATTTTAACAAAGTTGAAGACGACGGCACCTGCTAACAGGTACATTTTAATTTTTAACTTTTATCTGATTAAAATTACCTTTGGTCAATAAGTTTCCATTACGGAGCGCCCTAATCCCGGCATAGGGAAGGAAAGGGTTAAGAAGAAAAATCCTACAACTACTACTACTGCCACCATGGTTGATACTACTGCTTCTAATATTTTCCATAGTCACAAGCAATTGCCATCGGCCATCAAAGTCAATTAAACAAAATTGATTATTCATCGATAATTTCTGTAAATATGAATCAAACTGAAATTCCACTTAAACCATTCGTGAAAAATATTGGTGTATAGTTCGACCAAAATCTTAGTAGACAAGCTCATTTAAGAGAAACTTGTAAAAAAATATATTCAATCTTCCATTCCCTAAAAGTCCACCGCTGTGGTCTCGAGGTAGCGTGCTGCCTTGTCACGAAGCGGGCCTGGGTTCGATCCCCGGTCGGGGCAGTTTTTCTGGGTGAGGTTTTTATCGGGGTTTTTCCTCACCTGTAAGACAAATGTCAGGAAAACTTTAAGGCCCAAACGGTCCCTGAAATCATATTATCATTATCATCCTTACCATTATCATTATCATCATCATCCTTCACCGGTGTGGAAAACAACGGGAAGCTACCACACCTACACAATTCCCTAGTAAAGCTGCAAGCATAGCATGAAAATGCTATGATTACAGTGAAGGACCTGCCTTCGGGCAGAATTACTATGGATGGATTCCCTAAAACGTTTGAAAAATATCCTTCCTTCTCCATTGAAAGTACTTGTCTCAACTTTGATTATGCCGCATTTCGATTATTGTGACTTACTCTTCACTGACATGAATATTACATTCGGACAAAGACTGCAAATAATGCATAATGCTTGTGCGCGTTATATATGCAACTTCCGTAAATCAGACCACGTAACTCCAGTGCTTGAAATGTTGTGTTTGCTCCGATTGGAAAACAGGCGAAAGATACATTGCCTCTGCTTCTTATACAACACTTTGTCCACCTCATCACCCCTTTATATTTCTACTCGCTTTCATTCGCTATCCTCCCACCTTAACTTAAACACACGATCGAGAGAAAATTTAACTCTAGCTGTTTCTCTACATCGAACATCTCGCTATTCCGCATCCTTGCTTGTTTCAGCCACCCGACTCTGGAATTCCCTCCCCTTGTACATCAAGGAGTGCCCGACTCAAAAACAGTTTAAAAAACTCACTCCATATTTGCTTACACAATATAATAAACTGGCTAATATCAGCGTGCACTGCTACGCCTAAAAGAAATTAAACATTTGGGGGTTAATTAATTATATGGTATACACTGCGACAACGGTTTAGAAGTCTATAAAGGAGAAACAGACATATATTCGTTTATATATCATCATTAACCTATTTCTTGCTTTGTCGTCATCAGTGTGATCATTCCAGTCTTTGCTTAAGTTTCTTTGAGTAGTAGGAAGTCCCCTGGGTTGGTTACCAACCATCCGCAGAGCAAGACTAGTGGTAGGGCTGCTACCTTATAGCCTCTAGTCAGGCGTTCAAAATATGGAATTTCCTCCATATTCGATGGAACGGTTATACCGCCGTGACTCGGTCCCCATTACCTCGTTAGTTAAAAGCAGGGTGTACCACGTGCAGGTGAGGTTGAGAATTGGGTAGGAGAGGTTATAGAATGCACATCACTACCTCTTACACCCCTCGTTTATATATATACTCGTATATATATATTATATAAACAATAGAAAAACAAATGAGTAGAAATTACTTACACTTGCATCAAATTGCATAATACTGTACAATAATAACTTAGAGTTTTATTTGATTTTGTTTTTTTTGCGGTCCGGAACACTTGCATAACTGGCATGATAAATTATTGTTTCGCCAATTTAGGGGTAGAATATTTTTGCTTCCACTTGCATAAACACTAATTGAATAAGACTGTGGTGGTGTTGTTAGAATTGACACTTACTTACTATCAGCAAGTCTCAAACAGCAAAATTTACATTATTTCAATAACTGAAAAAAATATGGACTCCTGTTTAAAGGGATTAAATAAACATAATAATATCCAGGAAGAAATACATAAAAAATACAAAATGCTAAGAAATGTTATTTTTCAATAAAGTATTTAAATTCAAAATATCCGACACGTGTAACAAAAAACCAGATTGTATAAAATCTTAGCTAACACCCGGCGTGCGCTGCTGCGCGGATAAAAATGAAATTAATGTGTTCTAATGTTTAATTGAATAAGTGAAAGGAAAAATAATTATACTTATTTTTAGATACCCGTGCAGATTAACCGACGATGCCCGGGAATCTACTTATCCCGATCTTCTTGCCATAAATGAGCTGAAAGACGAATATTAAAGTGATTTTTTTTATGTTTAGTTGAATAAGTAATAGGAAGAATGATTATAAATTTGTATCATAATTGTTTTAAGATACCCCGTGCTTATTACCCGGCGTTGCCCGGGAAATTGCTCATCCTGATCTACTTGGCATAAATGAGCTGAAAGACGAAAATTAAACTGTTTTTATTTATAGTTCAATAAGTATAAGGAAACATTTATATCGTAATTATTTGTATACACCCCGTGCTGATTATCCTGTGTTACCGGATTCTACTTATCCTGATCGTCTTGTCATAAATGAGCTGAAATACGAAAATTAATGTGTTTTCATCCTATAATTGAATAAGTAAAAGAAAAAAATTATATCTTAACTACTTTTATATACTCAGTGCTGATATCTCGATTCTTATCCCGATTCGTTATTGTGAGTTATGCATAAAATAATTACCCGCCGTGCGCTGCTACGCTTACACGGGAATCTACATATTCCTGGCAAAGACAAAAAATGGTTATTGTGAGTTATCCATAAATGATAAACATATGCTATCGCGGACGTTTTTGTATAGTTTTTTGATGTGTTCAATTATGTGTACATTAATTTTGTACATTTGTTATGGTTTCGGCAGCGTAAGCCATTTAAGCGTCCAAAGAGCTACCTTTTTCACGTTTTCCACTACAAATTGCGATTTTTAAGGGTGTAGGAGTTGAGTATCAAAACTCTCTTATACCCTATGTTTATCCCGGGAATCTCCTGAACATTTTGCAAAAACCCATCACAATCGGATGAACGGTATGGCAGCGCATAAAATACGAACAAACAAACATTTATATATATTATGTGTTACATGTACTTTCATCACTACTCTGCTATTACGTACTACTGCTACTCTTGACACTTCTGTCATTGCTGCTGCTAATGCTGCTCCTGCTATAAATACTATAGCTACTATTTTTACTGACTAACTGAATCACTTGCTCTCTCGAACCCGTGAGTTCACAGCCGCGCCAATATGAGCTCTCCACACATCCCTGTCCTGAACAATGTTTCTAATCATTCCCTGAGTAATCTACTTCCCTCAAATCGTGGTTAATGTTATTCTCCCACCTCATTCTTGATCTACCAACTAGGCGTTTTCCCTCTGGTTTTCCTACAAGTAGCTTCCGTGCGCGTCTTTCACTCCCCATTCGTGACACATGTCCTGCCCATCGCAATCTACGAGACTTAACTGTTCTTATTATATTTGGCTTCCTATAAAGACCATGTAGCCCACTGTTATTAGTCTTCTCCATTCACCTGTCTTTTCATCTCTCTTTGGTCCAAAATTTTTGCTAAGAACTTTATTCTCGAATACTCGTAGTCTCCTTTCGTCCCTAGTAAAATTCCATGTTTCGTATCCATATAATATAACTGGTAGAATAACATTTTTATATATTTTCAGTTTTAAAATGTTTTTAGAAAGGAGCTGGGACGACAAGAGTCCTTGTAATGCATAATATCACGCATTTCCAGAATTGAGCCCATGTTTAGTTTCCTTGTGCATATCATTCCTGTTTGTGATTATTGTTCCTAGGTATTTGTATTCAGCCGCTTCCTCAAAATGTGTTAGCTGCCCAACTAGTATACTCCTACTGCTACTATCACCACTGCTGTAAGTTCTATTGCTATTACTTCTACTACTACTGCTACTACTACCACCACCAAAACACTCACCCATCATTCTGAATCTTGTTTGTTGAGTTTGTTTCTACGCTATACTATAATTCAATTAATGTTCACGTTTATATTATTTGCAACATAATATTAAAAAAAAGACAATAACGACATAAAGTAAATTTGAAGAAGGTCACAGCTGAAGTAGACATACTTAGAGAGGGAAGTGCCTGTTTAATTTCCCAGCCATGATATTAAAATATAATCCGTTTTGTGTTCCATTAGAAACATTAAAATTCTAGGCGCTTTAAACCACGGAAATGGAATTACATGCAAAGAATTGAAACACCCACATCCCAAGCGTATATGTAAGAAAATCCTTATATACTATACTCATTAGAGCTAAAATTCGTGTTTCTAAATTAGGAAACTTCATAAAATTATAATTAAAAAGTTAATATAAATGAGAAGTAATAACATATCTTAACAGATTAAGAGTCTGGTTAATTTATTAATTTACACTACAACCTACGAATTGTATGGATAGCAGCCAGTGTATGATTGGTTACTCAATTACTTAGTCATCTCTCACTCGGAAATGGACTAGTATCAGACATGTATAAAGATTTTTCACTTTGTTTTTTTCAAAGCCATATATTATACTAAAAACATATACGGATTTGAAATAGGCCCTATATAGAAATAAATTATATAAGGAAATTTATATTGATATCAGCCATTTAAATTAAAACATATGTGCTTATTATATAATAATTCATATATGTATATATAAAATATGACATACGCATAATATTATAATAAATTATATATATATATATCAGAGATCCGGGTTCGAATCCCGTCCAGGCATTTATTTTTCTTATCATACCATATATATATATATATATATATATATCTACTGAAATAAATCATTATGAAACTTTTATGAATATTTAAAGAATCAAAAGAATTTTCATCGTTTAAATGATTTAAAATCATTGACGGAGCTAAGATTATTGGCTAATAAGCTGTTAGTTTATGCTGATGATGTAGTACTATTGGGCGATAGCGAGGAGATACCAAAGGACAACACGCAAACACTACTGTGTTACACTAAGAAATTGGGACTGGAAGTAAATATCAATAAAACTAAATAATGGTCACACGTAGAAATACATTGTATAATGGAAATGGACAGCTAATGACAAATGAGGGAAATTTTGAGGAAGTAGCTGAATTCAAATACCTAGGAACAATAATCACAAACAGGAATGAGATGTACAAAGAAATTAAACATAGGCTCAATTCTGGAAATGCGTGTTATTATGCATTACAGAGACTCTTGATTTCCCAACTCCTTTCAAAAAACATTAAATTAAAAAAATATATATATATTATAGGATGTCAGAAATTAATTAACAACATATAATGTTGGTTATAAACAGTTTGATGTGTTTAAATTTTTCTCCACTTGAGTGCATTCTTACAATATTGCGATCCTTTAGCAATAAATAACATGATCTGGTTGCAGTGATGAACAAGTGAAACATAGCAAACGTTTCTCATTTGTATTCAAACATCGCCGTTTATATCAAATATTTAAATATTTTAAAATAAATATATTTAAATAATGTTTGTGAGTAATCATCTTAATTTTATTCGTTAAATAGTCCTAACAAATTCCACTCTTGATTTCCAAATTCTCTAAAACTAAACTCCATGGCCTAGAAGGTGCTTGTCCTACCAGCCGGCTGTCGGCCTCACATTTACATGTGTTAACCACAGATGTAAAGGATTTCCTTCCAGTATAGGGGTGACATATGGTCAGCATGTCAGGTTCCCCAGGCGTTATAGCTGTTTTCTCAACCTGGAGCCGCTACTTATTGTAGCTACCCAATTTTCTCACGATACTTGATGGGCACTGGTCCCAAATTCCATTAGAAAATTTCTTCCCCATGGAGACTCGAAACACCGCAAAGCCTCTTGCCTTTAACCACTCGGCTACGGCGCGGGACATTAATGAAGGTCGGTAAATTTTGCTTAGATTCCTCTTTATTCGGCCTTAGGGTTTTTCTACGAACCTGAAAATCTTCAGACTCGGAATCTATGGCTCCCGGAGAACTTGTTCCTTGGATTTTTCCATTTTAAAAAATCCATCGACCATGGCCGGGTTTGAACCCGCGTCCCTCGGATTAGAGGTAAGGAACATAACCACAAAACCACCGCGACCGAATAATGTAAATAACTGTTAATATCGTCTTCTGGGAGGATTTATCTACTGATGACTCGATTTTTTTACGTCGCATTCAATACTAAACTCAGAGAGACGTAAGTTACGAGTTCTATAATATGTGGATCATGTTACAACCAGAGATGATTTGTGCAGTTAAACTTCTGAGTTATTATGAATAAAAAAAAGTTGTGGTGCCACCACTGCACCTATTATTGTGAAACGTGACCTGTGATAGGTATTGTATAATATCTAGACCACGTGACAGCCATAAAGGCGGCTAGTTGAGTACACCTACTGAGTGCATTACTCAATACTTGCTAAATGAGGTTTCGCTTACATATTGTCAAACATCTGATAATGTTATCAGGTTAAATAAATTGACTGGGTGTAATATTTCACCCTGGACAGGCAGGTGCGTTATTTACGCATACATAAGCAGTATCTGTTAATTTAAAGCATACACTTTGCACCACTTCCATATTAATCATTCTTGACATGTCCAGACATTTACAAATGTTCCTGTCCTGCATTATTGGATTCAGAAAACGGTAACAAAAAAGAAATATAACAAGAATAGTATATTCGGTAAAACGAATGGATGTTGCAAATAAGTAAATAGATAATGGGACAGCATTGGAGACCTAAAGTCCAATGAAGAGGTTCTGACTGACAATCAGTTGACATTTCATATGTAATTCAATGCCACCAGTTTGTCATTTGAACATTTCTGGTAATCTCTCCTGGAATTCGCGTATTGTAATCCATTTCTGAGATGGGGCGCTTGGAAGGCGGAGTTACGCTACCCCAATGATATTTAGAAAATTGGAGGCATCAGTTATTACCGGAAAGATTTCTAAATTCAAATCGTGAAAGATTGGCATGTTACGAGTTACTGGTAAACCCAGAATATTGGATAAACTTGGGTAGATCTCTGGGCAAAACGCGGAAAATAAGAACGACACTTATTCAGGAATAAATAAATATGTTAACAAATTGCAATACCATTAATTCTTAATAATTATACATAACTAAGTTAATGTATAATGTAATTGTATTGATATATAATTGTAATATTATTGTTTTCTTTTTTTTTAAGTATATTATTACCAAACATCAACTTATTGTAACGAACTGTGAACAGCACGTACGGCTTACTGCCCGTGCGATTCATATTTGTAGTGGTAGTAGGACTTTATTAGACAAAAAGTAAGATGTTTACAATATTATTTACAAATATGGGTCGCACGGGCAGTAAGCCGTACGTGCTGTTGACAGTCCGTTACAATAAAGTAATAATTGGTACTAGTGTAAAGAAAAATAAACAAAAACAGCAATAACATTACAATTACATAAAGAAAACACAATAAAAATATTACAATTAAATAATAACACAATAGCATTATACACTAAAAACATTAACATTACAATTACATAAAGAAAACACAATAATATTACAATTAAGAAATAACACAATAGCCAATAATATTACAATTAAGTAATAACACAATAGCAATAACATTACAATTACATAAAGAAAACACAATAATAATATTACAATTAAATAATAACACAGTAGCATTATACACTAAAAACATTAACATTGCAATTACATAAAGAAAACACAATAATATTACAATTAAGTAATAACACAATAGCATTATACACTAAAAAAAACATTAACATTACAATTACATAAAGAAAACACATTAATATTACAATTAAATAAAAACACAACAGCATTATACACTAATTAATTTATATATAATTGTTAATAATTAATGGTATTGCATTTTGATAACACCATATTTGTAAGTAACATTGTATGTATCTACTTTTACTTTAATAAAGTCCTTATGTATAATAGGCGATGATGATTGCAATAATGCGCCAGGAGAAACCTTAATCCTAAACTTAATGTAATGAGGTGAATATAATCATCATCATCATAGTACATTCACGAATTTAGGCCATTTGTTGACCTGTTTCGGCCTCAAGAGAAACACCATCCAAAAATCTTTTGAGTGGACGTCCTGGTTTTCTTCTTCCTGCAGGTTGATATCTTAACATTTGTTTGGGTATTCTGTGATCTTCCATTCGATGAACATGTTTCTTCCATCTTGACTTATAATCAGAAATTTTGTTTTCTAAAGATTCCATGTGTAATTCTTCTAAGATGTCTTCATTTTTTTGTGATCTAGTAGTGTGTATCATGCAGTCCTCCGAAGATATCTCATTTCAGCAGATCTAAGTCTCTGTATATCCTTCTGTTTCAACGTCCATACTTCGCTACCATACAAGAGAGTAATGAGGTGAATATGATGATGATAATTAGGGATGATATTTGGGGACAGTTTTGACCTTAACAGCTCCTAACATTTCTCTTACAGGTGAGGAAAAACTCCGAAAACATCACCCAGGAAACTTGTCCCAACCGCAGATCAAATCCGGTCCCGCTGCGCGACAAGGCAGCACGCTATCTCGAGATTGTTTATAATAATTGTATTGTATACATACTATATACTAATTTATATCCATTGTAATTTAGATATAATACTAATGTTTGTGCTTTTTTTAACCTGGTTGAGTGGCAGACAAGGCTACTCTAGAGCTGATTTCTCTACTTGGCATTTCCAAGTTATTTATTAAATATATTGGGTTCTTTTTAGAGCCAGTTCTACTAAATTAGTTAAGGCTTCTTCTAACACGATTTCTTAATTTAATGATAACAAGTCATGTTTTCGTCAATTTAAAATAATAATAATTTTTATAGTGGTGGACAACATACACCGGTTGCTTAGTATAATTTAGGAAAAAGAATCTCTTCCAGATGAATGGAGAAAATCAATTATCGTACCAATTTATAAGAAAGGAGATAAAACTGATTGCAATAACTACAGGGGCATATCATTACTTTCAACCTCGTACGAAATTCTAATAAATCTATTACTAAGGGTAGACGTACTCCCTATATTGATGACAGTCTAGGAGATCATCAATATGGATTCAGAAGAAACAGGTCTTCAACAGATCAGATTTTTAGTAGACGACCGATTATAGAAATGAAATCAGAATATAATGACACTGTACATTAACTATAAGTAGACTTCAAAAAGGCATACAATTCAATTAAGAGGGAGAAGTTATATAGTATCCTGCTGGAGTTCGAAATTCCTAAAAAGATATATAGACTTACACGAATGTGTCTAAATGGTACAAAAAGTATGATGCGTGTAGGTAAACAGTTTTCGGATACTTTTGAAATTCACAATGAGTTGAAGCAAGGATATGCGCTATCTCCTCTACTATTTAATTTTGTACTAGAGCATGCCATTAAATCATTAGAGGATGAAGAAGGCCTACAACTCAATGATATTAATAAGCTGTTAGTTTATGCTGATGATGTAGTACTATTGGGCGATAGTGAGGAGCTACTAAAGGACAACACGCACACACTATTGAGTAACACTAAGAAATTAGGACTGGAAGTAAATATCAATAAAACTAAATATATGATCACAGATAGAAATGCATTATATAATTGAAATGGACAGTTAATGACAAACGAAGGAAATTTTGAGGAAGTGGCTGAATTCAAATAGCCTAGGAACAATAATCACAAATAAGAATGAGATGCAAAAAGAAATTAAACATAGGCTCAATTCTGGAAATGCATGCTATTATGCATTACTGAGACTTTTGATGCCCCAACTCCTTTCAAAACAACATTAAACTGAATTTATATAAAACTATTATTCTACCAGTTATATTATATGGATGCGAAATATGAACTCTTACTTTAAGGGAGGTAAGGTGATTACGAGTATTTGAGAATAAAATTCTTAGGAAAATTTTTGGACTAAAGAGAGATGAACGGACAGGCGAATGGAGAAGACTACTAACAGTGAACTATATGGATTTTTTAAGAAGCTAGATATAATAAGAACATTTAAGTCTCTTAGACTGCGATGGGTAGGACATATGGCACGAATGGGGAATGAAAGACGTTCATGGAAGCTTGTTGTAGGAAAACCAGAGGGAAAACGCCCAGTTGGTAGACCAAGAATGAGGTGGGAGAATAACATTAACTATGATTTGAGGGGAGTAGATTACACAGGGAATGATTGAAAAACATTAGCTCAGGATAGGGATGTATGGAGAGCTTATGTCCGCGCGGCCATGAACCTATGGTTTCGATAGTGCCAGTAAGTTATTTAATAATGTATATTAGGAATATTACACACTACAGTGGTTCTCCATTAATCCAAAGTGATTTGTGGCCAGAGATTTCTGTCTAAAAGCGTCTTCTTTCCACATATCTCTATCTTCCTTACTACTCTTCACTCCATCTATCCAACGTTCTCTATGTCTGCCTCTTCCACTTCTTCCATTGGATTTCCAATCAAGAAAATTCTTTGTTATTCTATCTTCTTTCATTCTTATGAGGTGTCCATACCATATCAAACTTTTTCTTCAATTTTTCTATTTTTTTTTTTTCAACTTGCATAATTTCCCTTATTGTGCTGTTTTTTTTTATTTTATCACGTCTTGAAATTCTTATCGATCGCCTCCAATAATCCATTTCTACTCCTAGCAACTTGCTGGCCACTTATTGTCCAAGTTTCGAACCCATATAATAAAATGCTTTGTAACAGGACTTAAAATATTTTTTTCGTTCTGTATATTATATTTCTATTCCAGCATACTAATGGTTCTTTTTCCATAGTTATTCTTCTTTCAATTTCTGTAGTTGAATAATAATAATAATAATAATAATAATAATAATAATAATAACAATAATAATAATAATAACTTAATCTGCAACTTATATCCATAAATTAATATGCCAATTTTCTAAATATTATTTAGTGAATATTTAAATAGATAAAATATAAAGAAAAACGAGCATTTAGTAATAATAATGATAATTTTTTTTTGCAAATGTCCCAGGTTGTCTTTCGACATTCCTGGTTTTCTCTCCTGGCATGGCGTACTTGTAATGTAACCCACTTCTGAGGTTAGGGCGCCTTGAAGGCGGGGTTACGTTGCCCCGATGATACGGTGGATGATGATGATAGTGGTGCTCCAGTAGAGTTCCTAATCCTAAGCTTAATCTAAGATGAATATGAATGATGATGATTGCGATAGCCATATGATTTCGGGGACCGTTTAGGCCTTACAGTTTTCCTGGCATTTCTCTTACAGGTGATGAAAAACCCCGATAACAATCTCACCCAGAAAAACTGTCCCGACCAGAGATCGAAACCGGGCCCGCTGCGTGACAAGGCAGCACGCTACCTCGTGACCACAGCGGTAGACATAATAATAATAATAATAATAATAATAATAATAATAATAATAATAATAATAATAACGATTTATTTATTCTGGCAGAGTTAAGGCCATAAGATCTTCTCTTCCATTAAACCAACACAAATTACAAATACTTATTTAACATTAGAGATTACACTTACTTACTTACTCACTGGCACTATCGAACCCGCAGGTTCATGGCCGCGCGGACATACGCTCTCTATACATTCCTATCCTGAGCTAATGCTTTCCAATCGTTCCCGTATAATCTACTTACCTTAAATCATAGTTAATGTTATTCTCCCTCCTCATTCTTGGTCTACCAACTGGGCGTTTTACCTCTGGCTTTCCTACAAGAAGCTTCCATGCAAGTCTTTCATTCCCCATACGCGCAACATGTCCTGCCCATCGCAGTCTACGAGACATATTACACATACCTATACTAATTATAAAAAGGTTAAAAGATTTTAAATGAAATGTAAATTTCGTATATAAACAAAATTGTATACGATGATAACAACAAAGTAATAATAATAATAATAATAATAATAATAATAATAATAATAATAATAATATAAATATGATAAATTGTACCTTACACTGTGTACATTTCCAATACAATAAGAATTACAATGACATATGTTGCAGAAAACATAGGAATTAAAATCAAGAACAATAAATAAATTAAATTCTACAGGAACGGATATTCGTAGGCGTTCAGTTGGGATTTCTAAAACAGACGCAATATGAATTAATTTAATTAAACAATATATACATGTTCAAATTTGAATTGAAATTTTATTAAAAAAAACAAACAAATACAATAATGGTTATGCAAAAATAATGACATTTGACATATTCCCTAGAGAAATACTAGAATGGGTGTCACCTAGTAGAAGCAGAGGACGGCCGATAATAACTTAAATTAAAGGATTTTAAGCAGCATAAAGGGGGAAAAAATACGTGATAGAGATCGGAATGACAGAGAAAACTGATGGAGTATGACGCAGGAAGATGTTATATAATAGTAAAATGCGCACAATGTGCAAAATATTGATGATTAACTATTCTAGTCCTAATTTTATTATTGACACTTTCTTCTTTTACAGTTTTGTACATGGTATCTTTCACAGTATTTATTACACAGTTTGCACACGTAACCATCATTCGGTTGGTGGAATGTCTTGTCTTGGCAGAATTTGTAATGAAAGCCGTGCGTAGCGAAACGTGTGCAGGAAGATGTTATGAAAGATTGTCAAATTGCTAAATATAATGAATATATCTACCTGTCTATAATGTCGTAGCTTCTCCTTTGTAAAGAGTTACTAAACCAAGTTAATTTTTAGTCACCTTATTTGCTCGTAGATGTCATGGATGGCATGCGGTCAACACACCGACCCAACGAGACATCTAACAGGCAACTAATGTATTACTAGGACATTGAGGTTGATAAATTTTGCTTAGAGGCTTTTTTTTATTTAGGTTTAAGGATCTTTTACGAACCTGAAAATTTTCAAACTCGGGATTTCTTGTAATTTATCAGGGTTTATTTACCGGTAAATTATTATCTCATCTCATTCCTCGACTCGATCCCGAATTGGACACGAGTTGATGATATTTATATGTAATATTATAGTATGTTTAGTTTATAAAAAGGTGTATAATCGCATCTACTTCAATTTTATCATGTTTTACAATTTAATGAATTTTACAATTATGCATCATAGTAATTTTATCATTATTATTTACCCTACTTGAAATGAAGTCCTGTGGGCTTAGGGTTTTAACTCTACCAAAATAAATTAAACTATTATTATTATTATTATTATTATTATTATTATTATTATTATTATTACTATTGTCTTTAAACTTTATGATTCAAATTAAAATACATTTGAAATGTTTTTAAATTTAATAATTATTATTTGAATGAACTGATGTGGAGTTTTTATTTTTATATAGAACTACATAGTTCAAGATCAGGCTGCAAGATTGCTACGTTCATCGATTGTATGAACAAAATATTATTTTTTCATAAAATTGTGAATGACTGAATACATTTTTGCCGAGTTGCCTATTAAAATTCGGCCGCCAGTATGTTTAATTAAAATATTATCTATAAATTTATTCGAAATAATTTCATTCACTTGTTATTAAAATAAATTAAAATCCAGTTCGCAGAAATCGATGTATAGAGCTTTAAAAGTTTTGGTTGCCATTGCACACTTGGTCGTAAACCTCCTCGCGGCTACAGCAGGCTGTGACACCAATCAGTAATAAAATGGCGGTAAGTACGTATTTATTGTTTTATATTGTTTCAAATAAAGTTCAGTTCATTTAAAATGCTGTGATTTGTTTCGTATAATGTATATTAACACTACCTTTTGGATATATTTTTGTATATACATTGTACGTAGTATACATAAAGGGCAGTGGTTTTACTTCCCGCTGCGAGCGAACAATGTAAAACAATAAATACGTACTTACCGCCATTTTATTACTGATTGGTGTTACAACCTGCTGTAGCCGCGAGGAGGTTTACGGCCAAGTGTGCAATGGCAAACCAAAACTTTTCAAGCTCTATACATAGATTTCTGCGAACTGAATTATAATAATATTTAGTAACAAATGAACAAAATTATTTTGAATAAATTAATTAATTCTATTTTATTTAAACATACTGGCGGCCGAATTTTAATAGGCAACTCGGCAAAAATGTATTCAGTCATTCACAATTTTATGAAAATACTAAATTTTGTTCATGCACTCGATTAACGTAGTAATCTTGCAGCCGGATCTTGGACTAACTGTTTTTATAATTATATTTTGATATGTTACGTTGTTTTTAAATAAGATTAAGTACACTTGAAAAGGATAGTTGTATGTCCGGCTAAAAAGATTATTTCGTAGAATGACTTTCCTAAACATGAGATAGTGACCACCTCTGCTAATATGAAAGGCGCTGCCAATGATAAAAAATTTTCAGCTCACGTATTTTTGAGCACGTAGTATTGTAGAAGGCTGTGTATCAGCTTGTTTGTTACCCTTATCCAGGGTGAGGGTGCTCTCATTACGAATAGGGGATGTGATATGAATAAGAGGAGAATTTTATCCTGTGGACTGCAACAGTGCGGCGCAAAAATGCCTGCAGAATATCTTCATAAGCTCACAGTCAAATTCTGAGAAAACATAACCATAGTATATCGGATAACGCATATAGAGTGTTACAGACTTTTTTTTTTTTTTAGATTTTTGTGAAAAATTTTACTGATCCAACTTGAGATCTCGTTTATTCTGAAAAGTTCTGTAGACATACAAGCTGATTAGTAATCAGGAAGAGGCATGGTAATAATGATTTTAATAGTTTTTTTTCGAGGTCTGTGTGCTCTATGTCAAGGTTGTTTACTATCTATCTCAGCACTCTTTTATTACAGCAAAACGTGTTTAATCCGGAACGTGAATAAAGCGGAAATCTGTCAAATGTAAACAAATTTATTGGTCCCTTCGAAATAATAATAATTTTATGTGTGTTTATTTTTCATAAAACGGACTATGTCCAACGCGGAAACGGAAGAATATTTCTACACAATTTATGAAAAAAATTATAAAGCGGAAAGACAGAGAAATAAATTAGTTTCCACTTTATTGAATTCCCGTTATGCCAAACAAAATAGTATTAAATGATTCCTGTCGCCGGGTGAAGTAGAGATTCTACCTGTATCTCAAATTTTATTTGGACCTCACTGCACACCCGTTATGCGAAATACAGATACCTGTCTGATAATTAATCATTGCACTGTAAAATCTTAAATTGGTTTAAGTTCTGAGACCGGTCTTTCACAGGTAGCGTTCTGAATTTACAGAATAAAGATGGCTAAAACGTATGTATCATTGTCATTAAAAGAAAAAGTGAAAGTGATTGAAGATAAATCTCCAAATTTCCGGACTAATGCTCCAAACTCAAGCTCTAGCTGTTGCTATATCCCTAGGGAATAGCGATTTCAGGTCAATTTCAGATTGGCTGGACAGTTTTAAAAGACGACACAATGTAGTGTGGAATAAAATTTCCGGGGAATCAAAGGATGTGGACGAAAGTATAGTCAGTGAGCGGAAACCGAAACTGCATACTTTAATTTCAGGATACGCGCCTAAGAGACATTTTTAACGCTGACGAAACGGGACTGTTTTTTCGCGCGTTACCGTCGAAGTCGCTCGTACATATTATACTTCACTTTTCAAAGGCAGCGAGCGGTACTACAATACACCAAGGTACGTAAAAAAACATATGCGATACTCTATAATCTGAGATTATTAATAAGTTATATTTTTTTTATAATGCTGAATTTTGTTTAATGTGGAAAAATATTTGCACCCATGCGATTCCACTTTGAGCAAGTTTTACTGTGTTTATATGGATTGCTGGTACAATAAATAGAACATTGAATAATAAAGCCCACAAACAAACAAAATTAAAATTTTATAAAACAATGGCTGTCCCTGTCCTTTTGTACGGGAGTGAATCTTGGATTACCACTACCAAACAAGAAACTAAAATCCAAGCAGCCGAGATTAAATTTTTAAGAAGAGTAAAAGGCTTTAATTGGAATACACAAATAAACCATACATGCAAAACAGTCTTCTCAATAATACATTGATTAAAGTGTCTGCCATTCGCTCTAAGGAAAATGTTAGTAGAAACACTTGCAATGCCCCATTTTGATTATTGTGACACTCTTTTTACAGACTTAAATATTATTTACACTCAAAGACTTCAACGTGTTCATAATTCTTGCGCACGTTTTATTTGTGGTATTCGCAAATTTGACCATGTTACACCGTCCCTGGGAACAATTATCGTGGCTTCGTCTAAGAGATCGTACAACTGTCCATTCACTATCCCTTCTCTATAAAATCCTTCACACAACATCGCCTAATTATTTATCACGCCACTTCATCAGACTATCCGATACACATAATCTTGACCCTCGATCCCATCAGCACATTGCCCTTTATATCCCTCCTCATCACACAGTATATTATTCATTATCTTTTACGGTCTCGCTTACCAAAACATGGAATTCCCTTCCGTCCTATGTCAGAGACTGTCAAACTATAACATCCTTCAAAAACAAATTAAAGAATTATTTAATAACAAACTAACTTATACACCTCACTGATAGTATTTTTTAACAATTAATACATTTAGTTATCTATGAAAATAATATTAAGAGTAACAAATATTTTCTTTTGTTTTGTTTTAAATATTGTACAAACGTAAAATTAGTTTTCTATATCTCATTATTTTTCTTTGTTTTATATATACATTAGACAGGGACAATTTAATATGTCTTGATTGTATACATTTTATTATTAGCTTTAGTCTTAATTTTAACTAACATTAACTAGTTGCATTATAGATCATAATATAATAGATATTATCTTTTTGGTCAAATTTTTTATTTAATATTTAATATTAGAGTTCATTGTGATTGTTATATTCTGATGTAATATATGTTTGCCCTGGTGAGTGGAAGAGAAGGCCACATGGCCTTAACTCCACCAGGCTAAATAAATAAATCTAAATCTAAAAGGCTGCACTAGAATGGACCAGATAAGAAACGAGGATATCTGTGAAGAACTGCAGATCTACTCCATAAAAGAAAAGATATTTAACAACAAGATACAGTGGAAAGAACATGTATAAAGAATGGAAGAAAGTAGATTACCAAATAAAATCTTCCATTATATTCCAAGAGGAAGAAGAGATGTCGGACGTCCTAGGAAGAGATGGTCTTAGATCTATTAGTGAAGACGGAACACAGGCAACTCTTGCCTAAACCAGGAAGTGAAGAAGAAGAAGGTATATGGACTACCGCAGTGGACTAGTGGTTATGCCCCTTGCCCCTAGTTCCGAGGTCGATGGATTTTTCATGACGGAAAAATACAAGGAGCAAGTCCTCTGGGAGGGACTTTAAGCCGTAGGTCCCGAATCTGAAGATCTTCAGACTCGTAAAAGATTCTTAAGCCTGGATAAAGAGGCCTCTAAGCAAAATTTACCGATATCAACGTCCTAGTAATATCTTACTTGCCTGTTAGATGTCTCATTTAGTCAATGTGTTGACCACATGTCATCTATGATATCTACGAACAAACAAGTTATTATGATGGTTGTCCAGCGGCTCGCTTTGTTTCCCCGCAGCTGTTATATATATATTGTGACGCATCGTAATAACGACGTTTGAATTTCGCGGGCGAAGGCGAGAATAGTGGTCTCGCATTGGTAGGAATAGATTCGCGAGTCAAAAGTCCCACGCAGGCCATCGAAATGTCTAGGCTCTCATTCCAGAGATCTCTACGATCCGCTTTCGGGAAGGATCGATGGCCTGTAGGTTCAATTTAGAAGTGTCTCCACCATATGCCTAGAAAGTCCCTCCTCGTCTATATATCTATGGCGAAAGCGAAGCAGTCAGTCGTTTTTTTGACAGCGATAGATGAAGTGTAAAGAGATACAAAACTGTAGTGAATGTGTGAAAGAAAGAAATTTTGAATCTAGATTAATTGATAGTATGAATTGTAACAGTTTACTGATAATTATCAGTACAATTATTACAAATTATAATTTGTGGAATTAAATAAAGTTAAAGTTAAATATCATACAATACACACCCACACACACACACACATATATATATCATTTTGATATAAAATAAGTTTGAAGATCGAAACAAATGGACTGATATCGCGTGTCTTGTGTTTCAGTATAAGTATTATAGACTTCTAGGGGTTGTACTACACCTGTCCAGCCGGAGGAAGATGTTCTTGCACGAATTCTGACGGTAGCAGAAATTATTCAGCACACACCAGGTCTTGTGTGGCGTGTGTATGAAAACATGCGTCGCAGGTACGCTTCGTGCAACGAACAACAGGGTTCTCAAATGGAACCAGACTTGTAGTACAGTCCCTATAAGTCTGTAATACTTATTCAGAAAAACACAAGACACGCGATATCAGCCCATTGTGTTCCGATCTTCAAACCTATTTTACATCGAAATAGTACGTTTCTGGACGTGGTTACATTATCAAAACTTTATCTACAATGTCCCCTCTACAATTCCTAGAAGTCTGTAATACTTATTGTGAAGCACTCTGTATATATATATATATATATATATATATATATGTGCGTGTGTGTGTGTGTGTGTGTGTAAGTGCGTGTTATATATTCAAGTAAGTATTCGTTGTGCTCAGAGCTATACAGTCTCTGTTTAGTCATATGATTGTGAGCCTTAATGAAAAATATGAATTAAGATACGTTTATTAAAATAAAAAAAATATATATATGTATATATATCCAGAGGGGTGTGAATACGTCTTCAAAGTTAAGTAATTAAATTACCACGAATCACTCTGTGTATATATATATATATATGTGCGTGTGTGTGTGTGTGTGTGTAAGTGCGTGTTATATATTCAAGTAAGTATTCGTTGTGCTCAGAGCTATACAGTCTCTGTTTAGTCATATGATTGTGAGCCTTAATGAAAAATATGAATTAAGATACGTTTATTAAAATAAAAAAATATATATATATATGTATATATATCCAGAGGGGTGTGAATACGTCTTCAAAGTTAAGTAATTAAATTACCACGAATCACTCTGTGTGTATATATATATATATATATATATATGTGCGTGTGTGTGTGTGTGTGTGTGTGTGTGTGTAAGTGCGTGTTATATATTCAAGTAAGTATTCGTTGTGCTCAGAGCTATACAGTCTCTGTTTAGTCATATGATTGTGAGCCTTAATGAAAAATATGAATTAAGATACGTTTATTAAAATAAAAAATATATATATATATATATATGTATATATGTATATATATCCAGAGGGGTGTGAATACGTCTTCAAAGTTAAGTAATTAAATTACCACGAATCACTCTGTGTATATATATATATATATATATATATATATATGCGTGTGTGTGTGTGTGTGTGTGTAAGTGCGTGTTATATATTCAAGTAAGTATTCGTTGTGCTCAGAGCTATACAGTCTCTGTTTAGTCATATGATTGTGAGCCTTAATGAAAAATATGAATTAAGATACGTTTATTAAAATAAAAAAAAAATATATATATATGTATATATATCCAGAGGGGTGTGAATACGTCTTCAAAGTTAAGTAATTAAATTACTACGAAGCCAAAACTTTAACGATATGGAAGAATAATCTGATCCTTTCTACACAAGCAAATAAATCTGAAACCATCACACGTCCATTATGTTCCTGACTTAATTAAACTTAGTTTCGATAATAAAAGCTAATCACCAAATTATAATTACTTTAATTAGTTTGTGAAATTTTATGCCATAAGGATTCAAGTTCTAACATCAAATGAACATTTCGTTACTTTTCCTCAAACAAACCTTGCAATATTTTTTTTACTTAATTTCCCACTAGTCACCAAGTAAAAAGAAAATCCCAGTTAGACGAACATGAAAGTTCCTGATTTGTCAAAAACCTAACTTAGGCCTATATTGAGACAAGCAGCTAGAGTTTAACTTTCACTTTTCTTTGTTTCCATGGATAAATAAATATTAGAAACACATTTTTTAACGAATTCTGAAACAAAGAAGCTATTGGCATTGTTCGCATAAAAATTAAGGTAAAATTTGTTAACTAGCAAAATCGGACCATTAGGTAACCTAACGTTTCCGAAATTCCATCATCTTCTAATTTTGGACGGAGAAGTTCAATCAATTAGAGCACAGTAGTTCACCTGAAACGAAAATTTAAAAATCACTCTAACTGTGCAATTTTATGTTTCTCAACTAAACTTAGTGTATGTAATTAAAATGAACCTAGGAAGGCATTCTCCAAAAATTCGGGAAATTCGATCATTAGAAATGGGGATATACCTCAAACCTGAAATTAAAAATTAACTCTGACAGCAGTCATGTTTGATTCGTTACAATGTGAACTATACAATTTAATTAACCCTTAAATTGGCAATTTATCCTAAAAGATACATTAGTTTAATGTATTTAATATTTTTAATAAAGTAATGGAAAAATAAATCGGTAAATACTGAAATATTTAAATTGGTGTCGAATTATACAATATGCAATTATTTTATTTATTTATTTATTTATTTATTAAGCCTGATGGACTTCTTTTCCACACACCAGGACAAACATATGTTACATTGCAATAAAAAAATAGAATAATATTACATACTAAACAATTAATTATCTGGTCACACTGAACAATAATAAAAATTATGTATAATAATAAAATAAAATTAAAGACAATTAAATTAAAACGAATGGAATAATATATACACATATATACAGCTCGAATCTATCTTGTACAGTACATGAAAAGAAAAGAAAAAATACGAAGAAAGTAATAAACTTAATGAATTAATCTATAATATATATATATATATATATATATATGTGTGTGTGTGTGTGTGTTTGTGTGATGGTCACTAGATGTCAGGGGGAACGACTTCCCTCCACCCCTTGTGTGAATTGAGAATACTACATATATAAGAAAAATGTATATTTGTGTTGGAATACTTGGGTAGCTCAGTTAGTTACAGCGCTAAACGTACAGAGTATAGAGACTCGGGTTCAAATCCCGACTCAAGCATTCATTTTCCTTTTCATGATATATATATATATATATAATATTACGTAAAATATTTATAAATATTCATTTATAAATATAAGTATTAGATATTACATTTATAAAAATATCTATAAATCCTAATATTATTTTATTAAATAATTAAAAAAACAAAATATTAATTCTTAAAAAAGTAAATTAATGAGCTGTTCCTGTTAATAATTTTACTTTCAATTTGTTTCTGAAAGATGGTAATGTTTGGCCGTCTCTGTCATAGATTGGAAGAGAATTCCTTAGTAACGTAAATTTATGCATGATTTTGTTTTACTTCAGTCCAACACTTAAATTAGCTTGCATCAGAAATTAAGTTTCAGCATTTTAACAAAAGGAATATATATCCTATTCCGAAATCAGCAAAGTGAGACCATAAATTCGACTGCTGAGGAATTCACTCAGTTTACACAGTTCCTCCGTAACGGATTTTTCATTAATTTATCTTCTCCCTTTGTACGTAATTTTAAATGCTGCATGCAACTCGCGACTTATGGAACATGACCAGTCAGGAGAGAATTTGTAAACTCTTGATTCTCTGGTTTATAAACATACATTTTGAATACACAAGATGATGGAATGCCTCCCCGGATGAATTATCATAAGTAATGCCACGAGTGATTTCCAAATTATCGATAAATTCACGACTCACGAAGTGAGGAGTGAATTTATCTAGAGAATTTGGAAATCAAGAGTGGCATTTGTTAGGACTATTTAACGAATAAAATAAAGCTGTTTACTCACAAATCATTATTTAACTACAGTTATTTAAAAATATTTTTATATTTAAAGTAAACGGTGATGTTTGAAAACTAATGAGAAACGATAGGTAGCCTACGCTTCTACTGCTTCTTTTGTTTATCACTGCAACCAGATCATACTATTTATTGCCAAAGGAACGCAATATTGTAAGAATGCTCTCTAGTGGAGAAAAAATGAAACACATCAATCTGTATATTAATTCATTTTTGATGTCGTATACATTTAAGAAAGTGCAAACAGTGGTTTCTTTTTTTGGTGGTATAATCAATTGCTACAAATGTTGACATGTAAGCACTATTATATACAATCTGGTAGCCGTATTTGTTATAGGCTCAGTCACTGCAAAATAACCGGTCAGACCTGTTCAGAATATTAAAAAGGAGGAGCTTTGCTTAATATATGATAATCCTAACGTTGATAATTATTTCGTGAAACACGTCTCTGATTGGTTGTAATACAGAAATCATTGAAACGTGATTGGTCATTGACTCCCATTTGGGGCATGAGTTAAATAGTCATCATATTACCAAGGCTATCTCCGAGAAAACAGTTAATACAAGACACGTCATTCCCATACATTCCTACTAAACAAAGATGGGTGTAGTGGTCAGATGGTGTTCGGGGACTATTTTGGATATAAAACTTCTTAAAACAAAATAATAAAATTAGAACAGTTGAATTTGTTTATCTTAGAAGAAGCCTTCAAAAAACAAGACAGGATAAAATAAGAAATTAATTCCTTTGGAGAGAAATGAATGTCACCACATCTGTTGTTAAGAGGATTGAAAATCAAATTAAATGGTATGACTATGTACAAAGAATGGAAAATGAAAGATGGCCAACAAATATATACCAATGGTCACTCCCTGGAAGAAATAAACGTGGCAGACCAAGACGGAAATGGAAAAACCTACGTCAGAAATATAACGAATGATAAAAATTTCGAAAAAGGAGATTGGAATGATAGAATGATAGAAATAAATGAAAACGGCAAATCTATAACTGGGGAAAAGCTGAAGAAGAAAGTAGAAAACTTCTTGATATTTGTCCTACACATGAGAGGAAAACCTCGAACAATTCACCCAGGAAATCTTTTCGGACATCGACGCTACCCCTAGACCACAATGGTGGACAACAAATGTCCACATAAACCTATACAACGTGCCGTGAAAATGGGTGAAGGACTATGTAATCACAAAGTTCAACTAGCGTCAATATGCATTATATCATTATCGAGGGCAGAGAGAGGTACTTTGACAAGTCGGGTTGATATGATAAATGTAATCTTGCATGCATTTACATGATGTGTTGTATGGCACGTAATTTAATAAATCTTCTTCTTCTCCTTCACGGTTTAAGCATATTTACTGGCCTATTCCGCCTCCAAATTGCTGCTCTTTCCATCTTTTCTTTGATCTTCCCAAACTTCTGCTTCCTCGTGATGAATAGCTGCCAATACTTTGTAAAATTTTAAAGTAGTTTGTTTCTTTACTAGTTTTATTGCTACTTAAAACTGATAATCTTCTGGTATTTCTCATCCTTGTTCTGTCTTTTCTAAAATAACTAAAAATAAGAATAGATTATTCACGATTTGATTGACAGTACATACTACGTTGTTGAGAGTTCGACCAGCTAGTATTAAGTTGTTGCTAATCCGATAGGTCACATGTTTAAATGTACTTGACGAGAGCGTATGAAAATATCGGATCATTGTGCCAGGGGAAACAACCAGAAGTATATGTAATTGGTTCCTGCTACAGAGACTGTCTCGTTAATATTGATGAGTGTTAAAGAGACGGCAAATAAATATGTATGAGCGGTGAAGAGAGGCTGTTGTTACGTGACATTAGCTCACATCTAAGGAGAATTTTAATCCTTTTCGTTTTGTTTAATAATGGAGCACACAAGTAAAACTAAAAATAAAATAAAACTTTAGTCATGAAGCATAGTTGGTAGTTCTGTAACATAACTCATATCATTGCATATTTTGAATTATGATAAAACTACTTCAATTATTATGATTCAAAATATCTAATTCTGTTTCTATCTCATAAAAATAGCAAAAATAATAAAAATATTCATATATGTTGATTTGTATAGCTAATAGATTAACGGTCTTACTAATAAAAATCTCTAATACAGGCTTTCATCAGTTGTTTAATTATACAATATATAAGCCTGATGTAGATCACGTATAATTTCCTTACTAATAAACGTTGTGCCGGAGCTATGTAACAAAACAGCAGTTATACACAATACGTCACATAATCGTCATCATAATGACGTCAGAACAATATTACTCGCAGTTTGTAACAGAAATAAAACAACATCAACTAGTGATTAATTGTGTAAGAAATGAATATGGATAAGAATTAATAGAGATTTCCTACTTGGGAAGGTACGGAAAAAATAAGTGTGTTTTAATTTATATACATTTCCCTTTACGCTATGTCAAATATATCGTAGAATTGGTTTCACAGATAATGTGCTGCCATCTAACGTCAAGAATTTTGACCAATTCTTGGAAACTAATAAGCTTTTCCCATTACTTATGAATTATATGCAGTGTTTTAAGATGCGTTAGAAAACGTTCAAAATAGTAGGATATGTTACCGACAACAAAATAACATTTCAAGCGAAAAAAAAAATCACCATAGTTTGACCGAGAATCGAACCTATGACCTCAAGCAACGTAGTCAGAAGCTCTAACCACAAGACAACCAAGTTAACATACAGCTTGTTGCAATAATAGTACCTCTATACTGAAATACATTTTTTTATATCATTGTGTGTGTTATGTATTAAAGATGCAAGAAAGTTTTCTTAAAATAATATTATGAAACATTTAAACTACATTCAGGTTAAATATTGTCTACAGCAATTATTGTAGAACATATCCCTTTGTGAATCAATGTTCAATTTTAAAATATTGTTAGGCCTAATCGAGAATGAGTGTAAAGGCATTTTATGATGCCTTTATTTTCCTACCCAGAGCTTTATTAATATTATTTATGCCCTGTGCATCCATCAAATAGTCGTTAAAGTGTTGCATTTTGGGTTAAATTTAAGGAAACTTTCATCAATATCATAACAAAACAATCAGTCTAATTATAACATTTTGTCTAGTTATAGAATCCTTAAACAAGGCTGGAGGCATGTATAACGATTCCCACGTAAAGTTGTACACCACTTCTACACTGACCAGCTAATACAGTGTTTATTAGTAAGAATTTTCAACTGAGATGTGCATAAACCTTGTATAAAAGTTATATATGGATTATTAGTAAGATGGTAATTATATATGCTGTACAAGTTATATCTGTAAAAAATATGAATGTGAAAATAATAAAATTGTAAATATCCACCCATCATAGTAATTCTGCCCGAGGGCAGGTCTTTCACTGCAATCATAGCATTTTCATGCTATGCTTTGCAGCTTTACTAGGGAATTATAGGTGTGGTAGCTTCCCGTTGCTTTCCACACCGGTGAAGGATGATGATGTTAATGATAAGGATGATAACGATGGATGGATGATTTTCGGGGACCGTTGAGCCCTAATTTTCCTGACATTTGTCTTACAGGTGGGAAAAAACCGAAAAAAACCTCACCCAGGAGCCTGTCCCGACAGGGAATCGAACCCGGGCCCGCTGCGTGAAAAGGCAGCACGCAACCTTGAGGCTACAGCGATGGACACATTGTAAATATAATATAAAAAATCATAAATCTGGCCACTAAAAATATCTACTTCTTAAAGCCCCGGGATCAAGGAACCCCCTATTGGGAACTTATTAACGAAGTTAATTTAGTTCGTATTACGTTCATTTACCCGTAGATGTTATCGAGTGATAAGGGGTCGGCCAAGTGTCTCCATGAGACATCTAGCGGGTAACTAAGGTATTACTAGATAGGAAACAGTCAGTAGTATTTACACAGAAGCCTTTTTATTCAGACTTGTGGTTCTTTTACGAGCCTGATAATCTACAGACTCGAGACCCACGGCTTAAAGTCCCACCCGGAGGACTTGTCCCTTGGATTTTTCCATCCTAAAAATCCATCGACAATGGCCGGGATTGAACCCGTTTCCATCGGTACTAGAGTCAAGAGACATAACCTCTAACCGCGGCATAAGTATGTAAACGTAGTCCTTCAGTTGACTTTTTTGTAATTCCAAAACTCTTCGTTTGTTTTTGTGTAATATGATAACATAGCATTGTCTAATAAAATATGTTTGACCCTACGAAGGTCAAACGTATTCCATTCTTGAAGTACTTTGAATAATAAAAGTTGTCCTTGTTTGCACGCCGTTAATAAAATATTTTTTTGCGTGATAGTGCGTTTTATCATACTTACAGCAATGGTGACCATGATTGAAAGTTCATCCTACATTTCGGGATTGCCAACCTAAATAACTATACTGTAATAAAAATAACTATACTGTAATATTACATGTTACAAACCATGTGTGGGAAGTATAACCACTGCCCTCTGTGTGCATTACATGAAATGTATATACAAAAAATATCCAAAATGTAGTGTTAATATAAATATTAAAATATATGCAGTCAATATGCCCATTTCACCAATTAATGTTTTAATATGGTCAACAAGTTTCTACAGCCAAGCTGTCATTCTCAAGACCAGATATTAAATTAATATAAATAATACGAAACAATTCACTGCATTTTAAATGAACTGAACTTTATTTGAAACAGTGTAATTCTGACCACGGGCCATTCCAATGACATCTATACGAAAACAAGTGTAACTAAATTAGTATGGTTCAATTTCTTCCCTGTAGGGGGAGAGCACCTAAATCTCGTTGAGGGAAACAAGGGCTTACTAGACTTCATTAGAGTATTAATTCAAATGTGGGCATTGAAGGGCTTTAATTTTTTTCTTGTAGGAATTCAGCCTTACTCTTTTACTTCTCTTCTAAACGAACCCTTAATCAGTATTTTTACTCCCTAAAAATTCAAAGTTCACGACAGGGTATGATCCCGCGAACCTTGAATCCAGTAGCGAGCTTGACAACCATTGGCACTAGAACAGTCGTTGCATAAACATTTAAGCACTGATTATGATATCTGTCTTTGAGATATTTCTAGAGGCATTCATCTGTAATATTTCGCCTTAATTTAGGGGCAATTTATATCTAATTACTTGAAATGAAAAAGGGGGAAAATTCTCTGTTCGTTTGAAAGATAAGAGACGATATAACAATAATTAGAGGGGTAAGCGAAGGGGATGAAAAAGAAACACCTGAGGGACTGTCATCACCTTCAACTCAGGTTCTTTGTAATTTCCTACACCTTAAAAGATTCAACGAACCTTTAACTACTCTGTCAAGGAAACAAAAGAATTTTTCTTTCGCCTCTTTCTAGTTAACTACAAAGAACAGAGATTGAATTTAGTTTTTTTACATACGAAAAAAGATTTCAGAATAGCGTTTAATTCAGTTGGCATTCTCATTTATCTTCTGCTAATTAAATAAAAAGGAAGAGACTGAGAAATCGGACATTTTATGGCATTGTTTAAAACCACATTATTTACAGTGGCGGCTCGTTAGTTCCACTAATAAGGTGAGATCACAAATTAAAACTCCAGAAGAAAAGCGAATCTCATTTTCCCTGCAGGAGAACTACAGGGCTATCTACTTCCTAACTAACGAACCCCGGTTCAATACCAGGAGGATTGGAAATTTTGATTTAAAAATTCTGAATTTTTTGGCTAGTTTGGATGGTGATGTATAATTTTTAAACGCTAGATTGGGCTCCATATTCCTGGATTAAATTCAAATCACCTCAGCTCCATGTAGTGCTATTGATAGCGATTCGTCTGTGGATGGGGACCTTTAAGCCATCGCGGACCCTCTTCTTCTTCACTTCACAGGATAAGTAAATTGCGTATTCCGTATCACAGTTGTTCTGTCTACCTCTTCACTGCCCTTCCTACATTCCTTTAACCTCTTCGCTTGCAGTTAAATGCTGCTTTTGGTAATCTTGTTACCAAGATTTATTCCTTCTGCATGCCTAAACCATTTATCTCTATATTCTTCTTCTTCCCTTCACTCAACGGTTTAGGCAAATTGCCTGTTCCGCCTCACAGTTGTTACATCCATCTTTTCACTGGCCTTCCTACATTCGTTGAACCTCTTATAGTTAAATTCTGCTTTTGGTAATCTTGTTTCATTCGTTCTTTCTACATGTCTCAACCATTTATCCCTATATTCTTTGATTTTATTATTCAGTGTACATATATATTACTCAGTTCTTATATATTAATTCTTTAACCGATCCAATCTTGTGCATCCTTAGGTTCTTCTAAGGAAGTTCATGTGTACGGTTTGTATTCTAATTTGTGATTTTTTGGTCATTATCCAAGTTTCACACCCATAAAGTAATGCAGGAACTGCCGATGTTTTATAAATCTTTAATCTAGTATCTCTTCTTGTTTGGTTCGTCAATGTTTAATGTATAGTTCTGCATATCATTTAAAATTTCGACAGCTTCATATTTATGTCAAATTCATTTTTTTGTGTTTATAGTAAAATTACAACTCAAATAATTAAAATTTGTTACGAAGTGGGATTGCAATATTGTTACATAATAAATGGAACTCTATATTCTTTGGTTCCTTTTTGACAGTAGTAAGATACTTACCTGCACCTGGTTACACCATCCTCTTTTCTTCAGTATCACACAACACATTTACTTTAACCGACACTAAACATACTCCTCTCTGTACACAATATAATTACGTAACGTGGTCTGACGGAGTGTTGGGTAAACTGTTTGGGATGGACAGAACAGATAACGATCTACAAGGACTACTATTTCGATTTGTCTAAACTGCATATAAGTATAACATGGCAATATAAATTTATAGCACAAATTTCGTGTGCACGTCTAAAGATCCAGTAAGATGTAAATTGGAATTAACGGCAGAATTATTGAACAGGTCTTGTGTTTGAAAGTATTAAGGATAAAGGTAACAAGTCATCGGGATATAATTAGTGAAGTAAGAGACCAGGTGTCTAAAGCCTCTATAACACCGACCAACATGATTTTTGTCTCATGAGTACCAATAGTTGTAATTAATGCAGTTTTTTATCGTGTTTTCAAATATGTATTCGGAATTTCTCCATCACTCACAGTTTTTTTTTCAATTTAAATGAATGGATTTAAATAAATATTTTTTAATAAACATTTTTTCGTCCATTTGTCCATTTTGGCGCAGCGAGCGATGAGCACGGATAACACTTTGATCAGGAGATTTCAGCTATGGAAAAGAGATATCAAGACAAATTGAATCCTGATATGTTGGCCGATTATTGTTGGACCATCAAGAGGAATACTCCACAGGCGAAATATAGCAGAAAATCGCCATTTCTTACTTTCTAGGTGAGTCCGAATGTTCGAATATTGTGTTGTTGCGAATGTAGAAAATATTAAAGTGTTTGATATAAATGCGTGCATCTCGGAAACTTTGCATGATGGAGAAACACCGATATCATATTTGAATTCAGGAGAAAAAATACTGTCAGAATCACATATTTTTCTTTCTGAGACAAAAAAAGAAAAGTTTCTATTTTGTTGCTCAGTGTAATATCAAGTTGCTTAACAAATGCCATATGAGAGAATAAATATCGGGAAATTATATTTTCGGCCCCAGGATACACAAAAATCTCTGAGCTTCATAGTGCGGCTCACCTTACCTATATTTATTCGCTCATGCAATATAGGGCACTTACAATGTCTGGCAACATTGTTACCTATATCAATCCTATAGTGCGGAGTATAGGCCATCAAATACAACGACGTGCTTACATATTTTGACAGGGTTACAAAAATAGATCTTATGGGGTACTGTCAATAACATCATCCATCCATCCATAGTAATTCTACCCGAGGGAGGTCCTTCACTGCATTCATAGCATTTTCATGTTATGGTTACAAAGGAATTGTAGGTGTGGTAGCTTCCCGTTGTTTTCCACACCGGTGAAGGAGATGATGATAATGATAAGGTTAATGATGATGATGACCATATGATTTCTGGGACCGTTGGGCCTGACCGTTTTCCTGACATTTGTCTTACCCCGATAAAAACCTCACCCAGAAAAACTGCCCCGACCGGGAATCGAACCTGGACCCGCTGCGTGACAAGGCAGCACGCTACTTCGAGACCACAGCGGTGGACAGTAACATCATATTAATCACCAAATTATCTACTATTGCTAATTAGGTAGAGAAATTGAATTTCAAACCCTAATCACTTATTATTATAGGGAAAAATTTATAAATTTTATAGGTTACGTTTTTAATAAAAAAATTAACAAAATAAGCGCTAAAAATCTCCTCAAACAGCCATTTAGGTAGGAACAAAATATTTCAAAACCCTATACAGAACGTCATAAAAATTTATCTAGCCGTCAAGGAATAAAATATCTCAGCAACGGTACACTGGACGGCGCATTGTTGCCGTCGAAGAGAGAGAGAGAGATAGAGAGAGAGAGAGAGAGAGAGAGAGAGAGAAATATTGAAAGTAAAATAAATATTTATAAAAACAACAAATGATGACATATCGTCGTTCAGGCAGAAGTCACTAAGCCCAAAACTGTCTGTTTTGAGATACCTAAATTACTACTATATCATGAAAATGATGCTTTACAGTCTGCCAAAGGCCCTAAATAATATCCGTGACACCTAATATTTTTACGAAGTTTAGATTAGACCTTTTTTTATTGAATCTTCAATAATGTGAACCCTATTTCACCATCCGGTACGTTAGGGTTTTAGTTACAATACAATTAATAATTTACAGTAATTTAGAGTGTGGTTAATTTCTAGCGTTACATAATAACGTAATATGAACAAATAAATAAATAGATAAATAAACCGAACAAACTAACTCAAAGTCTCTTAAAAATATGATAGATAAAGTCACACAGCTTTCTATAGCAACACTTTTTACATAAAATATTTGACAAAGGCAGTTGTAATATATTATGACAATAACCTAATTTTTTAATATATTCATGTCTTTCGGAATCAAACGCGGGACACTCAAATAACAGATCTGAGATAGTCTGGCTGGAGTTCTTGCAAATACACGTATCTGTACCTATTTTAAATCGTTCCAAATAATGTCCAAATTTACCGGTTCCAGTCATAAATTGTGTTAGTACAAAATTTGGTTCTAGGTATTTGCACTTTATTCGGTCAAAAACAGTTGGGAAAAATAATGTTCTTTTCAAAGCACCATTAATGCTGTTTTAACCACTCACCATTCCAATTTTGTATGAAATCGTTTCTTAATATTTCTTTCATATATGATAGAGGACAGAAGGAGTAAAAGTAATCCATATTTGAATTAACAGCTGATTTGGCAAGAAAATCTGCACGTTCATTTCCTATAGTTCCAGCATATCCTATAATAAACCTCGGCAAATATTTCCAAGACATTATCACGGTGTTGAAATTTGAGCAGAGACATACAACAAATTATGAACATAGCAGAAATGAATGCGCTGCGAACCGTAGTACGTAAAACTAGATTAGACAGAATGAGAATGTGAAACGAAGATATTCAACTGTTCAATATAATGAACGTCAATTTATAAAAACAAGAAAAAAAAGAGCGAAACGCTCATATAGATAGAACCAATAATACAAGGTTAATTAGAACAGTTCGAGATTTATATTCAAGAGACAGAAGAGGTATCAGCAGATCGAAAAAATGATAGAAATAAGTACTGACGTCATTTTCTAATGAATCTTCTCATGTATGATGATAAAAAGGCCCTGAGCCTGGTTAAAATAATGATAATAAGAAGAAGTTTTGAAATATATATATCATTCTGTTAACTAACTCACTGGCATTATTGAACCCTTACGTTAATAAGCAGCGTTGATGTAAGCTTCCCATACATCCCTATCCTCAGATAATGTTTTCCAGTGATCCCCTGTATAATCTACTTCCCTCAAATTATGGTTAATGTAAATCTCCCACCTCATTCATTGTCTATCAACTGAGCGTTTTCCCTCTGTTTTTTCTACAAGAAGCTTCAATAGCCCTCTTTAATTCAATATTCCTGTTACATTTCCTGCCCATCGCATTCTATGAGACATAACATGTTTTTATTATATCTGGTTTCCTATAAGAGCATGTAGTTCACTGTTAAGTAGTCTTCTCCATTCGCCTCTTTATCCATCCTGTTAGCATCCTCAAATTATTCTTATTGTTTTGTGGAATAAAATCTAGATTTTAAGTTTGAACAATAATTTTTTCCTCTTTATATATATATATATATATATATATATATATATATATATATATATTCTATGATAATTTCTCCGAGAGTCAAGTGTTTGTAAACAAGAATTAAATACAAAACATTTAAAGTTAAAATACGCTTTAATTTAAGAGACAAAAATATTTTTTTAATTAACCTTTTTTCTCAAGTTGTGTTTTTATCTGCTGATTTTAACTTTCCCTCAAACATCAGGCCTAATTTTTAAATAGCTTGTAAGCTCATTAACTGCAAAAATATCAGAATTAAGTCCATATTACTCATTATAGCTAAGTATTCTGCAGAGTTTCTAAATTTTCAAAAGTTGGTGAAAATGCTGTAACAGGGCTCACCGTACTTATATATTTAAGCATCCTTACGTTAAGAGGATGTTTAAATGTTTATATGAGGACGTATTTAAAAGGGGTTAGAATAATACTGCAATATCAAATTATTTTTACTTACACATTTATTATTCCTTTGTTTCACAAATATAATTGACTCCTGCTCATTCTACTAGTGTTGTTGCGCTTATCCTCCACCTGATATCGCTGCTTCGTTTGAATTCAACGCTTTTACTGAGGTAAAGAGTAATGAAAGAGTATAATGTGTTCTAAAAATATGTAAAAGATCAACACTGGAGTAAGACAGGGATGTGGTCTTTCACCGGAGCTTGTCATTATATCTATGAATAGAATAATAAACGAATGGAGGAAAACACAACGGGGATATATACCCATCAATAGGAACCTCAAACTCGATGCTATTCTTTTTTCAGACGATTTAGCTCTTCTGGCACTTTCCGAAAATGATTTTCGATATGATTATTCTAGAAATTATTGAATTATAAAATGAAAATAATCTTTCAGCAACTATCAATTTATAATTTACAGAAAATAGCTGCCAAATTTGATATGGAAATATCAATTAACAAAACTAAAATTATGGCATTTCATGGGAAGGACCCCATACAAAGTAAAATCTGTCTCTACAATAAAATTTTAGAGAGATCTAATCAATTTAAATATGTTGGATATTATCTCTCTATCTGGGATGAAAGAATATCCCTGAAAAAATTACTAGTTATAATAAAAGTTTGGGAATTATTAATCAAGTTATGAAACCATCCCTTGTACAAAAAAAACACCAGATTACGTTTATATAATTCTTTGGCTAGACCAGTGTTGACCTATGGTAGTGAAGCATGGACACTAAAAAGAAAACATGAAAGCAGAATAACGGCTTGTGAAATGAGATTCATGCGCAGAATAGCGGGTTACACCTGATGGGATCGGAAATAGAACACCGATATCTTAAAAGAATTGAAGACTACGCCAATTGTGGAATATATTAAACAGTACGTCCTCGGAAGAGATGGTCTTAGATCTATTAGTGAAGACGGAACAGGCAACTCTTGCCTAAACCAGGAAGTGAAGAAGAAAATTAAGATTAAACAGTACCAACTAAATTGGAAACACCATCTTGAAGACTGAGTTCAAATCGGATCCCCAAAGCTGTGTATAATTATATACCAAGAGGATGATGATCTCTGGACCGTCCTGTGAAACGCTGGAGGGAAAATTTTGTATAGGATCGTAAAAGGCCTTGGCATAATACTTGGAAGGAAAAGGAAGAAGAAGAAAAATATGATCAATTTTTTCACATGACAAAATAATATTTCGCCGTAAAGAAATTCATGCGATATTTTTCTTCTCTCCTATAGCTAAGGAAAGTGATTTGTTTACATATTGCAATTACTTACATTTTCCCCCTCCTTTTCGTTTACATGTTTTCCCTTCATGTTTTACCTTTTTGATAACTTTCTTTTATTCTCGCATGTAGACACAAGTACAGGACACACACTCAGACTTAAGGTGGAGATTTAAAATCCCTTATACAAACGGAATCGAACCCGGGTTGCCGTAGTGGATTGTAGGGACTCCACCGACTTACGCCACGGCAACAAACACATCAAACTCCTATGATGAAAAAGGTCGGAATAGAATCAACGTGTTTCGAAACTGCGGGCTATGACATCAAGTCTGTATCACAAGTACTTACATTTCTTTGAACATTAGATCTAGTTCAGTCGTATACGTCTACTCCGGCGACCCGGGTTCAATTCCCGGCGGGGTAGGAGATTTTAAAACTCCACCTTGGGTCTGGATGTGTGTCCTGTCCTTGTGCTGTATGTGGGAATAACAAAAAGGTAAATCCGATCCGATTGAGGGTCTTTCCACTTTTCAGCGGTTGCCCTTTTACCAGCCGGCTGCTGGCCCTTCACATCCACATGTGTCAATCACAGAGGTAGATGATCAACAGCCAGTGTAGGGGTGACATGTGGTTAGCATGTCGAGTCCCCCAGCCGTTATAGCTGGTTCCTCAACCTGGAGCCGCTACTTATTGTAGCTACCCAATTGCCTCACGATGCTGGGTGGGCACCGGTCCCATACTGGCCGAAATACCATGAGAAAATTTCTTCTCCCATGGAGACTCGAACCAGCGCAAGTCCCGTAGCTCTGCGCCAAGGCTTCCTACCTTAACCGCTCGGCTACGGCGCGGGACAAAAGGTAAATCAAAAAGTTAAAACAAGAAGGAAAAACAGTGTAAACGAAAAGAGAGAGAAAAAAGCTCAACTATCAAACCGTAAGTTAAGTGGGAAGTATTGCTTAGTCAAAGAATATTATATACAATAGGATTCAGTTTTATGAAGTACTTCAATTTATTCTTACAATAGATCTAGTTCAGTTGTGTACGTGGTTCAATTATCATATCGCGAGTTCAGTTGGAAGTACTACATAGTCAAACTAAGAAGATTATACACAATGTGATTAAGTTTTATGAAGTAAAATTATTAAATTAATTTCAAGTATCGTGCTCCATTTCTCATATTTTGCGGACTCTACTCTCTAAGTCTGTTCTTATGTTTCCCGCTCGTTATTCTAGCGACACATTTCTATCCTATTCCTGTCTTTGTAGATCAGGGCTGTTAACCCATAAATTGGCAAAACAGACAGACTGACTGACTGAATAAGGCGAAGTCTAGCTTCGCCCAGTGAGTTGCGTATGACAGCTCTTTGACAGCTAAGTAGATAGTGGCCATCGTTACGGGGTTTTAGTTAACTTAATCTGAACCTACTTGGCGGCGCCAATAATTGCGTGCCGATGGTGATGAAAATTGGACAGAGATTTGGGATGTGATGACCTGAAGTAGGGCATCAGAATCCACACTGCCTTCAAGCCGAGAGTCGGAAATCCAGCAGTGTAGAGTGAGCCACGCCACTCCAGGTGAGAGCACATCGCCAAATCTCTGGCTAGATTTAATGAGGATTAAATCGGGTAAATAAGATTTTTTTGAAATGCATAGCACGCCGCTGAGGCAAGCGTCCCGCACTGCGTACCATAGCATTTGCATGCAAAGATGTAAATGTATACATATTGCTTACATTGTGCGCTCTTCATTATTATTATTATTAAATATATAAATAAATAAATAAGCCTGATATGCCCCTTTAGGGTAAAGGCCTCCCTATACAGGGGTTAAGCTCTATTGTGAATGTCACCCGGTGAGCTTCGTGGTGAGAAGTTGACTTGGATGTAGCACTTGGTTTGTATATACTGTCTGTTCTGTGATTAGTTAATGCACAGTTGGCTCTCCATCGTTCTCCAGCTTTTCCTGCATCTGGCGACTCTGGACCATTGCGCCCCTGCTCGTTCTTTGAAGAGGTCCGCCCATCGTCGTCTTGGTCTTCCGCGCTGCTCTTGCCTGTGTACGGGTTCCACATGGTTGTTTTTATTGTCCATCTGTCGTCCTGTATTCGTGCGACGTGGCCTCCCCACTTCCATTTTTTCCTGATGGCTTGTTGTGCAGGATCAGTTGTAGAGGACATCGCTTGAAGTGTTATATTCGAGATTCTGTCCTTCAGAGTTATGCCTAAGATTTTCCTCTCCATGTTCCTTTGGCATACTCGGAGTGTGTACTTCAGCTTGGCAGTTAGATTCCAAGTTTGGCAGCCATATAACAGTGTTGGAAGAACACAGGTTTGTAGTGTTTCCATTTTGTGTTTCCGTTTGAGTGACTTGTCCAGCAGTATAAATTTCAGTGACCAGAACGCCTTCCAGGCGAGAGCTATTCTTCTGCGTATTTCTTTCTCTGCTTTCTGATGGAAGGAGAGTAGTTGTCCTAAGTATATGTACTCGCTTACATATTGAAGATCCATTCCATCGACTTTGATTGGGTTTTCCGGACCATTTGACATTATTTGTGTATTTCTTTTGTTCATCGAAAGGCCTGCAATTTTGCTAGTTTCTGATAGCTCTTGTAGCATTGATTGGAGTTGTTTCGGAGATCTGGCGAACAATACTACGTCGTCAGCGAATCTTAAGTTGGATAGCCTGCTCCCGTTTATATTTACTCCGTATTTCTTGCTCCAGTTTAGTTTTCGAAATATGTCTTCAAGCACGCATGTAAAAAGTTTAGGAGAAATTGGGTCGCCTTGTCGTACTCCTATTATTATTACTGTATTATTATTATTAACGTCATATATCCAAATATTCATTAATGTCACTATAGTTAGCCTAAACTATGATTTACAGTGGTTTATTTGAAAATATAATAAAATGTGTATATGTTTCTAACAAATATATTAGTAAGCAGACTTACTCCCTATATTGATGACATTCTAGGAGATCATCAATGTGCATTTAGAAGAAACAGGTCTACAACAGATCAGATTTTTAGTATAAGACAGATTTTAGAAAATAAATGGGAATATAATGGTACTGTACATCAACTATATGCAGACTTCAAAAAAGCATATGATTCAATTAAGAGGGAGAAGTTATATAGTATCCTGCTGGAGTTCGGAATTCCTAAAAAGTTAGTTAGACTTATACGAATGTGTCTAAATGGCTCTTTTGAAATTCAGAATGGGTTCAAGCAAGGAGATGCACTATCTCCTCTACTATTTAATTTTGTACTAGAGCATGCCATTAAATCTTTAGAGAATGAGGAAGGCTTACAACTCAATGGTATTAATAAGCTGTTAGTTCATGCTGATGATGTAGTACTACTGGCCGATAGCGAGGAGATACTAAAGGCCAACACGCACACACTATTGAGTAACACTAAGAAATTGGGACTGGAAGTAAATATCAGTAAAACTAAATATATGGTCACACGTAGAAATTCAGTATATAATGTAAATGGACAGCTAAGGACAAATGAGGGAAATTTTGAGGAAGTGGCTGAATTCAAATACCTAGGAACAATTATCACAAATAGGAATGAGATGCACAAAGAAATTAAACATAGGCTCAATTCTGGAAATGCGTGCTATTATGCATTGCAGAGACTTTTGATGTCCCAACTCCTTTCAAAAAACGTTAAGCTGAAAATATATAAAACTATTATTCTACCAGTTATATTATATGGGTGCGAAACATGGACTCTTACTTTAAGGGAGGAAGGGAGATTACGAGTATTTGAGAATAAAGTTCTTAGGAAAATTTTTGGACCAAAGAGAGATGAACAGACAGGTGAATGGAGAAGACTACATAACAATGAACTACATGGTCTTTATAGGAAGCCAGATATAATAAGAACAGTTAAGTCTCGTAGACTGCGATGGGCAGGACATGTTGCACGTATGGGGAATGAAAGACGTGCATGGAAACTTCTTGTAGGAAAGCCAGAAGGAAAACGCTCAGTTGGTAGACCAAGAATGAGGTGGGAGAACAACATTAACTATGATTTGAGGGAAGTAGATTATACAGGGAATGATTGGAAAGCATTAGCTCAGTATAGGGATGTATGGATAGCTTATGTCCGCGCGGCCATGAACCTACGGGTTCGATAGTGCCAGTGAGTAAGTAAGTAAGTATATGTTTGAGTAAATGATGTTGTTTTCAGGGAATCTGTGCCATAATGCCACCTACATAAATTCAAATAAAAAACGAAAAAAACAAACAAAATTTATTGTTGTAGTATATGAATGATTGAGATAAATATTTATGTTGATTTTTTTGCCAAAAAATGTGAGAAGTGCCTTAAAATAAAGTGAGACGTTGAGCTCAAAATAAACTAACATCAGCACATTTAAAACGTAAAATGTGTATTAGGCATTGCTTAGACAGTGTTACCAACCTATCACAAAATCCGCTAACATACAAGTGATCGCTAAACTAATCTGGTATACTAACCCGCCTATTTTCTCACTCTAAATTGCCCAGACTAACATTATCTTGCCCATCTAACACTAACTTGTCTATTTTCTCATCCTAACTTGCCAACTAATGTAGGTGGAATTTTCAGATAGAATCCTACTATACGTGAGCAAACATGTTGGCAATTAGCTCTGACGGGAACATGTGTTATCACATTGCTAACACGACAGTAAAAGCCCAATTGTTCTCCTATAGAATTTTCACAGGAGGTATGGTGGTGTAGAATAACTCTGTATTCCGTTAAACTCATAATTTTAAAAATACGAAAAATGAATCTGGTTAATAAGTTTGAATAACGTATGAGAGAGATGTAATTTATTTTAGCAAGCCCTGGGGTAAATTTACTGTAATTATGCAAACTTGATAAGAAGTAGAAAGTGCGATCTGAGTGTTTCCTAAGGAGCGATGTTAATAAAGTTATAAAAGTTTGAAGTTGAGGTATTTGCATGTAGAAACTATAACTTGTCAGGAATTACATTTGCTCTACCTCGTCAAGGAATTACACGTATCCAGAAGGTGCGTTTCCGACGAGCACAGTTTTTCATTTTTTGGCAAATTCCTTTAAAGGTAGCTATAAATTCCTACATCTCTCATTTAAAATACAGTTTATCAAATGCATGTTTTTTTTTTTCATAGTACAATCATACGAGAGTAAATCTGGAACAGCTGAACTCCCTATGTTCCTATTATTATATGGTACAATTAAAACTAAGCGTTTTGTATCTAGAGTAAATATGTTATACAAGTAGGTATAGTTTAACAAAATATATGGTCACACATAGAAATACATCATATAATGGAAATTGACAGTTAATGACAAATGAGGGAAATTTTGAGGAAGTGGCTGAATTCAAATACCTAGGAACAATAATCACAAACAGAAATGAGATGCTCAAGGAAATTAGACATAGGCTCAATTCTGGAAATGCAATATTTATGTTTATCATGTGAGAAAGAATGGTAACTAACCGTCAACTTATTTTCCCAACCTGTGTTATTAAGCATTACAGAAACTCTTGACTTCCCATATCCTTTCAAAAAAGTTAAACTGAAGATATATAAAACTATTATTCTACCAGTTATATCATATGGATGCGAAATATAGACTCTTATTTTAAGGGAGGAAAGGAGATTATGAGTATTTGTGAATAAAGTTCTTAGGAAAATGTTTGGACTAAAGAGAGATGGGCAGGTGAATAAAAAAGACTGCATAACATTGAAGTACGTGGTCTTTATAGGAAGCCAGAGATAATAAGAACAGTTAAATCTCATAGACTGCGATGGGCAGGACATGTGGCACGAATGAGGAATGAAAGACGTGCATGGAAGCTTCTTGTAGGGAAACAAGAGGGGAAACGCCCAGTTGGTAGACCAAGAATGAGGTGGGAGGATAACATTAACTATGATTTGAGGGAAGTAGATTATATGGGGAATGATTAGAAAATATAGCTCAAGATAGTGATATATATGGAGAGCTTATTTCCCCGCGGCCATGAACCTACGGATTCAATAGTGACAATGAGTTAGTTATATGATTAAAATTATGAAATTAGTACCTGAAATCAGTCACCCTTATCGGTAACATACGGTGTTCCATTCCGATTCCGAAAAAACCCTTCCAGAAACATTCAGCTTTACAATTTTAAACGTATTTTATCGTTAAGGATGACTGTGAACTCAGGTACTAATTTTATAATTTTAACCATATATCCCAAAAGTCCACCTACATTAGTGGGCAAGTTAGGGTGAGAAAATAGGCACCTAGTGTTAGATGGGCAACTTAGTGTTAGTTTGGGAAAGTTAGGGTGAGAAAATGGGCGAGTTAGTACTCCAGATTAGTCTGACGTTCACTTGTTTGTTGACACTAGTTTAGTCTGGCGTTCACTTGTTTATTGACACCAGATTATTCTGACGTTCACTTGTTTGTTGACACTAGTTTAGTCTGGCGTTCACTTGTTTATTGACACCAGATTAGTCTGACGTTCACTTGTTTGTTGACACCAGATTAGTCTGTCGTTCACTTGTTTGTTGACACCAGATTAGTCTGGCGTTCACTTGTTTGTTGACACCAGATTAGTCTGGCGTTCACTTTTTTATTGACACCAGATTAGTCTGACGTTCACTTGTTTGTTGACACCAGATTAGTCTGTCGTTCACTTGTTTGTTGACACCAGATTAGTCTGGCGTTCACTTGTTTGTTGACACCAGTTTAGTCTGTCGTTCACTTGTTTGTTGACACCAGATTAGTCTGGCGTTCACTTGTTTGTTGACACCAGATTAGTCTGGCGTTCACTTGTTTTTTTGACACTAGATTAGTCTGGCGTTCACGTGTTTGTTGGGAGATTTTGTGATAAGTTGGCTATACTGTCTGAGCAATGACTAATACATATTTTACATTGCAAATATGCTGATTTTAGGTTACTATAAGATCAACTTCACGCTTAATTTTAAGACATTTCTCACTTTTTTTTTTTTAGTAGTAGGACTTTATTAGACAATTTTGGAAGGGGGGGGAATCAACATATACATTTCTCTCCGGTAATTATTCACATACTGCAACATAAATTGTGTGTTTTTCCTTTTTATTTGAATTTATGTTGGTGACATGATTGCATAGTATCCCCTCAAAATTATATAATTTTAATAGTTCTACTAATTTTATAATTATTTGATATTAGGGAAAACATTACTATTCCAATATTTTACGATCGTAAACAACATATATACATTATTTAATTTCGATTATTTTCTTCCAATATATTAACTGTTCCACCTCTGTGGTCTCGAGGTAGCGTGCTGCCTTGTCACGCAGCGGGCGGTTCGATCCCCGGTCGAGGCAGTTTTCTGGGTGAGGTTTCTATCAGGGTTTTTCCTCACCTGTAAGACAAATGTCAGGAAAACTTTAAGGCCAAACGGTTCCCGAAATCAGATGGTCATCATTATCATCATCATCCTTATCATTAGCAACATCATCCTTCACCGGTGTGGAAAGCAACGGGAAGTTACCACGCCTACAATTCCCTAGTAAAGCTGCAAGCATAGCATCAAAATGATTGCAGTGAAGGGCCTGCCTTCGGGCAGAATTACTGTAGATGGATTTTAACTGTACGATCACTTTTGTGCTTAAGTAATAAATATTTTAAAAATTAATTCCATCTCCTGTTCGTGTGTATTTGTATGTGGATACCCCTGTTTGAAGTTGGAATGTAAAGTGAGGAAATTACATGTTTCCTGTTCTCAAAGAGTAAAATGTAACCAACATAACTACATTGTCAATATTTACTTTCCGTAATTATGCAAAATACCACGTGACTAGCTGACGTTAATTATGTATCTTCACCTGGGCTTGCGTAAAGTTCCACAAACGTTTTAAGCAATGTTTATGTGTTGTAATAAATTAGATTTATTTCCTACTCCCTCCATGGTTGTTTAAAATACCGAACTGTTTACTTACGGGCTGTTGGCGATTTCATTTAAATTTATACATACGTGTACCAAACAGTAACCTAGTCCACATAATATTAAAATTATAATAATAATAATAATAATAATAATAATAATAATAATAATATAATAATAATAATAATAATAATAATAATGTTTTATTTATTCTGGCAGAGTTAAGACCATAAGGCCTTCTCTTCCACTCAACCAGCACAAATACAAATAAATATTTCACAAATATACATATACACTATACTAATTATAAACAGTTAAAGATACATTAAATGTAGCAATGTAAACTCCATGTACAAACAACATTTTATACGATAATAACAATAATAATACTTACGATAATAATAATGATAATAATAATAATAATATAATGATAATATAATAATGATTTTTATTTATTTATATACAGAATTTTAATGTTTACACATGTTTCTGTGCCTAAAGTTTTATTTTTCTTCTCCGCTCATCTCTCTCCATCCAATCCATGTCCTCCAGTCCCCTTGCTCTCATTCCAGTTCTTATATAATAATGATAATAATAATATAATAATGATGATAATAATAATAATTATTATAATAATAATAGTATGAATATGATAAATTATACGAGAAACACCAATTAATATATATACCTTACACTGGGTAATGATGAAGTCAATGTTAGAGTAAATGTAAATTTAGATTTCTTTTAAAAGACGCCAATGTCCGGCAGCCCCTTATTTCTTGTGGTAGGGAATTCCAGTTGCGAGAAGTGAAGATAGTATATGACATGGAGTGATGTGATGTCCTACGTTGCGGTATATTAAGCAAGAGACTGTGTTGTGAACTTGTGTTTAAGTTATGGTTTGAGGATAGATACTGGAAACGAGAAGATAAATAATTAGGAATCGAGGTATGTAGGATCTTAAATAAGAGACAGACAATGCGATTTTCTTCTCTCTTTTAGATGTAGCCAAGGCAATTCGTGGAAAATGGATAAATGTGATCGTATTTCGAACGTTAAATATGAATCTGATACACATATTATGGACACGCCGCAGTTTGTCCGACAATCCGTCACTTATGTAAGTTAGTAGAACGTCACAATAGTCAAAATGCGGCATCACTAAGTTTTGAATTATAATTCTTTTAAAAGCTGTAGGAAGAAAAATTATATTATAATTATAAAATTATAAAAGTTAATAACTTGAAGGGCTGTTTCCTCAACTTCTTAGACTATTACGAAAACTGTAGGCCTTTCGGGACCAATCCCATCAACAGAAGGAAGCAAGTCTATTGTAATTGGCCCCCGGTGAAATAATGGTTTGATTGTGAAAAATTATAAACAGAGGTTTTTTTTTCTGAAAACTCACGAGCGACGAAGTCACGAGTGATTTTGTCTAATGAAAAACTCAACCTCGCGTTAGATTTGGAGTGAATAATTAGCGAATAATACAACATCAGAAGCTAAAAATAATTATAATGTTGAATATTTACCAAATGTGAGATCATGTATTCCGATCTTACTTCCGGGCGGTGTGTAAGCGGGGGGATAGTTAAAAATAGCATATATTACTGTTAAATCTCTTTGGGCTTGGGAAAAATCAATAACAGATGGGTGTATGAGAAATAACTAATAACAATAATGCAGATTCATTATACAGCATTTAATATTGTTTTAGAGCAACAGAACTAACATTTTTTATAATTTTTAAGTTGTTTTCTCTTGACATTTCGTGCTGTATAATATCGATCGTACATTGTTGAATCGATATCCTTGTCAAAGAGGTTAATTTGCTGAGATATCTCTCATTACGAATTTTAAATGTGATGTTATGTATCCTATCTTACTTCCGGGCGGTTTCTAAGTCGGCTGTATAGTTATAAATAGCACATCTTTACTGTTAAATCTCGTTGGGCTTGGAAAAAATCAATAACATATTATTGTATGAGAAATAACTATTAACAATAATGTAGTTTCAATATACAACATTTAATAAATTTTATAGAGCAACACAACATTTTTTTGGTAATTTTTTAAGTTGTTTCTTTTGGCATTTCTTACTGTAACCATATCGGTTCTACATTGTTGAATCGATATCCTTGTCAAAGAAGATAATTTGCGGAGATATCTCTCACTAGGAACAGAAAGAGGCACGATTATCATAAGTAATGCCACGAGTGATTTCCAAATTATCGATAAATTCACGACTCACGAAGTGAGGAGTGAATTTATATAGAGAATTTGGAAATCAAGAGTTGCATTTGTTAGGACTATTTAACCAATAAAATTAAGCTGTTTACTCACAAATCATTATTTAAATATAGTTATTTTAAAATATTTATATATTTAATGTAAACGGCGATGTTTGAAAACAAATTAGAAACGATTGGTACGCTTCATTTGCTTCTTTTGTTCATCAATGCAACCAGATCATATTATTTATTGCCAAAGGAACGCCAATATTGTAAGAATGCACTCTAGTGGAGAAAAAATGAAACACATCAAACTGTATATTAATTCATTTCTGATGTCCTATGATGTAAATATGACAACTATATTATTCTGGAATGTTATTTCCTGGGAAAAAATACATTTAAGAAAGTGCAAACAGTGGTTTCTTTTTTGGTGGTATAATCAATTGCTACAAATGTTTTTATATTAACTCCCGTTTGCGCTATGTGTTGACATTCATGCACTATATATACAATCTGGTAGCAGTATTTCTTAGAGAGTCAGTCACTGCAAAATAATGCTATGACCTATTCAGAATGTTAAAAAGGAGGTGATTTCTTTATTGTGATAAACTTTAGTTGGTAAATTCTAGGCGAAACACGAATGTGATTGGTTGTAAATAAAAAATCATTGTCATGTGATTGGTCATTGACTCCCATTTGGGGCATGAGTTAAATAGTCACAAACAAGTCACTTTTACCCACTTTACCATCCTATAATCCACATTTATTTCCGATATCCTAATGTGTTCTTTTGTTATATAAATTACAATTTGTAATTCTTCTTAATAGAGTGAGGAATTGTATCAATTCGAGATTTTCGACAGTGTGTTTGCTTTAGTCTGTCATAAGTACTCAATGTTGCACTACAAGTTTACAAGATTCAGTTACAAGTAATGGAAGCCAAGAGAAACCGGAAACTAACATTATAAAATAGGAAAATCGAAACACATAATAGAAGTTACAGTACTAATAACACCACTACTTTACAAGGCAGTTTAAACGTAAACGAAGCCACGGGAATTAAAAAACTAAAGAAAAAGACGAACATAATTAAATAAAATGTAAAATAGATAAAACGGCGTAGTAGAACTGTTCATATACTATACATAGAGAAGATAATGGACACCATTAAGAAGAGCATAATCCCCTTTTACAGTTTTATGGTTCAAATGAGAAAGGAGAGATTACTCTAAATAAGTTGGTTATATCTTATTTCGTGAGTAATGAAAAATAAAGGAATTCGGGTCAGAGATGAAAAAAAAACTTAAGACATTCAGAGTGTGAAGCTCTTAGGAAGAAATCCCAACATTTTGGAAATTCCAGGAAATTCTAAAAATGAAAATAGACTGTAAATAAAAGGAGATGAAACTTATTGGAGGCCATGCATAAGAGAATGCTGGAAAATATTGAAATACAGCATCTGAAATATCGTGTCTTCTGTAGTCCGATTCGAAGAAATATTATTATTATTATTATTATTATTATTATTATTATTATTATTATTATTATTTCAGGATTGTTTCTGTTATTTACACAGGTATCCTCAACCAAAAATTTTTTTTTTTTCTTCCACACTTCCCGGTCTTGCGTGTCTGCTTCTGTCATATTTCTTTTCTTCGTGTTTCTTGAATTTCCTTTATCCACGTTGGCTTTGGTCTACCATATTTCCCTTTTCCAGGAGATATCCATTTGAATACTTCTTTGTTTTTTTCTGTGTCCCTTCTTCTCATTATATGTCCATACCATCTTAGTTGGATTTCATCCATCTCTTGTAAAATATCCTTTCCTACAATCATTATTTCTCTTATTGTATTATTTTTTACTTTATCTAATTTTGATATTCTTGCCGATCTTCTTAAAAAGTCCATTTCTGTGACTAATAATTTATTATTATTATTATTATTATTATTATTATTATTATTATTATTCAAAGTTTCGTGAATAACAATCGTGGAAATAAACACTGGAAAGAACACTAGCTGCACGAATAAAATTCAACTCGCCATACCGGCAGTTTAAGACTACAAATTTAGCATACCTGTCCTACGTAGAACTATTTAGCAAGTTTCATTGACTTACTATATTTTTTATAAATTTATTTATAATTTGAAAGTTAATAATTTATATCTTCTGCAAATGAATTTATGTGTGATCGATGAAATAAGTTCAGTGTATGTAAACTAGAGTATTAGTGCAGCTAAGAACTACAGTATAGCTATTGTTATCCCTTTTGCCTTTTCTTTACAGAACAATCATTTTCCTAATAATAATAATAATAATAATAATAATAATAATAATATTAATAATAATAATAATAATAATATAATAATATCATTATCATTATTATTATTATTATCATCATTATTATTATCATTATTATTATTATTATTATTATTATTATTATTATTATTATTATTATTATTATTATTATTATTATTCATCCGGTATCATGGCAGCTGCCGCCGTCTTCCGGAAACCAAACGCCATTCCTCTCTATCCATCCATTGATCTTCCTCCATTCCTCTGATATTCATAGCTGCTTGTACCCCTTCTATCCAAGTTTTCTTCGGTCTTCCTCTCTTCCTCCTTTCCATTGGGATCCATTCCATAACAATTTTTGGCAATCTTTGCTCTGGCATTCGTTTGACATGACCATTCCATTGCAATCTTTTCTTTTCTGTGATGTCTATGATGTCCGGCTCCTCTTGTACACCCATAATTTCCCTTATTTCTTTATTTCGTATTCTATCCATTCTAGATTTTCCAGCTGATCTTCTTAAAACATCTATTTCTGTACTTAAAATTCTTTTCATTTCCCTGGTAGGAATTTGCCAGACTTCAGCACCATATGTTAAAATGCTCTGAATTATGGTTTGATATATTTGTAATTTTCTATTTTTTGTAAATTTTTGTTCCGCCAAACAGAGTTTAAAGCATTTATTGTTTGTTTTGTTTGTGCGATTCTATTTTTAATTTCCACTGTGTTATCGCCTGAATGGTCTAATTTTGTTAATAAATAAGTGCATTCAATACTAGGTTTAGTTCTTCTCCATTGTTGAAATTTATATTTTCCATTTCTTCTCCTATACACAGGTATTTAGTTTTCTTTTTCTCAATGTTTATTATTATTATTATTATTATTATTATTATTATTATTATTATTATTATTATTATTATTATTATTATGTCAAAAGTTTTCTCTTGAGTCCACATCATATTCCCGAAATATTTTATTGATTCCTAAATGCACATTCTGTACATTTCTGAATGTTTAACTGCGTGCCTGTTATTAGTAAAAAAAATATGAGTTTGATTAAAAAATAAATATTCCAATTCAAATTAAAGAAGCCTTTTTAAATAAGGGAATATTATTCATAATAATAAAGTTAAAAATAAATTAAATGCAGGTGCAAAAATAGCAAGAAATCTAATTAGGAGTTAAAGGTAATTACCGATCCGATTGAGGGTCTTTCCACTCTTCAGCGGTTGCCCTTTTACCAGCCGGCTGCTGGCCCTTCACATCCACATGTGTCAATCACAGAGGTAGATGATCAACAGCCAGTGTAGGGGTGACATGTGGTTAGCATGTCGAGTCCCCCAGCCGTTATAGCTGGTTCCTCAACCTGGAGCCGCTACTTATTGTAGCTACCCAATTGCCTCACGATGCTGGGTGGGCACCGGTCCCATACTGGCCGAAATACCATGAGAAAATTTCTTCCCCCATGGAGACTCGAACCAGCGCAAGTCCCGTAGCTCTGCGCCAAGGCTTCCTACCTTAACCGCTCGGCTACGGCGCGGTAATTACCAAGAATGGAATATTTCATGACCATATTACTCGATATGGATTTTCGTTTTGCAGGTGATACAGAACTGTAAAAAGGAAAACTTGCCTATTTACATGAGCATTAAATCATGATTTATTTAACGAAAAATTACGTAATTTATCGGAAATTCATTTAAATATAAAGGAAAAATAATACTAGATATAATATGCTGTTATTGCTCTAAGCAAATTTGTTTAATGAAAGATTTTAATTTGATTGTGAGTGCTAATGTTGTGTAATTGTGGATCGGTAGCATGTGTACACTTTTTAGAGGAACAAAGTGATAATTTTATATACAATATTTTAACAAAGTTGAGAATGACGGCACCTACCAACAGGTACAATTTAATTTTTTAACTTTCATCAAACAAAGTCATTACTTTAAAGGCCGGTTTACACGCTATGTTTTATAGGACAGAACAAATCCTATCGGGGAAAATGTGGTATGTACACTGCAAAACGTACGTCTTGTCGAGTGGGAATGAAATCCAAAATGGCTTTTCTCATGCAGGTATCTTGTTTCTGTATGTAGGCGTTACCAACTCCAGCAGTTGACTGCAGGCTGAGGTGTACATTCGTACGTAACACTGGTCAACATAATTTTTGTCTCATGAGTACCAATAGTTGCACTTAATGCAGTGTTTTATCATATTTTCAAATATGTATTCGGAACTTCTCCATCACCTACAGTTTTGTTTATTTCAATTTCAATTAATTGATTTAAATAATTATTTTTTAATAAACGTTTTTTCGTCCATTTGTCTATTGTCAAATAAAACCAAATGAGCTAACTCAAATTATTTCAGCTATGGAAAAGAGATATCAAGGCAAATGGAATCCTAATATGCTGGCCGATTATTGTTGGACCATCAAGAGGGATGCTCCACAGGCGAAATATAGCAGAAAATTGTAATTTCTTACTTTCTAGGTGAGTTCGAATGTTCGAATATTATGTAGTTACGAATGTAGAAAATATTAAAGTGTTTGAAACTATAAATGCCTGTCTCTCGGACACCTTGAATGACGGAGAAAACCCGATGTCATATTTGAATTCAGGACAAAAAAAATACTATCGGAATCACATATTTTTCTTTCTGAGACAAAAAAAAAAGTTTATTTTTTGTGCTCGGTGTAATTGCGCCAGTAATCAGGTTCGCCTCACAATTCTTTCAGTAACAGGATATGGAAATACTGACTTCATTTCAGAAGCCACTTTCTTGACCGTCTTGTCTTATTCCTCTTCATCACTTTTCCTCCCAGTCGTTGAATCCTTATGAGGGGGGAAAAATAAAAGAAAGCAACTGGGCTTCCCTCATAATCAAATTAATTATGTCTTTCTCACTTTTAATAAGAAAAAAAATCACTGACAATGCACTACAACTCGAGTCTGGATTGGAACTGAGGTAGAAATTGGTGGAGAAAACGTTACTGTGAAATCACCGGACAAAACGTAGGTTTTGTATTCCGTTTTGCATGATCGACAAAACGTACAGTAAGACGTAGCGTGTAAACCGGCCTTTAGAATAAATTATGCCGATCAGGTAATTGATGCTCATGTAAAGGTGTCTTGTGCTGGTGGATTATGTGATTGATATGTAGGATCCAGTGATAGAAGCTGATGATGTATTTTTTCTTCAGTTCAAAATAACAAATAATAAGTTTTATAAGTTAAGAACTTCACGTAGATTCCTGTACAAACTCACGAAGTCAATAGTAATGAATTCTTCTCAGAGTGATATATAGGCCTTATCATCATCAACAATCACGGATTAAGTCCATGTGGCTTGTTCCGGTCTCATAGATTCTCATTCAAAAAGTTAAATCCATCTCTTTTCGATCTACCAACATTCCTGTCTCCTCTTGGTTTGTAATTAAGTATAATTTTTGGAATCCGATCATCTTTCATTCTTTGAACATGTTCTTTCCAGTTTTTTCTAGATTATTTTATTTTATTTAAAAGTTTAAAAATATTTAGCTAATTTCTAATATCTTCACTTCTTCTTTTATCTAGACGTTTGCTGCGAGCCACACTTCTCGGAAATCTCATTTCAGCTGCTTCTATGATCTTCTCTTCTCTTTTAGTTAAAACCCAAAATTCACTACCATACAATAGTAAGGGGACTGCCACTGCTTTACAAAATTTTAGTTTTGTTTCCTATTTGTCTAGCCACCGTATTATCAAAAGGATAAAGTTCACCAAGCTCCTTATATCGTAATGCTTACTGTCCATCCTATAGTTAAAACTCTAACTATGCAGCGTCCATATCTTAAAACTTATTTCTCAGGGGACTATTGCAACACATGTCGAGAGAAAATGTAACTCTACTTCGAACGTATCGTTCTTCTTCATCCTTCCCTTTTTTCAGCTACCTCCTTTGTATATCAAGGACAACCCGACTCAAAAACAGTTCAAAAGAAAGCTCATTAAATACTTCCTTCGGCAATCTAATATATAAAAATGAATGTGTGTTTGTATTTTATGCGCTGCATCCGATTGTGATGGGTTTTTTCGCAAAATGTTCACGAGATTCCCAGAATTAACATAGGCTATAAGAAAGTTCTGATACTCAACTCCTACATTCTTAAAAATCACCCTTTGTAGTGAAAAACATGATAAAAGTTCATTTTTGATGCTTAAATGGCTTACGCTGCCTAAACCATAAGAAATACACAAAATTGATATAAACAGAATTGAATATCTCAAAAAAACTATATAAAAAATTCCGCGACAGCATATGTTTATCTTCTACGATTAACTTACAATAACCAATTTTCAAGATATATTCCTGGGCAAGCGTGCGCTACCATACCGTTCATCAGATTGTAATGGATTTTTTTTGCAAAATGTTCAGGATTTTCCCGGAAATGTTATAGGCTATAAGAGAGTTTCAATGCTCAAGCCCTTCTCCTTCTTAAAAATCACCTTTTGTAGTGAAAAACGTGAAAAAGTAGTTTTTTGTAAGATTAAATAGATCTCGCTGCCTGAACCATGACAAAGAAAAAATTAATGTACACAGAATTGAATATCTCAAAAAACTCTAGAAAAAAACATCCGCGACAGGATATGTTAATAACCATTTTTGTCTTCCACTAATGCCAAGAAGATCGGGATAAGTAGATTCCCGGGTAAGTATAGCAGTGCACGGCGGGTATTCTTTTACGGATAACTCAAAATAGCGAACTTTGTCTTTAAGTTCATTTATGCCAAGTACATCGGGATACGTAGATTCCCGGGCAACTCTGGGTAATCAGTACGGTATCTAAAAATAATGATATATATTTATAATTATTTTTCCTTATACTTATTCAACTAAACGGAAAAACGTATTATTATTTATTTAGGCGTAACAGCGCACGCCGGGTATTAGCTACTCTATTATATAAAAATTAATGTATGTTTGTTTGTTTGTTTTGTTTGTTCGTATTTTATGCGTACCGTTCATCCGATTGTGATGGGGCTTTTTGCAAAATGTTCAGGAGATTCCCGGGATGAACATTGGCTGTAAGAGAGTTGTAATACTCAACTCCTTTACCCCTAAAATCACCCTTTGTAGTGAACTACGTGAAAAAATGCCCTTTTACGCTTAATTTGCTTACGCTGCCAAAACCGTAACAAATACACACAATTAATGTACACAGAATTGAACATCTCAAAACACTCTACAAAAAAGTCCGCGACAGCATATGTTTATCATTTACAGATAATTCACAATAACAATTTTTGTCTTTGCCTAGATCGGAATATGTAGATTCCCGGGCAAGCGTAGCAGCACACAGCGAGTAATTCTTTTATGCATAACTCACAATAACGAATTTTGTCTCACCTCATTTATGCCAAGGAGATCTGAATAAGTAGAATACTGGGCAACGCCGGGTAATCAGTACGGAGTATATAAAAGTAGATACGATATCAATTTTTCATTTTACTTATATAATTATACGTAAAAACACATTAGTTTTCGTCTTTCAGCTCATTTATGCCAAGAAGATCAGGATAAGTAGATTCCAGGTAACGCCGGGTAATCAGCACAGAGTATATAAAAATAATTACGATATATATATATATATATATATATATATATATATATATATATATATATATATATATGTTTCCATTTACTTATTCAACTATAAATAAAAACACATTAATTTTCGTCTTTCAGCTCATTTATGCCAAGTAGATCTGAATTAGCAATTTCCGGGCAACGCCGGGTAATGAGCACGGGGTATCTTAAAACAAGATACAAATTTATAATAATTTTTCTCTACAATTATTCAACTAAACATGAAGCACATTAATTTTCGTCTTTCAGCTCATTTATGACAGAAAGATTGGGATAAGGAGGTTCCCGGCAACGTCCTGTAAGCAGCATGAGGTATCTTAAATTAATTACGATATAAATTTTACTGTTCATTTATTCAACTAAACTGTACCGAAATCACTTTTTTGGTACGTGAAAACTACGTAACAACTACGTCATCGTGTCTTCGCTCTACAGTGATGTTATAGAACAGTGCCAAATTCCTGTCTTCGTTGCTCTCTCTCCTAAGTACCCCCTCTTCCTGCTTTATGCGATGGGTGTGACTGCGCATCTTCCCCTCGTTATCGAAAGCCTCAAATAAGCTGTGCAAGTTAGTATCAGTGTCATCATCAACTTTGGGATCGTCGTGGTCAGGTCGACTGTAGCTCGAGGGAGCTTTTTGGTTTCATCAATCCCATAAGCCAGGGTTGGGCAACCAGGACTGTGAACCCTAGCCCTCGGCTGGACTGGATTGTGTGTGTATATATGTAAGTAAAGTAAAGTAAAGTATTCCCACTACAGGCCTCAGGAGGCCCTTGGGGTAGTGGGAGGTTAAGGCTCCCACTTTTTCTTGACAATCGGCACTTGATGTCAGCCGGGTTGTCAGCCCTGCGTGACGGCCGCCTTTACCCCCAGAACAAGCGTCTGGTACTCATTTCCGTTAGAGGCTGAGTCGACCCCAGGGCCATAGTGCCGCCAGAAGATTTGGGTCAGTTTAAAAATCCTGACCCCACCGGGACTTGAACCCTCGACCTTCCGGCTTGTAGCGCAGTGCCTTAACCACTACGCTACGGCGTGCATGTATGTATGAATATTATTATTGTTATTGATCTTTTTGAATTATTTATGACCAAGTTTTTTAATTTATTCATATATTTTCTTTCAATGGTCAAGAAGATAAATTGTTGTTAAATTATTTGCATTTCAATTATCTGACTTATGATTCTCATTAAAAGTTACATTTGTTTAGTTAATGTATGTTTACTAATTGTGTAGTTAGTCATATCTGGTATTGATGCATATTCTAAAGCTTTCTCAAGCCAAATTAATCCCCTTTTTTCCTTCTAGCTTCCACGATTATAATACTGTTTAGCATTCAGTACTATATGTTAAATAATTTACTAAGGAAAGGTGGATTAATCTTTGCCTTCTATGGGACTGGGCAAAGGAAGGTCGATATAGTCACTCAAAACTTTCAATCTCAGTGTAATAAAAAGGTAGGATCGCGCGGTGCAAAACATAAAAACACTTTAATATTCAATACACAAGTGATCTTCTTGGTGATCAAATATTAAAATATATATACAGTCAATATGCCCATTTCACAAATTAATGTTTTAAAATGGTCAACAAGTTTCCACAGGCAAGCTATATTGACTCAGTCAATATCTGGTCTTGAGAATGACAGCTTGGCTGTGGAAACTTGTTGACCATTTTAAAACATTAATTGGTGAAATGGGCATATTGACTGTATATATACTTTAATATTCATCTTTCTGCTCATTTATGCCAAGGTGAACGGGATGAGTAGATTCCCGGGCAACGCAGTGTAAACAGCACGGGGTATCTAAAAAAAATGACGTTTTATACATTTTTCCCTCACTTATTCAACTATACAAAAAACACATAATTTTCGTCTTTCAGCTCATTTATGTGCCAAGACGATCGGGATAAGTAGATTCCCGGGCAACGGCGGGTAATCAGCTCGGGGTACGCTATTTAAAAATAATTAAGATATGAAGTTTTCCTTTTACTTGTTCAACAAAACATAAAACACGTTAATTTTCGTCTTTCAGCTTATTTATGGCAAGAAGATCGAGATAAGTAGATTCCCGGGCACGCCGGTTAATCTGCACGGGTACCTAAAAATAATTACGATATAAATGAATAATTATTTTTCCTTTCACTTATTCAATTAAACATTATAACACATTAATTGTCTTTCTTTTTTTCGGCGCAGCAGTGCACGCCGGGTGTTAGCTTGCGTTTTATACAATCTGGTTTTTGTTACACGTGTCGGATATTTTGAATTTAAATACTTTATTGAAAAACGACATTTCTTAGCATTTTGTATTTTTTATGTGTTTCTTCCTGGATATTATTATGTTTATTTAGTCCCTTTAAACAGGAGTCCATATTTTTTTCAGTTATTGAAATAATATCAATTTTACTGTTTGGGACTTGCTGATAGTAAGTGTCAATTCTAACATAACCATCATAATGTTATTCAATTAGGGACCTATTGACGATCGAGCCACAGATATCCTACCTCTAAATCGGCGAAACAGTAATTTATCTTGCCAGTTATTTAAATGTTCCGAACCGCAAAGAAAACAAAATCAAATAAAACTCTAAGTTATTATTGTACATTTTTATGTAATTTGTTGCAAATATAAGTAATTTATACTCATTTGTTTTTCTATTGTTTTATATATATCTCCATCCATAGTAAATCTGCCCGAAGGCATGTCTTTTACTGCAATCATAGCATTTTCATGCTATGCTTCGCAGCTTTACTAGGAAATTATAGGTGTGGTAGCTTCCCGTTGCTCTCCACACCGGTGTAGGATGATGATAATGATAAGGATGATGATGATGATGATGATGATGATGATGGCCGGGTGATTTTCGGGGACCGTTCGGCCCTAAGCTTCCTGACATTTGTCTTAAAGGTGAGGAAAAACCCCGAAAAAACCTCACCCAGGAGACTGTCCCGACCGGGAAACGAACCCGGGTCCGCTGCGTGACAAAGCAGCACGCTAACTCGAGACCATAGTGGTGTATATATATATATATATATATATTTATTTATTTATTTATTTATTTATTTATTTATTTATTTACTTATTTATAAATAAACGAATATATATCTGTCCTTTATAGACTTCTAAATTGTTAAAACGATCTTCGTGAAAATTTGTGTATACAGGGTTTCAGATGCGGCGTGTGTTTAGCCGCTATCTATTATGTTCGAAAATCATTAGGTGTTGGAGTTCACCTAAAACTAAAATTTAAATTCGCTCTAGGAATCGCAATGTTCTATGTTTCACGACAAAACTTGGAATCTCGCATTAAAGTAAACTGAGGTTTGTGTTAAGTCCCGCGCCTTAGCCGAGCGGTTAAGGTAGGAGGCCTTGGCGCAGAGCTACGGGACTTGCGCTGGTTCGAGTCTCCATGGGGGAAGAAATTTTCTCATGGCATTTCGGCCAGTATGGGACCGGTGCCCACCCAGCATCGTGAGGCAATTGGGTAGCTACAATAAGTAGCGGCTCCAGATTGAGGAACCAGCTATAACGGCTGGGGGACTCGACATGCTAACCGCATGTCACCCCTACACTGGCTGTTGATCATCTACCTCTGTGATTGACACATGTGGATGTGAAGGGCCAGCAGCCGGCTGGTAAAAGGGCAACCGCTGAAAAGTGGAAAGACCCTCAATCGGAGGTTTGTGTTATTCAAAAATGAGCGAAATCCGACGGTTAGAAGTGGGGGTTTACCGGAAATAAAAAATTTACTCTAGCAATGGCCAAGTTTAGTTTATCGCAATGTATACCATATAATTAATTATTCCCAATATTTAATTTATTTAGGCGTAGCAGTGCACCCCGGATATTAGCTAGTATAATATACAGGGTGTAACATAACTCAACGACAAAATTTCAGGAATGAGTTCCTCATATGGAGATAATAAAAAAGTGTATTACAACATGGGTCCGGAAATTGATAATTATAGAGTTATTCGAACTTTTATGAATGTTAGTAAATGGCGACAAAAAATGCAAGGGACTTGTTCGAGCGCTCTGTTCTGTCAGATGAAATGTTCAAAGTGACCTCTTTGTGCCTCAATACAGGCAGCTGCTCTTCTTCGTATTGAGTCTCCAACACGATAAAAAATGCCTGGGCCTGGTGTACTCGTAGTGCGTACTGTCTGACAGTATATCTTTGGGGCTATGGCATTATGAAATCTCAATTGGATTTCTTTCCTCATTTGTTTTCCAAAATTTCTCCTAATTATACCATTTAATCTGTTATATTTTTCTAAATTTGTTTCCACATCTTTTTGATTATGAAACTGTGATATACACAGGGTGGACCGCTCGAATGGACCTAATTTCAATTGCTTGTTACTGGCAAACGGTTGAAGATAGAAACTTAAAACAACGTTCATAGTACAGAAAAACTCACCAAGTTTCGAATCCTGTCGGTAGATGGCACAAAGATACGTTTCTCGTTCTTAGATTTAATTGTTTGTGAAAATGGCGACTCCGCAGATGAAAGCGCAAGCTGTTTGTGGTAGGCGGAGTTTAAATCAATCATTAGAGTTCAAAGGGAGTTCCGGCGTGTGTTTAACCGTGATGCTCCAACTGCTAGAAGCATAAAGAAGTGGCGTGATACATTATTAGCTACAGGATCTGTGTTGAAGAAGCATGGTGGTGTGTCGCAGAGCATCCGATGAAATGGTAGCAAATGTTCAAGCCGCATTTGAGCGAAGCCCCCGGAAGTCATTAAGAAGAGCTTCGCGGGAAATTCAAATACCAAAATCGACATTACAACGGATTGTCCACAAACGCCTCAAACTGCACGCATATAAAGTGCAGTTAGTGTAACGTCTGGAGCCGAATGACATGCCGAAACGATGGAATTCGCCAATACGATGCTGGACCCGTCTCGGCCGCTGATCCTGACTTCATGCACCAAGATTTTCTTCTCGGACGAACCACTTTTCCATTTGTCAGGCAAGGTAAACCGGCATAATGTGCGGATCTGGGGATCGGAGAATCCTCACGCTATTCAAGAGCATGTTCGTGATAGTCGAAGATGAATGTTTGGTGCAGTTTGTCACATTAATAGGTCATTGGACCGTTTTTCTTCGCGAGAAAACTGTTCGTGGTACCACATATCTTGACATGCTGGAGCAGTTCTTCTTTCCACAAATTGAACAACTGCAGCACCTAACATCGTGTTCCAGCAGATGGTGCTCCTCCCCACGGTCCAATGAAGTTCGTACGACTTTGGACAAACATTTTCCTGGCCGTTGGATTGGTAGGGGAGGACAATCGCGTGGCCCCCGAGATCTCCCGATTTAACACCACTGGATTTCTTTCTCTGGGGCTATGTCAAAGATAAAGTTTACACCACCCCAGTCAAAGAACCTTCGTGATTTCGTGAGCGCATCATAGAGGCTATTGAGAACATTTCCAGAAGACATACTCCAAGTACTTGGCAAGAAATTGTTCATCGCTTTGATATCGTCACAGTGACTGCTGGGGCTCATATAGAGATGTGGTGATCTGGATATCAAAACTTGGTGAGTTTTTCTGTAATATGAACGTTGTTTTAAGTTTCTATCTTCAACCGTTTGCCAGTAACAAGCAATTGATATTAGGTCCATTCGAGCGGTCCACCCTATTATTACCTAAATAATTAAAGTGTGTTACTTGTTCTATTGGTTTATTATTTATTATATTTTTTACTCTCGAAAGTCCCTTTCCAGTGATTGCCATGAATTTTGTTTTATTTTCAGATATTTTCATGTTGTATTTTTCCAGGGTATTCTGCAATTTAAACACTGATCTCTGCAAATCATCTTCATTCTCCGCTAGAAGTACTTGATCATCTGCGAAGATTATTGTTTGTATTTGATTTCCTCTACATGTTTTTACTCCTGGGGGGTTTAGTTTTTTCCACTCCTAGACAATTTTATTTAGATATAGAATAAACAGTAATGGAGATAGTCCACATCCATTCTGTAATTACACTACACTAGTTAGTTTTTTTTACTCCGTGTGGCGTGAGGCATGTAAAAAGTCTATAAGGAAAGAGCTTAAACTAGTTAAAGAGAGAGAAAGAGAGACTTTGTTTTACCATTTTAAATATACCTTACAATATATTTTATTTAACCCATTCGCATCAAAAGGCGAGGTAAACTCGCCGACTGTTAAATGGCCTTCAACTCAGAAGACGAGGTACACTCGCTTAATTCTGCTTTATATGTTTTGCAATATGTTGTACATCCCTTGGCAGGGTAATCTTTGGTTAACAGTTATGAATAGTAGAGGAATGTGTTTTTACCTTCACTCTTATTGTGATCTCAAATGCCGTTATCTTTTGTTTGTTTTGAATGTCTCAAAATAGACAATATAATTTACGGTAACTTAAATCCGGTTTCTGGGAAAATATATTGAGCATTGAAATCTGAAGTGTATGTGTTAATAGTACATCTAAGCTGTATATGGCTACACGCAAAATAAAACAATATCATTAACCACTTTAGACTAAAATTGCAATGGCAAAAATGCAACTAAGACATTACATGGAATAATTTGGAATAAAAATATTACAAAGGAAACTAAAATGAAAATTTATAAGAGCATAATACAGAATATTTTGTCATATGGAAGTGAAACTTAGTCTTTGACGGAATTACAAAAGAATAAAATTAGAACAGTTGAATTTAATTATTTTAGAAGAAGCCTCCAAAAAACAAGACAGGATAAAATAAGAAATGAATTCCTTTGGAGAGAAATGAATGTCACCACATCTGTTGTTAAGAGGATTGAAAATCAAACGCTTAAATGGTATGGCCATGTACAAAGAATGGAAAATGAAAGATGGCCAAAAAGTATACACCAATGATCATCCTCTGGAATGAATAATCGTTGCAGACCAAGATGGAAATGGAAAACCTACGTCAGAACTATAATGGATGATAGGAATTTGGAAGAGGGAGATTGGAATGATAGAGATAAATGGAAACTGAAGACGGCAAACCTATTAGTGGGGAAAGCCGAAGAAGAAGAGAACATTTTAGAAAAAATAAAATGGAATAATATAAAATAAATATTCTCAACTCCGTGTTCAACTCAGGGTCGGGTCGAGGAATGAGATGAGATAAAGCCCCTATATTCAGAGGTCTTTGAACTACAAGGGTGCCGGCCGACCACTCTTGACGCACCGTCACAGGGGCGGATGAATGAAATGAGATTAATATGGAGAAAGGTGGTATGATATTTATGGCAGGGGAAAACGAGAAAACCCTGCTCAAACTCTGTTTCATCCACCACGGAACTCATATGGAGTGACCGAGTCTCGATCTCGGGACCCAAACAGTTAGAGGCGGGCGTCTAACCGCTTGCACCACCGAGCCATTTAGAAAAAAATTAAATTAAAATAATTCAGAAGAAAACTATTGTTTGTTTTATCCAAAACGTATAAACCCTATTTCACCTAAGGTACATTAGGGTTATATTTTGTCAAATTTGTAAACTATTGTATTGTATGATGATCATTTAATACAATGTAATAAATCTTTTGAAACTTCGTGTATTCACGTGACATCAAAGATTATTAAAACTGCTAATTAAATTGGTTAATATAAACATTGAACTTGTACAATTTAATTGCATGAATGTTTTTGAAGTAAATGTTCAGTTTTTAGTAAATTCGAACACGAAATGTGACATCAACAAGCGACTTGTTTTCTAATGAGGCTTACATTAACTTTATCACTCCCTCCCCACCCCCTTGCAGATGTAACAAGAGAAGTGTTCATAATTTACATCCTGTCAACACGTTGTTTATATCTGTAGCTCCGATATCATAAGCTTTCGTAACATCAAATTGGCTTTTATTCATCTTATTTATACCATAATCAACACATGTAACTATAAACCAATGTTAATATAACGAGTTGTCCCTAACAAATCACAAACCAGTTTAATTAGATAACAGAACTGCTCAAAACCATTAACACATACTGTATATAATTATCCCTTATTATTCTTGGTACTGAATCCTGGACTATCTCTACAGTCTAGACTAAAATTTAACCTAGCAATCACAAATGAGGCACACATTTATGTAAAATTATGTTTTATATTTTACATTATCTAAGACATTTAAAGGAATGTACTACAGAATTATCATAAGTAACGTCACGAGTGATTTCCAAATTATCGATAAATTCACGACTCACGAAGTGAGGAGTGAATTTATCTGGAGAATTTGGAAATCAAGAGTGGCATTTGTTAGGACTATTTAACGAATAAAATTAAGCTCTTTACTAAAAAATAATTATCTGAATATAGTTACCGGTGTTTTAAAATATGTATATAGTTAATGTAAACGGCGATGTTTGAAAACAAATTAGAAATGTAAGGTTATGTATATTCACTGCAACTCGATCATATTATTTATTGCCAAATAGGATCGCAATATTGTAAGAACGCACTCTAGTGGAGAAATAATGAAACACATCAAACTATAATAATCAACATTATAGGTTAATCATTTATATTTTGAATAAACAACTCAGTAAAATCACTGAATCTATTAATTATTTGCTATATTCAATGTATTTGTTGGAGAAAAATAATGGTCTAACCTGTTCAGAATATTAAAAAAGGAGGAGCTTACTTTATCACGAAAGCAGGAGCTGATAAAGAGAAGTCGATAAAGAGCGAAGTGAAACACGACTGTCATTGGTGTAAAACAGAATTCATTGAAACGTGATTGGTCATTGACTACCATTTGCGACATGAGTTGAGTTAAATAGTCATAAGATTTGTCGCGAGAAATTTCCAAATCACCGATAAATTCACGAGCCACGAAGCGACGAAATAAATTATCAAGGGGATTTTGAAATCAAGAGTGACATTTGTTAGGACTATGTAAGAATAAAATTAAGCTGTTTACTCACAAATCATTAATTAAATATAGTTATTTTAAAATATTTACATAGTTAATGTAAACGGTGGTGTTTGAAAACAAATGAGAAATGTTTGGTTGTTTCATTTATTCATCACTGCAACTTGAGCATACTATTTATTGCCAACTAGGATCGCAATATTGTAAGAAAACACCCTAGTGGAGAAATAATGAAACACGTCAAACATTTTATTATAACCAACATTATAGGTTATTAATTATTTTTTTCGGAAACAGCTGAGTAAAGTCATCATTAAAAACACAATTATTAAACACACAATTATCAAATGTGTAGGTCGAAGGAATCTGTTCATTATTAGCTATATTCAACGTATCTGTTAGAGAGTCAGTACTCCAAAACAATGTTCTGGCCTGTTTAGAATATTATAAAGGAGGAGCTTTCTTTATCACAAAAGCAGGAGCTGGTAAAGATAATTAGATAAAGAGGGAGGTGATACATGACTGTCATTTGTTGTAAATCAAAATACATTGAAACGTGATTGGTCGTTGACTTCCATTTGGGGCATGAGTTAAATACTCGTCAATAAACCCTAATTATTGAATCAATAACTAGACTTGATAATGATAGATTCGCTATTGATACACGTTGACCATTTTAAAATTTGGTTCGATGATTTGGGTTTTATTAATAACGTGTAATACATTTTTATTATCACCAATAAGGTCGTATTTATTAATATTAAACGGAACATTTTTATTATCACCAATAAGGTCGTATTTATTAATATTAAACGGAACATTTTTATTATCACCAATAAGGTCGTATTTATTAATATTAAACGGATCATTTTTATTATCACCAATAAGGTCGTATTTATTAATATTAAACGGAACATTTTTATTATCACCAATAAGGTCGTATTTATTAATATTAAACGGAACATTTTTATTATCACCAATAAGGTCGTATTTATTAATATTAAACGGAACATTTTTCCCTGTTACTTAAAACAAATCCTTGTTTAGCACAGCTTTTTCTCAGGGTAGTGTCGCTGCCTCATAAATATACGACTCGGATTGAATACCGGTAGGGACAAGTATCCTGGGCGATGGTTTTTCTTCACCTGTTAAGACAAATTAAATTCTAATTTCTTCATGGCCGGCGAAACTCAGGGAAAATCTCAGAAAAGTTGGTCAACAACAGGGTTTGAACCCTAAACCTCCCGAATATGAGTGTCAGAAGATACTGCCTGACACAACTTATTCGGCAATAAGTTTTATTTCTTACTATTTCTCTTTTCTGCTTTATGATTTTATAAAAATGATTCCTATATCGAGCAATACTTCATCATGTAACTTACAAAATTAATACCATTTTCTCCCAACATAAGAATAAAACAAAGACTCTCTCTCTCTCTCTCTCTCTCTCTCTCTCTCTCTCTCTCTCTCTCTCTCTCTCCCTCTCTCCTTCCCTCTCCCTCTCTCTCCCTCCCTCCCTCCCTCTCTCTCTCTCTTCCTTTAGTTTAAGCTCTTTCTTTTTAAGTATTTTTATTTGTCCTATGCCTCTTGTACCCAAGAAGACCTTGCGCGACATGTTGGAAAACACTAATAATTCTTGATGACAATAATTTTTTTTAACGAGAATATGGAAAGCCTCTCGGATGTGCCACCTCCGAATACAATTAAGAGAAGAAACTTCATTCACTCATAGGTCATACCACTTGTATTTGACACAACTATTTATTATAGGTAGATGATGCTCTGGGACTATTTGTGCACTTTTAGTGTCATGATATTTGTGAACAAGAACCCCGAATAAATCTCACCAAGGACACTAGTCCCGACCGGGATCGAATCCGTAACATAGTTTTACCGCTATATCACAGAGATTAAATTAGTTGTTAAAACACACATTGCAGTCACAATAATAATAATAATAATAATAATAATAATAATAATAGCTTTATTTTACCTGGCAGAGTTAAGGCCTTAAGGCCTTGTCTACCACTCAACCAGGTTTAAAAAAATACAAAAGAAAAGTCTTAAATCTAAATTACAATATATATATATATATATATATATATATATATATATATATATAAACGATTACAAGTTATGAATACAATACAATTAATATTTATAATGTATTTTGAGAAACACATAGACTCGTAGTTAAATATGCAGATCCCAAGAAGCAATATGGCCTGGATGTTAAAGAGACTTTAAATAATATAAAATAAAATAAAATAAAATCCTATTTAACAAATAATGGTATACAGTGAGATAATGAGATAATCTATATTTTTTCTCCAGAAAAAAATACGTTCAGAAATTATTCGAAAATATTAGGTCATGTCTGACTACATATTGAAAAAAATAAAAATAGGATGAAGTAAATAATTTTTTAAATGTCAAATTCCTCGATAAAAACAAAACTTAGATTGTCAGACAAAAATAGAATTAATATGAAGTGGATAATTTTAATATATATGATATTTTATTAAAATAATAAAAATTGATAACTAACTGGCACTATTGAACCCGTAGGATCACGGCCGCGCGGATATAAGCTCTCCACACACCCCTATCCTGTGCTAATGTTTTTCAATCATCTCCTGTCTAATCTACTTCCCTCGGCCCATAGTTAATGTAATTCTCCCACTTCATTCTTGGTCTACCAACTGGGCGTTTTCCCTCCCTAAGAGAGCTTCAATGCACCTCTTTTTTCCATTCGTGCCACATGTCCTGCCCATCGCAGTCTACGAGACTTAACTGTTCTTATTATATTTGGTTCCCTATAACGATCATGTAGCTCACTGTATACAATTTTTTATTCAATGCCCCTGGTTGTCATTGGCTTAATTGTAACCCACTTCTGAAGTTGGGGCGCCTAGGAGGCGGAGTTACGTTACCCCGATGATATCATGGGTGACAAATGATAATGAAGCGCCATGAGAGTTCTTAACCAAAACTTAACCTAAATTCCAGACCATGAGCAACCACAGGAATAATTCCCTTTAAGAAAAAAATTATATGGTTTGACCGGGAATCGAACCCGGAGCCTCATGAACAAAAGTCAGAAACGTTGACCACTAGCTCATGAGACTGGTCTCGGTGTATAAAATAAAATATTGCATTTTTTCTGCTCTTATGTTAATTCTTAACGTAATTGTATTATGCCAAGTATCAAATATATTTTTCCTGGTAAACATTCTGTTTCGTGATCTTATTCACATGAGATTTGTAAATCAGTCATTGGCATAGTTCAAATTCTTAATAATTTTGAAGCACAATTACTTCTGTAAAATTAATTTTAAATTATTATATTAACAGTTTTCTTAGTCCGGGTGTATATCAATAACACACGAAAGGATAAAATAATTAATTAGTTGCGCTCCGAATCTCCCCTAACAGACCAAAATAAACATATAATTTGTGCTCGAAATCTATGAAGAGGACTTTAGTAAACACATTAGTTGCGTTCAGTGCTTCTCGCTTATCGATATCTGATTGACATTCTAAAGTTGGCAATATGTAAGGTTGGCAATATGTAGCGCTTTTCGCTTCTCTTTTGTTCTGTAATATGTAGGCCTATGTGACATTCTTTAACTGTTCAAATCACTCCTCGCGTGAATATCGTACATGCGGATTAAATTGAACACATTTTAAGAAGCGAGAAAGGAAATGATTTAACTGTAGCGAACGGGTTTTAAGTTTAGAAAAGATAAAAAAATTCATAGCGTAGTATGCTCGGAACAAGCAGGAGAAGGTCTTCTATCTTAGTGAAACAGCATCAATAATTTTTTAGTAATGTCTACCACAATCATGAGGTAACTTCTTAGCTAGACAAAACATTAATAAAACTAAATACATGGTCACTCGTAGAAATATATTACATAATGTAAATGGACAGCTAATGACAAATGAGGGAAATTTTGAGGAAGTAGCTGAATTCAAAAACCTAGGAACAATAATCACAAATAGGAATGAGATGCACAAAGAAATTAAACATAGGCTCAATTCTGGAAATGCGTGCTATTATGCATTGCAGAGACGTTTGATGCCCCAACTCCTTTCAAAAAACGTTAAACTGAAAATATATAAAACTATTATTCTACCAGTTATATTATATGGATGCGAAACATTGACTCTTACTTTAAGGGAGGAAAGGAGATTATAAGTATTTGAGAATAAAGTACTTAGGATAATGTTTGGACCAAAGGGAGATGAACAAACAGGTGAATGGAGAAGACTTCATAATAATGAACTACATGGTCTTTATAGGAAGCCAGATATAATAAGAACAGTTAAGTCTAGTAGACTGCGATGGGCAGGACATGTTGCACGTATGGGGAATGAAAGACTTGCATGGAAGCTTCTTGTAGGCAAGCTAGAGGGAAAACGCCCAGTTGGTAGACCAAGAATGAGGTGGGAGAATAACATTAACAATGATTTTAGGGAAGTAGATTATACAGGGAATGATTGGAAAGCATTAGCTCAGGATAGGGATGTATGGAGAGCTTATGTCCTATTTATCATCCCGTTTCCAGTATCTATCCTCAAACCATAACTTAAACACAAGATCACAACATAGTCTCTTACTTAATATACCGCAACATAGGACATCACATCACTCCATGTCATATACCATCTCCACTTCTCGCAACTGGAATTCCCTACCACAAGAAATAAGGGGCTTCCGGACATTGGCATCTTTTAAAAGAAATCTAAATTTATATTTGCTCTAAAATCGACTTCATTATTATCCAGTGTAAGATATATATATATATATATATATATATATATATTAATTGGTGTTTCCCGTATAATGTATCATATTTATATTATTATTATTATTGTTATTATTATTATTATGATGATTATTATTATTATTATTATTATTATTATTATTATATTATTATTATTATCGTATCATTATTGTTATTACCCTATAAAATGTTGTTTGTACATGACATTTACATTGTTACATTTATTGTATCTTTAAGTGTTTATAATTAGTATAGTGTATATCTATATTTGTCGAATATTTGTTTGTATTTGTACTGGTTGAGTGGAAGAGAGGGCCTTATGGCCTTAACTCTGCCAGAATAAATAAAGTATTATTATTATTATTATTATTATTATTATTATTATTATTATTATTATTATTATTATTATTATTATTATTATTATTATTATTATTATTATTATTATTATTATTATGTTCGCGCGGCCATGAACCTACGGGTTCGATAGTGCCAGTGAGTAAGTGATATTAAAATCAGTTGATAATTTATGGCTGTTAAAACTAATTGAAATTGAAGTTTAAAACTATTTCAAATGTGGATATTAACATGATTCGGTACTGCTAAGAGGTCAATATTCAAAACTTTACCCAATAATGTACTCTTGATCAGGATTAAAGTGGCCGCACTCTTGAACAGTGAATATAATTATTCTAAGTTCCACTTCAGATCATGGAACTGTTACCCAATGTAAGTGCTTGTAGAGTTCAAGTAGTCTGTGATACTGTACTGTTCAATATCGTTCAGTGTTTGCCTCTCATGAAATAGTGGTAGTGCCTTGCTTCATACTTTGAACATTATGAGTTCGGGTCTTGTTCAAGTTTTAATTTTCTTTTTAATTTTTGGCCAATATTAATTAGATCATGACTAATTGTCTTCGTGACCAATTTTAATTATATGACAAGTTACCTCTGACAGATTTTAATTATATTCTATAGTGTTCTGCCCTAGGGCAGGTCTTTCACAGCAATCATATCATTTTGATGCTATGGTTTGCAGTTTTACTACAGAATTATAGGTGTGGTAGATTCCCGCTGCTTTCTACACCGTGATGATGATGATGGCCAATTTATATTATATACATACTTCTTTATTTTACCTGATACATGAAGTCTTCTCTTCCACTTCACCAGGGTTAAATTATACATGGGCCTAGAATAATATATATTATACATATAGTAAAAATTATGAATTATCTACTTGTTGATTAATGATACATAATAGGTATAGGCTACACAATATAGAATTGACAAGGGAAAGAAAGGAAAACACTAATAATAATAATAATAATAATAATAATAATAATAATAATAATAATAATAATAATAATAGTAATTATTAATAATAATATTAACCAATAATATGTTTAAGTAATTGGCTTGGTAAAGAAAGGAAAATGTAAAGGAATAATAAAAGTATACATGGAAGAACAATGTTATATATAGGCTATTTATTTGTCTAAGGAAATATGTAGTGAGTTGTTTTAACTATTTTTGAATCGGGCAGTCCTATATCAAGGGAATTCAGAGTCGGGTGACTGAAACAAGGAAGGATGAGGAATAGTGAGAAGTTCGATGTAGAGGAATAGCTACAGTTAAATTTTCTCTCAATCATGTGTTTAAGTTATGATGAGAAGATAGCGAATGGAAGCGAGTGGAAATAAAAAGTCGATGACGAGATGGATGAAGAGTTGTATAAGACGTACAAAATCTGGCTACTTTTAATTATATGACGAATTATCCCCGACCTATGTTAAATATATGACGAATTATCCCCGACCTATGTTAAATATATGACGAATTATCCCCGACCTATGTTAAATATATGACGAATTATCTCTGACCGATTTTATTTGTATTATGAATTGTCAGTTTTAGTTATTTGATTAATAATTTCTTGATAAATTTTAATTCCAACGAACTGTCTTTGTGAGCAATTTTAATTATGTGATAAATTATCTCTACGGTTAATTATAGTTATATTTCTATTTACATACATAATGTAAAAATAAACAATTAAGGCTATGATATAATAAAATCGTGATTCTGTTGTTAATTGCCAAAACAGTCATAATGGAGACAGCACATATTATTTTTCTCTCTTAAAAAATAAAAAAAGTACTTATGTTGGAACGCACAACGCCACCACTAAGCTATAACACTAACATGCAGCACTCTTCCAATTTATATCAGGGCACTTCAGACCAAGGTCAAACAATGTAACATTGCCTACTTTGAGTACTGGCAAAAAACACTCTAATGAACCTTAGTTCAGAAGACAACGACCACTTTCATTTTGACAACGTGTAGGCCTAAATTATGTACGCACAGATTTGTAATATATATTCATATTAAGCTATAAAAATAAATAATAGTTTAAAAAACTAAAATAACACGCTTTATTAGAAAACCAAACTAAAAAAATAAAAAATAAATAATAGTTTTAAAATACTAAAATAATACGCTTTATTAGAAAACTGAACTAAAAAATGAAAAATAATTTTAATTTCCAACACGCTTGGGATAAAATTAAAGTGGTCAACAAAAAAATCATATCCAACACATCAAGAATAAAATTAGTGTTATCTACAAAAAAATAAGTTTACCATCAAAAGCGTGGGGTGCTCTATATCAATTAATATATTTGATAATAAACAGATATTGGTAAAAGTAAAGTCTCTAAGAAGTAAACGTAAAAACCATAAAAAGCACCCCACGCTTTTGATGGTAAAATTATATGTTTTTGTAGATAACTCTAGTTTTATTCTAGATGTGTTGGAATTGATTTTTTTGTTGGCCACTTTAATTTTATCCCAAGCGTGTTGGAAATTAAAATTATTTTTCATTTTTTTAGTTCGGTTTTCTAATAAAGCGTATTGTTTTAGTTTTTTAAACCATTATTTACTTTTTTAATTTTTAGTTTAATTGATTGTCATAAATCCATGAACATTTAACTGCTTACGATATGTGTAGTGTCCAGGCACGAATATAATTATATATTTTTAAATTAATTATTATTATTATCTAACATTATTCTAATATTTTAATATAGTTAAATAGTTACAGTTAATCGTATCCTCCTCATAGTTTTTCGATAAATTACAATGTGGTAAGTTTACAAAATTGTCATTAATATTTTACAGAATAAGGTAAGAATATAAATATCTTTAAATTCGATACTATTGTAGTATGAGCTAAAAGTAATACTCTTATAAAAAAATCCTCCATGCCGGATTTGAACCAGCGACCTATACAACGATGGACTAAAAAATCGATAAGTCCGCAAACCTATTATACCAGTCTTACTTTTTTTGATGTCATGATGATCCTGGCCAGGATCTTAGAAAAATGTTATCAAATTATTGTATTGTCATTGGTCCTTTGCAAGTATACAACATTTCAAGTCGATCAATGTTTTTAAGTGGGTGAAAATCGTGTTGAATGATTCCGTTACATAGACAGATACAGGTCAAGCTAATATAAAGCATGTAAAAACGGAAATTTGTTTATGATTAATAATTTATCATCACAAATCACCCCTATCTTTGTAAACAGGACAAAATTACGTTGATGGAACTATTGAGTTTTGTTGTATTTTTTAGTTTAATAGTATGTGTTATTTGATAAGTTTACGTTATTAAAATTGTTGTTTAAATTAACTATTAAGTTTTCAAATCCATTACCACGCACAACTTTAGCCAATAATAAAACCAAAATATAGCTCACTTCAACGTAAACAATTTTAAAAATATTATGAAGAAATACAATCCCGAAGCAGTGTTTTTTATTGGATAAAACTTTCTTCATTAGAGGATTGGCACAAGAACAAAGTGATACAGACAATTAATTTTCAAAATCGATGAAATATATTTTTAGAATATTCAAAATAATATATGTTAACCACCTATTCCAATTCAATCATTGTTTCAATCCAAATTTTTAAATGTTACATGTTTGTGATAAGGGTAAGAATTTGGACCTTTTGGAGGCTGTAGAAATAAATAAATTGAAAAGTAGTAAAATTGTTAAATTTAAAAATGTAAATAAATTATTGTTGTATTGTTTCTTAGAACAGTTGATATGTACTATAATAACACAATTCATAATTTAACATGTCTGAAGAAGGTACAGTGTACCGAAACAGTTGTCACTGAATTATATCTTAATAAATATGAAAATCAAATAAAACTAAGTTTTATTTTTATTTAATTAAGAAATATATTTTGTAAATACATAAAGTTCAAATTGTAATTGAAGTATATTCTATAAAGTAGAAATTTTGTAAAGATAGTTTCCTAAAATTGAAATTGATCCTCTAATAGCAGCGATGGCAATTTTAGAAAGATACACTATCCAAGTCAAAGAAATTTCAAAATTTAGCTAAGAATCCTGGTATAGTACATCTTGCTCCGATCATAATCCTGTGACAGTTCATCATCATCATGAACAAATTCGTTTTAGGCCATGTGGTCTTGATCTTTCCACCGATGTTTTGGTCTTCCTTGGTCCCTGTGTCCAGTTGGGGTATATTGGAATGCCAATTTTGGAAGTCTATTTCTTGCCATTCTCCTCAGATGATTTTTCCATTCTTGTTGGTATCATCGTATATCTTCATTTAAACTTGTTACTCCAAGTTTTCCTCTGATAATAGTGTTCCTTTGGTGATCCAGTCTATTAACTCTTAACAATGATCGTAAGAAGCGCATTTGGCTTACTTGAAGTTTATGAGAGTTTCTTTTATTTAAAATCCAATTTTCACTTCCGTATTTTAGAGCAGCTTTTGATGTGATGTTATGTAATCTTAGTTTTGTCTCTGTCCTCATCTGTTTACCAAAATGTTTTTACCCCTTTCCCTATGACAGTTATACCATCTAATTGGTATTTATCTTGGTAATAGTCAACTGTTAACCCTTAAATTCGTAATGGATTCTTTTGGATACATCAGTTTGTTTAATTAATTTAATATTTTAAATAAATCGGAAGAAAATGAACAAAAAGAAACCACTTAAATGTGTGTCTAATTATACAATATACCTAATAATAACAGTTACACAAGATTTCATTTTCACTGCGGTCCGCCGCATTCAAATAACTAACTGAAGAAATTTGAATTTTGCTAATTTAATGGTTAGCTCATACATGACTTTCTTTTCAGGGTCATATTCCTCAGGTTGGCCACTATGAGTCTCAAAACGGATTGTGGGATCTAATTTTTCAGATTCGTCACTTTTAAATAGTCATTCCTTCTGAAACACTCTATATTTGTTAAAACTTTAAACAATATGAAATCGTATCTATCCACTAACAAAAACACAAAACTAAGATGCTGTGCAGAATCTTTAGAAATGTTCTTACAGTTTAATGCCTCTATGTCTTCATTGATTTTGTATGTGTATTTTCAACAAGTGATGAGCCGCTTCTGATTAAAATATTTGAATCCGTTTCAAGATGGATAGGTTGTTTCATGGTCCAGTTATTGCTGATAGAATTTTGAAGAAGTAAAATTAAGGTTTAGTGAGTTTGTTCTTTAAAAGAAAGCAGAGGAGTTCATGTTGGTTTGGTGAAAGAGTCAGATGACGGTAAAAGAATCGGTAGGACGTGACTTTGTGTATAAAACTGCTCCCATACTGAAGCCGAGGGTAACTTCTGCAGCATAGATAAGCTTCCCAGAGTCTCTCTATAACAAGCGGCAAATCTGAGCTGAATTCTAAACATTTTACACTAAACGGAAATTACGGTAACACACACTAATGTTGTACGAAACATTACGTAGGTACTGCACGTGGCAAACTAGAATTACATTAACAGTTCATCCTTTCACATACAACTTTTATATCTAGTTTGATTCATCATGACATATTTTCATTACTGTTCTATATTAAAGAGAGGAAGTTTGGATATTGATAATAATAATAATAATAATAATAATAATAATAATAATAATAATTTATTTATAAACAAGTTTACAATGTAATAAAACATCTTCCTGTGCCCAAAGCTTTTTCATTTTTTATCTACTTTCTCCATTCTTCTCTATGTTCCCATTCCATTTCTTCCAGACCTAGCTCCCTCATATCTCTTCTTACATCATCCATCCTGTTACGAATACATAGAGTATTTTAAATACGTTACGAATACATAGAGTATTTTACATAGATATTTAATTATTTCATAGAATATTTTAATCATTCCAAATAAAAACAGTTGTTGAAATAAAGCACTTAGACATATATTTCAGGACACAGTTTTGATTATGGCAGAACAACGATTTCAAGGCTAACTGTAAAATATCTGCATTTAGACTAATGTAATGTTAGTACAGTTACGTTAGGGTAGCTGTAGGTCAGAAGTTTAGTATATAAACCTTGAAAATATGAGACTCTGTCTGTCAGTGAAAGCAAGAGTAGCTGATGGGTAAGTCTACATACCATTTTTCTTAATATAATGTACCTAGGACGTTTGGAAATGGAATCAAGTAGATTAAATATTTTAATACTATATTTCAAAGGGATATTAGATAATTATTAAAATGTAAATTATGGTAGATTTATAAAACCCCATCTCCCCCTCTCTCATCCCAAGAAAGTTCGAATGTAGGTTTTCTTAAAATAAGCTTAGATTAGTTATTTAGGGTTAGAATACTTAGGGTTATTGTAATCATTATTCTCTAGAAATAAAATAGATAAAATTAAGAATCAATTTATGTTCGAAAACACGTAAGCCTTTATAACTAATACATCCACATACTAACGCTCGGCTAACCTTATGCTACCAAAATTTCCAAGTCCCGAAGGTCCTTTAAGCCCTAAGAAAACCAACCAGTTTGTAATACATCCATTTAAATCTAGGTCGACCTCTCTTTCCTTTCCCAGGTGGAATCAATTTCAAAGCTTGTCTGGGTAATCTTTCTCTGGCATCCGATGTATATGACCATACCATTCTGGTTGTCTGTATCTCACAAAATCCAACATTGAATTTTGAACTTTCATTTGTTGTCTAACGATTGTATTTCTATTTTTTTCCTATTTAGAATGTTTACTTGAACGTCTAAAACAATCCATTTCAGTAGACATAAACTTTAAATTCAAATTTTTATTCAACTGCCAAGTTTCTGCATCATATGTTGGCGTACTTCGAATTATGGATTTAGAGATTTGTAATTTGGTACCGGTATCTATTCTTATCCCATAAAACTCGTTCAACATTCTTATTACCGATCTGCCTTTTTTGAATTCCATATTTTATGTAATTTTCTTGGGTACATTTTGAATTCATTTTGATCCCCAGTTAATTACATTCTTCGCATCCTTTGATACATCCCATTCCATCTTCCAAAACTAAATTTTTCTTTTCATCACCACAAGACAAATAGCATTATTTATTCAAATTAACTTTTAAACCCCATTTAATATACTCTTCTATGAGTTTTTGACTCATATATTCCAGATCCTCATAATCGTGTGCTATAACCAACTGGTCATCTGCAAATAATAGGCCTAGTATATAAAAAGTCGTATCTTCAATAGGTATCCCCATACCTTTACACTTTTTCTTCCATGTTTGTAAAGTTTATTGTATATAAATCTTGAACAACAATAATAATAACAATAATAATAATAATAATAATAATAATAATATCTAACTCTACATTATACATATAATAATAATAATAATAATATTATTATTGTTATTGTTATTGTTATTATTATTATTGTTATTATTATTATTATTATTATTATTATTATTATTATTATTATTATTATTATTATAGCATGGACACTAAAAAGACAGCATGAAAGCAGAATAACGGCTTGTGAAATGAGATTCATGCGCAGAACAGCGGGTTACACCAGATGGGATCGGAAAAGGAACACCGATATCTTAAAAGAATTGAAGACTACGCCAATTTTGGAATATATTAAACAGTACCAACTAAATTGGAAACATCATCTAGAAAGAATGAGTTCAAATCGGATCCCCAAAGCTGTTTATAATTATATACCAAGAGGACGAAGATCACTGGGCCGTCCTATGAAACGCTGGAGGGAAAATTTTCTATAGGATCGTAACAGGCCTTGGCCTAATACTTGGAAGGAAGATGATGATGATGATGATTATTATTATTATTATTATTATTATTATTATTATTATTATTATTATTATTATTATTATTATTATTATGGGGCCTACGCTCACACTCCATTGAGTAACACCCAGAAATTGGGACTGGACGTAAATGTTAATAAAACGAGATATATGATCACACATAGAAATACTTCATATAATTGAAATGGACAGTTAATGACAAATGAGGGAAATTTTGAAGAAGGTACTGAATTCAAATACCTAGGAACAGTACCTGTAGCTAGGGATGTGATGCACAAAAAATTAAACGTAGGCTCAATACTATAAATGTCTTAATTGGATGTTCGTGTCCATTTACGTTCCACTATTGAAGAATAATATATAATAATTAAGTTATTTGATCTCTATATTCTTACTTCTTATGGTTGTTTTCGTTGAAGATATGTTTCAAGGCTTGTTAGCCCCATCTTCAGCTAGTCTGTAATAGCTGTGGATGGGGCTAACATGCCTTGAAACATATGTTCAACTGTAAGAGGTAAGAATATACAGGCCAAATAATTTAATTATTAATAAAGCAAATGGTTTGTATGCAGATACAAAAAGGAAAGCTGAGTTAAAGAAAGAGTGGAGAATGCTTAATTTGCAGTGAAAGACCTGCTCTTGAGCAGAACACTATGAATGAATTAAGGAAACCTGTTAATGTTTCCTATTGTATTTTTAAAATAATAAATAAATATGTCTAACTCTACAGTATACATATAACCATACACATCTATATTCGTACATAAAACCTTGTATATAATTATTTTTCTCTTCTCTCTCATCCATAAACCTATCTACAGTATATATTTATCATAAGTAATGCCACGAGTGATTTCCAAATTATCGATAAATTCACGAAGTGAATTTATCTAGAGAATTTGGAAATCAAGAGTGTCATTTGTTAGGACTATTTAACGAATAAAATTAAGCTGTTTACTCACAAATCATTATTTAACTATAGTTATTTTAAAATATTTAATGTAAACGGCGATGTTTGAAAACGAATGAGAAACGATAGGTACACGCTTCTTCTGCTTCTTTTGTTTGTCACTGCTACCAGATCATACTATTTATTGCCAAAGGAACGCAATATTGTAAGAATGCTCTCTAGTGGAGAAAAAATGAAACACATCAAACTGTATATTAATTCATTTCTGATGTCGTATGATGTAAATATGACAATTATATTTTTCTGGATTGTTAGCTGGGAAAAAATACATTTAAGAAAGTGCAAACAGTGGTTTCTTTTTTTGGTGGTATAATCAATTGCTACAAATGGTTTTATATTAACTCCCGCATGCGGCATGTGTTGACATTCATGCGCTCTATATATATATATATATATATATATATATATATATATATAATCTGGTAGCCGTATTTCTCATGGGCCCAGTCACCGCAAAATAATGGTCAGACCTGTTCAGAATATTAAAAAGGAGGAACTTTCTTTAATATGGTAATTATAACACTGATAAATATTTCGTGAAACACGACTCTGATTGGTTGTAAAACAGAAATCATTGAAACGTGATTGGTCATTGAGTCCCATTTGGGGCATGAGTTAAATAGTCATAAATAATGTCACCAGTGATTTCCAAATCATCGATAAATTCACGAATCACGAAGTGACTCGTGAATTTATTTAGAGGATTTGGAAATCAAGAGTGACATTTGTTAGGACTAATTCACGAATAAATTTAAGCGGTTTACTCGAAAATCATTATTTAAATATAGTTACCGGTATTTTAACATATTTATATATTTAATGTAAACGGCGATGTTTGAAATAAATCAGAAATTTGTGGTCATGTGTAATTTGTTCATTCACTGCAACTTGATCATACTATTTATTGACAAATAGCATTGCAATATTGTAAGAATGCACCCTAGTGGAGAAAAAATGAAACACATCAAACTGTATACTATAACCAACATTATAGGTTATTAATTTTTTTAGTAAAAATTATTATTTAAAAACACAATTATTGAACACACAATTATCAAATGTGTAGTTCGAAAGAATCTGTTCGTTATTTGCTATATTCAATGTATTTGTTGGAGAATGTAGAGTCAGTCACTGCAAAATAATGCTCTGACCTGTTCACAATATTAAAAAGGGGGAGCTTTCTTTATCACAAAAGTAGGAAATGGTAAAGAGAATTCGATAAAGATCGAGGTGAAACACGACTGTCTATGGTTGTAAAACAAAATTAATTGAAATGTGATTGGTCATTGAATACCATTTGGGGCATGAGTTAAATAGTCATTGTAATGCGACTTCTTCCTCTGTACAATCAAAATTTAGCTTCAAAATAAATTTAAAAAGATCACACCTTTTGTTAGTTATATAGTGGATTACAGTTAACAGGCATAAAACTTTGAAAGTGACGTGACAGATCAATAGTATTCAGACATTTAGCTTCAATGATGTTTAGGGAGCGGATTTTTATGTAATAAAAGATACTATTGCAATGCAGATAGTATATATTATTCAACTGTCTGTGTGTGAAACAAGATAAAAGGCAGTCAAAAATATTTCTTCTCATTATACTGTATTTAACTGTGTGTGTGGAACCAAAACAAAAGGCAGTCATAAGCCTTGCATCTCATTCATTATACTAAGTTGCAATTTTAACTTTTAGAACATAAAAATCCGCTCCCTGATGAAATAACTTATATGTAGGGCAAGGATTTTAATGCAGTAAAAGTTAAGATTGTAATATAGTAACGGGCTTCCAATATAAACCCGGGCCGGCCTCACGGGGTTTCACCCGTCAGGCGCGCTCTCTCCTCGTCCGCATTTCACTCTGCCAGCCGCTCGTCCTTGAACTAGTCAGTTTACTATCGTTCGACAAGATGAGACGTCAGCTGACATTAGAGCAGCGCATTTATGTGTGTAAATGTTATTATAAATACGAATCAGCTCGTCGCGTTCGCGAGGAATTTATTCGGAACTTCCCTAGACAATTACGTACCTCCTTCCAGAAATGAAATCAGAAACTTCACAGTGCCCGAACTACAGCGTGTCAATCTAAATGTGTTTACTCAGTATAATGCCTGTTTATCTGCGGGAGGACAACATTTCCAGCATTTTCTATAACATAAGAAACAGTTCAAGGACGGGTGGCAGGCAGGGTGAATTGCGGGAGGAAGAGACAGCACTGCGTGCCGGATGAAACTCCGTGAGGCCGGTCCGGTTTTATATTGGAAGCCCGGTATAATTAGAAATAAGTCTTCTGTCTTTTGTCTTGGTTTCACACAAAAACAGTTTAATAATTTGAGAAGTTAGACTTCTGACTGTATTTTGTCTTGGTTTCCCACACAAACAATTGAATATCTACATATGTTGCAATCTTAACTCTTAGTGCATTAAAATCCTTGCCCTGCTTATAAGTAAAGTGGTCCCTCTATAGGCCTCAGGAGGCCCTTGGAGTAATACGGGGTTAAGGTTCTCATCTTTTAGACAATCGGCACAAGATGTGAGGCGGATTTTGAGCCCTGTTTCACGTTCACCTTTACCCCAGAACATGCACCTGGTATTCATTTCAGTTAGAGGCTGAGTCGACTCCAGGGCCATTGCGCTGCGAGAAGCTTTATGCCAGTTTAAAATCTCTGCTTCCACAAATACTCGAACCCCTGACATTTCGGTTAGTAGCGTATTTCCTTAACCAACTAATTTACGAAGTGTGCCCTTAATTAAATTGAAGTTATAGGAAATTGTAATTGCATATTTTGGAATCCATGTCGTGATGCAAGTTCTTTCTTCTCTCTACATAAGGAAACCCATTATTTTTTCCATCGGGGTTTGATACAACCTGTATAATGTAAAACAGAGAACTTTGATGTTGAATTGCAAAATATAACTTGAGTTTGTGATATAAATCACGTACGCCTATTTTTTAAAGCTGTGACACATAATATGTGAAAGAACACATGTTGAATTGTTCTACAGTTTACACATGTGATTTCGTTTTATCAGGTTACGAGTCTGGTATGGATTTCATAGCAACCGCTTCTACTTTTCTGACAAATGATAACAATGGATTTACACTTTGATAACATATTTTCATTTCTCCTAACTTAAAAATATGTAAAAGGTAAAATGATTCCACAACAGGCCTTAAGAGGCCCTTGGGATAGTAGGAGGTTAAAGTGTCTTACAGGGAATCAGCACGAGATGCCAGCTGGATTGTCAGCCCTGCATAACGGCCTCTTTTGCCCCCAGAATATGCATCTAGTACTTAGGCTATATCCGTCGCCAGAAATATTAGGCCAGTTCAAAAATCTGACCCATCGGTACTTGAATCCTCAATTTTCAGGCTTGTAGCGTTTTTCTTTAACCAACAGCGCACAGCTCTACGGCATACCTCTAAAAATATTTAAATTGAACAAAATTATTAAACAATTGCAAAATTCCACTGCTGAAAATTTGATCGGGTTCTATTGTGAAGTGGATAAATTTATCTTCTTTACCCAGTTATTTGTGAATATCCATCCAAAGTAATTCTGCCCGAGGGCAGGTCTTTCACTGTAATCATAGCATTTTCATGCTATGCTTTGCAGCTTTACTAGGGAATTATAGGTGTGGTAGCTTCCCGTTGCTTTCCACACCGGTGAAGGATGATGATGACAATGATAAGGATGATTATGATGGCCGGATGATTTTCGGGGACCGTTGGACCCTAAGCTTCCAGACATTTGTCTTACAGGTGGGATATACATGATAAATTAAACCGATATCAAATGATGTGTGGCACCATAAGAACAACCCTCCGAAAGACTCGAAGAGAAACTCAGCTCAGGTTTTATAAAACTATGGCTGTTCCTGTTCTTTTATATGGATCTGAATCTTGGTACTTACAAAAATAAGATATCCACACACTCAAGCCACTGAAATGAAATTTAAGATCCGTAAAAGGATGTACACGCATGGATAGTTTACACAATAAGAAATGAACTGGAGAGCACAAATACCAATGGAAAGAACATTTAGACAGAATGGGCAAAAAGATCAACACCTACAAACCACAAGGAAAAAGATATTTGGGGCGGCCAAGGAAACAATGGACTTGAGACTGGAACAGGTCGCATTGACCTAACCCTGAAAAGGAAGGTGAGGAAAAAACACGAAAAAACCTCACCCAGGAGCCTGTCCCGACCGGGAATCGAACCCAGGCCCGCTGCGTGACAAGGCAGCACGCTACCTCGAGACCACAGCGGTGGACACTTCTGAATATAATTAATGATAATTGAATCACCTAATGCAGAAAGATCCATAGTCCATTTTTATGAATTTATATGTTTGTGTTACTGTGTTCCACACTCCTATGTGCAAGTTTTTTCTTAAAAATTTCACTTACATTACTCGTATATAGTTGCCTATCGCTGTCGAGTCGCCCCGTTGCACGGTACTGAGGCAGACTTGAATCCACTTCGTAGGAGTGCGGGAGTCATTCAGTCAGTCTCACAGCAGATTAATTTAACGCGGTTGCTTTGAAGTGGTTCGTAACTAACTCATTGACACTATCGAATCTGTATGTTCGTAGCCGTATCCTGAGCTAATGTATTCCAGTCAGCCCCTGAATAATCTACTTTCCTCAGATCATGGTAAATGTTATTCTCCCACCTCATTCTTGATCTACTAACTGGGCGTGTTCCTTCTGCTTTTCCTACAAGAAGCTACCACGTCCCTCTTTCATTCCCCATTCGTGCCACATGTCTTGCTCATCACAGTCTACTATACTTAACTGTCATCATATCTGATTTCCTATAAAGAGCATGTAGCTCGCTGTTAAGTAGTCTTCTCCATTCACCTATATGTTCATCTCTCTTTGGTCCAACATTTTTCCTAAGAACTTTATTCTTAAATGCTCGTAATCCCCTTTCCTCCCTTAAAGTAAGAGTCCATGTTTCACATCCATATAATATAATTGTCCACCGCTGTGGTCTCGAGGTAGCGTGCTGCCTTGTCACGCAGCGGGCCCGGGTTCGATCCCCGGTCGGGGCAGGTTTTCTGGGTGAGGTTTTTATCGGGGGTTTTCCTCACCTGTAAGACAAATGTCAGGAAAACTTTAAGGCCCAAACGGTCCCCGAAATCATATGGCCATCATCCTTACCATTATCATTATCATCATCATCCTTCACCGGTGTGGAAAGCAACGGGAAGCTACCACACCTACACAATTCCCTAGTAAAGCTGCAGGCATAGCATGAAAATGCTATGATTGCAGTGAAGGACCTGCCTTCGGGCAGAATTACTATGGATGGATGGATAATATAACTGGTAGAATAATAGTTTTATATATTTTCAGCTTAACGATTTTGAGAGGTGTTGGAGCGACGAGAGCCTCTGCAATGCATTAAATCACGCATTTCCAGGAATGACCCTGTGGTCTCGGGGTAGCGTGCCGCCTTGTCACGCAGCGGGCCCGGGTTCGATGCCTGGTCGGGACAGTTTTTCTGGGTGAGGTTTTTATCGGGGTTTTTCCTCGCCTGTAAGACAAATGTCAGGAAAACTTTAAGGCCCAAACGGTCCCCGAAATCATATGGCCATCGCAATCATCATCATTCATATTCATCTTAGATTAAGCTTAGGATTAGAGACTCTCCTGGCGCACCATTATCATAATCATTACCCATCATATCATCGGTGCAACGTATCCCCACCTTCCAGGCGCCCCAGCCTCAGAAGTGGGTTACAGGTACGCCATGCCAGGAGAGAAACCAGGAATGTCAAAAGACAAACCTGGCGGGCATTTGGAAAAAAAAATATATATATATATATATATATATATATATATATTTTAGTTTAACGATTTTAGAGAGGTGTTGTAGCGACGAGAGCCTCTGCAATGCATTATATCAGGCATTTTCAGGGATGACCCTATGTTTAATTTCTTTGTACGTCTCTTTCCTATTTGTGATTATTGTTTATGCTTGTGTAGTATTATTAGGTGATGACGATATGATGCTAAGGGCCAACACGCACATTCTTGAGTAACACTAAGAAATTGGGACTGGAAGTAAACATCAGTAAAATGAAATATGCGTTCACACACAGAAATACATTATATGATGGAAAAAGACATTTAATGACAAATTAATTATTTGAAGAAGTGGCCGAATTCAAATAACTAGGAACAATAATTACAAATAGGAAGGAGATGCAAAAAGTAATTAAACATAGGGTCATTCCTGGAAATGTGTGCTATTATGCATTACAGAGATTCTCGTCGCTCCAACACCTCCCAAAAATCGTTAAGGTGAAAATATATAAAACTATTATTCTACCAGTTATATTTTGTGGATGAGAAACATGGATTCTTACTTAAAGGAAGGAAAGGAGATTACGAGTAGTTGAGAATACAGTTCTTAGGAAATTTTGTTGGACCAAAGAGAGATGAGTAGACAGGTGAATGGAGAAGACTACATAACAGTGAACTACATGTTCTTCATAGCCAGATATAATAATAACAGTTAAGTCTCGTAGACTGCGACAAGCAGGACATATGGCACGAATGAGAAATGAAAGACGTGCACGGAAGCTTCTTATAGGAAAAACCAGAGGGAAAATGCCCAGTTGGTAGACCAAGAATGAGGTGGGAGAATAACATTAACTATTTAATTAAATAAAAATAAAACAAAGTTTTATGTGATTTTCATATTTATTATTTGATTTATTAACTGTGATTTGAGGGGAAGTAGGTTATACAGAGATTGATTGGAAAACATTTGCTCAGGGTAGGGATGTATGGAGAACTTATGTCCTCTCGGCCATGAACCTAAGGGTTCGATAGTGCTAGTGAGTTAGTTAGTTTTGATACCATTGAACCCTCCCGATTCAGATGTACCAATGAGAAATGCTGCCTTATACACAGGAAATTTAAACTGATCGGCAAACGACACGCGCGCTTTGCGTGAGAGGAAACGATGTTATTTTAAGTCTAGAGCTGTGATCGCAAAATAAATAAACAATTGCATGTAAGAGAAGAGAAAGAAACATACAATAATAACTAGTAATACTGATGTAATGTGTTGGTATGGGCTTGGAGAAAGGAAACGAAAACTCGAGAGAGAACAATAAATTATTAATAGAGTATTGTATTGAACTTAGAACAAAGATAATGGAAAACTTGTTAAGTTGCATTGAGCATAGAAGCCATATTAAATAGGAAGACTTTGTAAGTTTTTACAAAATACAATACAAATAAAACTAATTTATAAAAGGGTAAAAGTCAATTAAGGAAGTCAATATTTGGTTTGAATTATTTATTACCAGAATTTCTGTTTATTTCCAAGTATACTCTATGCGCACTATATAACATTTAAACTCGTATAGCGTTTGTGTATATGGCCGTATCCAGTAGGCTGAGAATTTCTGTTGTGCACTTTTTTTCGTCCTATTTATAAATGGCATCTTATTTTATTTATTAAATTATAATAGTATGAAATGGTTATATTATTAAAATGGGTTCTGCCATTAAACTTCTAACCCAGTGTTTGCATTGATGCCTGAGCAAAACCAGGAACGAACCTGAGGTTAGTCGGCACCTTAGTATGAATACTCACTGGAATACGATTCTCAAACCCTGCAGCTTGAATCAACTCGCTCGAATGGGTTATAATTATCACTTGTAATTATGTTTTATGTATCAGGTTATTGATTAATTATAATGAATTTTAATGAAATGGCCATTAAACATTTAATTTTAATTTTATTTTATTTAGAGATGCTATAACACAGCCATCAACACATAATAGTACCGTTATATTACGATGCGAGGTTGGGAATTGGTTTTTACAGAAACGAGGAAAATGTTTAAAAACCGATCGATAAAATAATATCTTTGTTGGAAATAATTGCGTTCATTATAAGCAACTAACGTTGACAGTGTGGACAATTGTTATTAGTTGAAAGTACAGGAGGCCGTGAGACAATATTAGTGATAAAATAGCGGCAAATACGTATTTATTGTTTTATATTGTTTCAAATAAAGTTCAGTTAACTTAAAATTCAGTGATTTGTTTCGTATAATGTGTATTAACACTACCTTTTGGATATGTTTTGTATATACATTGTCTGTGGTATACATAGAGGGCTGTGGTTTTACTTCCCACACGCGTTTTGCAATATGTAATATTACAGTATAGTTATATTATTACAGTATAGTTAATTATTTAGGTTGACATCCCCGAAATGTAGGGAGTTGAACTTCCAATCATGGTCGCCATTACTGTAAGTACAATAAAGCGCGCATCGGCCGCGGTAGACTAGTGGTTATGCTCCTTGCCTCCGGTCCCGAGGGTCGCAGGTTCAAACCCGGCCGGTGTCGATTTTTTTTATGGTAAAATCCAAGAAGCAAGTCCTCCGGGAGGGACTTTAAGGCGTGGGTTCCGAGTCTGAAGATTTTCAGGCTCGTAAAAGATTCTTAAGCCTGAATGAAAAGGCCTCTAAGCAAAATTTTAATTGTCCCGTCCTAGTACTACCTTGGTTTCCTAGATGTCAGTATTAGGCGGAACGCTGACCACGGAACACTCAAATGGCATCTATACAAAAACAAGTGTAACTAAATTAGTAAGGTTCAAATTCTTCCCTGTTGGGGGAGAGCGCCTAAATCTCTTTTAAGGGAAAACATGGGCTTACAAGAGACAATAAAACGCACTATCGCGCAAAAATTTAGTTTTCAGGAGTTGGTGCATTTTCATATTGTATGATGTATATTATTCATGCACGCAAATAGTCCCGCGCCGTAGTCGAGTGGTTAAGGCATGGTACTTAGGCGCAGAGCTACGGGACTTGCGCTAGTTTGAGTCTCAATAGGGGAAGAGATTTTCTCACGGAATTTCTGCAAGCATGGTACCTAACCAGTATCGTGAGAAATTTTGGTAGCTAGAATAAGTAGCGGCTCCAGGTTGCGAAAAACAGCTATAACAACTGGGACCCGACATGCTAACCCCCAGTCACCGCTGTACTGGAAGACTTTACCTTATTCGTTCTTAGAGTGATCCTAACTTGAACTAACGCCAATTGTATATTTTCGCCAGCGCCACAATTACTGTCACATTGACAGGGAGCACGTGTGAAGTATATAAGACATGTGGTCGTTGAATGGAGTAGACTACAAGAAAGCTGGTGAGATTTTTCACTGAAATTGTGAAATACATTTAAAATAAATATTTTATTTACCACCAGTCATAGGTTTGCCAGACTTGTGTTTTAAAAAACTAGATGGCGACAACAACAGAAGACTCTACACTTTCAGCCATTTTGTTGCATCAGAATCGACTGAAGCATGACTCAAATGCATCATCCTTATGTAATAAACTATTTTAATTTCTAATTAATGATTAGGCATGTTTTAGAATATTTTCTATATTTTGAATATTATTATTTTCATTCACGAAGAATAACAAGAAGGCCAAAGGACATATTTTCAATTTAATGAAGGGAACTACTTTTTTGCGTACTTACTGCATCTACATCGTACGTCGGTGTCCATAACTAATGAAAAGTGAGCAGGTCACATGGTTTTGTTTTGATGAGGATCACTTTAAGAACGGATAGCCTTTAAGAGCCTTCTGGGTCTATCGCACCATGAAGTTAATTTTAGTTTATGTAAGTAACTTAGTGAGAAACAGTATGCGGTGCCAGGTTGCGTCTCAAGATGTGATATTACCAGGACAGCCATGTTTTTGAGTAACCAAATATGCATTCAGAGTCATTAAATAAATTTCTGATAGTTGTTTTTTATTGGTAGAAGTTGCGATACGAAAAACGTAACAGTAAACCAATGTTTCACTTTTCACATACGGGACAATCCATATCAAATCGGACAGCAAAAAATCTTGCAATTTATTTTTTAATTTTATGTTTCCCTGAATATAGTGAATACATTTATAAACGTATTAATGGAGAAATTTAATTTTTATCATTTATAGGTTCGTAGTTATGATGATCTAAATTTATCGTAAATATGATAAACTAAAACGTTTACTAACTAATATTTCTGAAACAGTAAACAGCAAAAATTTGTTTCAAACATATTTGTATAGGTGATATCATGTAGTTTAAGGGTGTTATTTTTATAATTAGTATATTTTCATTTTCGGCGTCAATTTTCTGTTTTATGGCGGTTTACTGCAGTACATATCAAAAAATGAAAACGGAAAAAATACAGGATACTACTCACGTAATAAGGATTAATTTCCATCAATTAACTTTTTGGAGAATTGAATAGTTCAGACAATATAAATGTTTTTTATTCTATTTTCGTAAAAAAAACTCGCTGGTCCACGGCGCAGCAGATTCATTTCACAACCAAGGTCGCGCGCGTACTTTATTGAAAGAGCTTCATCAGAGACTTTTTCAACTGCCATTAAATCGAATACGGTAGATTATTATATGTTCTGCTTAATGGAACAGTACCGTAAATTTATAAAAGTGGCGATATTATAATTATTACGCAGTAGACATTTATTTATCAAATTTTATTGCTGAAGTGAGAAGTAAAGAGCTCTGTTACATTTACTGTGAATTATTAAACAAATTATTTATAACTAACTCACTCACTGGCTCTGTGGAACCTGTAGGTTCATTGCAGCGCTGACATAAGCTCTCCATACATCCCATCTCGAGCTAAGGTTTTCCAATTATCCCCTGTATAATCTACTTCCCTCAAATCATGTATAATGTTATTCTCCCACCTCATTCTTAGTCTTCCAACTGGGCGTTTTCCCTCCGGTTTTCCTACCAGAAATTTCCAAGCACCTCTTTCATCCTCTATACGTGCCACATTTCCTGCCCACCGCAGCCTACGAGACTTAACTGTTTTTATTATATCTGGCTTCCTATACAGATCACGTAGCTCACTATTTTGTAGTTTTCTCCATTCAGCTGTCTGTTCATCTCTTTTTGATCCAAAAATTTTCCTAAGAACTTTATTCTCAAATACTCGTAATCTTCTGTCCTTTTTTAAAACAGATTATTTATTTTGTTACGAATTTTTCATTACAGTTTAAATGTAATATTATATAATAACTATTTAGTCATTAATTGAATAAACTGGTATAAATTTTTATTATGTTATAATTACTAATTTCAGTCTTAAAATAACATTTTATTCAGTGTATTTTATTGTACCCTGATAACTTTGCCGAAATAGTATTGTTATAAGATATCACTTCCAAATAAAACCGAATGTTTTAATACTCGTACCATTTCCTACCAAACGATAATAATGCAATGTCAGCAAGTCTTCCTTAAACATCTGTTTTACATCAACAATTCTCAAGTTCAGAGTACATACTAGACAGTTGATTTACATCAGTGTGTTTGTTTAATGCATCTCGTCATTTTAAATGTCACAGTCAAATTAAAAATAATATCTTATTGTTTTTAACTAACAAGTTTACAGATCTACAAAGACTGAATGGTGAGTTAGAAGTTAAATATAATTTTAATTATGCATATATTAGTATACAATAGTTATTAAAAGTATTATGTGTTAATATATAATTTTACAATTTCTTAAATGTTTCTGGAATGAGAGAATAATCGTAGAGATATACATTTTGTGTTATAAAAGGAGAATAATGGGAAGTTTAGACATTAAATTAAATACTATAACAATAATTTAGCTTATAATAAAAGCTAATATTATCGTACATTTTAATATCATCTTAGATATGTCATGAGTAGGGGATGCAAGATCAGTAAGTGACACCAAGCCAATAAAATATATTTATACCTCTTAAATATTACTTGTAACAGCATGAAAATTGTTATAAATTATTATCGATAGCTTAACATTACTTACAATATTCAACATCAGACATTGGTGTAGGGTAGAAATACAAAATATTACAACACATTACAAAACTACTCTCTAGAAAATATTATTAATATGCCTACCAGCTTGAATTCGTATGTGCTTAGTAATTTAAATTAAACTATACATTAGCCAAAATCAGCACAAAATTAACCGCCTACTGAATATATCAATAAAGATTGTTAAATTTAATGACGTTTATTATGTAGCAATTTATTTCAAGCGCGAGGTTCTCCTACGTACCATAAATTTAAGACATGGGACTCTCAGATTTCCTTCCTTCTGGAGAAAGCTACATTCAAAATTGTTACGCCTTTAAAATGCCATTGATTCCTACCGAGTTTGAACCCGCGAACCTCGGAATCAGAGGCGTGCAGAGTAACCACTAGTCCACGATGATGATGATGTAATAATTGTAATAATGATAATAAAAATAATGTAATGATGATAATAACAATAAAAAATATTTGTAAGTGCGCAAAGGACTATTACCAAGTAGCTCCGTCATTGTTTATACGGGCGAGCAATCTTCACTCACGCTAAATGTATTGCGGGCAGTCTACACATAGGGATTTTAGGAAAAATAATTATTTTGGGTAGTTTCCTTTCAAGACTCCACTTTAATACTAATTACAAAAAATTAGCTGGTGTTCAGGTAATAATGTGGCACTTTTTGATTTTATAAAATTTTTGGTGAGGAAGTTCAATTGCATATTAATTGCATTTACGCCCTTCAGAAAAACGTAAATATTAAGATACTAATTTTCAAGCGATAGAGCATAAAATCATCTATAATATGATTATCTTTTCAAGTTGAGGGAATAGACATACTTCGAGAAATGTATTTTATAAAAGAGACTATTTAAAACAATACGATAAATTGACAGCTCTATTACTCTTTAATTACACCAAGCGAAGACTTGAAATTCGGTTCAGATATTTAGTATATCATGAAGTTTCACTGTAAAAAAAAGGTAAACTTTTAAAGATGTGAGTTCAATTTTCACAATTTTTTTGCCGATTTCGTATGGAATGTCCCATACTTCAATAAGACGATTTAAGTCATGCTCCAAGTGGGAGTCAATAATCAATCACATTACAATGCATTTTGTTTTACAACCATTGGCAGTCGTGTTTCACCTTGATATTTATCGAATTCTGTTTACCAAAATAAACAAATCTCCTCCTTTTTAGTATTCTGATCAAGTCAGAGCATTATTTTGCAGTGACTGACTCTCTAACTAATACGTTGAATATAGCAAATTTCCTTCGAACTACACATTTGATAACGTGTGTTCAATAATTGTGTTTTAAATAATGATTTTATGGAGTTTTTTTCCTAAAAAATTAATTAATAACCTATAATGTTGGTTATAATGTACAGTTTGATGTGCTTAAGTTTCTCTCCACTAGGGTGCATTCTTACAATATTGCGATCCTATTTGACAACTAAAAAATATGATCTAGTTGCAGATGATGTTCAAATAACTATATTCAAATAATGTCCACCGCTGTAGTCTCGAGGTAGCGTGCTGACTTGTCACGCAGCGGGCCTGTATTCGATCCTCGGTCGGGACAGTTTTTCTGGGTGAGGTTTTTATCGGGATTTTTCCTCACCTGTAATAATAATAATAATAATAATAATAATAATACTTTATTTATTCTGGCAGAGTTAAGGCCATAAGACCCTCTCTTCCACTCAACCAGTACAAATACAAATAAATATTCGACAAATATAGATATACACTGTACTAATTATAAACAGTTAAAGATACAATAAATGTAGCAATGTAAATGTCATGTACAAACAACATTTCATAGGGTAATAACAATAATGATACGATAATAATAATAATAATAGTAATAATAATAATAATAATATAAATGATACATTATACGGGAAACACCAATTAATATATATATCTTACACTGGATAATAATGAAGTCGAGTTTAGAGCAAATATAAATTTAGATTTCTTTTAAAAGATGCCAATGTCCGGCAGCCCCTTATTTCTTGTGGTAGGGAATTCCAGTTGCGAGAAGTGGAGATGGTATATGACATGGAGTGATGTGATGTCCTATGTTGCGGTATATTAAGTAAGAGACTATGTTGTGATCTTGTGTTTAAGTTATGGTTTGAGGATAGATACTGGAAACGGGATGATAAATAATTGGGAATCGAGGTATGTAGGATCTTAAATAGGAGAATTAGACAGTGCGATTTTCTTCTCTCTTTTAGATGTAGCCATGACAATTCGTGGAATAATGGAGAAATGTGATCGTATTTTCGAACATTAAATATGAATCTGATACACATATTATGGACACGCTGCAGTTTGTCCGACAATCCGTCACTTATGTCAGTTAGTAAAACGTCACAGTAGTCAAAATGCGGCATCACTAAAGTTTGGATTAAAATTCTTTTAAGAGTTGTAGGAAGAAAATGTTTAAGTCGCTTTAGGGAATGCATTATGGAGAAGATCCTTTTAGATGTTTGTTTTACTTGCTCATGCCATTTTAAATTAGAATCTAAGTAAAATCCCAAGTTTTTAACGACGTCGGTATAAGGAATTTGTTCATTATCTAATATGACAGCCGGCATATTGCCATTGTTTATGAGGTGTAATAGCCTTGGATGTCCGATAATTATTGCTTGCGTTTTGTTTACATTTAGTTTCAGCCCATATTGTCTGGACCATAAAGATATATGCCTGAGGTCATGTGTTTACTTTGTCAATATATTCATTAATTTCGTCAGGCCTAAAGTGTGTGTAAATCTGTAGGTCGTCGCGCGTAAAGATGATGCTTGCAGTTTTGTAGTTTCTTGGTCACGTCATTAATATAAATCGAGAAGAGAAGAGGAGCGAGGACGCCGCCTTGAGGTACCCCTTTCCTCACCAAGCGCCAGGAAGAAATGCGATTATTAACAGAAACTGATTGCTGACGATTAGTGAGGTAAGATGCAAACCAATCAAGGCAGTTTTCCGACAGATGTAGTGTCTTTAGTCTCGCTAGCATTAAGTCTATATCTACTTTGTCAAAGGCTTTGCTGTAGTCGAGTAGGACTATTGCGGTGAGTTTGCTTTTGTCCATTGAGTCTCTTATGTCCTCTACAATGTCAAGTAGTGCAGTACTTGTGTGATGTCCTGTTCTAAAACCAGACTGATGTTCATCAAGTAAGTCGTGTGTGGTGAGGTAGTCTGTTAACTGTGAGTGTATTATGTGTTCCAGTGCTTTAGATAAACAGGGAAGAATACTAATTGGTCTATAATCATCGAATGTTGTGGGAGTGTTTGATTTCGGTGTAGGACGAACTAGAGCCATTTTCCAGAGTCTGGGATAGGTCCCGGTCATTATAGAGGCATTAAAAATGTGGGTTATTGTTGGGAGAATAATGTCTATTATTTTTTGCAGGAGAGTTATTGTTATATTGTCTATTCCTTGTGCTTTAGATTTAATACGTAATACTGCTCTTTTGGCGTCATTAGGTGAGATATAGGAAAAAAAGAATTTGTCTCGGGTAGGTTGGGAATATGACATTAGTTCATCTATTGTCTGTTGTTTTTGTTGTGAGGTGTTGTCAGAAGGGAGGCGGGTAAAATGGTCATTCAACTCATCTAGTGGTAGGTCAGCTGTTTCTACCTGTAGTTTATTTTGACAGAGGCCTATTGATTTTAAATTTTTCCACATGTCAGCTGAGTTGGACATAGATTGTGTAATAATAGTATGGGCATATCTTAGTTTTGCATTCCTTACAGTCTGGTTGACTTTATTCCTCAGATGTTTGTATGTCTGTAAGTCTGTCAGTTCTTTGTTCCTCCTGTATTTCCTAAATGCTGCGTCTCTCTCTGTCATAAGCAAGCGGATATTATCAGACATCCAGGGTGCAGGTGGTCTGTTTATACGTCTAGTCTTGATAGGTGCGTGTTTGTCATACAATTGTAAAATCATGTCATTAAAATTTTCAACTTTCTCGTCTACAGTCCTAAGTGTCCATAAGTTGTTCCAAGGTAGTTTAGCAGCGTCATCAATTAATTGCGCATAATTTATATGTTTCAAGTCTCTGTATGTTACAAGTCTAGGTCTACGTTTAGAGCAAAGGAGTGAATATTCAATGTATATTAAGTCATGTGCAGAGATGCCTGGAGCTTCTATCTGTCCACTAGTTATAACTTTTTGAGGATTATTTGTTATAATTAAGTCTAGTAGTGTGTCAGAATACCTAGTATGATGGGTTGGTTCTGAAGGCAGTATTGTCATATTGCATGACTGGAACATTGTCTGTAATAGTATAGTGTTGTAAGAATTTGTGGCTAATAGATTAGTATTGAAGTCTCCTAGTACAATTACATGTTCATAAGATGGTATCAGATTTGGGAGTACTGTTTCAATGTCATGTAGGTGACCGACATTTGGGGGCTTATAAACTACTCCTAATAAACATTTCTGCATTTTCGCTCTAATTTCTATAAATAGGTATTCGGGTCGAGACGAGTATTCACTAGGCGAATGGGATACAATTTTTGGTTGTAGATCGGAACGTATATACATCGCCACGCCGCCTCCATTTTTCCCGACTCTGTCATTCCTAATCAAGGTGTAATTTTGCATGTTTACAAGAGAAGAAGGAAGGGTATTTTTCAGCCATGTTTCAGAAATTAAAATGGCATGCAGATTTAGTGTTGAAAATATAGTTTGGAATTCTCAGAAGTGGGACAGGAGTGACTGTGCATTACAATGTGTTATTTTGAGTGTATTGCTGTTCAAAGAGAAACGTGATTTTAAAAGGTCTGAGTGAGGTGGAAGGGTATGTTGAGATGGGGACAATGGGACTGTCAAAGACCGAAAAGGGGCTGCAGGTGCATTCCTTAAATGTATGGTTGAAATGTTACTAACTAAAACAAGAAAACGTAAATATGAAATATCAATTGGTGTTTAGTATATGAAGTACAAAATTAAATTAATAAAAAAATAGATTATACACGAAAAAATTAAGAAAAAAATGAACACAGTAAATAATTAATACTATTAAAAATAAATTACAAAAAGTAACGAGTTTCTGAGTTGATAATTATCACTCTGACCTGAGATCTGATATATGATTTATTCGCTTGTTTCTGTCTCCTACCTTAACAATGACAGAACCATCTTGGGTCCAGACATTGGTTACGCCATGAATATTTATAGCTTCGCGAAGTAACTGATGCCTAGCACTAGTAAGGTCCTCACGAATCGTAATTCCACTGCCTTTCAAATTCTTTTTATTTCGAAACACCTCACTTCGCTTACGGTAGGACACAAATTTAACAATGACAGCCCTAGGTCGTCCACCATCTGTTTTTCTACCTACTCGATGACTACGGTCAATGTCACTGACCTGGAGACTAACACCAACTTTTCTCTGCTACCTGCAAGGCGATGGCATCTGTGTCTTCATTTTCTTCCTCCGCAATACCAAAAATACGCACACACTGACGCCTTTGGTATTGTTCTAAGCTATCAATCTTAGATTCCAAAGTCACTATCTTGTTATCACGGTCCTGAATAGATTTATGGAGCTCACTGATTAAGGCGTGACTTTGCTCCAATGCCACTTTTAATTCTATAACCGCCGCAGCAACAGTCTCCTTTATTATGTTGGCAACACTTGACAGCATGGTAGCATCTTGTAGCGACTCTTGTAAGACACGCACCACTTCTTCTATTTCTATTTGAGTTATTCTTCTTGGGGCCTCATCTTATGAATTTAACTTAGCCAAATTGTTTTATATAACACAAACTATCAGTTACGATGTTTTTAAGCTACTTAGAATGTGTTCACACCTTCAAAATAATATGTTGGTCACGAGCGATACACAACACGTCTAGTCACTTTCCGCCATTAACAAAACGTGTAAGACAAATGTCAGGAAAATTTTAAGGCCCAAACGGTCCCCGAAATCATATGGCCATATCAATCATCATCATTCATATTCATCTTATCATCATCATCCTTCACCGGTGTGGAAAGCAACGGGAAGCTACCACACCTATAAATCCCTAGTAAAACTGCAAAGCATAGCATGAAAATGCTATGATTGCAGTGAAAGACCTGCCTTCGAGCAGAATTACTGTGGATGGATGGATGGATATTTAAATAATGATTTGTGAGTAAACAGCTTAATTTTATTCGTTAAATTTTCTAACAAATGCCACTCTTGATTTCCAAACCTCTAGATAAATTGGAAATCACTCATGACTTTACTTATATGAAACTAGTTATACTGTGGAATAACATAATTTTCGATAATTATAGTAAGGTCATGTTTTAGTTAGTAGGCGAGCCATTACGTTGCTTTACCTCATAATAGAAATACGTGCTGTTTATTTTATTTTACTCCAGATGTTACCAATAAAGCTGTTTCAGGTTTAAAGCTATTGGCAATATGGCGCAGTTATTACAAGTATTGATAGTTCGCGAAAGAAATAAAAGTTTTTATGGTTTCTTGAAAACTGTAAAAATCTGCAACTTTGTTGATACTGAGCAGAATTACATCAATTTTACAGTATGGTGGACATAGTAACGAATTAACAAGGCATGTGATTGTTTTATTCGAACATTGTGACATTCACAATTATTGTATAGCTGGCATAACTTGGCAGAGGGAGAGAGATGGAGATACAAAAGGTAGATCATTGACCACTTTAGTCCAGATATAAAAGAAAGAACCCACCCTGTTGTCAGTTTTCCGCTTCCCCCTTTCCTCTATTAATATCTGGCGAAGAAACACCGACAACACTGGTGCGAGTGAGAGAACCGATTACAGTTGTCTCATTCTACAAATTTCACGTAAAGTTAAACCAGAGAGACTATAGTTCGTTACTTCCAAATATTCAATGAGCCTGTTTTCTGTTCCTCGTGGACGATTCAAGAGGACTAGCTAATTCCATTCTCGCCTCTGGTTTCGAAGATCCACGAGTTGTAATTTCGCCGCAGTCAATTGATATATTACTAATAGAATTAAAGGTAACTTTTTCGCACTATAGGTCTTGAGAGGCCCTTGAGGTAGTAGGAGGTTGAGGCTTCCACCTTTCTTGACAACGTGACGATCGCCTTTATCCTCAAAATACACGCCTAGTACTTACTTTCGTTAGAGACTGAGTCAACCGCAGACCAAGATGCTATCAGAAGGTTTAGGCCAGTATAAAAGCCATATCCCCATCTTGAAATCACGACCTTATTGCACAAATCAACTACGCTAAGAGTGTTTTTTTTATATATATATTTTCCTTAATACAAAGATTTTTCTTCAAGTTAAGTATCTTTAGACTGCAATGGGCAGGACATGTGGCACGTATGGGGTATGAAAGAAGTGCATGGAAGTTTCTTGAAGGAAAACCAGAGGGAAAACGCCCAGTTGGTAGAAAGAGATTGAGGGGGGAAAATAACATTATCCATGATTTTAGGGAAGTAGATTATACAGGGGATGATTGGAAAACGTTAGCTCAGTATAGTGGTGTATGGAGAGTTTATGTCAGCTCGACCATGAACCTACTGGTTCGTTGGTGCCAGTGACTTAGTTAGTTAGTATTATATATATATATATATATATATATATATATATATATATATATATATATATATATGTATGTATGTATGTAGTCCACCGCTGTGGTCTCGAGGTAGCGTGCTGCCTTGTCACGCAGTGGGCTCCGGTTCGATCCCCGGTCGGGGCAGTTTTCCTGGGTGAGGTTTTTATCGGGGTTTATCTTCACCTGTCTGACAAATGTCAGGAAAACTTTAAGGCCCAAATGGTCCCCGAAATCATATGGCCATCATCATCATCCTTATCATTACCATCATCATCATCCTTCACCGGTGTGGAAATCAACGGGAAGCTACCACATCTACAGTTCTCTAGTAAAGCTGCAAGCATAGCATGAAAATGCTATGGTTGCAGTGAAGGACCTGCCTTCAGGCAGAATTACTATGGATGGATATATATGTAAATGTATATATATATATATATATATATATATATATATATATATACCTATATGTACCAGACATTGCACAGCTCATATTAAATTATATCTCCAAATATTTCAATAATCTGTATTTTTACCTGGTATACCAACACTTTGAACAGAATATTCAACATTTCCTTGCCAAGCTTCTTTAGTCTACCGCATCGTTTTCTTTCATTTAGTTCCAGTCCATTTTTTAATTTAGGAATCCTTTCTCCATTCTCCATTTTTGTATATGTCCGGATCGGCATATAATAGTATGAATGATAAGTGCAGTTTTCTTTGGGGAAGTTAAATAAAGTAATATTCCCGTGTCCTACATTTACGGCACATAAAATAATATGCTACTGAACAAAATTTTTCGATCATTTCCAGCTATATTTTAATTCAACGAAGATCTGAGTTGTTGAAAAATGTCGTTAAATAAAATTCTAATTGTGGAATTTAGGCTTTCACGGCCGGTAATCATAATGTTATGTGGCCGTAGTCTGTAGTTGGTATTTATTCCAGAAGTTTCTCCCTCGGCTGCGGAGGGCATCTTCAGTGGCGAATGCTTCTTGGTGATGTTACCTTGTACTGTAGTTGGGCTTTCTTCTTCCGTAGTGTGTCCAGACGTCTAATTCGTAAATAACTCTCTTTCCTGTAGAGGCGTTTAATTGTGGAATGCAGGCTTTCACGGCCGGTAATCATAGTGTTAAAAGATTCCTCAGTTGAGGGAAAATCTTCTGGAGGAAATACCAGTTATAGACATGGTCACATAGCCCGGAATCTTTTAACATTATAAAATTCTTCTTTTTTTTTGCCTTTAATAAATTTCCGACATGTAAAATAATCTCAAGTCTGGAATAAGATCCCTCTGAGCAAAATTGGTCAGCCATTCCATGACCAGATTTGAATTACGACGCTTAGCGAGTTAAGATATTAAATAAGTTAAATATGTAATAGTACATTACGATGCTAGGTTGCAAAGTGGATTTTACAGAAGAAAGGAAACGTTTAAAAACCGAGCGATAGCGAGGTTTTTAATGTCCAAGATTCTGCAAAACAATTCACAAACGTGCGTTGTGCAATATGTTTTGCGCAATGATGGTTTAAAAATAATATATAATAGTAAAATAATAACATCTTTGTTGGAAATATTTGCGTTAACAGAGAAGGCAATGTTTATTAGTTGAGACTACAGCAGGCCGTGACACCAATCATTCATAAAATGGCGGCAAGTACGTATTTATTGTTATACATTGTTTCAAATAAAGTTTAGTTCATTTAAAATGCACGATTTGTTTCGTATAGTGTATATTAACACTACCTTTTGGATATATTTTTGTATATACATTGTACGTAATAGGCCTATATATAAAGGGCAGTGGTTTTACTTCCCGCACGTGGTTTGTAATATGTAATATTATAGAGCAGTTATTTAGGTTGGCAAACACGATATGTAGGAAGTTGAATTCAACCATGGTCGCCATTGCTGTAAGTACGACTACGATTGAAAGTTCAACTTCCTACATATCGGGGTTGCCAACCTAAATAACTCTACTGTAATAAATTAACTATACTGTAATATTACATATTACAAACCGCGTGTGGGAAGTAAAACCAATGCCCTCTATGTATACTATGTACAATGTATATACAAATAATATCCAAAAGGTAGTGTTAATATACATTATACGAAATAAATCACTCCATTTTAAATTAACTGAACTTCATTTGAAACATAATAAAACAATAAATACGTACTTGCCACAATTTTATGACTAGATTGTTGTCATGGCCTCCTGTTATTTCAACAAATAAACATTGCTCACACTGTTAACGTTAGTCAGTTGTATAAAATGAACGCAAATATTTCCAACAAAAATGTTAATATTTTACTATTTATTACTTTGAAAACACTATCGCGCAAAAAAATAATGTACAACGCATGTTTGTGAAGTGTTTTACAGAATCTTCGAAATAAAAAACCCCGCTATCGCTCGGGTTTTAAACATTTTCCTCGATTCTGTATAAAACCACATCCCAATTTCGCATCTTAATATATTGTTTTCTCGTTTACCTCTCTTCCTTTTCGTACTGAATCACCCTGTTGAGATATTTGGATAATTGTTATGTGTACTTATAATGAGTCTCAATTTATATCGTTAGCATGTGCAATGTGCGCCATAATGAATGAAATATGATACAAATGCAATCTACATAAGAGTCACGTGTTTAGTAGCTTTCCAAATTAAGAGGGACGAGAGCAAAATAAATTTTCGTAAAGCGGATTAATGGTTATACCATAATTTTGCATTGAAATAATGATATGATTAGCGAAAACGTACGTTGCGCAACAACATTAGATGCTTTGTTTCATACAGTCTGATTCAAAAGGTTGTTCCCAACAGAAAAACTGTCTAAAAAGCATGAGTAGAAAGAGCAACTTTCATTTCATCCGTTATTTGGATTACGATATAATCTGTCATTAAGCTGTTTAAGCTCCCAAATTAAGTACAAATTCTTCTCTCTTAAATTTCTGGATTACCGTAAATAATGAAATTGAGTTCATTTTTTTTGTGACGGTACTCCAACTGCATGGAACACTGGATTTATAGATATTTTCTCCAAAGTCAGATAATTTCGAATGTTCTATGCAAATCATTGTTTCTAAACTGGCCGTCTGCTGAGAGTAACATTCATAAGTGAGCCACAATTTTCTAAAGATAGTCACAATTTTGTTGGTGGTTTCACATGTAGTGTAATAATAATAATAATAATAATAATAATAATAATAATAATAATAATAATAATAATAATAATAATAATAATAATAATAATAATAATGTTTATTTATTCTGGCACAGTTAAGGCCATAAGGCCTTCTCTTCCACTCAACCAGCACAAATACAAATAAATATTTGACAAATATAGATATACACTATACTAATTATAAACAGTTAAACATACATTAAATGTAGCAATGTAAATTTCATGTATACAAACAACATTTTATACGATAATAACAATAATAATACTTACGATAATAATAATAATAATAATATATTATTATTATAGTATAAATATGATGAATTATACGAAAAACACCAATTAATATATGTACCTTACACTGGGTGATGATGAAGTCGAGGTTAGAGCAAATATAAATTTAGATTTCTTTTAAAAGATGCCAATGTCCGACAGCCACTTATTTCTTGTGCTAGGGAATTCCAGTTGCGAGAAGTGAAGATAGTATATGACATGGAGTGATTTGATGTCCTTTGTTGCGGTATATTAAGCAAGAGACTATGTTGTGATCTTGTTGTTTAAGTTATGGTTTGAGGATAGATACTGGAAACGAGATGATAAATAATTGGGAATTGAGGTATGTAGGATCTTAATTAAGAGAATTAGACAGTGCGATTTTCTTCTCTCTTTTAGATGTAGCCAAGACAATTCGTGGAATAATGGAGAAATGTGATCGTATTTCGAACATTAAATATGAATCTGATACACATATTATGGATACGCTGCAGTTTGTCCGAAAATCCGTCACTTGTCAGTTAGTAGAACGTCACAATAGTCAAATTGCGGCATCGCTAAGGTTTTAATTAAAATTCTTTTAAGAGCTGTAGGAAGAAAATTAGTGTGTGTGTGTGTGTGTGTGTGTGTGTGTGTGTATATATATATATATATATATATATAGGGCTAATCTATGGTTTCAGGGGATAAAATGTTTTGAAGTAATCCGTCAACAACTAGAGTTGGTTCAAACTATCTGTGATTTTCTCAGACAGGTGAGGTGATTCACAATGAATGGAGGTCATATGGAACACTTGCTGTGAAGAATATAATTATCCGGGGCTATAGGTGACAATAGCTGCTCGTGCAATACAAATTTATAGTGTCATAGTGGTGGTAGACAATATCATAACTTGAGATATTAAATTTAGGAACCACGTTCATAGATATATTTTTTATCCGTGATATATCCTGTATAAATATTGAAAGTTTTTATACCTGAGCATACAGTATATATATCTTACTTTAAGGGAGAAAAGGAGATTACAATTATTTGAGAATAAAGTACTTAGGAAAATTTTGGACCAACGAGAGATGAACAGACAGGTGAATGGAGAAGACTGCATAACAATGAACTACATGGTCTTTATAGGAAGCCAGATATAATAAGAACAGTTAAGTCTCGTAGACTGCGATGGGCAGGACATGTTGCACGTATGGGGAATGAAAGACTTGCATTGAAGCTTCTTGTAGAAAAGCCAGAGGGAAAACGCCCAGTTGGTAGACCAAGAATGAGGTGGAGAATAACATTTACCATGATTTGAGGGAGGTGGATTATACAGGGAATGATTGGAAAGCATTAGCTCAGGATAGGGATGTATGGAGGGCTTGTGTCCGAGCGGCCATGAACCTACTGGTTCGATAGTGTGAGTGAGTAAATAAGTATATATATATATATTTTTTAAAAATTGCTTAACTGTTATGTTAGCCGCGAGATGGCAGTTGGAACAAATTTCCGCTACCTCTTGTGTGAATTGAGAATACTACATGTATAAGAAAATTGTATGCTTGTATTGGAATTGTTGGGTAGCTCAGTTGGTTAGAGCGCTAAAGGTACAGACTTTAGAGACTCGAGTTCAAATCCCGACTCAAGCATTCTTTTTTCTTTTCATATCATATATATATATATATATATATATATATATATATATATATATATATTCCAGGGTTGTAAGGGGTAGGGATGTGTGTATAACCTCTCCTACCCAATTCTCATCCTCACCTTCTCGTGGTACAACCCGTTTTCACAAACGAGGCTCTGAGGACCGAGTCACGGCGGTATAACCGTTCCATCAGGTACTGAGTAAATGCGGTATCCTAATGTCTGTCCAGAGACTAAAAGGTAGCAGCCCTACCACTGGACTACTTAGCGTCGTGCCAGTAACCTGTCCTAAGGAACTTCAAAACTACTTTCAAGTCTCAACACGAAAAAACCCAGAAGGAATTGAAATATGACGACCCTCAGCAAAGAAATATGGTTAAAAGAAAACGGCACAATGATATTGTAAGATATGCAACCTGGAATGTCCGAAGCATCCATGAAAAAGAAGAGGAACTAGACAGTATATTTAAAAATAGAAACATTGATATTGCAGTAACTACAGAAACTAAGAAGAAACTCAAAGGAACGAAAGAAACACAAAATTATGTACAAATATATAGCGGTGTCGACAGGAAAACCCATTGACAAGCTGGAGTAATGATTTGGATTAATAAAACCATATGAAATAAAATTCAACACTACACTTACTGGAATGAAAGAATATTAGAGCTTCGACTGAAAATTAATTGAGGTAATTTGACAGTTCTTGGTGTATATGTACCAGAGGAAGGCCGTGAAGAAGACTATGAAGAATTTTATAAAATATTACAAGAAATTTATAGAAAAATTAATAGAAATTCTCATAATAGGAGATTTAAATTCCAGAGTGGGCAATGCTCAAGTCAACAATAATATTGGAACATTTGGCGAACCAACCAGCAATAGGAATGGGACAAGATTAACAGATTTTGCTATCTGCAATGAACTGAAAATTACGAATACCTTTTACAATCAGAGAAACATACATAAATATACCTGGCATCGTCAGGACTCAAAATCAATCATTGATTATTTCATTGCAAATAATAAGATTTTTAAATTGTTTCTCGATGTCAGAGCCTACAGAGGGTTCAGATCACTACCTAGTAGAAGCAAGAATAAGATTTCCACCAAGATGGTTAAAAAAGAAGAAACAACAACAGAGCATAGAACAAAAGTACAAGGTAAAATTATTTTATGATGACAGCATTAAATGGTTATATTCGAGAAGAATTCAGCAATATATGGCTACAACTCCAGAAAGTAATGATGTCGAAGAAGAATGGAAAAACATTAAAATGATAATTCAAAATGCAGCTAATGAAACTTTAGGAAAAGTAAATATACAACAAAGAAGAAATAGAACTCTAAAAATCTGGGATGATCAAATAAAACAATTGATTGAAGAAAAAAATGCAGCTTATAAAAAATATTTGAACACAAAGAAAGTAGAAAATGAAATAGAATTCAAACGCTGTAGAGCTATTGTTAAGAGGGAAATAAGAAAGAGACATAGGAAAACATGGTTAAATTTTGTTACACATTTAGAATCAGATTTGCATAAGCTCCAACCTAATGCCTTCAAAATATTAAAACATTTGAATAAAGATATTAAAGAATCTACCAAAATTAATTGCGGAGTAACAAAAGAAGATTTTTTCAATTATTATAAAAGTCTTTGGACTGACAATAGCTATGAAGATACAATTTTCCGAAATAATAATGAGGCAGATTCCATAATATCATTGGAAGAATTGAACAATAGTTTAAAGAAATTAAAAAATGGGAAGGCAACTGGCACAGATGGCTTGAATTCTGAATTGTACAAATATGCAGGCAAACAGTTCCATGAAAGACTGTTGTCCTTCTTTAATAATGTATTCAAAAATGCAGATATACCACAAGAATGGAAGACAAGCATTGTTATACCCCTGTTCAAGAAAGGAGACAAGAGAAAAATGGACAACTATAGGGGAATCAGTTTGTTAAACACATGCTACAAAATTTATGCAGACATTTTAAATGGAAAATTGAAAAGTTTCAGTGAAAAATTCCTTATGGAATGTCAAAATGGATTTAGGAAAGGACGATCTTGTATTGATTCAGCATTTTCTGTTAAACTATTGCTTGAAAAAAAGAAGAGAATTCAACTTAGAAACACATTTTGCTTTCATAGATTTTGAAAAAGCATTCGACACAGTCAAGAGATCAAAACTCTTAAATATATTGGAAGACAGAAATATACCAAATTTACTTCGGCAGAACATACAAAATATTTACAAAGACAACACCATAAAGATTAAATTAAATAACAGATTTTCTGAAGAAGGAATTATAAATCGTGGTGTGAGACAAGGCTGCCCCCTATCCCCAACACTCTTTGCAATTTATATCAATGAAGTAATATGTTGCTGGAACAAAACATATAAATTTGGAATAAGAATATCAGAAAATAGAAAATTAAACACCCTATTGTTTGCAGATGACCAAATAATAATAGCAAATTCCGAAGATAATCTACAGAAAGGTCTGTATGAACTTAACAAAATTACAGAAGAATATGGATTAAAGATATCTGCAGAAAAAACAAAAATTATGGCATTTCAAGGTGTAGATCCTGTCAGAAGTAAAATTGTACTGGACAATAAAATTTTGGAGCAGGTGAATAATTTTACATATCTAGGATGCAATATCTCATATGAAGAAGAAAAGGATGTAAATGCAAAAATATCTAAATTTTTAAGAATTTTAGGGTTAATAAATTCTATCTTCAAGCCACAGTTAGTCCAAAAGCATTCAAGACTGAAAGTGTATAAAACACTGGCTCTTCCAACTCTTTTGTATGGTAGCGAAGTATGGACGTTGAAACAGAAGGATATACAGAGACTTAGATCTGCTGAAATGAGATATCTTCGGAGGACTGCAGGATACACACTACTAGATCACAAAAAAAATGAAGACATCTTAGAAGAATTATACATGGAATCTTTAGAAAACAAAATTTCTGATTATAAGTCAAGATGGATACAACATGTTCATCGAATGGAAGATCACAGAATACCCAAACTAATGTTAAGATATCAACCTGCAGGAAGAAGAAGACCAGGACGTCCACTCAAAAGGCTTCTGGATGGTGTTTCTCTTGAAGCCGAAACAGGTCAACAAATGGCCTAAATTCGTGAATGTACTATGATGATGATGATGATATATTCCATTCATATAGTTCAGTTCTGGCTTTTGTAGCCCCATTTGAAGGGTCATTGTTGCATGGTGCGTTAAGAGGGGAGGGCGATTTGCAGGTACTCTCAGCAACTATAATGTTGCCATTGATTCTCCGGCCTTGACATTTTCACGACAGTTTTGCCGATATGGATATTCAGTGGGAGTGGCCGCTTCATGTATGCGGTTAGTAGACATACAGCTGACAACATCTCAGCAATTTCAAACCTTTTACTAGCTCGCTGTAGCTGCGTCAAGAACAGTGATTGATTGTGCCAGACATCTACACCCACAACAACAATTATCTTATTGGAAGTAGAGGGCGAATTCTCCCTTTTTCCATCGTATAACCTGAACTTTAGAGCCGGAGATATGGCGGCTGGGGTATACACTCAGTTTTAAAAACATAATAGTTTCTACACGTTGATTTTTTTTTATCTACTAGTTGTATGTTAGTGAATACCTAATTTTGTCACATATTTTGAGTGTTCATTATAGAATACTGTTATTTTTATAAAAATTATATTATTATTATTATTATTATTATTATTATTATTATTATTATTATTATTATTATTATTATTATTATTAAAGAAACCGCTGTGATCTCGAGATAGCGTGCTGCCTTGTCACGCAGCGGGCCCGGGTTCGATTCCCGGTCGGGACAGGCTCCTGGGTGAGGATTTTTTCGGGTTTTTTCTCACCTGTAAGACAAATGTCAGGAAGCTTAGGGCCCAACGGTCCCCGAAAGTCATCCGGCCATCATCATCATTCTTATCATCCTTCACCGGTGTGGAAAACAACGGAAAGCTACCACACCTATAATTCCCTACTAAAGCTGCAAAGCATAGCATAAAATGCTATGATTGCAGTGAAAGACCTGATCTCGGACAGAATTACTATGGAATGGATGGAATTAATAATAAAATGTTTTTTGCATGGCTGCTACTTCCCTCCCCTACTCGGCAATGCCCCCTCCTGTCACATGCCTTACGATTCACCAAGACGGCTACAGAACTGAACTAACTTTTTTTTTTTTTTTTAGGATTTACAAAGACGATTTCTTTCATATTCATAACGGTTAGCTTGTCTGACTAGTATCCAAGGAGAATTGGAATCTATTTCCGACTAATAGATACACAGCGTACAGGAAATGGGCTACATGAGGAGAAGAATCTGACAACTTACGTCATGTAAACAAAAGAGGAATAAAGTAAACCCAGACAGTTGGAAATGCAAAAATAAAGTATACATGTGGTCTTATTCAATCTACCTCAAACTGTGTGACATGTGGAAAATTTTAAAATCAATAGGGTTCTATTAAAACAGACTGCAGGTAGAAGCTTTATACTGCTACTAGACGAGTTGAATGACCATTTTGTATCTCCCTTTCCCGACAGCAACAAAACAAACCTCAAAATAAACAACAGACAATAGATGAACTTGCAATATACATTTCCCGTTGGAGGCAAATGATTCTTTTTTTTTAACATTTCACCAGATGACGTTAAAATCGCAGCGTTACGTATTAAATCTAATGCCTAAGGTATGGACATTAAAGGAGAACTCTCCTACTAAACGTAATTCTCCGGACGATTGCCCACAATTTGTAACAACTCCAAAATAATTATCCTAAAAAGTGAAGTGATCCCACAACAGGCCCGGAGGCCCTTGGGGTAGTAGGAGGTTAAGGCTCCCACTTTTTCTAGCCAGTCGGCACTTTATGTCAGCCGGGTTGTCAGCCCTGAGTGACGGCCGCCTTTACCCCCAGAATAAGCGTCTGGTACTCATTTCCGTTAGAGGCTGAGTTGATCCCAGGGCCATAGTGCCGCCAGAGGGTTTGGGTCAGTTTAAAAATCTTGACCTCAACGGGACTTGAACCCTAGACCCTCCTGCTTGTAGCTCGGTGCCTTAACCACTATGCTACGGCGTGCCCCACAGTTTGGAAAATTAATCTACTCGTAATTTCTCCAAAACTGAAATTAAAGACATCACTAAAAGGCTTCTCACGTCTAGAAAATAGCACTGCTCCTATGGAGCAATTCTTGCTAGTAAACGTATCCTTTTACATGAAATATATCCATCATCAACATCAGCAGCAGCATCAAGGATTAAACCTGTTGGGAGACTTGAAAGTATAAATATTGATGTCACCAAGAGTAAGTTACGTATCTGATGGGGTTGCCATCTACGACTCGATATCAAGCCGTCTGCTGTATTCATGTCAACAGAAGGGTACCTCTTCCACTCTGCTGACCATTGAGGATTTTCTCCTTGTTACCCCGGAGATGGGTCTTCACATTTGTCTCCTGAAGAATAGGTGCCTCTTCCGAGTAGTTGTACTATCCGTTGATGTCTTCACCTGTATCCCTGGACAGGGGCTCTCGTTATACCCCGAGAGACTGGGTCCTTGACAGAACTTTGTCATGAGTAATGCCACAAGTGATTTCAAAATTATCGATAAATTAACGACTCACGAAGTGAGGAGTGAATTTATCTAGAACATTTGGAAATCAACACTGGCATTTGTTAGGACTATTTAACGAATAAAATGAAGCTGTTTACTCTCAAATCATTATTTAAATATAGCTATTTTAAAATATTTATATATTTAATGTAAACGGCTATGTTTGAAAACAAATGAGAAACGATTGGTACGCTTCATTTGCTTATGTTGTTCGTCACTGCAACCAGATCATATTATTTATTGCCAAAAAATGCGCTCTAGTGGAGAAAAAATGAAATACATCAAACTGTATATTAATTCATTTCTGATGTCCTATGATGTAAATATGACAATTATATTTATCTGGGAAAAATACATTTAAGAAAGTGTAGTCAGTGGTTTCTTTTTTTGGTGGTATAATCAATTGCTACAAATGTTTTATATTAACTCCCGCATGCGGTATGTGTTGACATTCATGTACTATATATACAATCTGGTAGCCGTATTTGTTAGAGGGTTAGTCACTGCAAAATAATTCTATGACCTATTAAAATTGTTAAAAAGGAGGTGCTTTCTTTGTTATGATAAACTTTAGTTGGTAAATTCTAAGCGAAACACGACTGTGATTGGTTGTAAATAAAAAATCATTGTAATGTGATTTGTCATTGACACCCATTTGGGGCATGAGTTAAATAGTCAGTAGTAATTAGTGTTCACCCCCGCGACGAGAACGCGCCTGTCAAGAGTTACCCAACTGCATATAGTTACAGCATTCCCCCCCCCATAGGTGTTGGACCGGGTTAATAGCCTTGTATATTTCAGATATTTATTAGTTAATTCATTTTACATAAATTATTAAGTTAATTAGTGTCACTTATGAATTTTACAAAAAAAGTAGGTGCCCGATTTATGAAATAATGTCATTATGCAACGTATAATTATCATATAATTATTTAATAAATTTAGGGGTGAGCTCAATTATCGGAACAGCGGCTAGCGGAGATGCCATTGAACCAACCCCTTTCAACGAAATTTGTTTCGTCACTTACAGCTGTGGTCAAAGAAGAGAATACGCAACTAATTATCACGTGTGGTTTAATCAGTGAGAATTTTCTGAAACTACTAGCCTTTCTGTGGTCACAATGTATAAAATTTCGATCGTTAATATTGTTCTTTAGTAACCATGTTAGAATGATCACGATTTACATTTTAGTAGTAGTCGTGAAGATAATTGTGCCGCAAACGTATGTTGTTACTGTACTTACGCTAGAAGGAGAAAAGGGAGAAATATTTCCATCTCCGTCACATAGTCTACGGCGTCAAGTGGCAACAGCGTTCCCATAACAACATTACTATTTTCTAGACGTGACATACCCTTAAGACACAACCACTGAAGATTACAGATCTATTAGTATTATTCCCTATTGTATTATATTTAGAGGTAATGATTTAGAATATTGGAGACGTCAGTTATTACCGGAAAGATTTCTAAATTCAAATCGGGAAAGATTGGCATGCTACGAGTTATTGGTAAATCCAGAAAATTGGATAAACCTCGGTAAATTTCTGGACAAAACGCGGAAAATAAGGACAACACTCATTCATGAATAAATATATCTTATCAAAATGCAATACCATTAATTCTTAACAATTATATATACATTAATTAGTGTATAATGCTATTGTGCTATTATTTAATTGTAATACTATTGTGTTTTCTTTATGTAATTGTAATGTTAATGTTTTTTTAGTGTACAATGCTATTGTGTTATTATTTAATTGTAATACTATTGTGTTTTCTTTATGTAATTGTAATGTTATTGCTTTTTTTGTTGTTTACTTTTCTTTACACTAGTAGCAATTTTTACTTTATTGTAACGGACTGTCAACAGCACATACGGCTTACTGCCCATGCGACCCATATTTGTAAATAATATTGTAAATATCTTACTTTTTGTCTAATAAAGTCCTACTACTACTACTAGTACTACTACTACTACTACTACTACTACTACTACTACTAGTAGTAGTAGTAGTATATTTAGAGCTAGGATTTTTATGTACTAAAAGGTAAGATTGCAACATTGTATAATGAGAACTTAGACTTATGACTGTCTTTTGTTTTGGTTTCTCACATAAACAGTTGAATAGTATAATGAGAATATGATTTTTGACTGTCTTTTATCTTGTTTCGCACATAAACAGTTGAATAATATGTACTATCTGAATTGCAACCTTATCTTTTATTACATAAAAAATCCTAGCCCTAATTACAATACACTCACAATTAACAGACTATATCACTGTATATCCTATGACTTACTAGAACAACAGTATGGTTTTAGAATGGAATGTCACAGAAATACTGTACTTCTCGAAATCAATTGCAGAAAACATTAGAAACTCAATAAACGAACCTGAACGTACTGCAATAATTGTACTGGACTTTATCACAACCTTTGAGACAATAGACATAGACTTTCCGTTAACTTACTTACGAATTAATGTATATTTTTCGAGGTCATTAATCGGATCGTTGCCGATGACATTTAAGCCCATTTTTTAGCCCTAGAACTTCTAGAGAGTGATGATTGAGATTAATATCGACTCCATAGATTTCAGAGTCGCTAAAATGATTGGTGGAGTTCCAATGTTACTTAAAACTATGTTTTCAACTCTTGGACTTCTTAGGGGAATGAAACGGGATGGCATGTAAAAAATAACCGAAAATGGTGTGTTTATAGTCAAATCCATAGTTTTTGAGGTCGCTTAGATTAATAATGACACTCCCAATGTCATTTAAGTCCACGTTCAGCCCCCATTGGCACAGGGGTAAGAGGAGGTGAAAAATAAAATGTCGATTTTGACCAATATTAGTATCGAATTATTAGTTTTTAAGGTCGCTAAGTCGATTGATTGCAAAAAGATTGGGTTAAATGAATACGATACCGGCCATTTCAGCTGATCTACTTCATCATAAGTAATCCCACGAGTGATTTTCAAATTGATTGATAAATTCACGACTCACGAAGTGTGTTGGCATTTGTTAGGACTATTTAACGAATAAAATTAAGCCGTTTACTCACAAATCAGTATTTAAATATAGTTATTTTAAAATATTTATTTATTTTATGTAAACGGCGATGTTTGAAAACATATGGGAAACGATTGTTACGCTTGTTCTGCAACTAGATCATATTATTTATTGCCAAAGGATCGCAAATATTGTAAGAATGCACCCTAGTGGGGAAATGTATCACCTACATTATATGTATTAATTAATTTCTGATGTCCTATGATGTAAATATATCAATTATATTTTTCTGCAACGTTATATCCTGGGAAATAATTCGTTTAAGAAAATGCAAACAGTGGTTTTTTTTTTGGTTTTTTTTTGTGGCATAATTAATTATCTCCCGCATGCACTATCAGCTGACATTCGTGCACTATATATATATATATATATATATATATATATATATATACAATATGGTAGCCGTATTTCTTAGAGAGTCAGTCATTGCAAAATAATGCTATGACCTATTCAGAATGTTAAAAAGAAGGAGCTTTCTTTAATATGATAAACTTCTTTGATAAATTCCAGGTGAAACACGACTACGATTGGTCGTCATTAAAAAATCACTGAAATGTGACTGTCATTGACTCCCATTTGGGGCATGAGTTAAATAGTCTATATAATTTATACCATTCATTATCATCATCATCATAAACTTATTAGTGTAGGTCGTTTAAGCCTGTCCCTATGAGTTCTCAAGATATGGATGGTCAATCCATCCTAATAATAACCGTGTTCCATGTATACTTTTATTATTCCTTAATATTTTAAACTTTCTTTACCAAGCCACTTACTTTAATTATAGGTTATTATTATTATTATTACTATTATTATTATTATTATTACTATTATTATTATTATTATTATTATTATTATTATTATTATTATATCCACCACTGTGGTCTCGAGGTAGCGTGCTGCCTTGTAACTCAGCGGGCCCGGTTCGATCCCCGGTCGGGGCAGTTTTTCTGGGTGAAGTTTTTATCGGGGTTTTTCCTCACCTGTAACGCAAATATCAGGAAAACTTTAAGGCCCTAACGGTCCCCGAAATCATATGGCCATCATCATCACCCTTATCATTATCATCATCATCATCCTTCACCGGTGTGGAAAGCAACGGGAAGCTACCACACCTACAATCCCCTAGTAAAGCTGCAAGCATAGCATGAAAATGCTATGATTGCAGTGAAGGACCTGCCTTCGGGCAGAATTACTATGGATGGAGTATTATTATTATTATTATTATTATTATTATTATTATTATTATTATTATTATTATTATTATTATTATTATAACCAATTGCTTTGATAATTTTGAATTTATTTAATTATATTTTGAGCTTTTAATTTATCATGTGTTTCTTTGTTTGTCAATTTTCGTTAAACCTAGGAGTGGATGTAAACATCTCATCTGTGCCGCTTGCAATTTTGATTTGATTTTATAAACCATTCATTATGTTATTATTAAATATACCGAAATTCAAAAAAAAAAATATAAGGTCTATATAATTAAGCGAATGGAGAACTAACACCAAATTGAAGGAGAGGTACAAAAAAAGTTGTGTCACGCAAGACCTGTGTAAACTAAGGGAATTCTTTATCAAATAAAAATTATGGACCGTATTTTGCTGATTTACGGAATGTAGCGTATATTTTATTTAGTTTGTATATATCTAGTTACGTTGCGATAAAACGAATACGTCGTCCTTTAGAGCGAATTTTAAATTACAGCTTTTAGGTAAACACCCACTCCTGGTGAATTTTGCTGATTTTTTAAGAATACTTTCTTTTTTTCATTTTATTTTAATAACATATACCTAGTTTAGTAGCGAAAAATCAACAATTGCTGCCGTCAGATCGATTTTTAAGGGGATTGATGGGTGAAATTTTCGACATTTTCTGTCAAATTTAGCATTTTTTGTTTTTTGTATTATAAAATTACTACGTACCCTAAAGTATAAGTTGACGACGTTTGTGTCCTATGGCGCTTGTAAGTCTCCCTAATGACTGTAGGAGGGCATGTATGCTACATTATAATTTAACTGCATGCAAACTTTCAAATTGGCTTTTCCACACTTTTATTTTCATTGTATTTCAATACATTCAAATCAAAATAGCATTGACAAATTTAATGATAGAAGCACGAAATTTTAACTGCATGTCCCACACACTTAGGCTAATACTTCTATCTATGGATTTTGAAACAACGATGATAGGTTTTGAAATAAAAAATAAAGTATGTGTAGTAATTTTTAAAAAAATCATATGCAGAGGATGTATATATTTTTCTTCTTTTATTATAATGATATAAAAATAGTGGTCGTGTAGAAAAAAAATTTAAAATTTTACTAAAAAATTATGGGACTTATTAAAAATTTTAATATGCTAATTTTTAAATGGATTTTCCTCAATAACTCAAAAACCTTTAAGCCTACAAGGATGAAACTTTATTATAATATTATATATTATGGCATGAATGTGTGTACAAAACATCAAGTATATAGCTTAAAAAATGTAGAAAATAGAAATTTCACCCATTACCCCCTTAAATCTTGGCTTCAAGATAACACCCATTCGTAATTGACCGATTTTACTGGTTAACTAATTCTACGATGTCTTTACTCATCCGATTGCTAAGTGCCGAGTTGGTCCCGAAGAAAAGCAAAAATTTCGTTATACATGTACATACAAATATACAAATGTATCATGATTATTTTCCATGTCTATTAATTTGGATCAATAAGAGTAACAAGTTTGGAACTATCAGAAAACATAAATGTAAACAGCAATGTTGCTGACTTACAAATAATCTATAACTTTTCATATTCTCAAAAATAAAAAACAAAAAGTAATCTCTGAGTGTACAAGGTACTATAATGTTTCATTTGTCGGTCATTAAAAATCCCGTAAAGTAGTGGAATGAGACAAAATATGACATAAAAAACACAATAACGACATTATCTGAGTTATTTATCATTTTATTTCAAAGTTTAAACATTGGTTTTAATGGTGTTTACACAGGCAAGCTTTGGAATCATAAAATGCACGTATTATTTAAGATTCAAGGCGCCCTGACTATCAGGCTTTACAACAAAGTTGTTAAGAAATCGCCAGATGGCTGGAATTCTGTTTTAAATACAATGGCGGAATAGATAAGAAAAATGTTAAAACTAATATATGTGAATATACAAAGCATATAGATACATTAACATAACTAGAGAGAAAAATTGCACTTGAGTCGGGATTTGAAGCTAAGATCTGCAGGTTACGCATTGTGCCTTTATTATACAGCTATTTTGGCACACCTCCAGAGCATATAAATTTTCTCTATTTAATCTTTAATGGTTTATTTATTTTATCTGATGGAGTTATGACCGTAAGGTCTTCTCTTCCACTTCACCAAGGTTAAGTTAAACATACAACAATTATGAATTATTATATACAATTTGGTTAATAATACGTATAAAGCAAAGGCTACACAATATATAGATGACAAGGAAAGAACAAAAAAATTAAAACAATAATATTACTGCATTGACTTAGGCTTTCACGGCCAGAATTACTATGATGATCTTGAAGAAGATTTCCGGGCTGTAGGCCGTGGTCTTGAGGCTTGAAGTTCCCCGACGTTTCGCCAGACGCAGTCTCTGGCGAAACAACCCTTGAGACAACCATTGAAGATGCCAGACGCAGTCTCTGGCGAAACGTCGAGGAACGTCAAGCCTCAAGACCACGGCCTACAGCCCGGAAATCTTCTTCAAGATTATCAAATAATATTATATTTTATTAAGGATTTTCTCTACATTACAAATGTTATCCTCCAGCCCAAATGTATTTTGTTCCGCCACAGATTTCTATCCTCGGCACCTTCTTCCTTGAGGTGATTGCTGATCATGTTTCTTCTTACTTAATCCATGCACTGTTCTCTGGGTTTCCCTCTCCTCCTGCCTTCAGTATTCCAATCCAGTATCATTCTTGGAATTCAATTTCTCTCTGTCTTCTTCAAGATGTCCATACCATTTCAATCGTCGTTCTTCTATTACTTCTATAATATTATGTTTAACATTCATTATTTCTCTAATGTTGTGGTTCCGAATTTCTCGTTTCTTGATTTTCTTGCTCCCTTCGCCAAAGATCCATCTCCGTTGTCAATAATGTTTTTGCTTGCTGTCTACCTAGAGTCCAGGTCTCTGTACCATATAACATAACACTTTGTACTAAAGATTTAAATATTAATGTTTTTGTTTTACTTACAATATTTTTACTCCATATTACTGAATTTAACATTCCAATTACTTTTCTTCCTTCACTAATTACTTTCTCACTTACATAATAACTTTTCCAATCTCATTCTTAAATTGATCCTAAATATTTGAATTTATCAATTTTCTTAATTTCCACATTTTCATATTCTAATTTCTCTTCATTCTCCAGTTCTGTTGTGTTTTCTCAATATTTTTATTTAATCCTCATTTCTTGTATTTCTCAATAATAATAATAATAATAATAATAATAATAATAATAATAATAATAATAATAATAATAATAATAATAATGATAATGATAATGATAATGATAATGATAATGATAATGATAATGATAATGATAATGATAATGATAATGATAATGATAATAATAATAATAATAATGATAATGATGATAATGATAATGATAATGATAATGATAATGATAATGATAATGGTAATGATAATGATAATGATGATAATGATAATGATAATGATGATAATGATAATGATGATAATGATAATAATGATAATGATAATAATAATTAATAATAATAATAATAATAATAATAATAATAATAATAATGTTGATGATGACTTACAATTTGATTAAATTGGTAAAAGAAAGTGCAAAATATAAAATAATAATAATAATATCCTAATATACCTAGAATATGATTATATATTATTATATTGTCTAAGGAAATATTTAGTGGGGTTATTAAACTGTTTTTGATTCGGGCAGCTCTTGATATATGAGAGGAGGAAATATTCGATGTTGAGGTACAGCTAGAGTTAAGTTTTCTCTCGAACGTGTATTTAAATTATAATGGGGAGAAAGTGAATGGAAATGAGTAGAAATATAAGGGAGTTATTAGGTGGACAAAGTATTGTACAAGAAACTGAGGTAATGTATCTCTCGCCTGTCTTCCAATCGGAGCCAAGACAACATTTTAAATGTGGTATATATGTTATCAGATTTACGGAGGTTGCATATAGGCCTATATAGCCCACTCGTAAAGTGCACAAACATTATGAACTCGTTGTACCATAGTCTTTAGTATGATTATAAATTATCTAGAAGTGGTTAGCGCCTGTGTCTGTCCCGACTGGGATCCCAGATTCGAATCCTGGTACGAAAAAGTACTTACGAGGAAAATATTAAATAAGACAAATATGTGTGTGTGTGTGTGTTTGTGTGTGTGTGTGTGTGTGTGTGTGTGTGTGTGAGTGAGTGAATCATTTTCCGCTAAAGGAGTTTATTTTGTTCCTTTAACATTAGGCTATAATTCATTAAAATCAAAATTGTTGTTAGGTAGATGCTTACAAAGTATTTTTAACGTGTCGCGTATAGGCCTATATATTTAGATGTTATAAGTGTATATATATTTTTTGACATTTGCCTTCATTGCCAAATGTCAAAAATATAGTTGTAACATCTAAATACACAAGCGTTACTGCTATAAAATAAATATTCTCTTTAAAAATTTGCTTAACTGTTATGATAGCCACTAGATGTCAGTCGGAACGATTTTACGCTACATATATAAGAAAAATGTATGTTTGTGTTGGAATACTTGGGTAGCTTAGGTCGTTAGAGCGCGCTAAACGTACAGAGTTTAGAGTCTCGGGTTCAAATCCCGACTCAAGCATTCATTTTTCTTTTCATATCACATATATATATGCGTGTGTGTGTGTTGTGTGTGTGTGTGTGAAGGAAAGTTACTCCTTTTAAATCCACTTCTGAGACAAGTTGCATCCTTCAATTATTTCGATAATTTTAATCTATCTATCAGGGAATTCTACTCTCGAATGTCGGATATAGAGTCAAATCCTCTGACCCTAGATCCCTAGACAAAATGTAGTTATAATAAAAAGGTTACAAGTTATGGAGAAATGGAATTACGTTTTGTCTGAGAAACATTTTAGCACGGTTTTATGGAATCGTCAATATACACTTCAGATTACAAGATCCTGTGATATTACCTATAAAATTATATAACAGAGGGCAGTAAAAGGAAGCGAATGGAAAAAGAGGGGGCACATGGAAAATGTTAAAACCTTGAAATAAAAATAGAAAAAAGAGCGGGCATAACTTTGTACTTATCACGTGAATAAGGGCAGTAGTCACTTCGGTGGTCTTGAGGCAATATGGCTGTTTCGGGATCTGTGGTTTGCTGGTTCGATCCCGGCCAAAGTAGATTGATTTTTTATGCGAAGGGAAGCGTAAACGCCAGTTTCTCTTCTCACGGAGATTTTTATACAATAATTCACAATTATCAAATAATCTACCAATAATACCCTTCAATAATTTTATTCAATATGCTTCAGCCTCATGTAAAATATGTGTCTTTTGAGACATTCAGGAGTCGGTTAGGGTACAGTTAGTGTTGCTTTTAATTTACAGTGTCGAAAATTATTATGATTTAAACCTATTTCAGTCATCTTTATGTTGATGTTATAGATGCTATTATCATATATTTGGCTTGATCTGCTTATATATATATATATATATATATATATATATATATATATATATATATGTATGTATGTATATGTATACACACACTACAGTCAATAAGTTCTGAGACTTTACGCCTGGAGGGTAGGCACCCACAAGAATCTGAATGTCTCATAAGATGCCGATAATTAGGCGTACACTTAAATAGAACCACATCCTACCTCAAAATAGTCGCCTTAGGCGGTTATGCACGTTTGCCAACGGTGGTAGGTATAGCTGTTGGAAGCACCGCTGAAAGATGTTAGCAGGAAGGTCCCGTATGGCTTCTCTTGTGGCAGTCATGACCTCTTCGGAAGATTGAAATCTAGATTTCAGATTTAGATTTATTTATTTAGATTTATTTATTTAGCCTGGACGCTCACATAGGATTGCTTTCATGCGAGGAAAGAGAAACAATGGCCATGTGATCATCACGTTGATCTTGCGACAGGATTCCTGGCACACAGTGTTGGGTAACACGAGACATGTTCGGATCTTAAGAAAGAATTTTGTAACAAGTACCATGACTGACCCCTACCACTGCTGCCAGATCGTCTACTGATTGGGAGTTGTTAGCACGCACCAACGTTACAACTTCTTCGATGTTGCGTTTAGTTCGAATTGTTTGTGGCCGATCAGTACGCACATCATCTTCCAAACTGTCTCCTCCTTGCAAAAAACGCCAGTGCCATCTAAACACAACACTGCGACTCAATGCGTAGTCACCGTAAACTTTCTGTATCATTTGAAACGTTTCGGCGGTTTTGCCTAATTTCTGACAGAACTTAATATTGCTCTAACTCTGACATCTCGAGTTCCGACAAGCGCATTCAAATCACCGCCACAACAAAGACCGTAGTTCTACTTGAAGTGCATGTACTCAACTGTCAACAAAAAAAATCATCTCCAACACATCTAGAATGAAACTAGAGTTATCAACAAAAGGAAAATAATTTTACTATCAAAAGCGTGGGGTGCTTCTTATGATTTTTACATTTTCTTCTTAGAGACTTTACTTTTACCAATATCTGTTTATTATAAAATATATTAATTGATATAGAGCACCCCCACGCTTTTGATGGTAAAATAATTTTCTTTTTGTTGAGAACCCTAGTTTTATTCTATATATATTGGAGATGATTTTTTTTTGTTGAACACTTTAATTTTATCCCAAGCGTGTTGGAAATCAAAATTATTTTCAATTTTTTAGTTCGGTTTTCTAAGAAAGCGTGTTGTTTTAGTTTTTGAAACTATTATTTATTCTTTTCATGTTACAATTGCTTAAGTCATATATATATATATATTTGCTTACTTGCTAAAGAAACTACTAGGTGGCAGTAGAAACGGAATTCCCTCTACATCTCGTAATAATAGAGAATATATATATATATATATATATATAAGAAAAATGAATGTTTGTACTAGAATTCCTCGGTAGCGTAATCAGTAGCGCACTGGGGTATCAATCCAGAGGTCCAGGTTCAAATCCCGTCCGAGAATTTATTTTTTGTCGTATCATGTTATATATATATATATATATATATATATATATATATACACTTATTTATTTGTATGTATGTATGCGCTCCAGCGGCTGTATTTCTTCTTTGGTACTATATTCACCATATAGTATTCAATTAAGTAAAAAAAGCTCGAATTCGTTAACAATCAAACAGGTACATTACGTAGAAGTGGGAGCCAATCTCAAACCAAAATTTAAAAATCAGTCTAGTGGCCGAAATGTTATATTTTCTCAACGAAACTCATTATATATCATTAAAATAAAACAAGAAAGATATTCTCCAAAAATCAGCGAAGTGTGGTCATTAAAAGTGGGGGTTTACCTGAAAGACGAAATGTATAAATCGCTCTAGTCTCCACCATGTTTGTTTCCGACAACAAGACGAAATACATACGATTAAATTAACAAAAGAAAGATGTATCCGTAAAATAGAAAAATCGAATCATAAATTCGACATGCTGCTGAAGTATTTGCAAGGTTTGTACATTTCCTGCGTGATAGACTTTTTACTGAAATAATATATGTCGCATAGCGATGTTTGAATTGCGCAGCGAGTCGCCCGTTGCGAGTTAGATGACCCGCACAGCCGGCATAATTGTCTGGAGTGTGTTGCCAGATGGTTCTACCGGTGTCTCTCTCTCTCTCTCTCTCTTCTTTGGAGAAAGATCCATGCTAGAGGATTCTGGGCATCGAACTGCCTAGAAGCTGTTTCTGGAACTTTCCTCGCGCCTTATAAAAGGCGCACTCAGTCTGCGATAGCGAGTCATGTGGTGAAGAGTGTGGCGATAAGTTGTGGAGAATTTATTTATCAGTGAGTGGAAAATTGTTCTGAGATAACAATTAAAAGAAGATTATCTGTGATTTGTAACTGTGAACAGTAGTTTGTTGATAATTTAAGAATTAAATAAAGTGTTTAGTGACATTTTTAATAAATTCATTGTGTATATTACGTCTAAATAAAACAGAAGGAAAATCAAGGCTCTACCGGCACTATATATATATATATATATATATATATATATATATATTGTGTCCACGGCTATGGTCTCGAGGTAGCGTTCTGCCTTGTCACGCAGCTGGCCCGAGTTCGATTCCCGGCCGAGACAAGCCGGGTGAGGTTTTTTCGGGGTTTTTCCTCACCTGTATGACAAATGTCAGGAAGCTTAGGGTCCAATGCTCCCCGAAAATCATCCGGCCTTCATCACCGTCCATATCATTATTATCATCATCATCCTTCACCGGTGTGGAAAGCAACGGAAAGCTACCACACCTATAATTCCCTAGTAAAGCTGCAAATCATAGCATGAAAATGCTATGATTGCAGTGAAAGACCTGGCCTCGGCCAGAATTACTATGGATGGATATACGTGGCACAGTCATTAAGTTTTTGAGACTGAGCGCATAGTGGCGCTGTGATGCATTATAGCGCACAGGTGGCACCGTGACATGGTATCTTGTCAGTTAGTTTCTCATCCCAGCAAGAGACATTTGAGTGCATGCACTGGAAGCAGAACAACGGTCTTTGTTGTGACGGTGATTTGAATGCGCATGTCGGAACTCGGGATGTCACAGTTTGAGCAACGAGCAAACATCACGTTCTGTCAGAAATTAGGCAAAACCGGTCCGAAACATTTCAAATGATGCAGCAAGTTTACTGTGGAGACGCATTGAGTCGCAGTGTTGTGTTTAGGTGGCACAGACTTTTTTTTTTGGAAGGAAGAGACAGTTTGAAAGATGATGTGCGTACTGGTCGGCCACAAACAATTCGAACTGAACGCAACAACGAAGATGTTGTAACGTTGGTGCGTGCTAACCGCTCCCAATCGGTACACGATTTCGCAGCAGTAGTAGGGGTCAGCTATAAAATTCTGTCTGATGACCTGAATATGTCTCGTGTTACCCAACACAGTGTGCTACGAATCCTGTCGCAAGTCCAAAGTTATGATCGAATGACTGTTTGTGGTGACCTCATCAGTAGTGCTGACGATGATCCGACGTTTCTCAACCGGATAATAACTGGAGACGAAACATAGTGCTTATTTAACTATCCGCAACCGAAACGACAATCCGCCTCCTGGAAAACGCCATTATCATCACGACAGAAAAAACCGCGACCTGACAGGTCAAAAGGCAAGGTGATACTTGAAATGTTATTTTATTCAAATTTAATTGTTCACATGGAATTCATCCGAGAAGGTGCAACTGTAAAAAAAACCCACTTCAAAGAGATCCTTGGCCGTTTACGCGGTTCAATTCGCCGTAAGCGACCTGAGCTTTGGCGTACAAATAATTGGCTGTTGCTACACGACAACGCCCCTGCACATCGTTCTGTCCTTGTCCAAGAGGAACTTGCAAGGCAACAGGTGACAGTTTTGCCACACCCTCCGTACTTACCTGATCTCACACCATGCGATTTTTTCTCTTTCCTCGCATGAAAGCAATCCTACGTGGACGTAGATTTCATTCTTTCGAAGAGGTTATGACTGCACAAGAGAAGCCATACGGGATCTTCCTGCCAACATATTTCAGCGATGCTTCCAGCAGCTATACCAACGTTGGAAAACGTACATTATGACCGACGGCGACTATTTTGAGGAAGGATGTGGTTCTGTTTAAGTGTAAGCCGAGTTATCGGTATCTTGTGAGGCATCCAGATTCTTTAAATATAATGATTGAAAATAATGAAATAAAAATAAATGTTCTTCCCTTATTAATATTTTTGTACCCAATTAATGTTTTACCCTCCAGGCGTAAAGTCTCAGAACTTAATGGCTGTAATAGTATATTGTCTAATGTCACCAGTGTTGATTGATTATGTCACCAGGTTGACTTTTATGACTTTTTTTACTTTTTCCCTCGGCATTGGCGGAACTGTAATCCATTTCTTAGGTTGGGGCACCTGGAAGGCGGAGTTAGGTTATCCCTATTATATGATGGGTGATATGATAATGAACCTCCAGGAGAGTCCTTAACCTAAATTCCAGATCATGTGGAACCACAGGAATCATTCCCCTTTAAGGAAAATCTCATATCGTCTGGCCGGGAATCAAATTTGGGATATCATGAACTGTAATCAGAAACGCTGACAAACTAGTCCATAAGGCTGGTTTACAGAAAGTATATTCTTTCATGGTTTTTATGAAAACATATTCGTCATGGAAGCTACAGATCAGAGAGGGATGTGTTGTGAAGATAGCAAATATTGAAATTTTATAAAGTAAAATGTGTGCTTTAAAGTGAGCAATGCAGAACTATTCAAGTGTAAATTACAAGATAGTTGTTGAGAACTTATCGAATTTTTACGCCAGCTTACTTCAAATTGTATCCTCAAATTCTTATCTCCATCCATATAACAGTCATCCTGACAGAAATAAATTCTATTTCTCAACAGACGAATTGTTTGAGATGTAACATCCTTTCGCTCACTTCCTTCATTTCAACATAGAGTACAGTTCTCTTCAAAAGTAATGAGTTTATAGACGAAACTATAAAAACCTAGTTACCAAAAAACACCATATACAGGATGTATAAACATGAATAGCGCAAACTGAAACGGTTTTAAAGAATTAGGTAACAGAAACGAAAAAGTTCCAGAAAAAATGGGTCCCCAAACAAACCGAGTCAGTGATTTATTATTGCGAATATGTGGTTAGAGCCGCCACTGGCATCCTGCGTTGTAAACATCACATTGAAACTCACAAAAGAGACGATTCCAAATGCAGGAACGACACTATGAATACCTCCTTTAACAGCTACGAGTGTACAGTATTGCTGTATAATATGTAAAATAATATTTGAAGGGCTTAGGGCAATAACATGATAAGCCACATACTGTTTTTTTTTTCTGAAATATAAGGGTTTTAATGTTTCAAAACATTTCACTGGGTAACAATGAAAATGTTCCTCTGCATATTTAAGTGTTTCTGACTCAGGTTTTTGCGCTGATTTCAAATATGTGATTATTGTTCTCCAAATATCGACGGTTCGGTAGTAATCAAGATTTTTGTTTTCGTTACTTTTTCAATTTTAAGTATATGATTGGTTAATGTTATTGTTCTCCAAATGTTAACGGTTCTATCGCATCCATGTTTCCTTGTTTAAGGGATAGCCGAGCAAATGGCCAACACTACATCCAACAAGTGTGGCCTTCAAGAAACCAACTTGTTCCAGGAGAAAATAATGTTCTACGTGAACCTCTTATTGACAGGAAGAAGATCTCACTACCACCTCTCCATATTAAATTGGGACTTGAAAAACAGTACGTTAAACTTTGGTTAAATCGTCAGAGACTTTGCAACATATTCGCTCTATGTCCCAACGTTTGTCTGAAGCAAAATTATTTTACTGGAGTTTTTACAGGACCTCAAATAAGACAGATGCTGGAGTCCGCAGAATTAGAACAAAAGATGACACCAGTTGCAAAAAGTACATGGCAAGTATTTTGTAATGTTGTGATTGGCTTCCTTGAAAACAAGAAGAGTCCCAATTACCGAGAGTTGATTGAGAACTTGCTGAGTACATATCGTACATTAGTTTGCAGAATGCCAATTAAATTATATTATCTGCATTCACAATTGGATTTCTTTAGACCAAATTTGGGCGATGTGAGTGAAGAACATGGCGAACGATTCCATCAGGATCTCAAAAACGTGGAAACAAGATATCAGGGCAGGTGGGATATAAACATGATGGGGGACTACGGTTGGAGTTTGATGAAGGACAGTCCACAGCAACACAAAAGAAAGGGGCGGTCATAACTTCATTTTTAATAAACTTGATGGCCAAGTCAGTAATGCTGAAACAAAATCCCATTTCATATCATCAGATTCAATACCAACGTAAGCTGGTAATTATTCCATCTATATTTGTGGATACATGTTTCTCCTGAATTCAAATATGACATCGGTTCTCTCCATCACGCAAGGTTTCCGAGAGACAGGCATTTATAACTTCAAACACCTTAATATTTTCTACATTCGTAACTACACAATATTCGAACATTCGGACTCACCTAGAAAGTAAGAAATGACGATTTTCTGCAATATTTCGCCTGTGAAGCATCCCTCTTGATGGTTCAAAAATAATCGGCCAGCACATTAGGATTCCATTAGCCTTGATATATCTTTTCCATAGCTGAAATAATTTGAGTTAGCTCCTTGCCTCTGGTCCCGAGGGTCGCGGGTTCAATCCCGGACGGGGTCGATGGATTTTTTAGGATGGAAAAATCCAAGGAGCAAGTCCTCCGGGAGGGACTTTAAGCCGTGGGTCCTGAGTCTGAAGATTTTCAGGCTCGTAAAAGATCCTTAAGCCTGAATGAAAAGGCCTCTAAGCAAAATTTACAGAATTTTCCCGTCCTAGTACTACCTAGGTTTCCTAGATGTCAGTATGAGGCGGAACGCTGAACACGGACCACTCAAATGACATCTGTAGGAAAACAAGTGTAACTAAATTAGTATGGTTAAAATTCTTCCCTGTAGTGGGAGAGCGCCTAAATCTCTGTTAAGGGAAACATGGGCTTACAAGATACAAGAAGAGATAATGATTAGATTATCACACACAGTTGTCGCAGATAAAAACTTTTCGTTGAATTCAAGTAATTGTAAGAATGTTTGGATTATGTCTTTATGTGGAGTAAAGTTTGTCCCTGCATTGATATTTAATTAAGCTGACTTTTCAGCAGCTATATTTAATTATTCGCCTATTTGGTCCTTCGTTTACAAGGCCTACATTCTTCACTTGTTCAGTCAATCATTCATTCATTCAATCATTAAATTAATTCACTCTTTGTTACATAAATTCATTCTTACATAATGACAATTACCCTTAATAGAGTATTTATTCATTTCTTTGTTTTATTCATTCTTTCACACCTTACTTAGTTCATACTCGCTTCATAATTTTACTGATCGTCTTAATTTGCTAAACTTATTTATCAAGTTATTTATTCATTTCTATTTATTCCCCATTGTCAAAGTGATTCATCAATTCACCATTCCGTATATATATCTAATATATAGAAATGGTCACCGCTTTGGTCTCGAGGTAGCGTGCTGCCTTGTCACGCACAGCGGGCTGGGTTCGATTCCTGGTCGGGACAGGCTCCTGGGTGAGGTAAATCATCCGGCCATCACCACCATCGTTATCATTATCATCATCATCCTTCACCGGTGTGGAAAGCAATGGGAAGCTACCACACCTATAATTCCCTAGTAAAGCTGCAAAACGTAGCATGAAAATGCTATGATTACAGCGAAAGATCTGCCCTCGGGCAGAATTACTATGAATGGATATAAAAATGAATGTTTGTTCGTTCATACTTTATGCGCGGTCATACCGTTGATCCGATTGTGATGGGGCTTTTTGCAAAATGTTCAGGAGATTCCCGGGATGAACATAGGATATAAGAGAATTGTGATACTCAACTCCTACATCCTTAAAAATCGCCCTTTGTAGTGGAAAACTTGAAAAAGTAGCTCTTTGGACGCTTAAATGGCTTACGCTCCCTAAACCATAACAAATACACAAAATTAATGAACACAGAATTGAATATCTCATAAAAGCTCTACAAAATCTCCGCGATTGCATATGTTTATCACTTACGAATTACTCACAATAACCATTTTTGTCTTTCATTGATGCCAAGATGATCGAGACAAGTACGTAGATTCCTGTGGAAGCATAGCAACACATGGCGGGTATTCTTTTACGAATAACTCACAACAACGAATGTCTTTTAGCTCATTTATGTCATTTATGCCAAGCAGATCGGGATGAGTAGATTCCCATACAACACCGGGTAAACAGCACGGGGTATCTAAAAATAATTATGAGAAAAATTTTCCCTTTTACTTACTCAACTAAATAAAAACGCATTAATCTTCATTTATTTAGGCGTAACAGCGCACGTCGGGTATTAGCTAATATATGTATATATGTTATAATTAAGTTCTCGCGACATCTAGTAATAATGGAGAATATAATATATATATATTTACATCATCATCATCATCATCATCATAGTACATTCACGAATTTAGGCCATTTGTTGACCTGTTTCGGTCTCAAGAGAAACACCATCCAGAAGTCTTTTGAGTGGACGTCCTGGTCTTCTTCTTCCTGCAGGTTGATATCTTAACATTTGTTTGGGTATTCTGTGATCTTCCATTCGATGAACATGTTGCATCCATCTTGACTTATAATCAGAAATTTTGTTTTCTAAAGATTCCATGTGTAATTCTTCTAAGATGTCTTCATTTTTTTTGTGATCTAGTAGTGTGTATCCTGCAGTCCTCCGAAGATATCTCATTTCAGCAGATCTAAGTCTCTGTATATCCTTCTGTTTCAACGTCCATACTTCGCTACCATACAAAAGAGTTGGAAGAGCCAGTGTTTTATACATTTTCAGTCTTGAATGCTTTTGGACTAACTGTGGCTTGAAGATAGAATTTATTAACCCTAAAATTCTTAAAAATTTAGATATTTTTGCATTTACATCCTTTTCTTCTTCATATGAGATATTGCATCCTAGATATGTAAAATTATTCACCTGCTCCAAAATTTTATTGTCCAGTACAATTTTACTTCTGACAGGATCTACACCTTGAAATGCCATAATTTTTGTTTTTTCTGTAGATATCTTCAATCCATATTCTTCTGTAATTTTGTTAAGTTCATACAGACCTTTCTGTAGATTATCTTCGGAATTTGCTATTATTATTTGGTCATCTGCAAACAATAGGGTGTTTAATTTTCTATTTTCTGATATTCTTATTCCAAATTTATATGTTTTGTTCCAGCAACGTATTACTTCATTCATATAAATTGCAAAAAGTGTTGGGGATAGGGGGCAGCCTTGTCTCACACCACGATTTATAATTCCTTCTTCAGAAAATCTGTTATTTAATTTAATCTTTTTGGTGTTGTCTTTGTAAATATTTTGTATGTTCTGCCGAAGTAAATTTGGTATATTTCTGTCTTCCAATATATTTAAGAGTTTTGATCTCTTGACTGTGTCGTATATATTTACAAAGAGACCTAAAACAAGTTTGGGGTAAAGAATCATATATACTCAATCTAGGATTTAAAGAGAGATCAGGGCTTGCTTGGTTTAGGTTAGGGGCATGGAAATTTTTAAAAATTAGCGACGATCACGATATGCGAATATGTCCAATGTGCGGGAGCTTGGAAGACGAGATACATATATTAGGAAAATGTAACGATTTAGAATATTGGAGGCATCAGTTATTACCGGAAATATTTCTAAATTCAAATCGTGGAAGATTGGCATGCTACGAGTTACTGGTAAACCCAGAAAATTGGATAAACCTGGGAAGATTTCTGGACAAAACGCGGAAAATAAGAACAACACTTATTCAGGAATAAATAAATATGTTAGCAAATTGCAATGCCATTAATTATTAATAATTCTACATAACTAAGTTAATGTATAATGTAATTGTATTCATATCTAATTGTAATATTATTGTGTTTTCTTTTTTTGTTTTTAAACATCAACTTATTGTAACGGACTGTCAACAGCGCGTACGGCGTACTGCCCGTGCGATCCATATTTATAAATAACATTTCATGTATCTAAATTTTTAAGAATTTTAGGGTTAATAAATTCTATCTTCAAGCCACAGTTAGTCCAAAAGCATTCAAGACTGAAAGTGTATAAAACACTGGCTCTTCCAACTCTTTTGTATGGTAGCGAAGTATGGACGTTGAAACAGAAGGATATACAGAGACTTAGATCTGCTGAAATGAGATATCTTCGGAGGACTACAGGATACACACTACTAGATCACAAAAAAAATGAAGACATCTTAGAAGAATTACACATGGAATCTTTAGAAAACAAAATTTCTGATTATAAGTCAAGATGGATACAACATGTTCATCGAATGGAAGATCACAGAATACCCAAACTAATGTTAAGATATCAACCTGCAGGAAGAAGAAGACCAGGACGTCCACTCAAAAGACTTCTGGATGGTGTTTCTCTTGAGGCCGAAACAGGTCAACAAATGGCCTAAATTCGTGAATTTTTTTTTTGTATGTATCTTACTTTTAGTTTAATGAAGTCCTTATGTATTACTTTAAAAAAAAAGGATAAGTGTTTGAATTGGATTCGCCTGGTGGTGTAATGGATAACACGCTGGGGTACCGACCCAGAGTTCCGGGTTCGAATCCCGTCCAGGCATTTATTTTTCTTATCATGTCATATATATATATGTGTGTGTGTGTGTGTATGCGTGCGTGTGTGCGTGCGTGTGTGTGCGAGTGTGTGTGTGTGTACCATTGATAATATTACTGCCTTTAAATTTCGTGGGATGTAGCAGGACTCCTTGTAAGGCAATAGGAGTTGAATTCGGTTCATGTGCAGCTAAAAATTATCTCTCAACTGTGTCCAGATTAGTGTACTAATGAAGTAAATTCGATGGACAGCAAGAAGATGTTTTAAGTGATATCGTCGGCAAGTATAAAGAACAGGACAATAAATTAAATAGTAAAGAAAGACTTTATTAGCCTCATATTAATTGTGTGAAGTAAGTAAATTTTTGTCAAATAAATAAAGTGAATTTGCCAATTTTACGTAGGCCCTAAACGTACGTAGAATTAATTTCGAGAAATTCCATCTGAAACCTATGCAACAGTTAGGCGCGTCAAATATATTTCATTCATTAATGTATCCTGGTTTATTAATTAATCCATATCTTCATTCATTCAGTCATCGATAATTCAACTTTTCATTGTATGTACACCCTTAGACAAAAAAAAAGAGTCATCTCTTGATTCTATCAACCGACCGGGGAACTTCGTGAGCACTCGCAGAAGCCTTATTCACATTAACACGTTTTCAGTAATTGTACTGTGTTGTTTGCTAGTTAACGCAGTGCACATTCAAGTAACATAAAAGAGAGAGCTTGCCTTTGTGTGTTTCCGTGGTCGAGATGTTTAACACACAACATCTGCGTTCATAACCTCACAGGCTCGATTCCCGTTCTACTTTTTTCTTTTTACTGAATGTTAGGATAGCATTTCGCCTGTAATATAGTTTCATATTTAATTTTATATTTGAGTTTTATGGCTTTAATGCACACACAAAACACATAAATGAAAACCTTCTAATAATTAGATGAAGAAAGAAAATAATATCTTCTAAAATGAAAACTTTAACAAAATTAATATCGGGTGTGTGAACCCTCAGCATCTATTACCGCCCTCAATCTGCGGGGCATTGATGCAATCAAATTCTACAGTCACGTGGACTTTCGGTGCGCATCAGTCTATTAAAATCAATACATTGACATCACCTAGAACAAACCCTGAATGTGGTAAAATAATTGTTACAATTACGACATCAACATTGATTTAGTTCAATTTTCAAAATAAAATGTATTTAATTCATGAAAAATTTTAATACAAATGCCATGAAAAAACTACATAATTGGGGACGCGAACCTGCGACCTTCATTAACAGAAACAGTGACTGCATGCTTTACCGCTGACCTAACAGGGCACGTAGGAGTATCTTCATTCAGTTCATGCCACATAACGCAGTAGCTCAGGGCCTGACAATTATGTCTAGTTTACTAGTGTGAATCCAACGCTGTGTCGAGTAGGACTTAGAAGAAATATGCGTTCAAGAGATGACTCTTTTTTTGTCTAAGGGTGTACTCCATGCATCCACTCATTTCCTTGATTCATTCGTTCATCACATAAATTTCTTCATCAGTTAATAAATTTGTATCCATCCCTATCTTCTCCGAATAACCTCGTTGCCTCAAACTGCAACTCAGGGTTCATTCCCCATTTCATAAAATTTATAAACTTATCAACTACAACAAAGGAACATTCATAAATCGCACCACGTTATAATAAAATATCGTTAGATAATAAGGAATTATATTAATATTAAAAACTATATAAACTATGTTTTATTAAAAATATCCCAATAGTGACATATACCAATTTAAATTGTACCCCCTATAAATAAAATATAATAACTCAGTATTAATATTCACATATTTATATACATTTTAATGTTCGGGACCAAGTTTACTGGGAGAGGTTTTTTCGGGATTTTTCCTTACTTCTAAGACAAATTACGGGAAACCACACGGCTCAAATAGATCCTAAACACTAGCTGATCATCAAAATCATCCATATCTGCTTTGTTTAGTATGGAAATAGAATGAGTGTAGGGCTGTCTTGCCTTAAATGCTGCGTTGTCTCGGAGGTGATCCTGGTTTTTCCAAATCACTAAACCGCGGAGGCCCCACCTTTTTTGTGTGGTCAAAAAGTGTGTATATGATCCATATTTTAAAAATTATTTTCTGGCTCGAGTAAGACGCAAGTAATTTAGGGCACTTAAACTATAAAAGATAAAGGTTCAACCAAAAAAATAAAATAATAATGTATGTATATATTTATTTAGCACAATCATCCAATCTCCAATTTACATAGGCCTATTTGTTAAGTCGTTCATTGAGCCACTCGATTAATTTATTCATTATTTCCTTTATATATCTCTTCTTTTTGTAAGCCCATGTTTCCCTTAACAGAGATTTAGGCGCTCTCCCCCTACAGGGAAGAATTTGAACCATACTAATTTATTACACTTGTTTTCGTATAGATGTCATTTGAGTAGTCTGTGGTCAGTGTTCCGCCTCATACTGACATCTAGGAAACCAAGGTAGTACTAGGACGGGAAAATTCGGTAAAGTTTGCTTAGGGGCCTTTTCATTCAGGCATAAGGGTCTTTTACGAGTCTGAAAATCTTTAGACTCGGGGCTTAAAGTCCCTCCCGGAGGACTTGCTCCTTGGATTTTTTCTTCCTAAAAAATCCATCGACACCGGCCGGGTTTGAACTCGCGACCCTCGAGACCAGAGACAAGGAGCATAACCACTTGTCCACCACGGCCGATCCTTTATTTATATATAGCCTATGGCCTTCGTTGTTAAATGTGAGCATTTAATTAAAACTTTGATATATACATACATTGACTCATCTTTTTATTGTATTACATATATTCACCATTCATTCTTCTTTACTGTCCATTGCTTAATTAATTGATTTTCATTTATTTTTTATATTGTGTACTTTATTTTATGATAAATTATGTTTGATGAGTGAATTTTGAAACATCTAGTTTATACATTTCAAGTGGATAAGGTTATTAATTCTGGTTTGAATATTATTAAAATAACCTCTCGCAAACCTGCAAGTTGTATATTGTTTTCATCAAATTGAAGACACGTAAAAAGAATATGGAAACCATACAAATGACATTTTTAATATGCGTTTGTAGAAAGAACATATTTCATATTACAAAATAGTGGAAGTATGATGGAACAAAAGTTGCATGAAAATAAGTTAATAGAACAAAAGCGAGTCACATATACATGAACCTGAGGAATGTTTGGTAAATTAAAAATAAATTAAACAAAATGCAAAAATGGAGCTAGACGAACATATAAATTGATAACTCTTACAGACACTATCGCAGTCAAAATGAGTAATTTCATCGTAACGATGGTCATATTTTGTCTACACGTTTAACCCATACTTCATAAATGCCGGATTTATAACAATTTTCCAATGTAACTAAGGGGACGCACGACTTTGTTTGCGTGGACAAAATAATTTAACTAGATTATGTATACCGGTAAACAACATATTTAAATGTACACAAATAAATATTAACACTGTGTTGTTGGAAAAGTTTTCAGTAATTAAATCCTTACATTTAATCTAATTTTGAAAGATAAAAATGTTTATTATGAGTTATCTGTAAAATATATAGGCCTACATATGCTGTCGCTGACATTTTTGTACTTTTTGATATATTAAATTCCGTCTACATTAATTTGGTGCATTTGTTATGGTTTAGGCAATGTAAGCCAATGAGCGTCCAAAAAGCTACTTTTTTAGTGCACTGATGTACTTTTTTTCAGCTCCAGCCCTATAGTACGGTAATATGTTATATACGTTAATTGTCCAAGAAAAATATCTAAATGATGGTAAAAACCCCATTCAAATGGGTCAAGTCGTTTTTTTGAGTCTATGTTGGACAGACTCGCAGACTCACTGACGTTCATTTTTTTGTATAAAGAAAAGTTTATTTTTCTCAAACAAACTAGGATTGATATCCTGAAATCTATTAGGATTATTTAACGAATAAAATTAAGCTGTTTACTCACAAATCATTATTTAAATATAGTTATTTAAAAATATGTATATATTTAATGTAACCGGCGATGTTTGAAAACAAATGAGAAATGTTTGGTTATGTTTGATTTGTTCGTCCACTGCAACTTGATCATATTATTCATTGCCAAAGGAGATCGCAATATTGTAAGAATGCACCCTAGTGGAGAAAAGGTGAAACACATCAAACTATATATTATAACCAACATTATAGGTTATTAATTAATTTTTAGGAAACAACTCAGTAAAATCATTATTTAAAAACACAATTATTGAACACACAATTATTAAATGTATAATTCGAAGGAATATGTCCATTGTTTACTATATTCAACGTATTTGTTGGAGAGTCAGTCACTGAAAAATAATGCTCTGACCTGTTCAGAATATTAAAAATGAGGAACTTTCTTTATTTTGGTAAACCGAATTCGAAAAAGAGCGACGTGAAACACGACTGTCATTGGCTGTAAAACAAAATTCATTGAAACATTATTGGTCATTGACTCCCATTTCGGGCAAGAGTTAAATAGTCGGTTCTATTGTAAATTGTAAAAAAGTTCTGAAATTTCATATCGAATGTTCTGATGTTCGATTCAAATGCCATTCGTTGTTGATGCTTATCCCAAGTTCATTTAAATGGGACTATTGTTTTGATGTAGGTTACCTCAGAGATCCGTTGTTGTGCTGCTGATGTATCGTAGTATATATTTTGGTAATGCTTTTTATATCATATTTTAGGTCAATTGAGAATATCTTCCTACCAACTATTTATTTTAAGAGTTTTAAGGTGTCCTGTTCTTAACTTAGTAGTTGTAGCTGTCTGTTTTTTTCTTTGCAGTGTCGTTGTTATAGAGTCTAAATTAAAATATAAAATTATATAATTCTCCGTATTCACCTGAAAGGTCCGTCTCCTCAACTTTATTAGTTATTTAACTGTAGCGTTGTGAATCCTGCCGATGATGGGACTAGTCTCGAAAGCGCTACAGTTAAATAACTAATAAAGTTGAGGAGACGGACCTTTCAGGTGAATATTCCAAGGAATTATTAGAGCTGTTAAAACATTTAAAAATTTGGGATCACTTATTGATGAATCAGGGAGTTGTAAAGCTGAAGTAGATAGCAGGTTAGTACAAGCGCGAAGAGCCATAAAAATGTTGAATGAAGTACTGTGGAGTAGGACCATGTCAAATCACACGAAGAAGAGGATTTTGAAGTCTGTTGTGGAAAGCATAATGACTTATGGTGTTGAGGGATGGACTTTGGTAGAGGGACAAAAAACTTAGATCTTGGCAGTGCAGATGGATGGAATAAGACGCAGTGCCAGGGTGTCCAGGTTGGAAAGGAGAAGAAATGAAGATGTGAGGCAGATGATGGATATGGAGGAGACAGTGGTGGAAAGGATCGAAAGACGAGCTCTTCAGTGGTATGGCCATGTCAGGAGAATGGAGGATGATAAGTGGCCCAAAACTCTTTTGGAATGGTCACCTTCTGGTAGAAGGAAACGGGACAGGCCAAGAACAACTTGAAGAGGAGAGATCCATAGATTGATGAACGACCGAGGTCTGGAGGAGGATGAATGGCGTGATCGGCAAGAATGGCGAATGGGAATACAAGGTAACCGCTGAAAAGTGGAGAGACCCTCAAAAGTAAAAGTAAGTAAGAATAATACCTCAACGGAACATATTATGAATCTTATAAAAGTTGATTATAGAGTCTCTAAGAATCTTTGTTTTATATTTGTCCGTCGCCGTGGCGTAGTCGGTAGATTCCTACCTTCCACTCCGGCGACCCGGGTTCGATTCCCGGCGGGATAGGGGATTTTAAATCTCCACCTTGGGTCTGCGTGTGTGTCCTGTCTCGTGTTTGTATGTGTGAATAAGATGAAAAGGTTAACAAAGTTGAACGAAAGAAAACGACAAAGAGATAAATTTAAAAAAAATAGAAGAGACCAAAACAAACATTTAAAAAAATACGAGTTGTGTTGTGATAGTTGTCATGTTTTGTTTATCTTTGTTTTAAATTTTGAATAGATCTCATTGAAAGATCTGTGTTCTGTTTCTGACGTTTCGTTTTTGCTCCCTTCTTTTGCTAAACTGTCTGCTATTTCAATACCCTGAATATCTACATGTGATGAGATCCACTGGAAATATATTTCAGTTTTTTATATAGTTATTTGAGATGTACCAATAGGTTTATTCTTGTTGTATCATGCACATCCTGATAGCTCTGAAGATGCCTGTGAGGATCCAAATCTATTTTGAGTCTGTATTCTTTGCAATGGATATTTGAGTACTATATATTGTTATCAGTGAGTCCCGCGCCGTACCCGCGTGGTTAAGGCAAGAAGCCTTGGCGCAGAGCTACGGAACTTGCGCTGGTTCGAGTCTCCGTGGGGGAAGACATTTTTCTCATGGAATTTCGGCCAGCATGGGACCGGTGCCCACCCAACATCGTTGGAGGCATTTAGGTAGCTACAATAAGTAGCGACTCCAGGTTGGGAATACCAGCTATAACGGGGATCCCACATGCTGACCACATGTCACCCCTACACTGGCTAGATGATCGTCTACCCCTGTGATTAACACATGTGGATGTGAGGCCAGCAGCCCGCTGGTCAGCCAAGGGCCTTTTAGGCCTGTCGCGCTTGGAGTTTTTTATATTGTTATCAGTTCTGAACGAAATACTGAACTGTCACAATTTCTCAATTTCAGTTTTTTTTTAGTTTTTATTTGTTCCATTATTACGTTAATTTGGGAGCTTAACATAGGTTTAATTTGTAATGAACAGCCGAAAAGTTAAGAAACTTTAGATTTCACATCTGTGTTAAATTGGATTGCTTATTACAGAAAATATATCAGTATTTTTTTCATCGAAATGATTTAATAGTTTATTCATATTTTACAATGTTAAATACACCTTTTACTGCATAAACCATATAAATCAAACTTCGCCCGTATGTTGTTGAGTGAGGCATCGATTTATGTGTTTCTTCCAGTAACACCATATATCAATTACTTCTTTTGTTTCTCTAGAAAACAGTGAAAAAGACCTGAACCCTTCACCATAGATTATGACGTATAATAAATTATTCCGTATGTTTCTTCACAATAACATCTGGTTTGAGAGAGATCTGAATGTATTTGAGGTAACTGGTATTCATTATAGTTTTCATGCGATTTAAAGTTATTATTTGTTGGTAAATGGGTATGTTTTATATGCATCATGAGGGTTTTGCAGCCAAGTTCACAAACAATGTCATCACCATCATCACCGTCAAGGATTAGACCTTAAAGTCTTTTCTGATCTCATATTATAATTAGTGTATCTTTTACTGGACCTTCCTACATTTCTACGTCCTAATGGTCTGTAGTGAAGAATCTGTTTCGAGATTCTCTTGTTATTCATTCTATTGATGTCGCCCATCCATTCTTCTCTGTATTGTTCAATCCAATCTAATAGCTTGAATATATTTAGTTGTGTTCCTGTATATTCATTTGTATAGTCAGCCACACACTTCAAAAACTTCATTTCTGAAGTTTCTAGTTAGGACTCAGTGCTCCTATCCATATAGTAATGTTGGAACCGCCATTGTTTTATAAAATTTTAATTGTATCTTTCAAGTTCCCTTGAGACTTCGTTTTATAGCGTCATACATGTAATAATAATAATAATAATAATAATAATAATAATAATAATAATAATAATAATAATATAATAATAATAGCAATAATAATACTTACTTACTTACTCACTGGCACTATCGAACCCGTAGGTTCATGGCCGCACGGACATAAGCTCTCCATACATCCCTATCCTGAGCTAATCCTTTCCAATCATTCCCTTTATAATCTACTTCCCTCAAATCATAGTTAATGTTATTCTCCCACCTCATTCTTGGTCTACCAACTGGGCGTTTTCCCTCTGGCTTTCCTACAAGAAGCTTCCATGCAAGTCTTTCATTCCCCATACGTGCAACATGTCCTGCCATCGCAGTCTACGAGACTTAACTGTTCTTATTATATCTGGCTTCCTATAAAGACCATGTAGTTCATAGTCTTCTCCATTCACCTGTCTGTTCATCTCTCCTTGGTCCAAAAATTTTCCTAAGTACTTTATTCTCAAATACTTGTAATCTCCTTTCCTCTCTTAAAGTAAGCGTCCATGTTTCGCACTCATATAATATAACTGGTAGAATAATGGTTTTATATATTTTCAGTTTAACGTTTTTTGAAAGGAGTTGGAACATCAAGAGTCTCTGCAATGCATAATAGCACGCATTTCCAGAATTGAGCCTATGTTTAATTTCCTTGTGCATCTCATTCCTGTTTGTGATTATTGTTCCTAGGTAGTTAAATTCAGCCACATAATAATAATAATAATAATAATAATAATAATAATAATAATGCGCGCTAATGTGCATAGAGTTTATCTCACATCTCCTTGCTATATTAATTTAGTGATTTAGTAAGATTTACGCATTTTTGTAAATAATATCACAGTTATATCCGCAGAGTTTGCATATACATGTATCACTGGGTTCATGGCAGTAGGCCTTCTAAAATATTATTGTGATATTATGGTATCGGTATATTATGGTAACTCGTGTCCCCTTATTTTGGAGTTGTTAGATTTAAAATTGTCACAACAGTAAAAAGTCCCGCGCCGTAGCCGTACAGTTTAAGGCATGGTGCCTTGATACAAAACTACGGTACTTGCTCTGATTCGAGTCCCCACGGGAAATAAATTTTCTCATAATTACATGTATTTATTTTGTTTGCAAATCCTCACTTTTCCTATATGACACATTGTGTGCTCCTTTATTCTCAAAAATATTTATATGTTATAACTTTATTTGTAGTAAATGCAGACACAAACGTCGTGTTAATTAGTCCATTAGTCTGTCTCTCGCTTCCCAGTACCGTTGGCTTGTAGTTCTTGCTTATATTGCTGGACATCACATCAGGAGATCCTACTCTTATTCATAAAATGTTGTTTGTACATGAAATTTACATTGCTACATTTAATTTATCTTTAACTGTTTATAATTAGTATAGTGTATATATATATATTTGTCAAACATTTATTTGTATTTGTGCTGATTGAGTGGAAGAGAAGGCCTTATGACCTTAACTCCGCCAGAATAAATAAAACATTATTATTATTATTATTATTATTATTATTATTATTATTATTATTATTATTACTATTACTATTATTATTACATAGGAGACAGGTTGGTCCTGGGTAAAATATATATATATATATATATATATATAGCTACCACACCTACAATTCCCTATTAAGGCTGCAAAGCATAGCAGTAAAATGTTATGATTGCAGTGAAAGACCTGCCCTCGGGCAGAATTACTATGGATGGATATATATAGCCGGCATAGATGCTTTTCCAGGCAGTCATGCCCTGTTCTAAATCTAAATTCTGCTCTTGCTTCAGTCCTCAGCAAATCTAATTGTGTATTAATGTTTTTCCACTGTCATTTCTTAGGGGTTATTATGTATTCTTATATCCGTTGTTCATGATTGTCTTCTCCGTATGAAAAATATTTCCTGTTGGATGAACCATTAATATGAAACATGTTGAACACACTTTTTGTTCAGATCGGTATAGAGCCCGAAGTAAAAACCACACTCAATTGGATTTGGCGAATGTCCCTGTCACGTCAGGAATTTTTGCAACAGTAATTCAGCACTTTCTAGTTAGAGGTCAATCTTTGTTTCCCTGTGACAGAAACTTTTGCAGTTGTAAATGGGATAATTAAACGACAGATATATAATATTCTTTGTGAGAAATTTCACTGAATTTATTCTGTCATCTGACAATAAGAACCTCTTTCTTCTTGTGTTGCCTGATTCAGATGATACTGATTTCAAGGAATGGGTCAATAGATATTACAGTAAGAACATTATAGGCCTATCTGATCCAACCCCGATCTAAGCAAACTAAACACAGATATATTTAGTAGTAGTAGAACTTTATTGGACTAAAAATAAAATACATACGATGTTATTTACAAATATGGGTCACACGGCCAGTCAAGCCGTACGTGCTGTTGACAGTCAGTATCAATAAAATAATATCCAATAATAATATAAAGTGAATGTTTAACAATACTATTTGGAAAAATAAAAATTTAAGAATAGATACAAAAGTAAGAATTTACAAACCTGTCATAAGACCAGTTCTAACATATGGTTGTGAATGCCGAACAAACTCAAAAAACAAAACAAATCAACGAAAAAACCGAAATTAAAGTTTTAAGGAAAATCGCTGAGAGAGAAAATCCGCAGCTCTGTTATTAGAGAGGAATGTGAAATTGAACCTATAAACCTCTGGATAAACGATAGAAGACTAAATTGGAACGATCACATAGATAGAATGGAGAATAGTAGATTAGTGAAGAACGTACGTGACTGGACACCTCGGCAGAAAAGGCCTTTAGGACGACCACAACTACGATGGAAGAACGTCACCATACCCCGGACCTGTAGTGAATGAACACGCAACAAGCTGCCAGTTTTCATGCGTAGAGGAAGAAGAAGAAGAATATAAAGTAAGAAAGAACACAATAGAAAACAATACAATTATCTATAAATTAATTAGGTTACGAAAAATTGTTAAGTATTAATGATATGACACTATGTTTACATATATATTTATTCACGGATGAGTGTTGTTCTTATTTTCCGCGTTTTGTCCAGAAATTTACCCACGTTTATCCAATTTTCTGGGTTTACCATTTACTCTTAGCATGCCAATCTTTCACAATTTGAATTTACAAATCTTTCCAGGAACAACTGACGCCTCAAAATTCTAAATCGCTGCATTTTCCTAATATATCTATATCGTCTCCAAAGCTCCCGCACATTGGACATATTCACATGTCGTGATCGTCGGTAATTTTTAGAAATTTCCATGTCCCCAACCTAAACCAAACAAGTCCAGACCTCTCTTTAAATCCTAGATTGGATATATGTGATTCCTTTTCCCCAGATATATTTAAAATAATTATACAAATATTTCAAACCAGGTTTAAACACATACTTTTTCACAGGTAATGTATTTTTTAAACAAAATTGTATTTGGATTTTTTCTTACAATAAACTACTCCTCAAATATCGGTTGAATTTTGAACAAATGCCTTTTTATTCAGGCTAGCTGTTCTTTTACGAGCTTGTGACTAGAGAGCCAGCGCTTAAATCTCCTCTCGGAGGACTTGCCCTTGGATTTTTTCATCTTAAAAATCCATTTATCCCGAAGGGGTTTGAACCCATGATCGTCGAGGCAAGGAACACAACGACTGCACCAAAGAGGCCGACTCAGGATAAATATATATGTTTGAGAAGTAATATCCGCGTGCCTATGAACATGCAGGTTCGAATAGCTTCAGTGAGATAGTTAATTAGAACATTGCAAGCAGGAAGAATATATAAACCTGAAACATGCGGTGTTGGGATCAAATTAAAGTTACCCCCAGATTCCTGTTCAGTGCATTAAGGTGGCTCGGAGGCAACTTTATTTCTCGGTTGGATATGGCGTCTTAACTTATCGACTCAATTGACGTCATCTATTGTAGCCTGTCTGTTTCACTATCTCCCCGCCAGGAGTGTTGTGTACACCGATCACAAATCACAGCGGGGTGACTTATGCCTTATATACTGATTTATTTTTAAAATAAATGTATTTCTTCTGGCAATCGTCCCACATAAAAATAAATCAATTCACAGAACTTACAGCAATACAACATGTCTTTTATTCTTTATTTATTTTTATCTATGAATGAAGAAGAAAAATCTAAGACACAAGTCCTCCGGGTGGGATATTGTAAGCCGTGGGTCCCAATCCTGAAGATTTTTTTTTCTGTTTATGAATGAATGAAAAAAAAGTTTTTAAGAAGCCATGAAAAATAAGAAGAGTCGTTATAGTACGAAAGAATTCTAGTTCAATGAGTTTCTTGATCTGAAATATTTAATAACACTGAGCAACAAAAAAGAAACTTTTTTGTCTCAGAAAGAAAATATGTGATTCTGATAGAATTTTTTTTCCTCCTGAATTCAAATATGATATCGGGTTTTCTCCATCACGAAAGGTGTCGGAGAGACAGGCATTTATAATTTCAAACACTTTGATATTTTCTGCATTCGTAACAATACAATATTCGAACATTCGGACTCACCTAGAAAGTATGAAATTACGATTTTCTGCTATATTTCGCCTGTGGAGCATCCCTCTTGATGGTCCAACAATAAATCACTGAGCAAGGTTTCCGAGAGACATTATTTAAATCCATTCATTAAAATTGAAATAAAAAAACTGAGTGGTGGAGAAATTCCGAATACATATTTGAAAGCACGATAAAAAAACTGCTTTAAGTACAACTATTGGTACTCATGAGACAAAAATCGTGTTGACCAATGTAATCAAACCACTAAGAAAAGTAATGTAAACGAAAATTTTGAAAAGTAAATATTTGAAGGTACAGAAGGAAATCTAAGACGTTGCAGTACGAATCAGATTAAAAAAAAGAACCAAACCAAGGGAGTCAGAGAAGATAAGTGATCTTGTGCAGACATAGGCCTATCAGAATTGTCGAATTGTATAAAGTCTTTTCTCATGTCTAGTGCAAAGAAGTGTGATTTGCTTTCTCTGAATGTAAAATGAATAGTGTCATCTGAGCTACATTCTGTATAATACGAGATGTGAAAGATGCCTGCAGAATCAGTTATGTTAGACTGTTGTTAAGTTAGAAAAAAATGTCATACGGAAATATCCACGGGTGGTCTCGAGGCAGCGTGCTGCCTTATCACGCAGCGGGCCCAGGTTTCCCCGGTCGGGATAAGTTTCCTGGGTGAGATTTTTTCGGGGTTTTTTCTTACCTATAAGACAAATGTCAGGAAGCATCATCTGGCCATCATTTTTATCATTATTATATTCATCTCATTAGCCGGGATTAGGGCATTACCTGGTGCATCATTTACATAATCATCACCCATCATATCATTGGGGTAGCGTAACCCCGCCTTCCAGCATCCCAAACTAAGAAGTGGGTTACAAATACGCCAATGCCAGGAAAGAATACCGGAAATGTCGAAACGACAAGCTGCTAGCATGGAATGAACAAAATGTCATACGGAGATGTTTTGTGTAACCTACAATAAAATTAATAATCATCTTCTTTTTCTTCTTCTTCTTCATTTGACTGGCTAGGCAAATTGCCTGTTCCGGCTCGCAGTTGTTCTGTCCATCTTTTCACTGGCCTTCATACATTCCTTGAACCTCTTGGCTTGTAGTTATATGCTGCTTTTGATAATCGTGTTACATTCTTTCTTTCTACATGATTAAACCATTTATCTCTGTATTATCATTATTATTATTATTATTATTATTATTATTGTTATTATTATTGTTGTTATTATTATTATTATTATTATTATTATTATTGTTATTAGTCCACCGCCGTGGTCTCGAGGTAGCGTGCTGCCTTGTCACGCAGCGGGCCCGGGTTCCATCCCCGGTCGGGACAGTTTTTCTGGGTGAGGTTTCTATCGGGGTTTTTTCTCACCTGTAATACAAACGTCAGGAAAACTTTAAGGCCCAAACGGTCTCCGAAATCATATGACCATCATTATTACCATTGTGCGGGCGGGGTGAGGGAGTATAGTTTCACCTCTCTAATAAACCACGCTTCTGCGCAACCATTTGTGCGGGCGCGGTGAGAACCTCCTCACTACTCGCCACCATTTGTGCGGGATCGTGTTTTCTTGCTGTTGCTTCTATTAGAGTTGATCTGATTACCTCCAAGATTATTGATCACAAAATTACTTGCCTCGGGCCCATGGAAGGCAAGGATTGATTCATCTTTCTTTCCTAGATATATTAACATAAATAAATAATGATTCTCAAATCCACAGAGTGAGTGAAAATGATGGTTATCACAATAATTATCAATCAGGAAAGCTAGACAGCAAAAGTAAGGGAGCTGGAAATGATTTCCTAAGTGAGTGAGTTTCCGTATAGGATATGTAAACAGCTACGTGCACATAAATCAGATAGCAGATGAATTATATAAAAGATGATATTTAATGCAAACAAGTTGTCTGAAGTAAAAACAAAATCAAGATAAAGATTTTGATCATTCAAAAAACAATATAAAGTGAATAAATAAATGATAATACTTCTACAGGACAAAAAACCACATCGTACCACATACCACACTCATGCTAGAGTCCAAGCCAGGGCGGCGTCTTCCCTGGTCTACAGGACCAACTAAAACTACGCCGCTTCTCGGCTTCAGACGACCTTGTCCATATTAGAATTCCAATCCCATCTCGGACTGGATCGATGATTCAAACATAGAATGCTGAATGAATGATCTGCTTGAATGATTGATAACGTTCTGCCTGTGCACCACGTATATGAAGGTTCCGAGGTAGAGGGGAGATGCGCCGTAGACACCGCGCGGCAGGAAGGGTAAAGAGGGAGAGTGGGGGTAAATGCAAGGAGAAAGGAATATTGGCATAGTTCATGAATATCCCAGTCTAGGGAGGAGAACGACGCTGCAGTAATGAGCCGAAAAACGCACTTTCGGTTCACCATCATCCTTATCAATATCATCATCATCCTTCACCGGTGTGGAAAGCAACGGGAAGCTACCACACCTACAATTCCCTAGTAAAGCTACAAAGCATAGTATGAAAATGCTATGATTGCAGTGAAAGGCCTGCTCTCGGGCAGAATTACTATGGATGGATGGATTATTATTATTATTGTTGTTGTTATTATTATTAATTCATTTAAACTGGCAGCGTTAAGGCTATAAGGCTTTCTTTTCAATTCAATTAGTGAATACTGCATGTTCTAGAGTTCTATTCTGTTCAGTTAAAATTCACAATACTAAATAGAAATAATAGTGATATAATTCATATTAAAATGTTATACTGTATATTTTCAGTTCAATTTTTTTTTGTTCGAGCCAGAAATATAATATATTTTGCCTGAAAGGGTTAGCATAAAAGGAGAGTTGCTTTATTTTTTGTATTATTTTATTTAACAATGCAATTTAATAACTTAAATAGCCGAGTTTATTGGCGAAACAGTTCATTCTGCGTGAAATATTCAACTAATGTTTCTCAGAGGCCCATTTTTTTACTTGAGTTTATTTTAGCCTGGAACATATTACTGTAATCTAGTACAGTTTACCTAATTATACATGGAATATTTGCGATCATGATTTTGTGTGTAAAACAGCTGCAGGGAAATTAGTAGAAATAATAAGAGTCGTGTACTCAGCTATAGGCATAAAATAAAGTTTCAAATAAAAAATAGTTTGTAAAGATGTTATTTCATCCGTACAACCTCAGTTTCCATACCAGTAATCTAATAGTTAATTAAATTATAAATATTCAAAGTTATATTTTACGGTGAAGCGTATATCAGATCGGATTTTCAAACAAACTGAAATTACAAAGAGGAGTGTGGGCAGAAACAAATTAACAATTTCTGGAAACCATTGTCCTTTACGAGGATTCTTGTCATCTCAACTTTCTCAGGAAATGTTAAACTATAAGTATGGAGTATGTAAAAAAGGTAAGAGAGATGAGCAGACAGGCGAATGGAGAAGCATAAGAGTGAGCTACTTGATCTTAAAATATAAAATTAAGAAATATTTACCTAAAAGGTCCGTCTCCTCAACTTCATCATCATCATCATCAATATCAAGGATTAAGCTCAATGGCCTGTTCCGATCTCATTATAGGTATAATTGGTCTTTCATCTCTTCAGTGGTCTTCCCAACAATCTTCTTCCTTTTGGTTTATAATTGTACATTCTTCTTGGTATGCGCTGTTCATTCATTCGTAATACGTGCTGAAGGTAAGCATTTTCATAGTATTTTATTCTTTTACAGAGATTAAATATATTAAATTCTATTCTTATATCTTCGTTATCCTTTGGTATCCTGCTAATGCTCTCGACATCTTTATTTCTGCAGCCTCTATTTGTTTACTATCTGCCTTTGTTAATGTCCAGGTTTCACATCCATAGATAAGATATAAAACTGCCAATACTTTGTAAAATTTTAAAATAGTTTATTTTCTAGTTTTATTCAATAAAGTACGTTTAATTGTGCCACATAGATAATTGAATCGTATTTTAGTGTGTTATCTAAATTTCTGTCATTTCCTAAATGTCAACTTTATTAATTATTTATCTGTAGCGCATTCTGGACTGGTCCCATCATCAGCAGGATTCAAAACTGGTGTTTCACTGAAAATATGGTAGAGTGGGTTACACGTACTGGTGCACCGCCCGATCCTACCATTTTTGCTACCACGCGCGTGTGCGTGCGTGATCGTACCAATCTTTTATAATTACCTTGAGTTCGAAAGTTATGAGTGCCTAAATCAACGTTCCTTTGCCCGGGCCGATAGAAGGCAAAGATTAATCCATCTTTCCTTAGTAAATTATTAAACATATAGTACTGTATGCTAAGCAGTATAATAATCGTGGAAGCTAGAAGGAAAAAGGAGGATTAAATTGGCTTGAGAAAGCTTTAGAATGTAAATCAATACCAAACATGACTAGTTACACAATTAGTAAACACAAGTTAACTAAAATAATGTAACTTTAATTAGAGTCATAAGTCAGAAAAGTGAAATACAAATAATATAACAAAATATCATCTTCTTGACCATTGAAAGATAAGTTATGAAAGAAATAATAATATTAATCGGTCATCAAAAGAAAAAAGTCAATAACAATAATAATAAACATTCATACATACATACAAACACTAAATCCAGTCCAGCCAAGGGCTAGGGTACGCAGTCCTGGTTGCCCTACCCTGGCTTATGGGACTGATTAAACCAAACAGCTCCTTCGAGCTACTATCGACTTGACCCCGACGAAACCAAAGTTGATGATGACTCTGATATTCACTTGCACAACTTATTTGAGGATTTCACTAGCAAGGGGAAGATGCGCAGTAACATGCAGCGCATAAAGAAGCAAGAGGGAGGTACGTAGGAGAGAGGACAACGAAGATAGGAACTTGGCACTGTTCTACAAGATTACTGAAGAGGGAAGACACGATGACGTAGTAGTTGCGTAGTATTACGTAGTTTTACGTACCGAAAAGGTGATTTCGGTACACTGGTGTTTCTCCGAAGATCTGGTAGAGGAGGTTACATGTACTAGTGTTTCAGTGAAAATCTGGTAGAAGGGGATACACGTAACCCCCTCTATCAAATCTTCAGTGAAACCCCAGTTTTGAATCTTGCTGATGATGAGACTATTCCCGAACTCGCTATAGATAAATAACTAATAAAGTTGAGGAGACGGACCTTTTAGATAAATATTTCTTAATTTTATATTTTAATTTTGAATAATACCTCAACGGAACTTCATCATGAATTTTATACATGATCTTATTAAGAAACCATATAATAAGAGGAGTTAAGTCTCGTAGACTACGATGGGCAGGACATGTGGCAAAAATGGGGAATGGAAGAGGGTCAAGGAAACTCCTTGTAGGAAAGCCAGAGTGAAAGCGCACAGTAGATAGGCCAACAATGAGGTGGAAAATAATATTAATCATGATTTTAAAAAAAAACGTACATTATACAGCGGATGTTCACCACTGTGGTCTCGATGTAGCGTGCTGCCTTGTCACGCAGCGGGCCCGTGTTCGATCCCCGGTCGGGGCAGTTTTTCTGGGTGAGGTTTTTATCGGGGTTTTTCTTCACTGTAAGACAAATGTCAGGAAAACTTTAAGGCCCAAACGGTCCCCAAAATCATATGGCCATCATCATCATTCTTATCATTATCATCATCAACATCACCATCCTTCACCGGTGTGAAAAGCAACGGGAAGCTTCCACACCTACAATTCCCTAGTAAAGCTGCAAGCATAGCATGAAAATGCTATGATTGCAGTGAAGGACCTGCCTTTCGGGCAGAATTACTATGGATGGATACAACGGATGGTTGGAAAACATTAACTCAGGATAGGAATATATGGAGAGCTTAGGTCCGCGTGGCCATGAACCTATGGGTTCTATAGTGCCAGTGAGGAAGTTATCATCAGTATTCATTTTATACTAAAGCTATATGAAATCGTTTCACCTATAAAAAATGTATTTTTTAACTATTCTGTTACAATTTACAATTCTTAAAATATATATGTAGTCAATATGCCCATTTCACCAATTAATGTTTTAAAATGGTCAACAAGTTTCTACAGCCAAGCTGTCATTCTCAAGACCAGATATTGACTCAGATTTGACTCAGATTGACCAGATTTGAGTCAATATCTGGTCTTGAGAATGACAGCTTGGCTGTAGAAACTTGTTGACCATTTTAAAACATTAATTGGTGAAATGGGCATATTGACTACATATATATTTTAATATTATATCACCAAGAAGATCACTTGTGTATTAATTTACAATTCGTTTTGTCGTTTGGCGGTCGTAATTGAATCAATCAACTTTCATCCCTTTGTGACATGTTTAATAATATTGCAATGCCTGACAAAACTGTGACTTTATGCAATGATTGATATCGAGTCTGGTACTGCCAATAAAAAATCCAGTTATATGAATGTGAAACATTGTTTTTTTACTTTGAGAGAAGAAAAAAAAATAGGAGTTTTTTAAATAAAGCGCTTAGTATATTTTTTTTGGCGCCTCCCGAATTCTGAATATTGCAGTACACATGACAATTTCATAAAACCAAATTACTGAAAAGAGACATAGCGAACAAGCGAACGGTCAACTATTAAATGGTGAAACCTATATTGAAATTTCTCCCAGAGAAGAGTTGTGTTGTACCAAGGTCGTATCCAAAAAAGTATTTGCCGTTTTTAACTCCAAGGCAGATAAATCAAAGCCAGAATCCAATGGTAAGCCACTATAAAGAGCAGGTGGACACCCTGTACTAGTAACAGTGGAGTGGAGTGAGGCGGAACACTGCGCGCACGGCAGATAGTGAGGGTATCCAATCTAGCATTTGAGCACATGAACTACTTCACTGTAACTAAAAAGACATATTTGGCGCTGGAGCTTAGTGCCTTGCAGTTAAAGACGGCATATCATTTTCTGACATGACATTTTTACATTACCGTACAACGCCTCGCTGGAAGACATTACAAGGTAGGTTTCGGCATGCAAGATTTACTATGACGTCATTAAAGTTTTATGTTTAAAAAAGCATCATTCTTTCATTTGCTATTTTTTTTACTGCTTAGAATATTGTTTCCCAACCTGTGGTTCGCGAATCCCCAGGAAGTTTGCCAAAACTTTTCGGTAATGGCGGGTTTCGAGGTTAGGTCTATTATTGTTTCCTTCATTTCTGCAGCATTGCAATAATATTGTAGTAATATAATAATAATTATTATTACTATTATTATTATTTTATTATTATTATCATTATTATTATCATTATTATTATTATTATTATTATTATTATTATTATTATATTTTAAAATTAGATTAACCCTATAATCCCCTTGTTGCATATGTGTAAAATCGGGAATTTATCAATTATTCTCACAATAAATTAATACCGCGAATGCCTGATTTACAGTTATGTAACAATGTTAGGAATGCATTTGATTTCGCTACAACTATGCCTACACGTTTGTGTAAGCTGTAACTAGAGTAACGTTAGGTTTTAATCGTTAGGGGTTAATTTAATTTAAGGTTATTAAACCTTTTGCTAGGTATTAAATTTTATGCATATCTACTGTATGTATATTTAAAAGCCAGTGGTTCGCCCGACTTAGATCGTTGTTGGAAGGGTTTCGCGAGCGAAAAAAGGTTGGGAACCGCTGTCTTAGAATGATAAAATTTTAAAGATCTAAAATTGAAAAGTCATATTTTTGGCTTAATGTAAAATTACATTTTTTTGTCAGATAACATGAAAATTTGGAATAAACATTCCGAATTTAAAATTTACTTACTTACTTAATTACTTACTTACTTACTTACTTACTTACTCACTGGCACTATCGAACCCGTAGGTTCATGGCCGCGCGGACATAAGCTCTCCATACATCTCTATCCTGAGCTAATATTTTTCCAATAATCCCCTGTATAATCTACTTCACTCAAATCATAGTTAATGTTGTTCTCCCACCTCATTCTTGGTCTACCAACTGGGCGTTTTCCCTCTGGTTTTCCTACAAGAAGCTTCCATGCTCGTCTTTCATTCCCCATATGCACATGTCCTGACCAACGCAGTCTACGAGACTTAATTGTTCTTATTATATCTGGCTTCCTATAAAGGCCATGTAGTTCATTGTTAAGTAGACTTCTCCATTCACCTGTCTGTTCATCTCTCTTTGGTCCAAAAATTTTCCTAAAACTTTAAAGATCTAAAATTGATTTAAAATTTACTACACTGTAAAATATCCGATATTATGAAAAAAAAAAAAGTAAAAACAATTTGCAATCGTAAATAGTATGTCTAAAAGTTAAGGAAACCATGTTGAAGATAAAATATTTCTGAACTTAGAAGAACTAAACTAGTTAGTGAGAAAGGCTAGAAGCTGCAAAGAGGACGGAGCTTTTGACTTTTAACTCGAAAACAAAGCAAAACGTAAACTGGATAAAAGAAGTTCTACTTTCTGATCCCAGACTCTTAGACAAGAAATAGTACACACGTCCACACTCAACAATACTTTATTCTTCTTTGTCTGTGCTTTCAACTGTCTACATTTCATTTCCACGTCTGTTTTTGTTGATAAATCACATCTCCTATTTGATACGTTTTAACTTTTTAGAGATTATTTTTTTCACCAACAGATGTCAACTCTTTTTTTTTCGTTTATACTGTTTTTCCTTTTTGTTTTACCTGTTTTTGTTAACTTTCTTTTATCCTCACATAGACATAAGGACAGGACACACACACCCAGACCCAGAGTGGAGATTTAAAATCCCCTACCCCGCTAGGAATCGAACCCGGGTCGCCGGAGTGGAAGGTAGGGATTCTACCGACTACGCCACGGCAACGGACAGTCTTATTCCACAGTTCAAGTAGGTATGTACGGCTTTAAAGATAAAAGGGTATTGAAAAATATAAATAGATAATGGTGTTTTCTACATAGACAACACAGATGTTTACAATCATGATATCTAGTTACTCTGAACTGATTACTCTCCGATCGAGTTTCTCACCTGTATTTAACCCGTTTGCCTCAAAAGACGAGATAGACTCGCCGGCAGTTAATTTGCTTTCAACTCAGAAGACGACGTACACTCGCTTAATTCTGTTGTTATATATTTTACAATATTTTGTACATCCCTTGGCTGGGTAATCTTTTGTTAACATTTATGAATAGTAGAGGATTGTGTTTTGGTCTTCAACCTTATTGTGATCTCAAGTACCGTTATATTTTGCTTGTTTTTCATGTCTGAAAATAGACAATATAACTTATGGTAACTTAAATCCGGTTTCTGGGGAAATGTGTTGAGCATTTAAACCTGAAGCGAATGGGTTAAATTGAGCTCTTGGTAAAAATCGGACAAGTGTCCATCATTATTATATTGACGTAAATGGATAAGTGGATTGACTGTTCACTGTATGACAACGACATTCGTATTGTATATACGCCGCTTTTGAGTTATTTCATAACTAGTGTTGAAATAAATAAAATAAACTATATGATAAATATTAGTCTACAAAAGCCGGAATAGAATAGAAGCTGTCGCTAGTATAGCGAGTGGAAAACATAAGACCAGACTTCGAGAGTACAGTCTACAGAACATTAGAACTGGAGCATTATACCCAAAATTAATTTAAAACTCATGGTACGATGGTTGAACCAAGCGCTACCAAATGCACGACTAAGAGCCGGTTTCACCAACAGAGGTAACTGTATTACGCCAGTTTAAGCTATGCATTATACACGGGGAAAACTGGCGTAATACAGTTACCTCTGTTGGTGAAACTGATCCTAAACCAGGTTTATTACAGAAACAAATTTAAGCACTTGTGACGTTGTCTTGTAACGTCTTGATGTCACAGACCATAGTTACCAAACACGCCAATCTTATCCCGGCCTTTGTAGACTAATAGGCATAGAGACTTGCCTGTGTAAACACATTTCCTTTCCTGAGTGTTTACGAGTCTACTTTTTTTTCCTCTTTTCGTTTACACTGTTTTCCTTCTTGTGTTATCTTTTTGATAACTTTCTGTTATTCTCACACATAGACACAAGGACAAGACACACACCCAGACCCAAGGTGGAGATTAAAAATCCCCTACCCCGCCGGGAATCGAACCCAGGTCGCCGGAGTGGAAGGTAGGGACTCTACCGACTATGCCACGGCGACAGACTAAAAATTCCTCCCTATGGAGACTCGAACCAGCGTAAGTCCCGTAGTTCTGCGCCAATATTTTGCCTTAACCACTCGGCTACGGCGCGGGCTGCAGTTCGCTAGATCAAATTTTTTATGTTTCTGAGTTTAACTCACTGGCTCTAGGTTCATGGCCCTTTGGCATGGATTCCCTGAAGTAGTTCCCGTCCTGAACCGAATGGGGGACTATTTTACCCCCAGAGAATTTTACCCCAGCAGAACCCATGTCCTCGTTTCTTGACGGTTGTATTTTTACGGTGAAAGATCGACACTTTTTCGACCAATGTACTTTTTTTGTCTAACTTATCGCCTTCGAACTGTCCGGCATGTATAACCCTTTCGACAGCAATGCTACCGCTGGCATAGTCTTTAATAACACTTAGCAACAAAAAAGAAACTTTTTTTTTTGTCTCAGAAAGAAAATATGTGATTCTGATAGTATTTTTTCTCCTGAATTCAAATATGGTATCAGTTTTTCTCCATCACGCAAGGTTTCCGAGAGACAGAAATTTGTAATTTCAAACACTTTAATATTCTCTACATTCGTAACACACAATATTCGAACATTCGGACTCGCCTAGAAAGGAAGAAATGACGATTTTCTGCTAATTTCGCCTGTGGAGCATCCCTCTTGATGGTCCAACAATAATCGGCCAGCATATTATGATTCCATTTGCCTTGATACCTCTTTTCCATAGCTGAAATCATTTGAGTTAGCTCATTTGGTTTTATTTTACAATGGACAAATTCACGAAAAAACGTTTATTAATCAAATAATCATTTAAATCCATTAATTAAAATTGAAATAAAAAAACTGTGGGTGATGGAGAAATTCCGAATATATATGTGAAAACACGATAAAAAAACTTCATTAATTACAACTATTGATACTCATGAAACAAAAATCATGTTGACCAGTGTAATTTGACCGGCCATTAAAATATCTCTGTATGTTAGTCTGATGGGAACTGTTTTAGATTTAAATATATGTTCCATATATTTGCAGGAATGGGGAATGAAAGATTGGTATAGAAACTTCGTGCAGGAAATCTGGAAGGAAAGCTCCCCAAATAAGCCGAGAATGAGATAGGAAAATAACATTAACAATAATGTTAGGAGATGAATATCCAGAGAATGGTTGGGAATACTAGCTTAGAAAAGGAATGTATGGAGAATATATGTCCGCGCACCCACGAACCTATGAATTCAATAGTGCAATTGAGTTGATCATCAGCACTTATTTCATTCCAAAGCTAAATAAAATCGTCTCACCTACAAAAAGGTACTTTTAACTGTTATGTTACAATTTATTTTGTATTGTATTGTAAGCCTATGTTTTCCCTTAACAGAGATTTAGGCGCTCTCCCCCCTACAGGGAAGAATTTGAACCATACTAATTTAGCTACACTTGTTTTCGTATAGATGTCATTTTGAGTGGTACGTGGTCAGCGTTCCGCCTCATACTGACATCTAGGAAACCAAGGTAGTACTAGGACGGGAAAATTCGGTAAATTTTGCTTAGAGTCCTCTTCATTCAGACTAAAGGATTTTTTACGAGCCTGAAAATCTTCAGGCTCGGGACCCACGGTTTAAAGTCTCTCCCGGAGGACTTGCTCCTTGGATTTTTCCATCCTAAAAAAAATCCATCGACCCGGCCGGGTTTGAACCCGCGACCCTTGGGACCAGAGGCAAGGAGCATAACCACTAGTCCACCGCGGCCGATTACAATTTACAATTAATTTTGTCATTTGGCGGTAGTAATTGAATTAATCTACTTTCATTCTATTGTGACAAGTTTAATAATGATGTAATGCCTGACTACACATTCATAACTGTGACTTTACGCAGTGATTAATATCGTTAAATATGTTTTCGCTATATTCCTTGTGTTCCTATTATATTATACAAAGTTCCACATTACGTACAGAGCATACTTTTTGTTTCGTTTGTTCAGCGCATACATGTTAATTATCAATTCATTAAAATAATGGAATTTTACATAATACAGTGTGTCCTAAAAACGTTCCAATGTTTATGCAGGATGTTTACAATATTTGTAGAGGAAATATTATTGGATAAAACAAGAAAAGTAAGAAAGGATACGCAGCTAAGATTTCATTCGACGATGGCACTACCAGTGGCGATGTATGGAAGTGAGGCCTGGGTCCTAAAGGCAAAAGAAAAAAGTAATATTCAGGCAGCGGAAATGAGATTCCTACGGACTGTGAAAGTTGTACAAGAGAAGAACATATTAGAAATGAGAATATTAGAGAGGAACTAAAAGTACAACCACTTCTTCAACAAATAGAAGAGCACAGGAACAATTGGAAGGAGCATCTGCAAAGAATAACAGAGGATAGGATACCAAAGATGGCACTGATGTATAATCCTGTAGGACGAAGATCGGTGGGAAAACCAAGAAAGCGTTGGGCTGAACAGATGTGAGATCGGAACAGGCAAAGACCTAATCCGTGAAGGATGATGATGATGATAAAACAAGAAAAAAATTAAAAGTTAAAATGATGGATCTTCTTGGCGATAAACATTATTAAGATATAAAATATAAAATTGGTACCTGGTAAGTCAGTCGTCCTCAACTACATTTTACCAGGTACCAATTTTGTATTTCTTCCTTTTCTTCTTCTTCGGGTTTCCCCCACTTATAGGTATGCCGTCTTCAGTTTCCATTTATCTCTATCATTGCAATCTCCCTCCTCCAAATTCCTATCATCCATTATGGTTCTGACGTAGGTTTTCCATTTCCATCTTGGTCTGCCACGTTTATTTCTTCCAGGGGGTGACCATTGGTATATATTTTTTTGACCATCTTTCATTTTCCATTCTTTGTACATGGCCATACCATTTAACCGTTTGATTTTCAATCCTTTTAACAACAGATATGGTGACATTCATTTCTCTCCAAAGGAATTAATTTCTTATTTTATCCTGTCTTGTTTTTTGGAGGCTTCTTCTAAAATAATCAAATTCAACTGTTCTAATTTTATTCGTTTGTAAGTCTGTCAAAGTCCAAGTTTCACTTCCATATGACAAAATATTCTCTAATATGCTCTTACAAATTTTCATTTTAGTTTCCTTCGTAATAGTTTTTTCCTAATTATTCCATGTAATGTTTTAGTTGCATTTTTTTTCATTGCAATTTTAGACTGTATATCTCTCTCATAGGTAATAATTGACCCAAGATATTTAAAAAATTCACATTTTTTTTTATTTTCCCTGTTTCAAGTATGAGGTCATCTACATACTTTCCCAAACACATATATTCTGTTTTCTGTAAATTTATATTCAGTCCCCATGTTTTATATTCTTGCATTAGTTTATTTATCACATCAATTTAATGTTTAGTATCATATTATGTATCCCCAACGGTGCTTTAATAAGAATTTTAAAAACATTATTATGTTTAAAAAAATCTCTATTCACCAAAACAGTTAAAAACAAGTCAACGCGTTTCGGCTACTACGTAGCAATTATCAAGACTGAGCCCAGTGGAAGACTGCTTTTATTTTAATACATTGCAGTCTTCCACTGGGCTGTCTTGACAATGGTTACGTAGTAGCCGAAACGCGTTTACTTGTTTTTAACTATTTTGTTGAATGCAGTGTTTTTTAACTTACTAAAAAAATTAGTTTCTAAAACCATGGTCCCTAAACTTAATATTTTCTAGATTATAGTTTTAATTTCTAAGGGTCGGTTTCACCAACAGAGGTAAGTGTATTACGCCAGTTTAAGCTATACATTATACACCAGGAAAACTGGCGTAATACAGTTACCTCTGTTGGTGAAATTGACCCTAGGAGGTAATTTATTATATACAAGCTCTGTGGCAAGAAACAAATGAGGGAACATTGTACATGCTTGTTTGATACTAGTTTTACCACAGTGCATCAACAAAATATGCATCAGTCAATCAATTTTAGACTATTTAATTTCTTTTTCTAATACAACTCCGTTTGTCCGTTTCTTCCAAGTTGCCATCTATTGGTGTAGATCATGATACAGCTAGTCTTTCCTATGTACTTTTGGTCTCCTCAATGCTCTTTTACCTCGTGTATAATAATTGTACATAGCTATTTTTGTTAATCTTTCGTTCTTTTCACGTAATATGTGACAAACTCATCGTAGTCTTGTACTCGTCACTATTTCTACCACATCTCGTTCTTGATACAATATTCTTTATTCTGTGTTCTTTGTTATTATCCATCTCTCATTTTCCTTAACAGCAACAACAATTTTCGTAAAATTTTGTCTTCAACAGTAATAAGATATCATTCTCACAGTTTTTTTTTTTGTGAGAGTCCAGCATTTAGCTGCATATAACAATTAAACAATTAATTTGGTGTTCACTTGATAAAAATCCATTATGTTTATTTACCAAATAAAACTATTTAAATTTTATATGACTTGTATTGATTCAGCATTTTCTGTTAAATTATTGCTTGAAAAAAAGAAGAGAATTCAACTTAGTAACACATTTTGCTTTCATAGATTTTGAAAAAGCATTCGACACAGTCAAGAGATCAAAACTCTTAAATATACTGGATGACAGAAATATACCAAATTTACTTCTGCAGAACATACAAAATATTTACAAAGACAACGCCATAAAGATTAAATTACATAACAGGTTTTCTGAAGAAGGAATTATAAATCATGGTGTGAGACAAGGCTGCCCCCTATCCCCAACACTGTTTACAATTTATATCAATGAAGTAATATTTTGCTGGAACAAGACATATAAATTTGGAATAAGAATATCAGAAAATAGGAAATTAAACACCCTATTGTTTGCAGATGACCAAATAATAATAGCAAATTCAGAACATAATCTACAGAAAGGTCTGTATGAACTTAACAAAATTACAGAAGAATATGGTTTGAAGATATCTACAGAAAAAACAAAAAGTGTGGCATTTCTAGGTGTAGATCCTGTCAGAAGTAAAATTGTACTGGACAATACAACTTCGGAGCATGTGAATAATTTTACATATCTAGGATGCAATATCTCATATGAACAAGAAAAGGATATAAATGCAAAAATATCTAAATTTTTAAGAATTTTAGGGTTAATAAGTTCTATCTTCAAGCCACAGTTAGTCCAAAAGCATTCAAGATTAAAAGTGTATAAAACACTGGCTCTTCCAACTCTTTTGTATGGTAGCGAAGTATGGACGTTGAAACAGAAGGATATACAGAGACTTAGATCTGCTGAAATGAGATACCTTTGGAGGACTGCAGCATACACACTACTAGATCACAAAAAAAATGAAGACATCTTAGAAGAATTACACATGGAACCTTTAGAAAACAAAATTTCTGATTATAAGTCAAAATGGATGCAACATGTTCATCGAATGGAAGATCACAGAATACCCAAACAAATGTTAAGATATCAACCTGCAGGAAGAAGAAGAAGACCAGGACGTCCACTCAAAAGACTTCTGGATGGTGTTTCTCTTGAGGCCGAAACAGGTCAACAAATGGCCTAAATTCGTGAATGTACTATGATGATGATTTTCATAAGTATTTATTTTATTAATTGAATAAAACAAAACTGTTAGAATTTTATACGATTTTCATATTTATTTCAATACAAATTCGATCCTGCTCTTTCAGTACTTTGTATCTTCTTCAGACAAATACTATGACTACAAATGAATTTTGTTTATATTTATATATATATATATATATATATATATATATATATACACTCAAGTACATATAATAATAAAATCCATTTGTATCCATAGCATTGGTCTGAAGAAGGTACAAAGTACTGAAACAGCTGTAACGGATTTGTATTGAAATAAATATGAAAATCGTATAAAACTTTAAGTTTTATTTTATTTTATTAATGGACACAATGTATTTTCATCAAGTTAACGCCAAAACAATTGAGTATTTATTTTTATTTAACACCAGCTAATACCCGGCGTGCGCTGCTACGACTAAATAAATTAAAATTAAAGTGATTTTATGTTTAGTTGAATAAGTGAAACGAAAAAAAATTATATCGTAATTATTTCTAGATACCCCGTGCTGTTTACCCGGCATTGTCCGGGAATCTACTCATCCCGATCTTCTTGGCATAAATGAGCTAAAAGACAAAATTCGTTATTGTGAGTTATCCGTAAAAGAATACCAGCCATGTGTTGCTATGCTTGCACAGTAATCTACGTACTTGTCACGATCTTCTTGACATCAATGAAAGACAAAAATGGTTATTGTGAGTTATCGATAAGAGATAAACATATCCTGTCGCGGACTTTTTTGTAGACCTTTTTGAGATATTCAATTTTGTGCACAATAATTTTGTGTATTTGTCATGGTTTAAGCAGTGTAAGCCATTTAAACGTCCAAAGAGCTACTTTTTTCACGTTTTCCACTACAAAGGGTGATTTTTAAGGGTGTAGGAGTTGAGTATCACAACTCTCTTATAGCCTATGTTCATCCCGGGATTCTCCTGAACATTTTACAAAAAGCCCCATCACAATCGGATCAACGGTATGGCCGCGCATAAAGTACGAACAAACAAACAAACCAACAAACAAACATTAATTTTTATATATTAGATTGTTAAAAACTGTTTCAATAACCGCATCTTCTTCAGGCGAACGAATAAGATAAATGAATTGAAAAAGCTGTTAAGAATGTTGAATAAAATAAATACTTAAGAAAAATTATACAATACTTTAATAGTTTTATTTAGTAAATAAGGATATAACAACGAAGGTAAAATTAGTGTTTTATAGCAGTTAAGCTTTGTTGCTCTATTTAAGAGCTTAGGGTCGGTTTCACCAAGAGAGGTAACTGTATTACGCCAGTTTAAGCTATGCATTATACACGGGGAAAACTAGTGTATTACAGTTACCTCTGTTGGTGAATTGAGCCAGGTTTCCCCGTGTATGATGCATAGCTTAAACTGGCGTAATGCAATTACCTCTGTTGGTGAAACCAAGCCTTAGGTTCAATATCACCAACAGAGGTGACTGTATTACGCCAGTTTAAGCTATGCATTATACACGGGGAAAACTAGTGTAATACAGTTACCTCTGTTGGTGAATTGAGCCAGGTTTCCCCGTGTATAATGCATAGCTTAAACTGGCGTAATGCAATTACCTCTGTTGGTGAAACCAAGCCTTAGGGTCAATATCACCAACAGAGGTGACTGTATTACGCCAGTTTAAGCTATGCATTATACACGGGGAAAACTAGTGAAAACCTAGGTAATACAGTTACCTCTGTTGGTGAATTGAGCCAGGTTCCCGTGTGTATAATGGATAGCTTAAACTGGCGTAATGCAATTACCTCTGTTGGTGAAACCAAGCCTTAGGTTCAATATCACCAACAGAGGTGACTGTATTACGCCAGTTTAAGCTATGCATTATACACGGGGAAAACTAGTGTAATACAGTTACCTCTGTTGGTGAATTGAGCCAGGTTTCCCCGTGTATAATGCATAGCTTATACTGGCGTAATGCAATTACCTCTGTTGGTGAAACCAACCCTTGGGGTTAATTTCACCAACAGAGGTGACTGTATTACGCCAGGTTTCCCCGCGTATATTGCATAGCTAAACTGGCGTAATGCAATTACCTCTGTTGGTGAAACCGACCATTAGGGTCAATGTCACCAACAGAGGTAACTGTATTACGCCAGGTTTCCCCGTGTATAATGCATAGCTTAAACTGGCGTAATACAGTTACCTCTGTTGGTGAAACTTTACTCAGACTATTGTAAATTTATTGGCATTGGATAAGCATTGACAATTTATTTTTCAAGCAATTTTCTTTTTTCATTAAAAATGGTTTCAAAGTATTTGGTTCGTTTAAGTTTTTTTTCAAATTTCCAACTATATATTTTCAAATAATTATTGTCACTAGAAAAGATTGAAATATACATACCTATGCCTATACCATATCATAACTGGACGATGTTATGCATCAACCGGTTAAGCGCCATTAAAAACGAAATGTTTATGCCATCTGTTGCACTAGCTCATGAAGAAAATGTACGCATACTTTTACAGTAAAATCTTTAAATATAGCCTTATTATTTAAAAAAATGTATAAACGCCATCGGTCCTATCAGAGATTCTAAATTTGCAACAAACGAATATGAAACCAGATCTTCATAAATGCTAATGTACATTTTGCATCATACACAGCTTAGCGCCAAATGTTCCCGCTCTTAGATTGTTGATGCATAACTGTTAAACAAAGAAAATATCTTGCAATATCAAGTATTGTTAGTTAGGCGCTACGATAAATAGTGAATATTGACTTAAAGGAATTTTTCTCGAAACTTTTACAATGACGCATAGCCGGTTGATGCATAACGCCGTCCAGTTTGCCTGACAGATAGAACACTACTCTAGTTCGCAATATAATATTTGATCACTCTAGTGTTTAGTATTGCTTCATACATATAAAACAATATGTAGGCCTACTGCTTAATAGTAACACACAGTGTTACAGATGCGGTGTTTCCACATTTGTATCGTGCCAAATTGCTCTGAGTAGACAATATTCTGATCCTACAAAATAAGGCTCTAAACCCTTAAGCAGGATCCATCGTTATAGAAACATTTCTTTTCTTTGACGAATACCACCTCCTTTACACACATTGCACTTTTTTTTCTCCATAACACTTTGTATGTACTCTGCCTAGAACTTAGAGTGTTTTGCGAATTAGTTAACCTTAATTGACCCATAAAATCTTACTTGCAATCCGTATAACATCAATAAATACAATAGTACTGTACATGGAATCTGTGTAATAGCAAAAAAAGAATTTTTACCTGTGACAAATTAATAATTTAATATAAATAATCCAGTGGATTTTGGTAAGTGCCAGTTTTTTTATGGATGCTTTCAGATATTCTGGAGGCGTGGTCATGTAAATAGTTACGTCTTATAGAAAGAGAAATCCACCCCAACCCACATTCAAGGAGATTTAATTTCCAAGCTAGGCACTTCCACTTTAATCCAGTTTCTTTCCAGTCTATCGGATTTCAAAACTTCCCCGAGGCTTAAAAGCAGAACTTGAACGAATTCTGTACGATTTTCCTATAAATCGACAAAATAAAATACTGCATTAAAATTAAGATCTAAATCTGTTTAAAGTAAACTTTCCCCTCTTTTTTATTCTTCTTCGTATTCTTCCTCTTTCTTGTACGCTTTTCTCTCTCGCTCTGTCTTTATCTCAAACACATTATATATATCATTTAACTTCTATAGTTATTCACATTCTCTATTTTTTCTTCGTCTTTTCATTTCCTTCATATTCTTGTCTCGCTGCTTCTCTTCGTCTTCCACTTCTTTTTTCCTCTTTCTCGATTTGTTCTCACTTTTCTGTATCTCTTTTTTATTATTTCCTTCTCACTCTCCTTTTCAGCTCTTCTTTTCGCTCTTTTTTTATATATTTTAATATTTGTGTCTTTTTATTCCATTTCCTCTCAATTCCTCCTCTCCATCTCCTGTTTTTTTTCTCTTCTCTATTGTCACTTGCTATATTTTTATTTAATTTTCCCTCACTTACTTCTCTCTATCTCCTCTTCTTGTTTCTTCTTTTCCTAGTCTAACTCCTTACCTACATGCCTCTTACACATCTCTTTACTTATCTCTTCTCCTTTTCTCTCATTCTTCTCTCTTTTATTAATTTTCTTTCTCTCTTTTTCGTTGTCTCATTCACTACATATCTCTCCCCTTTCCTTCCTCTTCTTTCTCTTTCCTATTTTATATATTTATCCTTCTCGTCCCAACTTCTCTCAAAGAACGTTAAATTGAAAATTTATAAAACTGTTATCTTCCCAGTTATATTTATATGGATGCAAAACATATACTCTTAATTTTATCACCAATGCTATTTAATCTATTCGTTGATGATATTGTAGACGTAATGCTACAAGGAGAAATTGAGGCTCCGGAGATAGGAAATGTTAGAATCCCAGTCCTGTTGTATGCAGATGATTTAATTATATGTTCCAAGACAATCAAGGGATTGCAAAGAGGTCTTGACCTACTGGAAATATACTGTAGGAATTGGGGATTGACTGTAAATGTTAGTAAGACAAAAACAATGACCTTTAAAAATGGGACGGTTTATGGTAGAGCAGAGGAATGGAAATACAGAGATCAAGTACTTCAAAACGTGAAACATTTTGAATATCTTTGTACGACGTTGAAAATGAACGGAAAGTGGAAAAAACATATTGATATAGCATTATTTAAAGGGAGGGGACAACTTAACAGTGTACTCGGTATTCTGGGTCGAGTGCCTGATATTCCAGTCAGCACATTAGAAAAAATGTATGCAGCGATGGTCAGGCCAGTAATGCACTATGGTAGTGAGATTTGGGGTTTCCAAAGAACGGAAATACTAAATAAGGTATATACGCATTTTCTAAAGTATATTACAGGACTTAGTAAGGCCGTTTCTAACTGTGGAATTTTATATGAATTCGGGTCATTCCAGGACGACATTAACTGTAAAATTCGTGTACTCAAATACTGGTTGCGAGTAATCCAAGGTGAACAAACAATGCTTAGAGCAATTTGTTACGACCACCAAATTAAAAACATAGATGTTAAATTTTGGGCAGACGAGGTTAGGAGAGAACTCCAAAAGATTGGGATGGGCTGGATATGGGAAAAAGGGACTGAAAATCGCAAGAACGTGTGGAGAAAAATAAGGAGGAGGTACTTAGATATAAACCAACAAGATACTTTCGCCGAATGTACAGGAAAACGCTCACTGTGTTTACAAAGAGACCTAAAACACGTCTGGGGAAAAGAATCGTATATACTCAACCTAGGATTTAAGGAGAGATCAGGGCTTGCTTGGTTTAGGCTAGGGGCATGGAAATTTCTAAAAATTAGCGACGATCACGATATGCGAATATGTCCAATGTGCGGGAACTTTGAAGATGATATACATATATTAGGAAAATGTAATGATTTAGAATATTGGAGACGTCAGTTATTACCGGAAAGATTTCTAAATTCAAATCGGGAAAGATTGGCATGCTACGAATTATTGGTAAATCCAGAAAATTGGATAAACCTCGGTAAATTTCTGGACAAAACGCGAAAAATAAGGACAACACTCATTCATGAATAAATATATGTTATCAAAATGCAATACCATTAATTATTAACAATTATATATAAATTAATTAGTGTATAATGCTGTTGTGTTATTCTTTAATTGTAATATTAATGTGTTTTCTTTATGTAATTGTAATGTTAATGTTTTTTTAGTGTATAATGCTATTGTGTTATTACTTAATTGTAATATTATTGTGTTTTCTTTATGTAATTGTAATGTTAATGTTTTTAGTGTATAATGCTATTGTGTTATTATTTAATTGTAATATTATTATTGTGTTTTCTTTATGTAATGGTAATGTTATTGTTGTTTTTGTTGTTTATTTTTCTTTACACTAGTACCAATTATTACTTTATTGTAACGGACTGTCAACAGCACGTACGGCTTACTGCCCGTGCGACCCATATTTGTAAATAATATTGTAAATATCTTACTTTTTGTCTAATAAAGTCCTACTTCTACTACTTTAAGGGAGGAGAAAATATTACGAGTATTTGAGAATAAAGTCATTAATAAACTTTTGGACCTAATAGAGATGAAGAGACAGGCGAATTAAGAAGCCTACATAACAGTGAGCTACATGATCTTTATAGAAAACCAGATGTAATAATAACAGTTAAGTCTCGATGAGCAGGACATGTGGCACCACAATGGGGAATGAAAGAGTGATATGGAAGTTTCTGGTAGGTAAACCAAAGGGAAAGCGCCCAGTTGAGAGACTAAGAATGAGATGGGAGAATCACATTAACCATGATTTGAGGGAAATAGATTATACAGGGGATGATTGGAAAACATTAGCTCAGGATAAGTTTATGTGGAGAGATTATGTCCGCGCGGCTATGAACCTACGGGTTCAATAGTTCGATAATTAGTAAAAGGAACTTGCTTTCAAAATTCAATTGTGGAGTAATTTCTTAACTAACTTAACTCACTGGCTCTATCGAACCCGTAGGTTCATGGCCACGCGGACATAAGCTCTCCGTACATCCCTATCCTGAGCTAATGTTTTCCAATCATCCCCTGTATAATCTACTTCCCTCAAACCATGAATAATTGTATTCTTCCACCTCATTCTTGGTCTACCAACTTTGCGTTTTCCCTCTGGTTTTCCTACAAGAAGCTTCCATGCACCGCTTTCATCCCCCATACGTGCTATATGCCCTGCTCATTGCAATCTATGAGACTTAACTGTTCGAAGTAATGTCTTAAAATGGAAAATTATTAATTTCCATTCTGGGATAATGAAGTGCCCGGGAGATCTCTGGAACAGAGCAAGCCAAATACCGTAGAATAGAGATGAGAAGTCCCTTTCATTCCAAGAAATCGATTAATTAGAGCGATTCGCTGAAGCGATTCACTTCACTGATAACAGTCATGGATTTGATTCCATTATTTGATTATTTGGATTCACTGACTCTATAACTATTGTGAGTAAACCAGACTGGCACTCTGTTATTAATTCAACTCACAACATTATTCAGTGTTGTATTTTTCTCTTTCAACATTTTTCGTAGACTGGTGATACTCCGGTAATATTCTGTTTTACATATGGTAAAGAAATTAATATCTTAATTAGGGCCTATTTAATACAAATATCACTTCATGCAAAAAAGACTCATAACATAAAAATACGCATGCATTAGTTTACTATTATTTTTATATCGTCTTAAATATATATATATATATATACTCTACCGGAAAAAAAGGAACACCATAAAGCGGCCCCTACACGATCAATATTTACGTCAGTATATTGCACAATAATTGGCATTGTACAATAATATTGAGCGTGTGTAGATCACATTGAAAGATTGCGCTATATATTGAGTCAATCAAAAGCAGTTTGATTTTTATTGTGCAATCTAGTAATATTGCATCGTCTGTTGGCAACATTGTGCAATACTAGTTCACTTCTGTGTTCTGTCTTCTTATTATTCCACATGTTGACTGCACAAGTATCACCCACGAACTAATTTATTGAGCAATAATATTACAATAATATTGGCCAAGTAATACTATTGTAAAAAGTATTGTGCAATATATTGATGTAAATATTGATCCTGTAGAGGCCGCTTTAAGGAGGGGTTACATTTTATTGAAAAGTGATATGACAAATAGTTTGTCATTGTAGGAGTATATGATAAATTCAGACAAAATGTAACACGCGTTACAGTATTAGGTAGCCAAACAGTTGCACCTCTTCTGGCGGTAATGCAGGCGTGTATTCTTGCAAACGGTCATAAAGGTACCGAATTGAATCATGTAATAGATTGTCTCAAGCATCTTGCACCTATTGTCGCAATTAGGCAATGGTCGTTGTAGGCTCTGGAGAAAGAGTAAATTCTCGATTCATCATGTTCCACACGTGTTCAATTGACGGATATGGAGATTTTGCTGGCTAGGGCAGTTTTTGTGTACCACAAGAGCACGTTGCATCGTAGCAGCCGTATGTGGACGTGCGTTGTCCTGCTGGAAGAGCACATAACCTTCCTATCGAATAAATTGCAGTAGCAGGAGTTAAAAAGTGTGCATTGTAGCGGGCACTGTTTATTTTACCCTGCAAGAAAACCAAATGTGGCCGCGAGTTGTAACTGATAGCCCCAACACACTATGAAACCTGGGGTGGAGTCTGTGTAAAGTGGACGAATGTACTCCGGTAAATGACGCTCACAGGTCTGCGCAGTAAAGGTGTACGTCCATCACTTGCATACAGACATAACCTACTCTCATCAGTCATCACTGAAGACAACAGAGCGTCATTCCACTCTCCAGTAGACTCTTTCACGATACCTAAGCAGCCGTGTTTGGCGGTGTTGTGGTCTAAGTGGTAGCCTGGCCTGAGGCACATGTGACCTTAGTCTTGCTGCAAGCAGACGGTTCCCGATGGTCCTTGGTGACACAGCAGATGCAACATGTATCCGGATTTGATTCTTGGACGCTGTTCGGGCGGCCACTGCTGCTCGCAAAATGAGTCAATCTTCAGGTGCGTATGTACTATGCGATCGTCCAGAACTTTGCCTACACATGTAGGAATTTTCCATAGACCACTGTTGAAAGCAGAGACACATGACCGATACATTGTGCCCAACATGTTCCCTGAGAATCCTTTATACAATGAATTACTACCCCCGCACATATAAACAATAATGCCTTAAATAAAGCGTGAGTTAAATGAAAAAAAGCTAATCCAGCAAACCCCAGAGATAAAATGCTTATTATTAAGCCCAGCTGTCTTAAAGTAGAAAGGGCAATAATTTTCTTTAAATCATACTCAAAATTTGCACCCAATATGTGCAGCAATCCGTCGATATGGCCATCCAACTTACTACAGGAGTACATCACGACCCTGTTCAAATGGTTGAATTTGTTAATCAGGAGTAGGCCTACCTTACTTGTCGGCGGGGCGTGTATGTACCCAGAATGAATTTTGCAAACACCTGTTCATCTCTAAAAGCGCCACAGTTACTGCATGCAGAGTCAAAACAGAAGCCAACCGACAAGCCCTCCTGAGTACCATCCGATCGCCGATGACCGTGATATACAACTTCTCATTATTATATATTATACGCTCATGACAATGAACACAGTTCTTGAGGGTGTTACAGACAACCCTGACTATAATGCCACCTTATGTGTCATTACGTTATTTGCCACAAATCGAGGATGACACTAAATTGTTGAAATGTTAGTAGTATATTCTACGTAGGCCTATGCGTAGAGTATCATAGTATTGCAGTGACTGTAAAAATAAAATTATAAATGTAATATTTTTCTATCGGCCGCGGTGAACTAGTGGTTATTCTCCTTGCCTCTGGTCCGGAGGGTCGCGGGTTCAAACCCGGCCGGGGTCGATGGATTTTTTAGGACGGAAAAAGCCAAGGAGTAAGTCCTCCGGGAGGGACTTTAAGCCGTGGGTCCCGTGTCTGAAGATTTTCAGGCTCGTAAAAGATCCTTAAGCCTGAATGAAAAGGCCTCTAAGTAACATTTACCGAATTTTCCCGCCCTAGTACTACCTGGGTTCCTAGATGTCAGTATGAGGCGGAACGCTGACCACGGACCACTCAAATTACATCTATACGAAAACAAGTGTAACTAAATTAGTATGGTTCAAATTCTTCCCTGTAGGGGGAGAGCAGCTAACCTGTTAAGGGAAAACATGGGCTTACAAGAATATTCTCTTCTTCTTCTTCTTCCTACCAAGTATTAGGCCAAGGCCTGTTACGATCCTATAGAAAATTTTCCCTCCAGCTTCTTCCGGAAAATTCTCGTATAAGACTTGAAAGCATAATAATAGTCCCTTCGATTGGTTGCTGGCCAAAGGAAGGCAAGACCAGTGATGGGCCTGCCATCTTATAGCCTCTGGTCAGGCTTTTCTGGAGAAGAAAAGAAAATAATGGAAAGAAGAAATGGAAGAAAGGAAAGACTCCCTAGCCCTCGGATGCCCCAATAGCGTCGGGGTCGAAAAAAAACAAGAGTTAACCAAGAGAGGTTAGATAGTAAAGTTAAAAGAGTGCAAAACACAAGTAAGTGGAAGAAATGTTTTGCTCAGCTTGGGCACCTTGTGGTCGCCATCCACATATCCCCTAGATGAGGACCCCTGAGGGGTTACAAGAATATTTTTCTATTATATTATTATTTTAAAACTTGTGATTTTATTACCAAAGTTATAACTTATTGTATTCATCACTGTGAAGAATATATAGTAAAATTTAAGGTCAAGCTGCTTTTGTCAATTCTCGATCGGGTGTTAGGTTATGGTGGGGTGATAGTGAATGGAAGCAGAGAGTCGATGTGAGATTATGCAAAGTGTGGTTATTATATTTTACTTCTCGGGCTTCTTAGCTCAGACTTAAACTATTTTTATGTGTCATAAATACACAACACGGGACTCACGTCTTTATTTCCTTTTCGAATGAGCTCATAAATAGGATTTTGTACGTCTTTAATTGACCATGTCTCTCCCTATATCCAAATAACCGTGACAAGGATGCTCCTTTGTGGTAATACATAACCAAGGCATACTTTTTTTTCGGGTAGTAGGAGGTTAAGGCTCCCACTTTTTCTGGACAATCGACACTTGATGTCAGCCGGGTTGTCAGCCCTGCGTGACGGCCGCCTTTACCCCCAGAACAAGCGTCTGGTACTCACTTCCGTTAGAGGTTGAGTCGACCCCAGGGCCATAGTGCCGCCAGAAGGTTTGGGTCAGTTTAAAAATCATGACCCCACCGGCACTTGAACCCTCGACCTTCTGGCTTGTAGCGCAGTGCCTTAACCACTACGCTACGGCGTGTCCTAGTTATGCTAATTTCCTATAGATGTCAGCGTATGACAAATCAAATACCATGTAGATAAGAAATAAAAAAACAGAAGGGCGGCACCCGTGAGCCTATAGTCATGGACAGCTTCTGCATACTAATTTCCTCGGTCTATACTAACTCACTGACACTATCGAACCCGTAGGTTCATGGCCGCGCGGACATAAGTTCCCCATACATCCCTATTCTGAGCTAATATTTTCCAATCATTCCCTGTAGAATCGACTTCCCTCAAATCAAAGTTAATGTTATTCTCCTACCTCATTCTTAGTCTACCAACTGGGCGTTTTCCCTCTTGTTTTCCTACAAGAAGCCTCCATGCACGTCTTCCATCCCCCATTCGTGCCGCATGTCCTGCCCATCGCAATCTACGAGACTTAACTGTTCTTATTATATCCCCCTTACTATAAACACGTGTAGTCACTGTTATGTAGTCTTCTCCATTCACCTCTCTGGTCATCTCTCTTTGGTCCAAAAATGTTCCTAAGAACTTCATTCTCAAATACTCGTAATCTCCTTTCCTCCCTTAAAGTAAGAGTCCATGTTTCGCATCAATATAATATAACTGGTAGAATAATAGTTTTATATATTTTCAGTTTAACATTTTTGAAAGGAGTTGGGTCGTCAAGAGTCCCTGTAATGCATAATAGCACGCATTTCCAGAATTGAGCCTATATATAATTATTTTATGCATCTCATTCCTATTTGTGATTATTGTTCCTAGATATTGAATTCAGCCACTTCCTCAAAATTTCCCTCGGTCAATTGCTATAATCTATATAAAGAGAGAGCTGAAGTCTGGTTGAATATATTCTTGACTTGAGTGGAAAGGAAGTGCCTATATTAAATTTTATCTCTTTAGCATTAAACGAAGACGCAGTTAAGACAGGCGATGCTTGTTGATTGGTGGGTGGTATTTAATTTCCTTACTAACGTCATTCTGACAGCTGCCTGAGGGCGCGCCCAAGGACTCCTCAATAAAATACGTCGAGGAGACAGAAAAATAAAATAAAACTTCTGAATTGATACCAAGAAAGATATGCACTTGACAATCATGAAGATAGCTTAGAACTGGTCACAAACTGAGAGTAACCCTCAAAGAAAAAAAAAACTGTTCATCTTGCTTTAAACATAGAGTGACGTAGTGACTCTTAAAATGCATTACGAAACACCGTAGAGGTCACTATGTAAATGTTTAAAATATAAAATGTACAATATTTAATTAACACTTTAGGGATTTTTAAAATAATTAGTTTAATCTAATTTCGCCAAACATCTAATACAATCAGATAACTAATTTAAAACAATCGACAAGGTGTTATAGGTTATCCACAAAGAAAACGACAACTCGAATATCAATATCCTGGAAGAAATTAAGGTAATAAAAGAAGTCAAGAACGTAAATCATTAAACGAGAACACACCCACTGACCTACACAGAATCTTGACTGGCAACAATTCGTATCATTCTAAAATCAGAAGATGAAAAATAATTTTCGAAAGGCCTATTGTATATTGGCAGCATTTAATAGTTGAGGACGACTGGGTTCTCAGGTACCAATTTTATATTTTTAACTTTCAATAACTCTATTATTAACTTTTAACGATGATCCATCCATCCATAGTAATTCTGCCCGAGGGCAGGTCCTTCACTGCAATTATAGCATTTTTCATGTTATTCTTGCAGCTTTACTAGGTAATTGTAGGTGTGGTAGCTACCCGTAGCTTTCAACACCGGTAAAGGATGATGATGATGATGATGATGATGATGATAATAAGAATGAGGATGATGATGGCCATATGATTTCGGGGACCGTTTGGGCCTTAACGTTTTCCTGGCATTTGTCTTACAGATGAGGAAAAACCCCGATAAAAACCTCACCCAGAAAAACTGTCCCGACCGGGGATCGAACCCGGGCCCGCTGCGTGACAAGGCAGCACGCTACCTCGAGACCACATCGGTGGACCGGCCTATGTCTTATTGTTTTGTGTATTTGCATATATTGTGCAATTTCACTGATCTTTTTTTTTCTGAACTTAACATTCAATAGCAACAAATCTGTTTCAATTACTTATTAATATCGTGCACAAAAATCAAAATAAGCCTTTGTGTGCGTGTAGGATGTGAAAAAGCGCCACTTGCGGCTTTTAGTTTCCGTAATAATCGTAAAATAGCTAGGGTGCATAAATTGGCGGATTTTATTTTTATATATTTGTTATATTCAGCCTTGAAATGTATAGAAGTTAAATTTCTTTGCCAACTGTATATCTTGATATCTTAATTTAAACAAGAAGAGGAAAAGGTACCACTTGGCGGTGTGTATTGTTTCATTAAGTCTCGCTATGATTGATGTAGGTATAATACGTAGTAGTGTTTCAATGCAGACAAAACAGAGATATTACTATTTGAATTTCTCTCTTCAATATTCGATGCCTACTCAGGCATTTAAGACAGCTTAATTGTATTCATTACATATTGCAGTAAAGTCGCTAACAAGAGTGTCTGAGTTTGGAAACAGAAACAGAGACCACTAGGTAGGCCAAGAATTAAAATGGGAGAAAAACATTGATCGCGATTTGAGAAAGGTGAATATTATATAGGGGATGATTGGAAAACTTAGCTCAGGATAAATATGTAGACATATAAGATGTTAATTATATATTTTTTTACCTGGTAAGTCAATCGTCCTCAACTAAGTTATTAAACTTCTTCAAGTTATTAAATATGGAGGCCTTTCGAAAACAATGTTTCATCTTCTGCGTTTTAACTGGAACTGATGGTTGATGGTGTTGTATACGTTGTTTACTGGATTTATGTCTGCGGTTATGTTCTCGTTGAGCATGTCTTCATTCTTTGCTTCTTTCAGAATCTCTATGTCTCAAGGATGCTGATCCTGTTGTTGTTATACTCTTCGTGTAGTATTGACATAGAGATCGATTTTTTCAAATCGATGACCTGTTTCGAGTATATGCTTGGCAAAATTTGATTTTTCTTCATTATTAGTAATTTTTTTTTAATGTTCCGAATATCGTGTGTTAAAGTTTCTTATTGTTTGGCCTATTTCGAATTTTTCACAACTATTGCATTTTAGTTAATAGACGCCTTTATTTTCATACTTATTTGTTGTTTCTGTTTTGTTAGAAATTATGTTATTGAGTTTATTATTGGTTTAAATACGATTTTAATGCTTTTATCTTGTTTCTTGATCGAATTATCTAATTTGGTCGTTTCATTTCCTTTATAAGTTAGTGTAAATCCATTTGTTTGTATTTGTGTTACATTCTTTTTCTAATTTTGTTATATTTGTTAAATTGATTCTTTGGTTTTGTTTTCTGACTAATTTGGTGATCATTTCTTCTTTGTATCCATTGTTATGTGCTAGGGATTTTATATAGTTTAGTTATTTTCTGTAGTTTGTTTTGTTTAGTGGTAGCTTTCTGTTGATTAGGCTGATGAAGGTACTCATTTTCTGTTGTATTGGGTGTCTTGATTTTTGGTGTATAGCTATTGTGTGGTTTGTTGGTTTTCTGTATATGCATGTGTCTAGATTGTTGTTAATAAAATTTTTGGAAACATCTTATTACATAACCTCAACGGTGCTTTAACATGAATTTTAAAAGTTTTGATGGAGACATATGTCCATACGCCCATGAATATCCAGATTAGTTATATGTAGTATAAATTAGATACCCGATCCCTTAAGCTCAGTGTCCTCTATATCCCTCCTCATCATACTATCTCTTTTTAATACACAATTGATCTTCTTGGTGAACAATATTAAAATATATATACAGTCAATATGCCCATTTCACCAATAAATGTTAAAATGGTCAACAAGTTTCTACAGCCAAGCTGTCATTCTCAAGACCAGATATTGACTGTCAATATCTGGTCTTGAGAATGACAGCTTGGCTGTAGAAACTTGTTGACCATTTTAAACATTTATTGGTGAAATGGGCATATTGACTGTATATATATTTTAATACTATCTCTTATTCGAAATCTTTTACAATTTATCTTGCTAGAACATGGAATTCCCTTCCACCCTATGTTAGAGACTGCCAAACTTTACCATCTTTCAGAAACAAATTGAAAATAAAATTACTAACAGAACAACTCACTAATATTACTTTTTAAAAATAATAATGTGTTTTTCATTATTTAATAAAAATAGATTTAAGATTTGTTAATATATTTACCTAATGCCTTGTATAATAAGCGATAGATTAATTCATTGTAGTTTATTACTTTCTTTGCATTTTTTCTTTCTTTTCTTTTTATATATAGTAGATTCGAGCTGTTATACCTTTCTGTCTTCATGCTATCATTAATTTAATTTTAATTGTATTTAATTTTATTGAATTATTAGACATTATTTTCATTATTATCCAATTTGACAGATAATTAATTGCTTAGTATGACTATTATTGTAATTTTTTGTATTTATATGTAACATATGTTTGTCCTGGTGAGTGGAAGAGAAGGCCACATGACCTTAACTCCACCAGGCTAAATAAATATATTCTAATTCTATTCTATAGTAATTAGTGAAGAAAAGGTATTAGTGAAAGTGAAAAAACTGTGTTCACTCATCAGCATAACTTCCAAGAAGATAGTAGTTATTTTAGTATATAACAAATTATATATTGCAATTTTTATAAATATATAATATCCTCAACTCGTGTCAAACTCAGGGTCGGGTCGAGGTATGAGATGAGACCCCTATATGTGAATGACAAGGGTGCTGGTCAACCAAGCTTGAGGCACCATCACGGGGGCAGTTAAACAAAATGAAACGAAATGGATGTGGTGAGTGTGGTAAAACGGGAGAAAACCCTGAGAAAAACCTGTCCAATCTCCGTTTCGTCCACCATGAAACCCACTTGAAGTGACCGAGACTCGATGTCGGAATCCCAGAGTGAGAGGCGAACTTCTAATCGCTTGCTCCACGGAGCCGCCTCGCCAAATTTTTAAAGGGGTGTATTTTAATACTGACTTTTTTTGTGTAAATCAATGGCTTTCTTACTGTTAGACCTTCAACCCATTCGCTACAAAAGCGAGGTAGACTCGCCGGCAGTTAAATAACCTTCAACTCAGAAGACGAGGTACACTCGCTTAACTCTGCTGTTATATATTTTGCAATATTTTTAACACTTCCTTGATAGGGTAATGTTTTGTTAACATTTATGAATAGTAGAGGAATGTGTTTTTGCTTCGCCCTTATTAATATCTCAAGTACCATTATCTTTTGTTTGTTTTGAATGTCTGAAAATAGACAATAAAATATAAGGCAACTTAAATCCGGTTTCTGGGAAAATGCATTGAGCATTTAAACCTGAAGCGAATGGGTTAAAATGATATAACCAGTATTTTCGCTTTTATTATAGAAAACACGTATCAGAGATTATAAAATACATATCAGGGAATAATAAAACACACATCCATTACCCAACACTGTATTTAATTTGCACTTGCATAAACATAAAACCAAGAGAACTGAAACGATATATATATTTATTTCGCAAAACCTATATAATACACCTATAGCTTTTGAACATACTTACTTCGTTACTTACTTACTTACTTACTCACTGACACTATCCAACCCGTAGGTTCATGGCCGCGCGGACATAAGCTCTCCATACATCCCTATCCTCAGCTAATACTTTCCAATTTTCCCTGTATAACCTACTTCCCTCAAATTATAGTTAATGTTGTTCTCCCACCTCATTCTTGGTCTACTAACTGGCGTTTTCCCTCTGGCTTTCCTACAAGAAGCTTCCATGCACGTCTTTCATTCCCCATACGCGCAACATGTCCTGTCCATTATTATATCTGCCTTCCTATAAAGATCATGTAGTTCATTGTTATGTAGTCTTCTCCATTTACCTGTCTGGTCATCTCTCTTTGGTCCAAAAATGTTCCTAAGAACTTATTCTCAAAGCTCGTAATATCATTCCCTCCCTTAAAGTAAGAGCCCATGTTTCGCACCCATATAATATAACTGGTAGAATAATCGTTTTATATATTTTCAGTTTAACGTTTTTTGAAAGGAGTTGGGACATCAAAAGTCTCTGCAATGTACGCATTTCCAGAATTGAGCCTATGTTTAATTTCTTTGTGCATTTCATTCCTATTTGTGATTATTGTTCCTAGGTATTTGAATTCAGCCACTTCCTCAAAATTCCCCTCATTTTTCATTAGCTGTCAATTTCCATTATACAATGCATTTCTACGTGTGACCATATATTTTGTTTTGTTTATATTTACGTTTTGAACATACTAATAGACCTAATTTTGGTCTAAGGTTTTGCAAGAGATTAATAGTAAATTTTCATACATACAGTGCAGGGTGTTTCTAAATTAGACCGACAAACTTTGGGAGCAGATAGTTAACCTTCATCGAAGCACATTTTGTTATGGAACGTATAGGCTGTGACGTTTCGTTTCAGTGCAAGTTAGAGGAAGAGATGGAAGGAAGTACGTTTGTGCAAATAAGAAATTTGTGTCACATAATTCTGTGTGTTATTCCAAATACTTTACAGACAAGCAGAAACAAAATGTACTTAATTAAGAAACTACAGTATTACATTGTCAGGATGGATCCAATTTATTGTGCCCTTACAACACACGTCCATTGATATCCATACAATCAGTACACCGACGTGCCATACTTTGTCGTACCCTTCCAACGTTGCTAGGAATTTCCCTTATTTCAGCTGCTGCGCTTACAATGCATGCTACAAGATCTTCAGAGTCAATGTCGGTTTCATGCACCATTGTCTTCATGTTGCCCCACAAAAATAAATCTAGCAGGTCAGGTCAGATTAGCGTGCCGGCCAGGCAGTGGGCCCATCCCTACCTGTATGTAAACCTGTATGGATGTAAACAAACTTGCTGTTATTGATACCGAATGCTACTGAGCTTCGGAAGTAAACAAACCAAGCGATACTAGCAATGACAACCTATCTTGTAATGAAAGGAGCGTTCATCCGTTCCCTTCAGTCCCTTCCTGTAAGATCCCTGTAACACTGAAACGAAGCGTCGCGGGCCATGGGTTCCTTAACAAAATATCCTTTAACGAAGGTTATCTATCTGGTCCCAAAGTTGTCGGTCTAATTTAGAAACATCCTGTACATGCAATTTTTCGTCAAAATCTGGAGCAGATGGATCCCTTCATATCGGGCCATGGGTTCCTTAACAAAATATCCTTTAACGAAGGTTATCTATCTGGTCCCAAAGTTGTCGGTCTAATTTAGAAACACTCTGTACATGCAATTTTTCGTCAAAATCTGGAGCAGATGGATCCCTTCATATCTTAGTTTAAACTAGGAGAAGAAAATATATAATTTTGTGGTGTCTGATGATTCACTGTGCCTCGCTGTGATTGATATGGGCCTGCTACGCAGACAAAATAAACGGATGTTATCTGACAACGAGATTCTCTCTTCAGTATTGGATTCCCACCTGGAATTTTAATCCAGTTTACTTTTTTTATTATTTCACTAGTTCTTGCAGTAAAATCGCTAACAAGAGTGTCTGAATTCAAAAACAGGAACAGTTGTGGTAAAACAATTATTTTTTAAAATAGTTGCTATGTATGTATTAGTTGAGACTGGAGAATAACATTAACGGTGACTGGAGGGAGGTGAATTGTACAAGGAATAATTTGCAGTACTCTTTACATCAATTAAATCAGTTATGCCAAGAATATAATTTCAAAATATCAAAATAAAAAACAAAAATAATGGCATTTTGGGGAAACGATCATATAAGATCAAAAATCGTAATAGACAACAAACTTCTGGAACAAGTAACACATTTTAATTATTTGGGTTGTAATTTTACTATAAACACAAAAACTGAAAGAGACATACATATGAAACTCTCGAAATTTCAAATGATATGCAGAACTATACATAAAACATTAAAGAATAAAACAAGAAGAGATACTAGATTGAAGTTTTATAAAGCATTGGCAGTTCTTGCATTTCTTTATGGGAGCGAAACTTGAGTAATGACCAAAAAATTGCAAAGTAGAATACAAAGCGCAGAAATGAACTTCCTTAGAAGAACAAAAGGCTGCACAATTGGATCGGATAAGTAATGAATATATAAGAACAGAGTTAAATATATATCCATTGGATGAGAAAATCAGAGAATATAGAGAAAAATGATTTACACATGTGGAAAGAATGAATGTATCAAGATTATCAAGAGCAGCATTCAAGTACAAGCCAAGAGGTTCAAGGAATGTAGGAAGGCCAGTGAAAAGATGGACAGAACAACTGTGAGGCGGAACAGGCAATTTGCCTAGCCCGTGAAGTGAAGAAGAAGAAGAAGATGATTGATAAGCGTTAGTTCAAGATCGGGATGTATGGAGAGCTTATATCCGCGCGGCAATGAACCTCTTTCGATAGTGCCAGAGTTAAGTATAGTAGGTTGTGAAGAGAATGTGAAATAACTGTCAATAGCGTTAACTTCCCAATAGATTAATAGTTTAACTTTTACAGGAATTAATCACAATGAGGTTTTATTTATGGTAAAATGCAATGTTTCTTACCTCTCCTCATAAAAATCGTCTAAGTAGATCGCGATTTCGAGACCATAACGGTCTCATCTTCAGTATATTTTCATCTTCAGTATATTTGGCGACTGGTGTTATGTCGATCGGAAGAAACTCTTCTTCTTCCCACTTTTGGTGGACCTCTGGATCAAGTCAGAATTTGCGGGAATTTCGAAGTTCATAAAAATAAAGGAAAACTATGAACTTCGAAATTCCCGCAAATTCTGACCTGATCCAGAGGTTCATCGGTCCCACCAAGAGAGGGAAGAAGAGGAGTTTCTTCCGATCGACATAACATCAGACGCCAAAATAGTACTGAAGATGAGACCGTCAGGGTCCCGAAATCGCGATCTACTTAGAAGATTTGTATAAGGAGAGGTAAGAAAGATTTGATTTTACCATAGATTAATAGTTATTAACATTTTTATAGTGAATTTTTAAAGAAACTTTAATGTAAAATTTAGTTTTTACTTACATTGAGGTCCAGTTATTTTGGACCTTAAAGATATTCTATATTTTTGTTTCACTTTAATCATCATCAATATAGTTAGAGTAGGACTTTATTAGTGTGAAAGTAAGATACATGTAATGTTATTTACAAATATGGGTCGCACGGGCAGTAAGTCGTACTTGCTGTTGACAGTCCGTTACAATAAAGTAATATTTGGTAATAGTACAAAGTAAGAAAGAAAAAGCACAATAGATAGCAATTCAATTACATTACACATTAATTATGTTACTTAAAATTACTAAGTATTGATGATATTACACTATACTTACATATTATTTTACTCATTAATGAGTGTTGTTCTTATTTTCCGCGTTTTGTCCAGAAATGTACCCGCGTTTATCCAATTTTCTGGGTTTACCATTAACTTGTAGCATGTCAATTCTTCACGATTTGAATTTAGAAATCTTTCCGTTAACAATTGTCGCCTCCAATATTCTAAATCGTTACATATTCCTAATATATTATTTCCTCTTCAAGCTCCCGTACATTGGAGATATTCGCATATCGTGACCGTCGGTAATTATTAGAAATTGCCAATCCCCAACCTAAACCAAGCAAGCCCTGCTCTTTCTTAGATTGTTTATATATATACATTATTATTCTTTTCCCCAGACTATCAAGTATTACAAAAATGAAATCAATTTAATGTCCGCCAAGATATTCCATTCCTCCCATGTCTCTAGACAAACGCCACGAGATAACAGCCGGATTGTCAGCCTGCATGTACCAGTTTATACGTTTCGAACTCATTTCCGTTGAGGCACTAGGGACTTCAGTGTTATCATGCCGCTAGATGATTTAGGCAGCAGTTTAAAAATCCTAACCTCTACAGAACTTGCTATTTTCCGGTTTGTGGAGAATAGCCTTAATCTATTATGTTACAGTTTCTAAATAAATTACACTTCTAATTCACTCATCTCTGGGGGGGAAAAAAAGCTGATAGTAATTTTTTTATTTTCTTAATGGATGCTACTTTTATGCCGCTTCATATGGCAATAAAAAGGTATGTCTATTCTTTATTCTATTAGCTATAACAGACAATATTTGCTTTAATAAGCCAAAAAGAAGGAAGTTCTCTGAAGAAAAAAAAAACAGATATGTCGACATATCGCTAATTTGCTGCAACAACGTCATAACTCAAAAAAACATAGTTTTTCAGGAGAAGCATTTAAAGGTTTGAAATCCGTATACTTTTGCCTGTATTTGTTATAAATACTATACCAACGCATTGTGTACAATAGCTTATGCCGTTCTTCCTGAATATAGAACTGAGTTTTGTCTTTCATGTAGTACCAATAACTCAAAATCGACAATTTTTTAGTTATGACGTTGTTGCAGCAAATGAGCGATATGTTCTTTATGTCAGTTTTGGACTTATCTGTTTTTTCCAGGGACGAGAAAATTATTTTTCTTTTATTTTTTCTCGTTTTCCGCTCTTTGTTTTATTTTTACATTGTTTATCATTTTATCTGTTTTTCCTTTTTCATACTAGTACAGGAAACACACCCAGACTCAAAGTGGAAATTTAAAAACTCCTATCGCCGGGAATCGAACCCAAGTCGCTGGAATGGAAGGTAGGGATTCCATGGTAACCAACAGTGAATTGGGGAGCTTATCCTTGTTACAGTTGATTTTCTTTTATTATTAGAATTACTGTCTAACACCACGAGTTGTAGAAGTTGTCTAGTTTCGATTTCCAGACTCAACTTGTCATGTCATTAATAATGGAAAGTTATAATGGAAACCACGATAGATCATATGAAAGGAATGTGATTTAGGGAAGGAGTGTAGATTGTTAAATGACTGCATAGTTATCATCAACTTATATACCGATTTACAACAAGTAACAACACTCTGAAATTATATATTTTGTTTTACAGCTTCAGGAACAAGGAAAATCGTAGTAAAAACTATCATGTAACATCTGTTGCTTAACAACAATAATGAGAAAACAATAGGCACTCTTAACTCATTAATTTTATTTAAGTCTCAATTATAAATGTTTTTAAGAAACAGAAATTATTAATAAACAGTGTAATTAAACAAAAGATAAATTTTCTATATATACGATTTATAGACTATGAAAAAGCTTTTGATATGGTAAATAGAAATATATGATTATTAATGAAATAAAAATAAAACGTAGTTTTATTTGATTTTCATATTTATTATATAATTCAGTAACAGCTGTTTCGGTACACTGTACCTTCTTCAGACATGTTAACAAATTATGAGAAGAAATTTTCTAATTTCAGGTTGAAATACAATAATTAAAGCCAAAAAACCTCCTTTAAAAAAACACTTATAACGATGCTAAGAACTTTCATTTTATAAATTTCTACTATTTTCCAGAAAATAAAAGTGGCAATGATTCCATAAAAAATATTTAAAGCATAAATTATGGGATATAATGACAAATAAAGGTATACCACAACATTTGATTATGGCTATACAAAATTTATATGTAAATAATAAAATTGTAATAGACAGGGGTTTTAAATCTAAACAACAAAAAATGGTAACAATAAATCCTGGTGTCCTTTATCGCCTTCTCTTTTTTAATTTATATATAGATGAAGTTATGTTAAAGTGGCAGATTAATTTAAATAAACATTTTAAAATAAATAATAAACTGTTGGATACAATATTATTTGCTGATGATCAAGTAATGATTTCCAGTTCAGAAGATGATCTACAAAGAGCTAGTTTTAATTTGGAAAAAATAAGTACCAATTACAATTTAAAATTTCGAAGAATAAAACTAAAATTTTAGCATTTAAAGAACATGAGAGCAAAAATAGTAATTCATAATAAAATTTTAGAGCAGGTGAACAATTTTAAATATCTAGGTTTCAATGATGATCTTGAAGAAGATTTTCGGGCTGTAGGCCGTGGTCGTAAGGCTTGTAGTTCCCCGACGTAAAATCTTCTTCAAGATCATCATAGCAACTCCGGCCGTGAAAGTCTACGTGAATACATCTAGGTTTCAATTTATCATATGTTAAAAATGAAGATATTAATGACAAAATAAATAAATGTAATCTAATGTGTGGTACTATTAAAATAACCCTTAAAACATAAGAAAAGAAACAAAAATTAAATTTTATAAAGTAATGGCTGTTCCTGTATTGATGTATGGATCAGAATGTTGGACGATCACTAAAAGACAAGAAAAAAGATTGGAAGTAGCTGAGATGCGATTTTTAATAAATATAGCAGGATATACTCTGCTGGATAAGAAAAGAAATGAAGATATAAGAAAGGAACTAAATATTTTCAGACTTACAGACCGAATAATTAATATAGGAACGACTGGAAAGAACATATTGATAGAATGCCAGAAGGAAGATTTCCAAAATTATATTGATAAATTATAAATCGCACGGAAGGGAGAAATGTTGGTCGCCCACACAGAAGATGGTCTGAACAATTTTAACAATTCTAGCTTTCATGAAACGGGAACGAGCCAACAGGCTTAATTCCTGGATGATGATGATGAATTTTCTAACTTAAATTGTGGATTTAAAAAAAAAAACAATTAAAAATGGCATGGTCATATAAAAATAGTGACAGAAGACAGATTCCCAAGAAGAATATTAGAATGGGTGCCAATTGGTAGAAGAAGAAGAGGACGGTCAAAACTAACGTCGTTGAGAATGTTATGAGCAGCATGAGAGAAAAGGCGATGGACGATGGAGGATAGAGAGATGTGGAGGAGAATGACAGTAGATTAATTGGGCGCGGGAAGATGTGAAACTTAATAAATAAATAAATAAATAATATCAAAAATATTTTTCGTAAGAATCTCTGGTTCTAATGTGTAGGCGTATAATTCAAGATGCACGCATGGGGAATGAAAGACTTGCATGGAAGCTTCTTGTAGGAAAGCCAGAGGGAAAACATCCAGTTGGTAGACCAAGAATGAGGTGGGAGAATAACATTAACTATGATTTGAGGGAAGTAGATTATACAGGGAATGATTGGAAAGGATTAGCTCAGGATAGGGATGTATGGAGAGCTTATGTCCGTGTGGCCATGAACCTACGGGTTCGATAGTGCCAGTGAGTAAGTAAGTAAGTATAATTCAAGATGGCCCGACTAAAAAGTGGATATAAACATATGCAACAATAATTTAGGTAAAAGTAAAGTGACTCCACTACAGGCCTTAGAAGGCCCTTGGGGTTGTAGGATATTGGGGTCCCACCTATGTAGACAATCTATACCTTTTTAAATCATAATTGTTCTCTTTACCGTTGAGGTTGTAACTTACTTACTCACTGGCACTATCGAACCCGTAGGTTCATGGCCGCACGGACATAAGCTCTCCATATATCCCTATCCTGAGCTAATGCTTTCCAATCATTCCCTGTATAATCTACTTCCCTCAAATCATAGTTAATGTTGTTCTCCCACCTCATTCTTGGTCTACCAACTGGGCGTTTTCCTTCTGGCTTTCCTACAAGAAGTTTCCATGCGCGTCTTTCATTCCCCATACGCGCAACATGTCCTGCCCATCGCAGTCTACGGGACTTAACTGTTCTTATTATATCTGGCTTCCTATAAAGACCATGTAGTTCATTGTTATGTAGTCTTCTCCATTCACCTGTCTGTTCATCTCTCTTTGGTCCAAAAATTTTCCTAAGAACTTTATTCTCAAATACTCGTAATCTCCTTTCCTCCCTTAAAGTAAGAGTCCATGTTTCGCACCCATATAATATAACTTGTAACAATGTTAATTTTTTTTTGTACCTTATAAACTACCGTCTTCCTCAACTATAATGTTTCTATTTAAAATGTTCGTTAATTTCACTCTAGGCCTAGAGTGAAATCAACGAAAATTTTAAATAGAAACATTATAGTTCAGGAAGACGGTAATATACAAGGTACAAAAAATGTTACTATTTAGATAGTCGGCACGAGATGTAGTCCCGCGCCGTAGCCGAGCGGTTAAGGTAGGAAGCCTTGGTGCAGAGCTACGGGACTTGCGCTGGTTCGAATCTCCATGGGGGAAGAAATTTTCTCATGGTATTTCGGCCAGTATGGGACCGGTGCCCACCCAGCATCGTGAGGCAATTGGGTAGCTACAATAAGTAGCGGCTCCAGGTTGAAGAACCAGCTATAACGGCTGGGGGACTCGACATGCTAACCACATGTCACCCCTACACTGGCTGTTGATCATCTACCTCTGTGATTGACACATGTGGATGTGAAGGGCCAGCAGCCGGCTGGTAAAAGGGCAACCGCTGAAAATTGGAAAGACCCTCAATCGGAGCGGATCGGCACGAGATGTTACTTAGGTTTTCAGCCCTTCGTGACGGTCGCCTTTACTCCTATAACAAGCATCTAGCACTAATTCCCATTAGAGGCTGAGTCGACTCCAGGGCAATAAGGTTTAGATCAGTTTAAAAATCCCAACCCAACTCTAACTTTTAATAATAAAAACAACTGAAATCATCTCATTTAATTGTTGCGTCATTTTTAGTTTGAATACTTAGAATACAGATGTATTTGTCATAAGTAGGGATAGGATTTTTATATAATAAAAGGTAACGTTACAATGCAGATAGTATATATTATTCAACTCTTTGTGTGTGAAACCAAAATAAAAGCAGTCAGAAGTCTAATTATCATTATATTATTCAACTGTTTGTATGTGAAACTAAAACAAAAGACAGTCATAAGTCTAACTTCTCATTATACTATGTTGCAATCTTAACTTTTAGTACATAAAAATCCTAGCCCTAGTCATAAGTTAGATGTGACACCGGTATGGCAAATAAAGTAGCACGTATGCCTTTCAACTAGCGGGCCCGGGTTCGATATTCGGCATACTTGACTTTTTTAAAGTTCTGATCCGTATCCGAGCTGTTTAAGTCACCGTCCCTTGGTACAGAGCAATGGGATTTGCGCTGGTTCGAGTCCCCATGGGGAAGAATTTTATAATGAAATTTAAATCAGTTTGGGACAAGTGCCCTCCCACCACCAGACCGTAAGGAATTTGGGAGCAACAATAAATGGTGACCCCAGGTTGAGAAAACTAGCTATAACGGCAGAAGGACCCGACTTGCTGACCATATGTACCCCTTTACTGATTGGATGATTGTCCACCTTTGTGATTAACACACATGGATGATCTTCTAGGCCAGTTGCATGATGGAGTTTTTGTCTGTATAAGTTGTGATACTTGTTTCTAATTCTATGAAATTATATATATATATATATATATATATATATATATAATCATTAAATTCAGAACTAGTAGGGGCCTATTTTATTTACTTATGAGGAAAACCAGAAAAATATCTAATTTGGTTATTCGGCCCTGAAATTTGAACTTGATATATCCCGAGAATGGGTCTCGTATATCTAAGCCAACTCGCTCGGTTGTTTTATTATATTGCTGATAAATGAAACAAGATATTTGCTTGTAACGGAACGTCAGCACTGAAGCAAGAATTCGACATCACTATATTACAGTCAAATTTTCCGATGTGTTAGAATTCACATCGTTCAGTTGTCACTATTAGCAATTGAATCTGATTCAAATACAGAAACCATATAAGTGGAAAGTAAGTAATTAAATATTGGTAAAAATTTGTTACGAAATATTTTTTAGCTCCAACTTAACACTCGATGAAAAGAAAACGAAACTCACAACATGGCGACAGAACAAACTTCGGTCTCTTCTGCTGCGTTCAAAAGATTGGGCATTACTAGACAGGGCGTTGCAAGTCTATTATCCATGAACTGCATTCAAGTATTTCAGCAAAAGACATCTCGGTATCCAAAAACAGCCATTTTATATAAAAATAAATTTCATGGCGCGACAGGCCTAGAAGGCTCTTGGCCTATCAGCCGGCTGATAGCCTTACATCAGTATGAGTTAATCATAGAGATAGACGATCATCCAGCCGGTGTAGAAGTGACAAGTGGTCAGCAATCGGGTTCTCCAGCCGTTCTCAAACTGAAGCCGCTATTTATTGTAGCAAACCGGATTCCCATGATGCTGGGTGGGCACACTTCCCATACTGGCTGAAATTCCATTAGAAAAAAATTCCCAAGGAGATTCCAACCAACGCAAGTCTCGTAGCTTTGCGCCACTCGGCTACAGCGCGAGAAATTTTACATAGAAAACCTTGTCCATTTCTTCTTCTTCTTCTTCTTCTTCCTTGCCAGGATTAGGTTAATGTGACCTGTTCCGGTCTCAAGTCTATCGTTTCCTTGGCTGTCCCAAAGATCTTTCCCCATGTGGTTTATAGGTGTTGACTTTTTGGGTAATCTTATATTGTCCATTCTGTCTAAATGTTCTTTCCATTGGTATTTGTGCTCTTCTAGTTTATCAACTATTGAAAATATCTCCAGTTCATTCTTTATTGATTCATTGTGTAATCTATCCATGCGTGTACATCCTTTTACAGATCTTAAAAATTTCATTTCAGTGGCTTGAATGTGTGAGATATTTTTTTTGTAAGTACCAAAGATTCAGATACATATAAAAGAACAGGAACAGCCATAATTTTATGAAACCTGAGCTGAGTTTCTCTTCGAGTCTTTCGGAGGGTTCTTCTTATGGTGCCACACATCATTTGATATCGGTTTAATTTATTATGTATATCCCAATCATAGCTATATGTTATATCTGAACCAAGATAGTTAAAGTGTGTTATTTGTTCTATTATTTCATTATTGTCAATTTTTATGATCAATATATTCCGAGTTGTATGGAATAATTATGGTTATTTTTCATCCAGTAATAGCTCGCTGAACGATCTGAATTTCCATATCTGTTTTGGGAAGAAAGTGTGATTATGCTATTTGAATATCTGTGGTAATTAACCGATTTCACTTAGTGGTTTGAACAAGCGAAAATGAAGTATCGCTTCGCACCACAATTACAAAATGCTAATGAACGTGTGGCTACATTCAGGAAAACATTTTCCTGCATAATTCCCATATTCAATCGACCAGTTCCACAACCGTGTGTAATCACTCTTCAAATGAATCACAAACACATAACAGAGAAAAGTGCACAAGCAATAATGGCTATGAACGAAATAAACTACATCAAACAACTCAGCCTAGAAACTGCCATGGCACTATTCAGAACAAAAATTATGCCAATAATATCCTTCGCCATCTGGCCTCATCTCACGACAAATAACCTAGCCACATTAGAAAGTATAAAATCAACCTACATAAATAAGGCAATAGGAGTGTCAAAAACATCAAGATCCAGGTTTGTATATCTACTGGCAAGAGAATCCCACCTCATTGAAGACATCAGACTTCAAATGCTCCTACCCAGCACCAAAACATCAGAAACATTCCTAGCAACAATGATCAAAAAGAAGACGAAATATCTTCAGAATTCTGTGCCACATGGGCCATGAACGATCGATCCTGGACAGCAGCAAACTTCGAGATGAGACACGTATGTACAAGAATGGCGATCCACGGATTCTATCATATCATCTGTAACAATCCAATTTTCCTTGAATCAAACGCAACATGTCTGTGCAAATTGTGTGAATAAAATGTGGTCGATACCACCTGGAACTCTGTACCAAAAGAACAGTCTCAATCAATGAACATGCAAAAATGTAACCTAATTGTATATGGCCAATTGACTGCAATACTTGTATTATTATATTATTAAATGAATCACAATTTTAAGTTATTTTTAATAACATGGTTCTATAAGTTTTACTCTACTGGAAGTAATGTGATCGTAACATTCCGAAGATTATTATTATTATTATTATTATTATTATTATTATTATTATTACTATTATTATTATTATTTTAAAAAATCACGTAATTATATGTAACGTTTGTTCATATAATTATTGCATTTTATGTAACAGCATGTCGCCAAGTTTCAGTAATTAGAATTTCAACTTCCTTAGAAGAACAAAAGGCTGCACAAGATTGGATGAAGATATAAGAATAGAGTTAAATATATATCCATTGGATGAGAAAATCAGAGAATATAGAGAGAAATGGTTTACACATGTGGAAAGAATGGATGTATCAAGATTACCAAGAGCAGCATTCAACTACAAGAGCCAAGAGGTTCAAGGAATGTAGGAAGGCCAGTGAAGAGATGGACAGAACAACTGTGAGGCGGAACAGGCAATTTGCCTAGCCCGTGAAGTGAAGAAGAAGAAGAATTTGATGTTTAATCACAAGATCTATGGACGGTATAAGATACTAGCTAATACCCGGCTTGTATTGCTACGCCTAAATAAGTAAAAGGAAAATAATTATAAATGTATATAGTAATTATTTTTAGATACCCCGTGCTGATTACCCGGCATTGCCCGGGAATCTACTTACCCGATCTTCTTGGCATAAATGAGCTGTAAGACAAAATTCGTTTTTATCCGTAAAAGAATACCCGTCGTGCGCTGCTACGTCTGCCCGGGAATCTACTTATCCGATCTTCTTGGCATCAATGAAAGACAAAAATAGTTATTGTGAGTTATCCGTAAGAGATAAACATATGTTGTCGAGGACTTTTTTGTAGTTTTTTTTTGTAGATATTCAATTCTGTGTACATTATATTGATGTATTTGTTATGGTTTAGGCAGCGTAAGCCATTGAAGTGTCCAAAAAGCAATTTTTTCACGTTTTCACTACAAAGGGTGATTTGTAAGGGCGTAGGAGTTGAGTATCATAACTCTCTTATAGTCTATGTTCCATGCCGGGAATCTCCTGAACATTTTGCAAAAGCCCCATCACAATCGGATGAACGGTATGGCAGCGCATAAAGGACAGACAGACAGATATACATTCATTTATATATATATATATATATATATATATATATATATAGAGTGTTGCAAAAAATACCGACAAAGGACGTGAGGTGGTATATTTTAATAATATATCTATGTCCGTAAATGATGCGTTTTCACACTGTGGGTAGCTACCTTCTCAATTGAGTTCCGTTAATTGTATATCAAGACTTGACAATACTGTCACAGTCATGTCACGTTTTCAAAATACTCCACCTCCCATCTCATTGCAGAGCGTACATCGGCAGTGTAGTGATTGACGCACACGTTCAAATACACCTGGCCTAGTTTGAATTATTTCTGTAGCAGCGTGGATTCGAGCTATAAGATCCATACATGAATCTAGTGGACGCTGATAAAGACTGTTTCATGTCGCCCCACAAAAGTAGTCGAGAGGGTTAAGATCAGGTTTTCTCGGAGACCGTGGGACCGATCCCCTTCTGCCATTCCATCGATCTGGATACGTGGTTTCCAAATTTCTCCTCACATTGGCATCGAAGTGAGCTGGAGCTCCGTCATGTTGGAGTCACATTTCGTTGCGGAGCCGCGTATCACAGGTGCCGTAACTCTGAGGTGTTATCAAGAAATGAGTTTACAAATCCTTCGAACTAACACTTATCTTCTTCTTCTTCGGCTTTCCCCCACTTATAGGTTTGCCGTCTTCATTTTCCATTTATTTCTATCATTCCAATCGCCTTCTTCCAAATTCCTATCATTCATTATAGTTCTGACGTAAGTTTTCCATTTCCATCTTGGTCTGCCACATTTATTTCTTACAAGCGGTGACCATTGATATATATATATATATATATATATATATGTTTTGGCCATCTTTCATTTTCCATTCTTTGTACATGGCCATACCATTTAAGCCATTGATTTTCAATACTCTTAACAGATGTGGTGACAATCATTTCTCTCCAAAGGAATCCATTTCTTATTTTATCCTGTATTGTTTTTTTGGAGACTTCTTCTAAAATAATCAAATTCAACTGTTCTAATTTTTATCTCTTGTAATTCCGTCAAAGACCAAGAGTCAGTTCCATATGACAAAATATTCTGTATTATGTTCTTATACATTTTCATTTTAGTTTCATTTGTAATATATTTGTTCCAAATCATTCCATGTAATGTCTTAGTTGCATTTTTTTCCTACACTTATCTTACGACATAATTAACAAGTCATAGCTTGAAATCGCATCATTTCCGGACATTGGTACCTTATAATATTATAATGATATTGTGAAAAGAAACCCTCCATGGTATCTTTACCTTGTCGTGGTGGAGTGGCTTGCGTGCTTAAATGATCCTGAGAGCTATGCCGGCGGTAGCATTGCTGCTGATAGGGTTACCCATGCCGGACTGGTCGAAGGTGATAAGCCAGACGACAAAAGTACCTTGGGCGAAAGAGTGACGGTCTTTCACCGTAAAAATACAACCGTCAAGAAATGCGGACATGGGTTCATCTGGGGTAAAATTTTCCGGAGGTCAAATAGTCCCCCATTCGGTTCTCCGGGCGGGGACTACTTCAGGGAACCCATGCCAAAGGCTCAAACACAGGGACATGTTCCTAGGAACATGGAATGTTAGGACTTTATACAATAGCGGGGCACTAGAGATATTAACGCGGGAATTGGATAAATCGCCCTTGGATATAGTCGCTTTACAGGAAGTTAGGTGGCCAGGAGAAGGTAGTCAGGAATCAGGAAGCTTTGCATTATACTATGGGGGTGCAGAAAGACCTGCATTTGGAACGGGTTTTTTAGTCAGAAGGAGGATCCTATCCGCTATCCGAGATATTAAGTTTGTTAGTGATAGGATATCATACATAATTCTAAAGGGTAAACGACATGATTTTATAATTGTAAATGTACATGCCCCCACAGAAGATAAAGATAACAAGATCAAGGATGAGTTCTATGAAGAATTAGAATGCTTATTTGATACCCTTTCACGATATCATATGAAAATTGTCTTAGGATATTTAATGCAAAAGTGGGGCGGGAAGATATATTCAAACCAACAATAGGCAAATTCAGTCTTCATGAAGATAGTAACGACAACGGGGTTAGATTAGTCACATTTGCCACATCAAAGAATCTCATTGTTAAGAGCACAACATTTCAGCATAAGAATATTCATAAATACACCTGGACGTCCCCAGATGGAGAAACTCGGAACCAGATAGATCATGTATTAGTGGATAAACGCTGGCACAGTAGCATCATTGATGTTATATCAGTTAGAGGGACAGACTGCAATTCGGATCATCATCTGGTCAGAGTGAAAATCAGACAACGGCTATCGCTTATGAGAGGAACGAACGCTAAAGATGATTCTGTAAAATATGAATTAAAAAACTTGAAAAATGATGAAATGCGGCAAGAATACCAAATCAAAATTGCTAATAGATTTCAAGTACTGGAATCTTCAGATGGCAATGTGGCAAACGAAGAAGAAACTGATATAAATAAAGAATGGGAGGCTATAAGAGATACTATTAAATTGTCAGCATCAGAAAGCATTGGTTGTTTAAAAAAGAGGCAAAACAAGAAATGGTTTGATGAGGAATGTGCTGACATTGTAAGAAAAGAAAGCTAGCAAAAATGAAATGGTTACACGAGCCAAATGAGGTAAATTTAGAGCAATTGGGTAGTGTTAGAAGGGAAACCACCAAGTTACTAAAGAGTAAAAAGAGGGAATATTTGAGAGAGAAGATTAATGATCTTGAAATGAATGCAAAAATAGGAACATTAGAGAATTATATCAGGGAATTAGGATAGAGAAGAAGGGGTTTCAGGCTAGAACAAACATAATTCGGAACGAAAATGGGGATATGATTGCAGATTCTAGGAGTATATTAAATAGATGGAAAGGTTACTTTAATCAGCTATTAAATGTATATACAGAACAGGACATTGAGGAGATAAGTTACAGACAGCAGAAATGCTAGTCGCAGAGCCAAGTGCATTAGAGGTTGAAATGGTGATTGAAAAATTGAAGATGTATAAGCATCAGGTTCAGATGAGATCCCAGCAGAACTGATAAAATCAGGGGGAGAAAAATTGATGGACAAGATACGCTGGTTGCTTAGTATGATTTGGGAAAAAGAAGCTCTTCCAGATGAATGGAAGGAATCAATTATCTTACCAATTTATAAGAAAGGAGATAAAACTGATTGCAACAACTACAGGGGCATCTCATTACTTTCAACTTCGTACAAAATTCTAACAAATATATTAGTAAGCAGACTTACTCCCTATATTGATGACATTCTAGGAGATCATCAATGTGCATTTAGAAGAAACAGTCTACAACAGATCAGATTTTCAGTATAAGACAGATTTTAGAGAAGAAATGGGAATATAATGGTACTGTACATCAACTATATGTAGACTTCAAAAAAGCATATGATTCAATTAAGAGGGAGAAGTTATATAGTATCCTGCTGGAGTTCGGAATTCCTAAAAAGTTGGTTAGACTTATACGAATGTGTCTAAATGGCTCAAAGAGTAGGGTGCGTGTAGGCAAACAGTTTTCAGACACTTTTGAAATCCAGAATGGGTTGAAGCAAGGAGATGCACTATCTCCTCTACTATTTAATTTTGTACTAGAGCATGCCATTAAATCTTTAGAGAATGAGGAAGGCTTACAACTCAATGGTATTAATAAGCTGTTAGTTTATGCTGATGATGTATACTACTGGCCGATAGCGAGGAGATACTAAAGGCCAACACGCACACACTATTGAGTAACACTAAGAAATTGGGACTGGAAGTAAATATCAGTAAAACTAAATATATGGTCACACGTAGAAATTCAGTATATCATGGAAATGGACAGCTAAGGACAAATGAGGGAAATTTTGAGGAAGTGGCTGAATTCAAATACCTAGGAACAATAATCACAAATAGGAATGAGATGCACAAAGAATTAAACATAGGCTCAATTCTGGAAATGCTTGCTATTATGCATTGCAGAGACTTTTGATGTCCCAACTCCTTTCAAAAAACGTTAAGCTGAAAATATATAAAACTATTATTCTACCAGTTATATTATATGGATGCGAAACATGGACTGTTACTTTAAGGGAGGAAAGGAGATTACGAGTATTTGAGAATAAAGTTCTTAGGAAAATTTTTGGACCAAAGAGAGATGAACAGACAGGTGAATGGAGAAGACTACATAACAATGAACTACATGGTCTTTATAGGAAGCCAGATATAATAAGAACAGTTAAGTCTCGTAGACTGCGATGGGCAGGACATGTTGCACGTATGGGGAATGAAAGACGTGCATGGAAGCTTCTTGTAGGAAAGCCAGAGGGAAAACGCCCAGTTGGTAGGCCAAGAATGAGGTGGGAGAACAACATTAAGTATGATTTGAGGGAAGTAGATTATACAGGGAATGATTGGAAAGCATTAGCTCAGGATAGTGATGTATGGAGAGCTTATGTCCGCGCGGCCATGAACCTTCGGGTTCGATAGTGCCAGTGAGTAAGTAAGTAAGTATTGTGAAAAGAAAATTTAATATCTGAACCAGGAATCGAACCAAGGTGCACGGTTCGATTCCTGGTTCAGACATTAATTTTTCTTTTCACAGTATCATTATAATATTATATTATGATCCATTATTGTAACTACGTTAAAATAACAGTATTGGAAAATGTTAAATTGGTACCTTATTAAGAAATCATCCCTTTGCAGATGACCAGGTTTTAATAGCAAAAACAGTAGACAAACTAAAAAGAATGCTATATAAACTAAATGAAATATAAAAAAAAATACAACATGGAAATATCCTCACAAAAATAAAAAACAATGTCCTTCAAGGGTGCTCATCCAGTTCGGACAAAGATAATATTAGAAAATAAACCAATAGAACAAGTAGTAACATATAACTTCATATGTTGCGAAATATCATACACAGCAGAAACATATAAATAACAAAATAAATAAGTTTAATTATATAACAACACTAAAAAGAACTTTGAAAAATAAAGTCAGGAATGACTCTATAATGAAATTGTACAAGATAATAGCAGTGCCTATTATTACTTATGGATCCGAAACATGGACAGTGACAACACAACAATCTGCCAGGATACAAGCTGCTGAAATGAGATTCCTCAGACCAATAGCAGGATATCAAAGAACAGACAAAAACATAACACAGAAATAAGACAACCAAAAATAGAGGAATTAAACACAACAATAGAGAAATACAGAATAAACTGGAAAGAACACTTGGCAAGGATGACTGAGAATAGAATACCAAAAGCAGCATACAACTATTCACCACGAAAAGAAGTTTGGGAAGACCAAGGAAAAGATGGAAAGAGCAGCAATTTGGAGCCGGAACAGGCTAGCAAATAAGCCTAAACCGTGAAGAATAAGAAGGAGAAGATTAAGAAATTATCAATATATCTCAATATACTACCTCGCCTTCTTTGTTGGTGTTTTTTTGCAACACCCTGTATAGTTGTTGGCTAATGGCTCCAGCTTACCCGACATAAAGAGACATAGATAATAATATGAGACTGAGTTTAGAAGTTGTTAAGATAACTGCAGTATGTTCAGACCTTCAACATTGTGATGTACATTAAAGGACACGTAAAGAATAGAGGTAACCATGAAAGCACTAATTAGAGACAGTATGTAACCGTGACATCTGATGGAAAAGTTTAGTGATGTCTCCTAGCAACCAACACCCTATGACGACTGTGTCTTTCCTCGAATTCGATATTTGTGCTTCATTTCAATATCATTTCAAGCTCTTCTTATACAGAACTCCAACTGTTGTCTTCTATAGATGCCATTTCAACAGTGACTCTAATATATTCTATTGAAACTTTCACTTACCCCTCCTTTCATTAACACTTCATTGAAAATTTTCACTTGTTATTCAGTGATAATGTCGAATATTATTATATTAAATCGCTGTGGTCTTGAGGTAGCGTGTTGTCTTGTCACAAGCGGGCCCCGGGTTCGATTCTCGGGCGGGGCAGGCTCCAGGGTGAGGTTTTTATCGGTGTTTTTCTTCACCTGTAATACAAATGTCAGAAAAACTTTAAGGCCCAAACGGTCCCCGAAATAATATGGTCATTATCATCGTCATCATCCATATCATAATCATCATCACTCTTCACCGGTGTGAAAAGCAATGGGAAGCTACCACACCTATAGTCCCCTGATAAAACTGCAAAGCATAGCATGAAAATGCTATGATTGCAGTGAAAGACCTGCCCTCGGACAGAATTGCTATGGATGGATGGAAAATTTCCGTTAGTATAGTCAAAAAATATTAAAAATCCGTCATCCAGAAACTAACTAACTGGCACTATCCAACCCTTAGGTTTATGGCCGAGCGCACATAAGCTATATATATATATATATATATATATATATCCCCATCGTGAATTAATGCTTTCCAATCATTCCCTTCCATCAGAAAGTAGAGAAAGAAATAAGCAGAAGAATAGCTCTCGCCTGGAAGGCGTTCTGGTCACTGAAATTTATACTGCTGGACAAGTCACTCAACCGGAAACTCAAAATGGAAACACTACAAACCTGTGTTCTCCCAACACTGTTATATGGCTACCAAACTTGGAATCTTACTGCCAAACTGAAGTACACACTCCAAGTATGCCAAAGGAAAATGCAGAGGAAAATCTTAGGTATAACTCTGAAGGACAGAATCTCGAATACAACACTTCAAGCGATGTCCTCAACAACTGATCCTGCACAACAAGCCATCAGGAAAAATGGAAGTGGGAGCCCCATCGCAAGAATACAGGACGACAGGTGGACAATAACAACAACCATGTGGGACCCGTACACAGGCAAGAGACAGCGCGGAAGACCAAGACGACGATGGGCTGACATCTTCAAAGAACGAACAGGGGCGCAATGGTCCAGAGTCGCCAGATGCAGGAAAAGCTGGAGAACGATGGAGAGCCAACTGTGCATTAACTAATCACAGACAGTGTATACAAACTAAGTGCTACATCCAAGTCAACTTCTCATCACGGAGTAGCTCACCGGGTGACACTCACAATAGAGCTTAACCCCTGTACAGGGAGGCCTTTGCCCTAAAGGGACATATCAGCCTTTATTTATTTATTTATATTTATAATCATTCCCTGTATAGTCCACTTCCCTCAAATAATGTTTAATGTTATTCTACAACCTCATTTTTGCCCTGCTTACTGGCCGCTTTTCCTCTGGTTTTCCTCAACTCGTCTTCAACTCAGGGTCGGTCGAGGAATGAGATAGAATGAACTCCCTATATAGAGGTCTGGAATTACAAGGGTGCCGGCCGACCACCCCTGACGCACCATCACGGGGGCAGGAAACGAAAAAAAAACAAAATGGATGAGATGATAATGGAGAAATGGTGGAATGAAATTGTGGTAGGAGAAAACCCCGAGAAAAATCTGTCCATGCTCTGTTTCGTCCACCACGAAACCAACATGGAGTGACCGAGACTTGGTCTCGGGACCTCAGAGGTGAGAGTCGAGCGTCTAACCGCTTGCGCCCTCTTGTTTTCCTACAAGGAGTTAATATTTTTAAAATCAATTCTGAATCACCTTTGAAATTATGTACAAAGTTAAAATATTAAAATTTGCACCTGAAATGCCAGTCGTCCTTAACAAGTTAAAATTCATTAAAATAGTGGAGGTCCTTCATAACTTCTTCCATCCTCAGCAGCTGGGTGGATGGAACAAGAAGTTCTGAAAGGCCTTCACTGCTTTAAATATTTTTAATTTGTTGAGGACGACTGACATTTCAGGTACAAATGTTAAGAGTTTAACTTCCTACAAGGAGTTTCCATGCCCCTCTTTCATTCCTCATTAGTTCCACATGACCTCCCCAGCACAGTCTACGAGACGTAACTGTTCTTATTATATCTGGTTTGCAATAAAGATCACGTAGCTCATTGTTATGTAATTTCTCCATTCGCCTCTCTGTTCAACTCTCTTTGGTCCAAACATTTTCCTATTGAGACATAATATGAATCAAATTATACGTACATACGTTTCATAGCAATAAATATTAAGAGGTGCCCTTCCTTTGCCTTCCTCATTACATGTTGCCAATTCCCGACCGTTGTGTTGTGAGGCAGGTAATAGAGAGGTGACAAACACTGTGATTTTAAATTATCGAAACCTACAGCAAGGAAAGATATTAAAATAATTAAAATGTGTAAGCTTTTCCTATTTGTGGATAGACCTCATCTTTGGTTGTCGATCAAATGACTAATTTGACACTATGTAATGATATTTCACATGTGTTTACAGATTCTCCTTTCCATAGAGAAATGGTCTGGCGACACTAGCGCTAACACACTTCTCCCCTAGCCGTGTAGACTTAACTAGGACGAGTAATACGTGTGAAGAATGTTGTAGCTGAAAAAACTATTGAATTCGATTCTTCTTTCCCGTAAAATATTCACATAATTTCCTTTCATAAATGAATACAATGTGGGGGGGTCTTAATGTATGCTCTTCTTCTTCTCCTTTCTTCTTCTTCACTGCACGGGCTAAGCAAATTCCTGTTCCGCCTCACAGTTGTTCTGTTAGTCTTCCTACATTCCTTGAACCTCTTGGCTTGTAGTTAAATGCTGCTTTTGGTAATCTTGTTTCATTCATCCTTTCTACATGTCCTAAACCATTTATCTCTATATTCCTTGATTTTATCATTCAGTAAATATATATTTAACTCTGTTCTTATATCTTCATTCTTTATCCGATCCAATCTTGTGCAGCCTTTTGTTCTTCTAAGGAAGTGCATTTCTATGCATTGTATTCTACTTTTTATTTTTTTGGTTCTTACCCAAGTTTCAATCCCATAAAGTAATGTAGGAACTGCCAAACTAATATATAGAAATGAATGTTTGTTTATTTGTTCGTATTTTATGCGCTGCCATACCGTTCATCCGATTGTGATGGGGCTTTTTACAAAATGTTCAGGAGATTCCCGGCATGAACATGGGCTATAAGAGAGTTATGATACTCAACTCCTACGCCCTTACAAATCACCCTTTGTAGTGAAAAAAGTCCCCCTTTTTACGTTTAAATGCTTACACTGCCTAAACCATAACATATACACAAAATTAATGTACACAGAATTGAATATCGGAAACAATCTACAAATGTCCCCGACAGCATATGTTTATCTTTTACGGATAGCTCATAACCATTTTGTCTTTCATTGATGGCAAGAAGATCGGGATAAGTAGATTCCGGGCACGCATAACAGGGCACGGCGGTATTCTTTTACGGATAACTCAAAATAACGAATTTTGTCTTTCAGCTCATTTATGCCAAGTACATCGGGATATGTAGATTCCCGGGCAACGCCGGGTAATCAGCACTATCTAAAATAATTACGATATAACTTTACTTACAGTGATTGCTTGAACATTAAATTTTGTAAGATAAAATTATATTTACTATTTGGATTGTCTGAAAGGTAGTTTGGAAATAGAATTAATTAGTATATTGGTCGTATTACCTATAATAACGAAGAGAGAAATATATGCTAATTTATGCTAAGAAGAACGGGATAAGTAGATTATTTGGCAATGCCGGGTAATCAGCACGGGGTATCTAAAAATAATAACGATATAAATTTATAATTATTTTTCCTTTTAGTTATTCAACTAAACGTAAAAACACATTATCATTTATTTAGGCGTGGCAGCTTACCCCAGGTATTAGCGTTTTACATGATCTTGTTTTCTTTGCGGTCCGGGACATTTAAATAACAGGCAGGAGAAATTAATGTTTAGCCAATTTAAGGTCAGGCTAATTGTTCGTCCTACTAGTGATTGAATCAGACTGCGAAGGTTTAGTTAGAATTGCGAGTGCCAATCAGTAAAATTGACATTACTTCATAACCGATTAATTTGTGGACTCCTGTTTAATGGAACTAAATAAACATAACAATATCCAGGAGGAAATAAATAAAAGAAAACAATGCTAAAAAGTGTTATTTTTTAATAAATAAAGTATTAAGAATGAAAATATTCGACACATGAAACAAAAATCAGATTGTATGACACACTAATTAAACCGGTGTTAACTTAGAGGAGTGAAACCTGGGTTCTGACTGAACATGTTAAATCTCAACTGGCTGATTTGAAAGAAAGATACTCAGTAGGATATATGGACCTATTAAGGAAAATGCATTATATAATGTAAATAACACTAGAAATTGGGACTGGAAGTAAACAATAAAACTAAATATATATTAACATATAGAAATACATTATATAATGGAAATGGACAGTTAATGGACAAATGAGGAAAATTTTGAAGAAGTAGATCCATGATGTTTCAGACAAAACATATTCTAACTTATAAGTGTTTATTTTTTTAAACTTACGCCCCACCATTAAAATAGGTGTAGGCCTACTGAATGGTACGAGGGACTATAATTAGGGATTCGATTAAACTGGATGATTAACAAGAAATAACCAATTATATTTACAAAATTTAGCCTTTACAAAATATATCAGCAAATAACGAACTGAACTTCAAAACGTACATTTTCAATGTATCGTTGGCTATATTTTATCAGTTCGGTTTCCTGCAATCTCTAAATAAGGTCTAAAGCTACCCCATTCCATTCTATACATCTAATTTTTTTAATGTTAGATTATGTGTATCACATCTAAACGACTCCAATAACCGATAGATTAATTTCAGCACGTTTCGTTATAACTAGGTTCCTTATCTAAAACTCCTAAGTTGAACACATCCATAACCACATAAATGTCTCCGTTGTAATTAATTTAGATTATGTATATATATATATATATGTGTGTATATATACAGGGTGTCCACAAAGTCCTGCTACCAAAACAATGTACAGTATCTTAGCTCGTAAACTATTTGAGATAGAGAGATGCAGTTTTTGCAACGTATTCTACATCTCTTAAAGTTTAGCTTGCATTTGCTGCAGATTGTGATTTAATCGACAATGACGATAACACAGGAAAAGGCCCAATGTGTAAGGTGGTATGCTGAGTCTGGTAAATTACCAGTAACTGTTCAGCAAAATTTCCGCCGGCAATATAGAAGAGAACCTCCATCCAAATCGTGAATAATTAAATGGGCCGAGAAATTTCTAGCTACTGGCAGTGTAATGAACTTGGCACGGAGTGGACGACCAGGTGTGAGCCAAGAAACTATGGACAATGTGCAACTTGTATTTCAACTCAGACCTCAAAAATCGGTTTGTCGCGCTTCACGGGAACTGCATTCGCCAAAATCAACCATTCATAAAGTCATCCATAAGCGGTTACATCTTCAAGCCTATAAAATGCAAATTACGCAAGCGTTGCTGCCAACTGTCTTCCCTCGGCCGTGCTGAATTTATTGATTCCATGCTGAACGCAATTGACGAAGACGAGGGTGAAGTTCTGTGATGGAGCGACTTTCTTCGCGTATGGACATGTTGACCGCCATAATGTTCGGATATGGCGGTACTGGTGATTTACCAGGTTCAGCATACACCATACACATTGGGGCTTTTGCTATGGCATTTTCATTGTCGTTTAAATCACAATCCGCAACAAATGTAAACAGAACTTTGGTAGATGTAGATAAATGTTGCAAATTTACAAGGTAAGTTACATTGTTAGGTAGCAGAACATTCTGGACACCTTGCATAATTCGTCTGTACATATGTTTGTCACTCTACTTCTCCTAAAGGACTGGACCGATTTTGATGATTTATTTTGTGGATGTCTGGTTGGATTCCTCGATGATTTAGATTCACAATTGGACCCTTTAAAACCATCACGTGTAGGAGTTCACCTGAAGTGAAAATTTAAAAGTCATTTAAAAAACATTTTTCGATGTTTCAGAATGAAGCTTAGTATATCGTATTAAAACAAACCGAGGTAGGTATTGTGCAAACATTAACGAAATCCGACAATTAAAAGTGGAAATTTACCTGAAATCCGAAACTGCCTAAACGACTGGACCGATTTTGATATACATTTTTGTGTTTGTTTGAGCGGATCCTTGGATGTTTTAGATTCACAACTGGACCCTCTAAAACCATTAGGTGTAGGAGTTCACCAGAAGTGAAAATTTAAAAATAGCTCTAGCGATTACAATTATTTATGTTTCACAAGGAAACTCAGTATATACCATTAAAATAAACCGAGGTAGCTATTATCTAAAAAATAAGCGAAATCCGACAATTAGAAGTGGAGATTTACCTGAAATCCGAAATTAAAAACTAACAATCGCCATGTTTGGTTCGTCTGAGCGTATACCATACAATATAATTAACCTTTAATATTTCATTTATTTACGCGTAGCAACTCACGCCGGGTATTAGATAGTGTTTTAAAACTTCAATCTAGTATATCTTCTTGTTTTGTTCTTTAATGTTTTATGTATAGTTCCGCATATCATTTGAAATTCCGACAGTTTCATATTTATGCCTCTTTCAGTTTTTGTTTCCATAGTAAAATAACAACCCAAATAATTAAATTGTGTTACTGGTTCCAGAGGTTTGTTGTCTATTATGGTTTTTGATCTTATATGTTCATTTACCCAAAATGGCATTATTTTCTTTGATATTTTAAATTATATTCTTGACATAACTGATTTAGTTGATGTAAAGAGTACTGCCCCCCCCCCCCGTGAACTATCACCTCGACGTGGTGGAGGCGCCGAGTACTCAATGAACCAGACCACCAAATCGGGGAAGTTTAGCTTTGCTAAATTGCCGATTGGTTAGAGGTGAGAGGAAACTAGGATTAGTCCGCAACGTGGGAGACGCCGGCCAGAAGGTTGAAATCGACCAAGAAGTCTGCAACGGTCTACGAGGCAACGTGATACCAGGAGATCGCAACGGCTCAAGGGGCGGAAGCAGCAACCCTCTCTAGAGGGGTTAAGCATGGATAGATGCTCTGAGACAGCAGCCCTGCCATTATCCTTACCTGCACAGCGCTCGTAACGCGGTCAGGAGACATTTATTACTACTGATTCATCTCAAAGCAAAGGCTGCATTTAATCTCTGAGAAAGGATAAAATACTATCAAAGTGCTTACCTTCGCACGTATTACGAATGAATGAACAGCGCATACCAAGAAGAATGTATAATTATAAACTAAAAGGGAGAAGATTGTTGGGAAGACCATTGAAGAGATGAAAGGACCAATTCGACTTATAATGAGATCGGAACAGGCCATTGGGCTTAATCCTTGTTGTTTTGTTGTTGTTGTTGTTGATGATGATGATGATGATGATGATGATGATGATGATGATGAAAGAGTACTGCAAGTTATTTTCGTTTTCTTGAATAGAATAATAACCACATTATCAGGATGTATGTAAAATCGAAAAATAGCTGGGCTTTTTTTTTCGGACCTCACTGAATGAGATATCATTCAATAGTATATAAAGGAAAATTTAGATAAATAAACACCCAGACAGCGCCAATTGATCGCCTAGTTCATAAGTTAGGTAATTAATGAAATGAGGCGAATGTTACTGATTAAGAGTGGATTGTGACTGTTCTCTCTTGTCAGCCCCGCAGTCTAAGATTGGAATACTGCTAGCGACTCCACGTAATAAATCCATTTAACAGGAGAATTTTCAGGCACTCTGTAGAATTTAAACTCTTTGTGATTCAGAAACACTCTTAAGAATGATTTATTTTTTAGAAAGGTTATCTCAGTCATAGTTTATCTCATAAATCATGCTATTTATTTCTGTTCTCTTCCAGGGCCGGCGTTCCTCCATCCGCGTTAAGAATAGAACTATTTCAACGCGAATTCTTCCTCTCTCTAACGGTAAGTATATTATTTTTCCTACTTCTTCGTAGTGAATAATAAATACCGACTTAAATCAGGAATTCGTGTATTATTTAGTTCAAGGTCTCTTGTCTTCTTGCTTTTTGTCTAATAATCAAAATGTCCGTACCCATCCTCATTATCATTTGCATTCACATGGTTTAGTTCTATTGACTTATTGAATATTTTAAGGGGACCGACTGGTGAAAATGTTGAAAAAAATCACAAAAAAATCATTTTTTTGTTTATTTACTTTTTAATAACTCTGATTCTTTAGGATCATTTTCATATAAAAATTTTATTGTAGGAGCTAAATTGAGCCCTTGACGTAAGAGTTTAAATACCCTTGCACATGTGGTCAGCATTACGTACTACCTAACTTTAATATGCGTTTCCCCCCCCCGTTTCCATATTTTGACATTTTCCAAAATATTCCTTACGATGCAATTTGTATCATATTAAAGTGAAATTTTGTGATTAGACTCTCCAATATATCCTAATTCAAATGTTCTATGCAGTTACTAGTATAAGACGCATTCGTTCTTTTAATTGAGATGGAAAAAAATAAGAGAATGAGAATTTTTCTTTCAAAAATGAAAAATAAGCAGTATCCTCCCTTTATGATTTTTTGCATAGCAAATAAGTTTATTGGAATCATAAAGACTCTGAATCTCAAATTCATCAGAGAATATTTAAAATGCATCGTAAGGAGCATTTTTAGAAAATATTTAAAAAATGGTTTTCAGTTAAATTTCATTCTAGTTTATATGCCTACTGTAATAACGACTTAGAAAGTCTATTATTTTCCATTTTTTTAATTTATCAGCATGTTCCATTACATTATTTACTTGTAATACTAAATCATAATCATCATTATCTCTTTTTCTCCTATCAGGAGCATAGGGCATCCACAAAACGTCGTCCAACGGATCCTATTATGAGCCAACTTCTTCACTTTCCTTCAGGTTCACCTCCTTTGCAATTTCTTCAAGGATGGTTCTCTTCCATGTCTGTTTCTGTCTGCCTCTTCCCCTTTGTCCTTCGGGATCCAACCCAAAGCAATTATTTCAATCGAATCATGGTCTTTCCTTAATATATCTCGTATCTAGTTCCATTTTTGCTTTTTTATTTCTATTTTCTTTCCTCATAATTCTTTATTTGGTATTTTTGGTCATTTTATTCTTAATATTTTCTTTAGCCATCTATTTATCTTCTTGTAATCTTGTAAGCCCATGTTTCCCTTAACAGAGATTTAGGCGCTCTTCCCTATACGGAAGAATTTGAACCATACTAATTTAGTTACACTTGTTTTCGTATAGATGTCATTTCAGTGGTCCGTGGTGAGCCTCATACTGACATCTAGGAAACCAAGGTAGTACTAGGACGAGAAAATTCGGTAAATTTTACTTAGAGGCCTTTTCATTCAGGCTTAAGGATCTTTTACGAGCCTGAAAATCTTCAGACTCGGGACTCATGGCTTAAAGTCTCTCTCGGAGGACTTACTCCTTGGATTTTTCCATCCTAAAACTTCCATTGACCCCGGCCTGGTTTGAACCCGCGACCCTCGGGACCAGAGGCCGATCCATACTGTAAATTAATTTTCTATGATTTTACTAGTTTTCCAGGTTTTACAAGCATATAATAGCACAGATTTAACGTTACTGTTAAAGAATTTGAATTTTGGGTGACTAAAGATAAAGATTGATTTCTATACTGGATGTAACTGGACAAACGCATTGTTTGCTCTCTGTTATGTCTTAATTGACTATATAAATACATTAACATAAATAATGGTTTTAAAAAACTAAAACAACACGCTTTATTAGAAAACCGAACCAAAAAATTAAAAATAATTTTAATTTCCAACACGCTTGGGATAAAATGAAAGTGGTCAACAAAAAAATAATCTCCAACACATCTAGAATAAAACTAGAGTCATCTACAAAAAAAAATAATTTTACCATCAAAAGCGTGGGGTGCTTTTTTATGGTTTTTACGTTTTCTTCTTAGAGATTTTACTTTACCAATATCTGTTTATTATCAAATATATTAATTTATATAGAGCACCACACGCTTTTGATGGTAATTTCTTTTTGTAGATAACTCTAGATTTATTCTAGATGTGTTGGAGATGATTTTTTTGTTAACCACTTTCATTTTATCCCAAGCGTGTTGGAAATTAAAATTATTTTTCAATTTTTAGTTCGATTTTCTAATAAAGCGTGTTGTTTTAGTTTTTTAAACTATTACTTATTTTTTATTTTTTAGTTTGGTTTTCTAAAAATGTAAATATATTTAAATTCGATACTATTGTAGTATGAGCTAAAAGTAATATTCTTGCGACCTATAGATTACTGAAATTATATACCACTACAGTCCACCACTCTACCAACTGAGCTACCACAACGGTAGACTAAAAAGTCAGTACGTCCGCAACCTATTAAACCGGTCTTTATTTTTTTGATGTCCTGATGATCCAGGCCAGGATCTAAGACAAAAAATGAAATTATTGTATTGCCATTGGTCCTTTACAAGTATGCAAAGTTTCAAGTCGATCCAATGATTTTAAGATAGTGAAAATTGTGTTGAAAGATTCAGTTACATAGATAGATACAGGTCAAGCTAATATAAAGTGTGTAAAAACTCATCTTATAACTAAACATTAAATATAACATCATTAATCAGGTAGTGTAAACAGTTATTTACAATGTTTTTTTTTAACTTTCATTTTGACATTAGCCCGGGCGAGTGTGCATATTTTTCTCCCCCGTTCTTTCTAGTTTTTCTTTCGTTTATACCGTTCTTCTTTTTTTGTTTTTACATTTTGTTAACCTTTTATCTTATTCACGCATACACACAGAAAGACAGGATACGCACCCAGACCCAAGGTGGAGATTTGAAATCCCCTACCTCACCGGGAATCGAACCCGGAGTAGAACGTAGGGACTCTACCGACTACGCCACACTCCAAAATGTATTAATTCTACTTTTTAAAATCAGAAATAGTAATTATTAGTCTGTAGGGTTCCACTGGCCAATTCAAAACGTTTGTACTTACGACGTCCACCGCTGTGGTCTCGAGGTAGCGTACTGCCTTGTCACGCAGCGGGCCCGGGTTCGATTCCCGGTCGGGACAGTTCCTGGGTGAGATTTTTTCGGGGTTTTTCCTCGCTTATCATCCTGCCATCATCATCATCCTTCACCGGTGTGGAAAGCAACGGGAAGCTACCACATCTACAATTCCCTAGTAAAGCTGCAAAGCATAGCATGAAAATGCTATGATTGCCGTGAAAGACCTGCCTTCGGGCAGAATTACTATGGATGGATATTTATGACTTGTTTTAAAAATGTTTATCTGGTCCTTACGATTTTTTTTTGCATCTATAAAGTATACGATCCACAGTTTGTTCCTCCTGAAGACAGGAACAAACTGGGTTAATAATTATTTTCAATCTGTGGAGATAACATTTTGTCAATCCATGTCCAGTTATAATTGCAGTCATTGTAGATATCGTGTTTATTTTCTGTTGTAGTCTCTATCGAACATATGGAAGGGGAGACCTGCAGTTAGCACAATTTGTTAAATTCGTCCAGTTTTTCCATCTTGTTTATATGGCCCATTCATTCTCTTTATGGCTTTCATTTTTTTCGATGTATTGAAAATATTTAATTATTCCCTGATGATGGTATTGACATTCATAAAACGGTAATTCCGCATGTGATGCATATGCTGTATATCGGTCTCGGTAATCTAGGGATTGAGTTTCTTGCCTCTGGTATCGATGGTCCCGGGTTCAAACCTGATCAGGGTTGATGGATCAATACTATGGACAAATCTTTCGGGAGGAACTTCAAGTCGTGGTCCCGACTCAATATTTTCTGTCTCATAAAAAATCTCAAACTAAATTAGAGCCTCTGAGCAAAATTAATCGGCCTTCCCATCCAAGTAATGTCTTAGTTCCGTACTAGCTGTATCTTTAAGGCAATGAGCTAACCACTTGTCACTCCCTGGCATCTATAGTGAAATAAGAATAGGCCTATCTAAATTATGTTGGTTAAGTAATTCCGGCAAAAGAAAATATAGTAGTTTGGCCAAGAATATAGTGGGAGAATAACATTAGCCATGATTTATGGAAAGTGAATTATAGAAGGGATATAGAGTAAATTACAGCTTAAAATAGGGATGTATGGAGAGATCATGTCTGCATGACCATTAACTTACAAATATATCATCTTGCCAGTGAGTAAGTTTGTTTGTTAGTTAATGACAATAGCTCTTAGCTAAATATATAAAACATATGTTACACCCTCTTATAAAAAAAGCTGTTTGAATTATTTAGGCATAGGTGAACAAAAAAAATGATATGTGATACCATAGTGTGGTGTCTCATTGCTTAAACCACACCATTCACAGATCCTAAGGATCTCTTTATTAGACTATCCTCAAACAAAAATTACAATTTTATAAGAAACAAAACAAACTGCAGAATTACAATTAGTAATGTTCAGAAAGCTACACAAAATTACAAGCAACTATAACTACAAGATACGAACAACTACAACTAATCTTTTATGTACTTTTCCTACTGGTAATCAGCAAGAAACCCTAATTCCAACTGGAATCCAGCTGTTTCCAACTGGTTTCACTGTTACAATTATTGTTAGTAACTAAATACTAGGGCTAGGATATTTATGCATTAGAAGTTAAGATTGCAACCTTAGTATAATGAGATGTTAGACTTCTGACTGTATTTTATTTTGGTTACACACACAAACAGTTGAATAGTATAATGAGAAGTTAGACTTCTGACTGTCTTTTATTTTTGTTTCACATACAAACAGTTGAATAGTATAGTGAGAAGTTTGACTTCTGGCTGTCTTTTATTTTGGTTTCACACACAAACAGTTGATAGTATATAATGAGAAGTTAGACTTCTGACTGTCTTTTATTTTGGTTACACACACAAACAGTTGAATAGTATAATGAGAAGTTAGACTTCTGACTGTCTTTTATTTTTGTTTCACATACAAACAGTTGAATAGTATAATGAGAAGTTTGACTTCTGGCTGTCTTTTATTTTGGTTTCACATTCAAACAGTTGAATAATATATACTAACTGCATTACAACCTTACCTTTTATTACATAAAAATCCTAGCCCTATTAATTACTAGTACACTACCTAAATGTAGATAGATACATCATCGGTTGATTAATGTCTTTGACATCGTCCGATTCCTAATAGCCAATTTGTCGGTCCATCCAATCTCCTGGTTGTAGATATTTCTCCTTCATGAATAAAACTTATTCCCGACTCCATGAGGTTTTAGATCTTCCTCTGCCTCATCTTCCCTCAGGTTTCCATTCCAAAACAGATTTTGGTAGTCGATCCTCTTCCATTTGCTGGACATGTCCGTACCATCTTAATTGCTGAGTTTTAATATAATCTAAAATAGTGTCTTCAATCTTCATTTTCTCCCTTATAACTGAGTTCCTGATTTTTTCTCTTCTTGAAATTCTTGCTGCCCTTCGTATAAAATCCATTTCCGTTGCCAAAAGATACTTATTTGTTTCTGTTGTTAATGGCCAAAGTTCTGCTCCATTGCCTCAATGTTACATGCTAACTAAAGACAACAACTGCAAAATACAATGCAAGCAAAATAAACAATTTCTACTAAGTGCACTACCTACGTTAAAAACTACTAACTACAAACATATAAAAATGGATTATTATTCAAAAATATCTAAGTTTGAATAAGTAGAGTAATGCAGTGTTAATGAGAAAATTTTAAGTTATACTCATGCAAATTAACAATAGAAAGCTGTGATGTAATTAATTGATTATTATCTAAGGCATAGGTGAACAGACAATATTCCGGTGAAATCGAGTACTTTGAGACATACTAACTCACTAGCACTATTGAACTACTAGGTTCATGGCCGCGCGGACATAAGCTCTCTGCACATCCCTCTCGTCAGGTAATGTTTTCCAGTCATCCCCTGTATAATCTACACCCCTCAAATCTTGGTTAATGTTATTTTCCTATTTAATTCTTTGTCTAACAACTGGGCGTTTTCCCCTCTGTTTTTTCCTGCAAGAAGCTTCCATGTCCCTCTTTCATTCCTCATTCATGTCACATTTCCTTCCATCGCAGTCTACGAGACTTAACTGTTCTTATTAGATCTGGTTTCCTATAAAGGTCATGTAGCTCACTGTTATGTAGCTTCTCCATTCGCCTCTTTTGTCCAGAAATGTTCCTATAGAGCCATCACATGAAACAAATTATACAGACGTTTCATTCCAATCCATATTAAGTGGGTCTGTGATGTGTTAATATTAATTATTTTATCTTGCAACACTCGCATTAATCGAGTCGATGGTAAATTTGTATTACTATCAATGATGTCAGTGACAAAGTGAACTAGTTCTGACACTAATTCAAATGTCAATAATATAAATTAACTGCCTACACTGGAATTACAGTAGTTTCCTAAGTTACCTCTCTCACATGCATTGTTACAATTTAATGGCTCATGTAAAAAGGGGTTAAGTAAAAAAACTAATAATTTTCCAAATATGCATTAGAATCTTCAAGTTAGGTTTGTAGGAAAGCTAATTTATAATTAGTTTCTCTAATCCGATACTCATATTGCTCCATTCTACTCCAAAGTGAAGACGTTGTGTATTTTATTCAGATATATATTTTTTTTATTTAACGACACCTTCTAACAGTGAAGGTCATTAACATCGCAATTTGAATATGGGTGTGAAAAGGGCCTATAATTTTAAAAGGGAATCATTTGTTTCAGTCTTGGGGTTATTTTATGTAACGTAAATCTACAGGGTTGTAAGGGGTAGTGACGTGTGTATAACCTCTCCTACCCAATTCTCATCCTCACCTTCTCGTGGTACAACCCGTTTTCACAAACGAGGCTCTGAGGACCGAGTCACAGCGGTATAACCGTTCCATCGGGTACTGAGTAAATGCAGTATCCTAATGTCTGTCCAGAGACTAAAATGTAGCAGCCCTACCACTGGACTACTTAGCGTCGGGCCAGTAACCTGTCCTAAGGAACTTCAAAACTACTTTCAAGTCTCAACACGAAAAAATCCAGAAGGAATTGGTAACTACAGAAACTAAGAAGAAACTTAAAGGAACGAAAGAAACACAAAATTATGTACAAATATGAAATCTACAACACAGAACACACGGCCAAAAAAAGTAAAAATTGCGCTTAAAATTGGCAAAAACTGCAGAAAAAAAGAACTTTTTGAGCAAGTAAAGTTATCTTCCGAAGGAAGCCGTACTTAGGATTATTTCGCCGTTAAAAATCCACCAACCCTGAGTGAGTTTGAATTCGCGATCCTCGAAAACAGATACGAGCATGTAATCTCTTTTCCGTCACAATTGACGTGTATCTAAAAAAATAGTATATTACAATACGAGGTTGGGGAGTGGTTTACAGATTTAAGAAAATGATTAAAAACCGAGCGACAGCGAGATTTCCGAGATTCTGTTAACGCTTCACAAACGTTTTCAAAATAATAACATCATATTTGCGTTCATTATAAACTGACGTTAGCAGTCTGGCCAATGTATATACGGTAAATGCCGAAAATAGTTTGGTTGGGACTACAGCAGGCCGCGACACCAATCAGACATAAAATGGCGGCAAGTACGAATTACCTTAGAACTTTTATAGAAAAAATCATTATGAGGTTTAATTGAAGACTACATTAAAATATTTCATACCTCATCTCGTATCCAGTCTTCTAATTAGACCGCGGTTTCAAAGCCTGGGCAGCTTCATCTTCAGTAATTTCTCGTCGGCCGATGTTATGTCGATCAGAAGAACTACTTCGTTCTGCCCAAGCTTTGAAACCGTGGTCTAATAAGAAGACTGGACATAAGGTGAGGTAAGAAACATTTTTTATTTAATCATGAATTTATTGTTTTATATTGTTTCAAAAAAGTTCAGTTAATTTAAAACGCAGTTCTTTTTCTTATATTGTATACATCCAGCATATATTGGAGCAGTGGAATCGATATTGTGGAGGCATGGGAGTACCAGTCCAAGGTGGCACAATACATTCCTTATTATTTGCAGACGATTAAGTGTTGATAGCTCAGAGTCGTGAGGATGTGAAATAAATGATGAGAACACTTCTAAATGCTTTTAAAATAGGAGGATTAAGAGTAAACATGGAAAAACTGAATATCTTGTAGTAGGAGGAAGTGGACGAGATATATCCCTATCCCAAGGAATTATTAGAGCTGTTAAAAAATTTAAATATTTGGGATCACTTATTGATGAACCAGAGAGTTGTAAAGCTGAAGTAGATAGCAGGTTAGTACAAGCACGAAGAGCCATAAAAATGTTGAATGGAGTACTGTGGAGTAGGACCATGTCAAACCACACGAAGAAGAGGATTTTGAAGTCTGTTGTGGAAAGCATAATGACTTATAGTGCTGAGGGATGGACTTTGGTAGAGGGACAAAAAACTAAGATCTTGGCAGTGGAGATGGATGGAATAAGACGCAGTGCCAGGGTGTCCAGGTTGGAAAGAAGAAGAAATGAAGAAGTGAGACAGATGATGGACATGGAGGAGACAGTGGTGGAAAGGATCGAAAGACGAGCTCTTCAGTGGTATGGCCATGTCAGGAGAATGGAGGATGATAAGTGGCCCAAAACTCTTTTTGAATGGTCACCTTCTGGTAGAAGGAAACGGGGCAGGCCAAGAACAACTTGGAGAGGAGAGATCCATAGATTGATGAACGACCGAGGTCTGGAGGAGGATGAATGGCGTGATCGGCAAGAATGGCGAATGGAAATACAGGGTAACCGCTGAAAAGTGGAGAGGCCCTCAAAAGTAAAAAAAGTAATATTAACACTGCCTTTTGGAGATATTTTATATATATATATATATATATATATATATATATATTGTGAATAGTACTGTATACATAAAGGACAGTGGTTTTACTTCCTGCCCTAGTAGGTAATTTATAATATTACAGTATAGTTATTTAGTTATTCGTAGGTTGGCGCAACCCCAAAATATAGGAAATTGAACTTTCAATCGTGGTCGCCATTCCTGTAAGTACGACAGAACGCACTATCGTGCAACAAATATTTTTTAAAATGTTAATTCCTACATTGTCAAGAGAAATTGCAATATCTTCGCCATTTCAATATTTTACATTATAGGTCTATCAATACAAAGGCTGAAATTGCCGTCTGATTTATTTTAAAAATGGAATGTGGCTTTGTTGTGTACTTTATATTTGAAAGACTGATAATAAATCATCATCATCATCATCACGATCCAGGGATTAGGCCTGTTGGCTCGTTCCGTTTTCATGAAAGCTAGAATGTTAAAATTGTTCAGATCATCTTCTGTATGGGCGACCAACATTTCTCCTTCCGTGCAGTTTATAATTGAGCCATAATAATACAAATATTGCTTAATTTCTATTGACAAAGGATTATATTCTATTCTATAGTGTTCCGCCCGAGAGCAGGTCTTTCACTACAATCATAGCATTTCCATGCTGTGCTTTGCGCTTTACTAGAGAATTATAGGTGTGGTAGCTTCCCGTTGCTTTTCACACCGATGAAGGATAATGATGACGATAGTGATTATGGCCGGATGATTTTTGGGGACCGTTGGGCCCTACGCTTCCTGATATTTATCTTAAAGATCGGGAAAATCTCAGGCTTCTGTCTCGACCGAGAATCTAACCCGGGCCCGCTGCGTGACATGGCAGCGCGCTACCTCGAGACCACAGCGGTGGACTGACAAATTCTGATAGTAATAAATTCTGTAATAACGAAAATATATTTATACTGGCAGCTTTAAAGATATGAGGCCTTCACTTCCAGCCAGCCAATAATTAAATATATTTAATATGTAATAGTATTATACGACACAAAATAAAGTTTACCTGTATCATAACAGCACTGTTGGTGCGTCTCACGGACATAGATATAAAAAGGGTTAATCAACTTAAGGGTATTATTTGAGGAATAGAAGAATATCATAAAATGATTATTTTACATTGACATCAGGAACAAATAGCAAATGAAGAGCACTTATCTAGCTTACTTGGGGTAATAGCTGCACTCCTCGACTCCACAGACTGACGGGAAGCGAGTGCACGCGGGATTACATGGCATTGGTTTTCAAATCATCCACAAACTAAGCAAGTCAAAGTTCCACTGTCGGATAGTATGTATAATTATACATGTCACTGTTACAAATAATTATTGATGAACAAAGACAATAAATAGTTCTTAAAAGCTGTTTTTAAAAAAATTAACCAAGTTGAAGGAGACGACCCACCTGTCAGGTATTTATTTTAATATTTTACTTCCTAAAGACAATATATCTACAATAATGGCAAAAGGGTTCACAAACATCATCTAGCCATCATTATCATATTCGTCATGTTTAATATGAATGTGTGCATGAATGGTGTTACGTCTTAACGTTTGTGTCGTCTCGGAGGAGGTCCTGACATTGAGTTGATCTCTCATTCATGTTAGCCTTCCATATCCCTGTGGTCAAAAATTATGTGTGTTATCCATAAATTACAATCCCTGTCCCGACCAGTCGTGCCACAGTGAGGCCGGGTGACGTGTGGCATGTAAAAGGTACCTATACGTAGTAAAGTCTTCTTCTTCTTTACGGTTTAGGCTTATTTACTAGCCTGTTCCGGCTCCAAATGCAGCTCTTTCCATCTTTTCCTTGGTCTTCCCAAACTTCTTCTTCCTCGTGGTGAATAGTTGTATGCTGCTTTTGCTATTCTATTCTCAGTCATCCTTGCCAAGTGTTCTTTTCAGTTTGTTCTGTATTTCTCTAATGTTTAGTTTAATTCCTCTATTTTTAGTTGTTGTCTTATTTTTGTGTTATGTTTTTTGTCTGTTCTTTGATATCCTGCTATTGGTTTGAGAAATCTCATTTCAGCAGCTTGTATCCTGGCAGATTGTTTTGTAGTAAAGAGAGGTTAAACTAAGATAATGGGATGGAATGGTAATTGATAGATCATCGGTTGATTAATGTCTTTGACATCGTCCGATTCCTAATAGCTAATTTTGTCGGTCCATCCAATCTCCTGGTTTGCAGATGTTTCTCCCTCAACTTTGATATTTTTTGATAAAAACTGGAACTACAACAGATCCCCATAAAGAAAAAAATATTTTTGTGGGAAAATTTTCTTCATGTTTGATATTTCCCAAAAAAATGTGTTTATTGGGATCTGTTAGAGTTTTAGTTTTATCAAAGATTAAAGTTTTGACAGAGGCAATTCTTTGCATTGTAAAAACCCTGACTCCAGTAGGTTTTAGGTCTTCCTCTGTCTCGTCTTCCCTCAGGTTTCCATCCCAAAACATATTTTGGTAGCCGAACCTCTTCCATATTCACTGGACATGTCCGTACCATCTTAATTGCTGAGTTTTAATATAATCTAAAATAGTGTATTCAATCTTCATTTTCTCCCTTATAACTGAGTTCCTAACTTTTTCTCTTTGGAATGGTAATAAATTAATAACTGAAGCGGAAATAGTGCCTTATTCCTTAGATAGAGTATCCTTGAATAATACTGTTTAAGTTCGTTGACGTAAACAGCGGCAAGAGAGTATCATACGACCCTACTGCCACCAACTCATAATTTCAGGAGGGAGGGAATTCGTGGATCGTTAGGACGACACTATCTAGACCTTATGAAAATTAATGCTTCCAGACTAGTCATCTGTTGAATCTGATAAACCCAATGTCTCCATGTTTACACGCTGGCGCTATTTCCCGGTGGAAGCATAAATTCCTCTCTTTTTTAATAATTTGTGAATCTGTTTTCACAAGAATTAAGGGGGTGCAAACCTTTTTGAAGCCAATAGAGTTTTGTTGTTACTACAGCTGATTACGAAATTGGTATGGAAATTAATTCTTCCAGAATTAATCGTGTTAATACATGGGGGACTCGAGGATTGAATAGAGAGAAAAGTTACTTGCTCTGTAAGGCGTGCTAAGAGGCTCAATAATACGGCAGCAGTACAAAAATGGGAGAACGTGATTTATAATTCCGACTCAGAGAATATTATTATTTTCTCTCTAGTTATGTGAATATATTCTTGTTGTATTCTTATATATTTTATACATAATAATAATACGTAGCTTAATTACATGAATGTAAGGCAAGTGTTACAACATATTTGTTTAACTAATAGAATGTTCACACATACAAATGCATTATATAATGGAAATGGACAATTAATGACAAGTGAGGGAAATTTTCAAGTAGCTGAATTCAAATACCTAGGAACTAACTAACTCTAACTCACTGGCACTATCGAATCAGTAGGTTCATGACCGCAAGGAGATAAGCTCTCCATACGTCCCTATCCTGAGCTAAGCCAGACGAAAAAAAGTACCTTGTTCGAAAGAGTGAAAATATTTCACCGTGAAAATACAGTCGTCAAGAAATGCGGACGTGGGTTCCGCTGAAATAAAATTTTCCGGAGGTCAAATAGTCCGCCATTCGGTTCTCCGGGCGGAGACTACTTCAGGGAACCAATGCCAAAGGCTCAAACTTAGGAACAATAATTACAAATAGGAATGAGATATACAAAGAAATTAAACACAGGCTTAATTCTGGAATTTTATTATGCCTTGCAAAGACTCTTGTCATCTCAACTCCTCTCAAAAAACGCTAAACTGAGAATATATAAAACTGTTATTCATCCAGTTATATTATATGGATGTGAAACACGGGCTCTTACTTTAAATGTGGAGAAAATATTTCGGGTATTTGAGAATAAAATTCTTGAGAAAATTTGTGCACTAAAGAGAGGTGAACAGACAGGCGAATGGAGAAAACTTAATAAATAGCGAACTACACGATCTTAGGAAATCAGATATATCTTAATAAGAAAAATTAAGTCTCGTAGACTGCGATGGGCAGGACATGTGGCACAAATGGGGAATGAAGAGGAGCATGGAAGCTTCTTATAGGAAAACCAGAGGGTAAACACCCAGTTAGTGGACCAAGAATGAGGGGGAGAATAACATAAACCATATTTGAGAGAGGTTAATTATACAGGTTTCGAAAGTGTCAGTGAGTGATTTAATTAGTTAATGCAGAAAACTGTAAAATGTTGAATATTTAGACATTTTTTAATCGTCACCAGTCAAGGATGTGTGTCATAAAACAATATTTTCTCTTTATTGTACTACTGACTGTAAATAATCAATGGTTTACTAATTGCTATTCTGCCATAAATACGAAATTTGCGCAGCCCACTGATCTGGTATAAAATGGTTCCTTTATTGTTTTATTTAATTCTATAGCCACTTGTTGTTCTGCAGCATATATGCGTGTATGTATATACCCCTTACGTCACATATGTGGAAACGGGGACTCTCTAGCGGGAGTTACTTAACCATGCTAATTTACTTACGCATATATACCTAATATATTAACGAGTAACATATGGTTAGCACATCGCCTCAGTGAAACATCTAGTAGGCAATTAAGATATTACTCGGATTGATGAATGCCGTTTAAAATTTGCTCAGAATCATTTTATTCAGGCTTGTGGTTCTTTTATGAGCCCGAAAATCTTTAGATTCGGGACCCACGGCTCGAAGTCCCTCCCGGAGTACTTGTCCCTTTGATTTTTCAACACTAAACCGACCCCGGACGGGTTAGAACCCACGTCCCGCGGTACTATAAGCAAGGATTAACTTTGTCTGTAATCGTTTTACACTTTTGTGATAAATTCTTCAGAATTCTCTAGTCTCTTTGATTTAGTTTCCAATTTAGATCGCTGTCCCTTTTTTTGTAAGTAAAGTGATCCCACGACAGGCCTCAGGAGGCCCTTGGGGTAGTAGGAGGTTAAGGCTCCCACTTTTTTTCTAGACAATCGGCACTTGATGTCAGCCGGGTTGTCATTCCTGCGGTAAAGGCCGCCTTTGCCCCAGAACAAGCATCTGGTACTCATTTCCGTTAGAGGCTAAGTCACCTCAGGGTCATAGTGCCGCCAGAAAGTTTGGCTCAGTTTAAAAATCCTGACCCACCGGCCTTTTTTGTAGAATATGTATTATCGCTAGACATGTATGGAGACACCCATTATTATCGCCTCACTCTGATGGTTGTCCAGCGGCTCGCTTTTGTTCCCCGCAGCTGTTATATATAATTAAATACAAAGATGCCAACTATCGCCACTCTAATATTCCGCATTTTAATCATTGTCAAGCATTGTCGCGCGGCATCCGCTTTTATATAAACGGACAACCATCAGAGTGAGGCGATAATACCTTGAAAACATAGACAATTTATTTGGTGCTTTAGTCACGGTAGCTACATGTAACTGAGCACCAACAATGTTTTTTTAAAAGTCACTCAGGTCAGACATCACAACCGTGATTCTCCAGTTAAAATTACACGAAAGAAATGCTTGTGCAATTAAATACAGTACTAGGTTCAGGGTAAACTTTTAAAGAAAATAATGAATATCTTACGCACTTGCAAGTTAACCACCCCATGAAATTAACGTACCAGAAAAGTGGTGTTTTCATTATTGTGTGCTCTTTCTGTATGTGTTCCTGTTAACTATGTTTTACGGTTCATAAATATGTACATCACGTTGTAAGCGTAAGTTACTAGATTACGTCACATCAGCAAATATGTGTATTTCACTGCATAACTAATTATCTCTATGACGTAACGGAACCTGTAGGTTCAATACCACATTCTCTGATCACCATCCTCCGATTATCCATTTCGCTTAGAACCATAAGGATACTATTCTCCCACATAAGCCTTGGCTTTTCTAATAGTCTTTCTCCAAGGGTTTCCAATTCACATCCTGAAAGTATTTCTACTATCACTCACTTTACTTATATGACCTATTTATTACCGATATTCGGGGCCGTATCGTAGATGGTTAAGACAATACGCTACAAACGGGAAGGTCGAGGGTTCGAGTCCCGGAGGGGTTCAAGATCTTTAAACTGATCCAAACCTTCAAGTGACCCTGGGGTAAACTCACCATCTAACGGAAGTGAGTACCAGACGCTTTTTTTGGGGTAAAGCGGGTCACGCAGGGCTGTCAACCCTGCTAACAAGTGCCGATTGTCTAAAAAGTAGGAGCTTCAACCTCCTACTGCCCCAGGAAAGTCCTATGCGCCTGTAGTGGGATCGCTTTTATTGCCAAAATTCATTTTAAATTTATTTATGTACATTTACTTCTTATTATAGAACCGGTCGGCCTCGGTGGACTAGTGGTTATGCTCCTTGCCTCTGGTCCCGAGGGGCGCGGGTTGAAACTCGGCCGGGGTCGAGGATTTTTTAGGATGGAAAAAATCCAAGGAACAAGTCCTCCGGGAGGGACTTTAGAAGCCGTGGGTCCCGAGTCTGAAGATTTTTCAGGCTCGTAAAAAATCCTAAGTTGAATGAAAGGCTTCTAAGCAAAATTTACCGAATGTTCCCGTCCTAGTACTATCTTGGTTTCCTAGATGTCAGTATGAGGCGGAACGCTGACCACGGACCACTCAAAAGACATCTATACGAAAACAAGTGTAACTAAATTAGTATGGTTCAAATTCTTCCCTGTAGGGGGAGAGCGCCTAAATCTCTGTAAAGGGAAAACATGGGCTTACTTACTATATAAACCAACAAGATACTTTCGCCGAATGTACAGGAAAACGCTCACTGTGTTTACAAAGAGACCTAAAACACGTCTGGGGAAAGAATCGTATATATTCACCTAGGATTTAAGGAGAGATCAGGGCTTGCTTGTTTAGGCTAGGGGCATGGAAATTTCTAAAAATTAGCGACATCACGATATGCGAATATGTCCATTGTGCGGGAACTTTGAAGATGAGATACATACATTAGGAAAATGTAATGATTTAGAATATTGGAGACGTCAGTTTATTACCGGAAAGATTTCTAAATTCAAATCGGGAAAGATTGGCATGCTACGATTTATTGGTAAATCCAGAAAATTGGATAAACCTCGGTAAATTTCTGGACAAAACGCGAAGAATAAGGACAACACTCATTCATGAATAAATATATGTTATCAAAATGCAATACCATTAATTATTAACAATTATATATAAATTAATTAGTGTATAATGCTATTGTGTTATTATTTAATTGTAATATTAATGTGTTTTCTTTATGTAATTGTAATGTTAATGTTTTTCTAGTGTATAATACTATTGTGTTATTACTTAATTGTAATATTATTGTGTTTTCTTTATGTAATTGTAATATTATTGCTCTTTTGTTGTTTATTTTTCTTTACACTAGTACCAATTATTACTTTATTGTAACGGACTGTCAACAGCACGTACGGCTTACTGCCCGTGCGACCCATATTTGTAAATAATATTATAAATAGCTTACTTTTTGTCTAATAAAGTCCTACTACTACTACTACTACTACTACTACTATTATAGAACAGGATTAAGTTACAACAACAATGGGCTCGGGTTATTATTGTTCGTAACACGGCAACCTTTTATTATAGCGCTCATCGTTGTTTATTATGAATGAATGGATATTAAATCTATTCTACAATGTTACGCAGTCCGTTATGGTGTTCCTGGTTTCGATCATCAAGCATTCACACACGACTCAATCCCCATTTTCTGGGCTGGTCCTAGAGCCTCAAGGAGGGGCTATAAACCATTTCTTCTTCTTTCTTAGCACTACAGTCATCTCAGTTTCACCTTTGGCATCCTTTAAGACAAATAACCATTCTTGTCTATCCATTGCCTTACTTCTCCACCTCTTAACTCCCATCAATCTCAAATACTACTCAACATCATCCATCTTGCCCACCGGTGGTCTCGAGGTAGCGTGATGCCTTGCCACGCAGCGGGCCCGGGTTCGATCCCCGGTCGGGGCAGTTTTTCTGGCTGAGGTTTTTATCGGAGTTTTTCCTCACCTGTAAGACAAATGTCAGGAACACTTTAAGACCCAAACGGTCCCCGAAATCATATGGTCATCATTATCATCATCATCCTTATCATCATAATCCTTCACCGGTGTGGAAAGCAACGGGAAGCTACCACACCTACAATTCCCTAGTAAAGCTGCAAGCATAGCATGAAAATGGATCATCCATCTACCGTAATCTTAGCCTTCTTCTCTTTCCCCTTTTGGTTTCTCGTCCTTTTTTTTTTTTTTACTATTCTTGTGTTTTGCATTCTCAAAACACGATCCAAACATTCCAATCTATGCATCTTTACATTAGTCTTTACTTTAGTTAATATATCTAATGAATTAAATAACTACAACCCTTTCCTTGGCCTAATTGTGCCCTACGTTGCCACATAGGCTCAGATTAGAATAGTATATTTTTTATTTAGACGAGTAAAATATGTTTTTGCGCAATAGTGCGCTTTGTCGTACTTACAGCAATGGCGACCATGATTGAAAGTTCAACTTCCTACACTTCGGGATTGCCAACCTAAATATAACTGTTCTGTAATATTACATATTACAAACCTCGTGCGGGAAGTAAAACCACTGCCCTTTATGTATTCTACGTACAATATATATTCAAAAATATATCCAAAAGGTAGTGTTAATATACATTATACGAAACAAATCACTGCATTTTAAATATACTGAACTTTTTTGAAACTATATGAAACAATAAATACGTACTTGCCGCCATTTTATCACTGATTAGTGTCACTAGTCTTAACTAATAAACATTGGCCACGCTGTTAACGTTAGTCAATTGTTTATAATGAACGCAAATATGTCCATCAAATATATTATTATTTATTATTTTGAAAACACCATCGCGCAGAAAATAATGTACAAGGCACATTTGTGAAGTGTTTTACAGAAGCGAGGAAATGTTTAAAAACCTCGCATCGTAATACACTATTCACTAAACAAATGAAATCATAATTGATTGCAATGTCTTTAATATGACCTCGGCATATTTCTCTGCTTCCGCAAATAAATGTATTGCAGTGTGTATAGTTAAGACTTTATCAATACCCGTACATGCCCTCGTGGGGAAAAGGTGTTCCTTTATGGGAGTTGCGTAATAAAGCTAATTTTAGTTACACTTATTTCCCTACAGATGCCAACGAGTGACAAGTAATTAGCTTATAGTCACAAGTATACACTTAATATAGAACTAAAGTATTATATTAGAATATTAAAACATGTTCCTGATGTATCCGTCGTCCTCAACTAAAACAAACTTATGTTTAAAATTTCGTCAAACAATTAAAACATGTATGCCTTTCAGAAATATGTTCCATCTTCGACATCAAATGGTACCAGCGGACCCGGTCGGAACAAGTTTTGTGGGTGAGGTTTTTTCTGACTTTTTTCCTCATCTATAAGACAAACGTCAGGAACGTTTAAGGCCCAAATAGTCTCCGAACACCATTTGGATATCATAATTATCCTTCCATATTAACTTTGTTTAGTATGAACCTGCTAAAGAGAGATTATCTGACATTTGAATGGAGAAAACCACTTTACAGTAAGCTGCATTATCTTTATAAGAAACTAGATGTAATAAGAAAATTTAAGTCTCATAGACTGCGATGAACTGGACATGTGACACGAATGGGGAATGTAAGAGGGGCATGAAACTTCTTGTAGGAAATCCAGAGGGAAAGAGGCCAGTAGATAGGCCAATAATGAGGTAGGAATATAATATTAGAATAGATTTTAGAATAGATTTATTTAGCCTGGTGGAGTTAAGGCCATGTGGCCTTCTCTTCCACTCACCAGAACAAGCATATGTTACATATGAATACAAAAAAAAACAATAATAGTCATATAAAACAGGACAAACATATGTTACACATGAATACAAAAAAATTACAATAATAGTCATATTAAACAGGACAAACATGTTACATATGAATGCAAAAAAAGTTACAATAATAGTCGTTGAACAATTAATTATCTGTCATATAGAATAATAATGAAATTAATGTCTAATAATAGAATGAAACTAAATACAATTAAAATTAAATTAATGATTTAATTTTAATTGTATTTAGTTTCATTCTATTATTAGACATTAATTTCATTATTATTCTATATGACAGATAATTAATTGTTCAATGACTATTATTGTAACTTTTTTTGTATTCATATGTAACATGTTTGTCCTGTTTAATATGACTATTATTGTAATTTTTTTGTATTCATATGTAACATATGTTTGTCCTGATTAAGTATGATTTGAGAGAGATAAATTTTATAGAGGATGATTTCCAAAATATTACCTCAGGATAGGGATATACGGAGAGCTTATGTCCGCGTGGTCATGAACCTCTGGGTTCCACAGTGCCAGTGAGTTAGTTATAGCGTGTCTTATCTTAAATGTCCGTATTCTCCCTGTGGTGGTCCTGGTATTTAAGCTATCACTCATATGATAATGTATTCCATGTCAAATAATTATGTGTGTAAATCAGAGTTCAAAAACCCTCTCCCGACAAATCGTGTCCCTTTTAGGAACAGGAGGCGTGAAGCACGTAAAAATAGGCCTATCTGCAAATTGAGAGGTTAAACTAATGAAGAGAAGGAAAGAATGCACTTGCTAAAATTATAATAAATACTAGAAGTCCCGGCCACGCGTTGCTGTGGCTAAGGTATACGTTAAAAATTTTAATTAAGTTGCTGTCTTTCAGCCAGATTACTTAAAACTAATACTTACACGCGAAATTAATAATATTGAAAATAAAATAAACACTGAACACACTTAGATTATGAAATAATCAATATTTGTAATTCAATTGAAATTCGCGGTTGCAGCAAAAAGCACAGCCAACTGGAGCTCTCTTTGTTAAATAATAAACCAATTACCTTACAAAATTACCTTACACCGCCATCTGTTCCATCGTATGGAACTCACAGATAATTACACCGCCATCTGTTAGAATCGTATGGAACTCACAGATAATTATAACTCTTTGTTAAATAATGAACAAGTAATTTGCAATAAAAAATAATGCGACTATAAATTTAGTTATAAACTACCCTAAGTCTCATGTTGGATCAAACTGCACACAGTGTGCAAAATTTTATTAAAATCGGTTCAGTAGTTTAAGATTCCATCGCGGACAAACAACGTGACATGAAATCTTTATATTAAGATATGACATAGGTAAGGTGTTGCTAAAAATTTCTACATGAATAAAGGTAAACTCACCCCACTTCTGGCCTTAGGAGGTCCTAGGTAAAGCGATCCTACTACAGGCCTTAGGAAGGGGTAGTAGCAGGTTAAAGCTCCTACTTTTCTAGACAATCGGCTCTTGATGCCAGCCGGATTGTCATCCCTACGTGATCGATCGCCTTTACCACTAGAACATGGTACTCATTTCCATTAGAAGCTGAATCGACCCAGGGCCATGGTGCCGCCAGAAGGTTTGGATCAGTTTAGAATTCCTGACCTAATGGGACTCCAATCCTCGACCATCCGGCTTGTAGCGTATTGCCTTAACCAACCACGCTACGGTGTGCTCTCACATGAATAAGGAAAGGAAAGTTTGGGAACACGAACTAACGCCCGCTATCGTGTGTTACAATTCACACTTGGATATAAATATTTGATGCAAAATTCTGTAGTACGTTAGTTCTCGCTTTCGTGTCCAATCTTTCAAATCGCAATCTGATTACAATGATCGCGCCACTATCTCATATTTGACATACCTCAGCACTGCATCTCCGCCTTTCTAATTCATATAATGTATCAAATGATATAATCCTCTGCGTCTAGAGATTAGAGGCTGCTGAAAATAAGCTTCATTAAAAAAATAAATTCTCCCTTTTGTAATTGGTCTCTCAGCAGATTAATTGCTGGTTTAGAATGTTTTTTAATTCCTCTCATTGCGTCGACTTAATTAATTATAATTTCAGTTTAATTTGTAAAAAGTTCAATTATTTTATTCTTTGTTATATTATTATGTAGTTTTCGTAGGCCTATATAATGTTTCATTTTTTGAATGAAATAAGTGTCCTTATGGACTTACTTCTGCGAGTTTAAATATATTATTATTAATTATTATTATTATTATCATCATCATCATCATCATCATCATCTTAAGGCACGACAACTTCAAAAGTAAATGTTTTGGCCTTCTCAACAATCCTTCTCCATGCCAATATGTCTCTTGACATATTCAAATTAGTCACTTTCATTTTCTTTAGATCGTTCATTGTTTCATCCTCCCATCTGATCTTCCCGTCTTCCAACAGCTCTGTCTCCTATAGGTTTCCATTTGTAGAGTTTTTGGCCAGTCTCTGATCATCCATTCTTATCAGATGTCCAAGCCAACCAATTCTGAGAGATCTTATAGGCCTATGGTTTACTATGTTCTGATTTTTTATTAATTTGTTTAGTTCGTTATTTGTTTTGATTCTCCAACAGTTATGAGTTCCTCTATTTGGTCCAAATATTCTTCTTAAAATTATGCTTTCAAAAATTAGTAATTTCTGTTTTATTGTTTCTTTTAGGACCCAAGTTTCACAAGCATATGTAACTACTGGTCTAATGAGTGTTTTGTATAATCTTATCTTTGCAGTTGTTTATATTAATTTGCTTTTAAATAAGGTTCTATTTGCAGAATAAGCTTTATTCCCATTTACCAATCTTTCCTTAATTTCCTCTTCTAATGCACTATGTCCATTTACTTTGGTACCTAAGTATTTACATGATTCTACTGTGTTAATTTGCATGTCATCAATTTGTAGATTTTTCCGATTTTCTATTGTGATTACTACATTTTAAATATTTTGTTTTCTCTTGTTTTATTATTAGACCAATTTTTTTAGATTCCTCTTTCAATTTTGTGAAGGATTCACATAACGCTTGTCTGGTTCTTGCTGTAACCAGTATGTCATCTGCATAAGCTATACACTGTTTGAATGTTGTAATATTTCCCCTTAATTCCATTTTCTTAAATATATAATCAATTATTAAGCCGAATAGGATAGCTGAGAGGGAATTTTTAATGATATCATCAAGGATTATTTATATGGTTACATAGGTTTTCTCAATGAAAATACATAATGTTCTTTCACTTTTACTATCTATTCAATCTACGTTTTTAAGACCCCTCATCCACATACTCTTTTGTTTAGAATATATATACAGTCAATATGCCCATTTCACCAATAAATGTTTAAAATGGTCAACAAGTTTCTACAGCCAAGCTGTCATTCTCAAGACCAGATATTGACTCTTGAGAATGACAGCTTGGCTGTAGAAACTTGTTGACCATTTTAAACATTTATTGGTGAAATGGGCATATTGACTGTATATATATTTTAATATTGTATCACCAAGAAGATCAATTGTGTATTAATCTTTTGTTTAGGTCTAAATTTTAGATTCGAGACAGATCCTGTGAAGGCAGAAGACGACCTTAAGTTGAATATTTCACGAATTTCCAGCTTTGACTTCGTATTAAATTACTTTAATTAGTTATATGATTATTTTGTTTTCTCTTGGCAATGCAAATGGATTTTATACGAAGGGCAGCAAGAATTTCATGAAGACAAAAAGTTAGAAACTCAGTTATAAGGGAGAAAATGAAGATTGAAGACAATATTTTAGATTATATTAAAACTCGGCAATTAAGATGGTACGGACATATCCAGCGAATGGAAGAGGATCGGCTACCAAAATGTGTTTTGGAATGGAAACCTGAGGGAAGGCGAGGCAGAGGAAGACCTATAACCTCCTGGAGTCAGGGAATATATTTATACAAATGAAGGAGAGACATCTACAACCAAGAGATTGGCTGTACCGACAAGATTGGTTATTAGAAATCGGACGATGTAACAGACATTAATTAACCGATTATCAATCTATTTATTAAAACATTGCTGTAATTTTAACAGTCTAAGCACAAATAATGGGGAAACAGTTATTCATTTTTAAATTATTCTATATTAGTGACGTCAGCCATGTTTTAGGCGTTCATACTTATTTTGACAGGTTGAGAAACACACGTGAATTAAGTATCTAAAAAAGTAAGTAAAGGAATATATATATATATATATATATATATATAAAGATAAGGATGATAGGTTAGAGTGTTGATAAAGAAAATTACTCACTGTGTATTATGCTCAAATATACAGCCACAGGCATATTTGCTATGCCATCATTTTATGTAGTACTTGTCCATGTGCATATAAAATCTTTGTTTTGCAAAAGAACGCTATTAGATTGATCTGCGGAGTTTTACTAAGATGTTAATTATAAAAATTTTACCTGGTAAATCAGTCGTTCTCTACTAAATTGTTAAACTTCAAGTTATTCCAATATGGAGGCCTTTCAAAACAATGTTTCATCTTCTGCCTTTTAACTGGAACTGGTGTTGTATAGGGTATATAACGAATTTATGTTTGCGGGTATGTTTTCGCAAACATAAATCCGTTACACAACCAACACAACACCAGTTCCAGTTAAAAGGCAGAAGATGAAAGTGTTTTCGAAACGCCTCCATATTGGAATAAATTGAAGTTTAATAATTTAGTTGAGGACGACTGACTTACCAGGTACCAATTTTATAATTAACATATTATTACATAATCTCAACTGTGCTTTAATATGAATTTCAAAAGTGTTGATTTTACTAGGTCTCATTATAAACCACGTTTTATGTAACAAGGTGTAGTAACACTGCCATCAATATTTGTGTCGAGCTAAGGAACACACTTCGATATTTAACTTCCGAATGTCTTAGTCCGCGCTGCACGGTGCGATCTCCGTCAACTGTTTGTTACTGCACAACAATCATAATGTTGCAGGTTGTATTAACACACACAATGGTATGTCGAATACTAATTAAATTATAATTTTATAATTAAAATGATTATATAATATAAAATATAATTTTGATCACACATTAATTAGGTTATACGATGAACTATACGACAGCCGCCATATTTGTAACTGACATTCAACTTTCTCTCTAGAATCGATCAGTTTGAAATAAAATCCGATTTTTACTTATTCTCCGACCTTCGAAGAAACATCTAGGTGTATACTGTATTCTGATCAACTATAGTTAACATAAAGAGCTTCTAATACTGTATGTAATTATATTAATCGAATACATTATCTATTTTTTCGCTGTACTGTACTTTGGTCATGCACGAATCGCAGTAACTGCAGCAGTCATGTACTTCGCGGGGATTTCCCGTCCATTTGTTTTTCTCACGTGTGTTTCTTAGGCTATAATACATATATGAGTAATTTCACACTCTGTTCAATTCATAATTACAATAATAAGATACTATTGAAATTTATATATTCATACATGAAAATACACTAAAATCAAAACTTTTATGTTTTCTCTTAAAATGTGTATAATAATCTTCCTGTGCCTTATGAAGAATTGAGTGTAGGAAGATATTAAACAAATATGAATAGATAGTGTCGGCCGCGGTGTACTAGTGGTTATTGCTCCTTGCCTCTGGTCCCGAGGTCGCGGGTTCAAATCCGGCCGGGGTCGATGGACTTTTTAGGACGAAAAATCCAAGGAGCAAGTCCTCCGGGAGGGACTTTAAGCCATGGATCCCGAGTCTGAAGATTTTCAGGATCGTAAAATATCATTAAGCCTGAATGGAAGGCCTCTAAGCAAAATTTACCCAATTTTTCCCGTCCTAGTACTGCCTTGGTTTCCTAATGTCAGTATGAGGCGGAACGCTGACCACGGACCACTCAAAATGACATCTGTACGAAAACAAGTGTAACTAAATTAGTATGGTTCAAATTCTTCCCTGTAGGGGAAGAGCACCTAAATCTCTGTAAAGGAAAACATGGGCTTACAATACAATGAATGGATAGTCCTCTTTTTATTTGTGGTAAATTTAAGATGTTTTATCTTATGTAATATGGTCCTGGCAATAAAAAAACTAAGAGGTATACCATTTAGTTAAATAATTCAATACTTAAAAATAAATAAATTTAGGTCAATTTTTAAGATCCCGTGTTATCAGGTCGGTGCTCTATTAGGACCAGGCTAAATAAATCTAAATCTATTCTAACACTTACCAATGTATATATTTGTATTTTGGATCCTTGAATTTTTTCTGCATGGAAGGCAAAAATTTATCCAAGTTTTAAGATTTTTTTTCAGCGTTGATATAACTATTCAAGTTAAATTGATACATGCGTACCTGAGGGACCCACTTGACTAATGCAAAAGATTGATGACAATCCGAAAGGCCTTAGCAGTTTTAAATTATAGTTAGAGACAATTGGATTGCTCAGGTACGATTGTATCAAACTAACTTGGCAAAATATTAGATTCTATAAAGAATATGTTCACTCGTGTTCCCAGATTTTAACTCCAATTTCTTCAGAGAACTAATGACATCGTTTTCATAGAGTAACCTTCATTGGAGATTTTGAATATAATGATTTTTAATGGTTTCCTATTAAAAATCACGATATATATCTGAAATATTACTAATATTATTTTTGTTAATTAAGACAAATGTTTATTACATTTCATCTCTTTTAAATAATCGTTTTTAAACTAATCATGTGATCGAAAAACAAGTAAAATCTAATGCAGGATGGTTTCTTTATATATTCCAACAATTCGTTTATCTAATAATGAAATTAGTATTCAAAAGCTAATGTTCTGTTAATTTTAAAAAAATCAATATAAATTACTCTTCATAAGTAATTGACAGAGAAAATATAACAAAAGAACAATAAAGTTTCACTTTTACATGTGAGTGGCAATCATATATTCGGAATGCCTAAATACAGACAGATATCACTCTGAAAGTGTTTAATAGTGTGTAATAACTAAGTACCGGTATGTCAAAACTTTAGGAAAACATTTCTCACATCAAAAAGTTGAAAGTATTATAAGAACATATGTCCAAAAACGCTTCATTTCCTAAAAAGAGTTTTTTATACTAATATGTATACTCATTAATTTAAGTATTTGTTAATTTTACGTTAAAGCTTTATACTTTTTTACTATCAACCCGTGCTAAATTTTGAACTGACGAATCTACAAGCTATAAAAGCTGTTTGAAATATGCAATAATTAAAATTTGCATATAACACAAGCCCCAGACTAAATAACCTACATATATTTAAGTAAAATCACATAATATTGATTAATCACAAGACATACAGTATGTGCACATTGAATCAAGTCGTGAACTTTATGATTTATTAATTTAATTTAATTTACTTGACATAGAAATTGTTATAGAAAAATTAATTATTTAAGATGAAATATAATGATAGATTTACATGATACAGACTATGAATTTATTAGTGCAATGTTATGTCTTATGTGATTAATTAATAATTATCGTGTTAATTTATTTTTTATTCCGATAGCGCCCGAAAGCCTCCGTTAGAACGTGGAAAGTAATTTTAAGTTTTAGCAATTGAAACAGTGAAAAATAAAGAGTAAGAAACTGTTTTGAGGGAAGAAATTTATAAACTAGAACATTCTTGATCGCGTGCCAAAGTTATAAAAATTAGATAATTTATTATTGCGTCTGAATAAATAAAAAAATGTCTTTATCTAAAATATCAAACATTGTTCTAAAATATTTTGGTTTTAATGGCACCACAGCTATCATGTGTATAGTGAACTACAGAACATTAAGCAACAGAACTATCGTAAAAAAAGACTAAATTTCAAATAAATATGATAATGTAATTAATATGAAATGGAGTGTTATATAGTTTAATAATCTACGTGTGAAGAATACTGTCTAAAAATTTCGAAGCATATTTTTGTTATACTCTATATAAAATGGTTAGTTTCTATTAAACGTAGTATAAATTATTATATTAAAATAGTTTAAAATTACCTTACACCGGAGTTGAGGTAATCGTAAATGTTAAACAAAGATTTACTTAGATTACATTCCTTCCTGATTTTCTATGTAAGATTCATTTTTTGTTTTCCTTTAATTAGCGCTTTACTTAATGTCACTCACAACAGGTGAATATTTTAACATAAGAAAGTTAGCAGGTTGATTTATAAATAGTAAACTTTAGAAGCACAATCTGATAGTCATGTACACAATGCTCAAAAGCTAGGTTTTCAAAGGGCTGATACATTTTAAAGCGTTGGATCTTAATTTAAACTTACCCCTCATGGTTACAAGGTCTCCCTGAGGACGCAGGCTAAAGGTGTCGTGTCCCTGACGTCTGACTTCAACATGTTGGTTGGTTTGGACGGTGGTGAAGAAGTGTTGTCGCCTCCTGTAGTAAGATGAAGATGAACCGTGTCCTTCTCTGTTGAATAAGTCGCTGCTGGTATCAACACGGTCTGCAATTCCTCTTGAACCGGTTTACAGTTGGTCTTCGCCTCAGATTGTGAGATCATATTGTCTTCCTTGCCCTTCGTCGTTCCAGTGACATCAGTAGACATCTGGATCCTCACAGACCCTGACCTGTGTATTGTTGAAGTTGGCAGCAATGTCTCTTGCATTGTTTCATTGCCATTGCAAGTTCGTTCTGACCTCCAACCACCAACTCTCCCCATATTTCCTGATGCAGGTCTTCCAGCTGATGGATCGAAACATGGAAGTACCTGTTTAAACTCTTTTCTGAAGTTTCATTGAGCCAAGCGTAAAGGAATGGGTTATAACATGTAGAACTCATAGCAATAGCGTGCACCATGAAGAAGCAGAGATTATAGTAACTCCACGAACCAATAGGAATGTATACATCATTCAAGAGATTCACAACATTTAGAGGAAGCCAAGAAACACACCAAAAATTGTTACCATGGCGATGAGCATACGGTTGGTACGCCTTTTTCTCTCTCTATCGAGTTCTTCTTTACGGGAATTTTTTGATCCTGGTTTGGATCTTGCTCTGTCGTTCAATTTTAGCGACACTTTGATGTAGCAAAACGCTATGATAATGAAGGGGAGTACAAATTGCATTGAGTGGTAAGAGCTCCATATAATTGTCTGAAGTGTTCATTGGGCCATGATTCTTCACAGTAATATCTCCCATCGTAGAAATTGTGTCTGATGTAAATTCCATAAGGTAAAGTGACGACCAGAGAAAACATCCAAATGCTGAATATTATTATGAGACACGTCACTAGTTGCATCCTTTGTTGGAAAGGATATATTATGACAAAAAAGCGATCTATAGCTATTGAAGTGAGTGTAAGGGTTGAAATATATACACTTATCCCCTGCGCACAGGATACAAGCCTGCATAACACCCCTCCAAATATCCACTGTCCTAAGAACGTATACAAGGGTGTGAAAGGAACAGCAAGCACACATAAGAGTATATCGGACAAAGCCAAATTTGTGATGAAAAAATTTGTGACAGTTTGCATTGCTCTATTACGTCCAACAACATAACAAACCAGTACATTACCAAACACGCCCAGAATAAAAATTGTTGTGTACAATATACAAAACAACACTTGAACAGCTTGGTCGTGGATTATGTCGTATTGTTGTCCGGTGATATTCCCTGAAGTACCAGATGCGTTCACCAATACCGAGCAGTTCCCCCATTCACAACAATCACAAATATTACCAAGGGACTGATTTTCACTCATTTTATATCATATATTGGACGGATCCATATACAAGGTTAGTATAATAATCACGTAATAAATCTCACTTAATATTGACAGAAAGCAAACACTGAGACGCTGTATAATTAGTTTCGATAACAGAATGAATGTAATCAATCCACTATATAACTATACTTTGATGAGAGGTGAATTCATCAATCATACCAACTCTCTGAAACGTCTGCTGTGCTACAGAATAAATCCATTCGCATAAGCAGACAGTGTATGTTGTAGTGATTACAATTTGAATAACAACACGTACTTCATAATAACTAAGATTTGCATAACATTTATCTGTCATTAGTTTGACATACGTAGAAGCAAAGTTAATTACAACTCATAAAAATATCAGTAACCTGTCTAAAACGGAGATTCAAAAACTGTTTTCAACAAAATCTTACTTGTTTGAATATATACATTCATCTCATTTTAAGTATTTCGGTAGTATACCTATATTTTGATAAAGGCATAAAACTTCAAATCTTTCCGTGATTGCAAGACAACGTTTTAAAGCTTTTTTGTTAAAAGTTGTGGAGATTGTTGGTAAAAAGAAACTTGTTCCCGCTGAATTATAGAAGACGCTCCACTCGCTAACAGATGACTCTGGACCACCTGTTGAGTTGTCTAACCCTCATGCAGCGCGAGGGGAGGGGCACATGAAACATTTCAAACAAAATCCAAAACACTTGTTCGTCGATACCCCCTTAATAAGTCATTGCTCTGATCACACGTTTTAATTGTAAAGTCATTGTTAATATCCACAGATTCCCATACGTGTTTCAAATTGAAATGAATCATTCTTTCACTGTTTTATACATAATAGCATAGGATAGTTCATTTTATTGTATTTTTGTATAATTGTTCACCTTTAGTTTAAAAATTCTAAATGTCAAAATAGCAATTTAGCTTTAAATGTGGTCACTATATATATCGTATACTAGACAAATGTTTTGAAGTTCTTATCGGATTGTTTTACTTTTATAATGTATTGTTTTTTAAAAACATACAGACGACTCACCGACAGATATATGTATGTGGGATATCAAACATTTATCTTACATTTTGTAGTCTTAATAATTCAAAAGTCATCGATAACTAATAATTTTATTCAGTAATTACTGTAAATGTTCTAATTTAAAAATAAGATTTCTAGATCATCTTCTATAGAAATACTTGTTTTATTGTTTGATTAAATGTCATTTGTGATTTAAAATCGCACTGAAATATATTATAAATTCTGACGATTATTGTTCACTATGAAAATAATTTTTTTGAAGCAATATATTTAATATACAGCTCTTTTCCTGCTAACATATGTTGGTGATATAAAAATATTATATATAGTATAATGTACCAAATTTTAAAATCACGTGTTTTAAAAAAACTGTTTATTTAAAATCGCGTCTCTTTTAATGTCTCACTGATAAGTGATTTTTTTCGATGATTACATGGAGGAGGAATGTACGAGAAGTCACTTGTCACTTATAAGATGGATAATGTCTTGTTGTTAAATAATATCTGCGGATTGACAATTGTTTTTAGTTAACATTAATCGCTGGTGAAGATAATGAGACTTCGCGTAATGTACGTAAAATGGGGTTACACACGCGGGCGTCGAGAACGCGCAAACTGGATCCGTATGCCTCAAGTACTGACACTGGAGCCAAATGGATGCTGGGTCGGCCTCCGTAATGTGAAGGCGCATGCGTCTAATACCCACCCCCACTTGTTCCCCAGAGGGTACTAATATTGTGACGTTACTTCTTTTTTATGTAATAAAATACATCATACAATATGGCTGACACCTTCTGTGTTTGGCTGTTTGTTTCAGACTCCAGTAGATCGACTATGTCATTACAGTTCCTTTTTTTTTTAATTTTTAAAAATGCTGTTAGAGAAGACGTTTAAATTGACGAAAGATTGTTTTTCGGTATTTTTAATATCCATTGTAATTGTAATTGAGGTTATGTAGTTTTTTTTAAATATTAATACAAGTACCTTTTTTCATATCAGTCTTCCTCAATTAAAATGGATTTTTATTTTAAAAACTTAGTTAATTACACGCACACACTATGGAGTAACACTAAGAAATTAGGACTGGAAGTAAATATCAATAAAACAAATATATGGTTACACGTAGAAATACATTATATAATGGAAATGAAAAGCTAATGACAAATGAGGGAAAGTTTGAGGATGTGACTGAATTCAAATACCTAGAAACAATAATCACAAATAGGAATGAGATGCACAAAGAAATTAAACATAGACACAATTCTGGAAATTCGTGCTATTAGATTATATTAGATTAGATTAGATTAGATTAGATCAGATCAGATTTATGTACCCTGGTGGAGTTAAGGCCATTTGGCCTTGCAGAGACTTTTGATGTCCCAACTCCTTTCAAAAAAAGTTGAACTGAAAATATATAAAACTATTATTCTGCCAGTTATATTATATGGATTCGAAACATGGACTCATACTTTAAGGGAGGAAAGAAGATTACGAGTATTTGAGAATAAAGTACTTAGGATTTTTTTTAACCAAAGAGAGATGAACAGACAGGTGAATAACAATGAACTACATGGTCTTTATAGGAAGCCAGGTGTAATAAGAACAGTTAAGTCCCGTAGACTGCGATGGGCAGGACATATGGCACGAATGGGGGAATGAAAAACTTGCATGGAAGCTTCTTGTTGGAAAACCAGAGGGAAAACACCCAGTTGGTAGACCAAGAATGAAGTGGGAGAATAACATTAACTATGATTTGAGGGAAATAGATTATACAGGGGATGATTTGTGAACATTAGCTCAGGTAGGGATGGTATGGAGAGCTTATGTCCGCGCGTCCATGAACCTACGGGTTCGATAGTGCCAGTGAGTTTATTATTATTATTGTTATTATTATTATTTTATTATTATTATTATGAGAGGATAATTAGGAAAAACCTACAATATCAACATTTAATGTGATTTATGGGATCAGAATATAAGTTCTAAAACAAAAATAAAACATTTTAATGCAATTTTGAGGATTACAATGACCTACAGTGCAGAATCATGGGAATTAAAATCTAGAACAATAATTTAATTAAATTCTGCAGAAATGGAATTTTGGAGGCATTCAGGTGGAATTTATAGAAGAGATAAAAATAAGAAAGAATAGAATTAAACAAAATATGAATTTTCAAACTTCAATTGTGAATTTCATTAAAAAACAAACAATTAAAATGGTATTGTCGTGTAAAAAGAATGACAGAAGACAGATTCCTAAAAATAATACTAGAATGGGTGCCACTTATTAAAAATAAGATGAGGACTGCCAAAAATAACGTGGATTGGTGTTGCTTTGAGCTGCATGAGGGAAAAATGATTGGATGATGGAGATTGGAATGACGGAGAGATGTGGATAAGGATGACAGTAGATCAATTGGGCGCACGAAGATGATGTGAAACCTGCCAAATATTTTTTTTCTACACTACAGTAGTTTTTCTTCAACCCATTTTTCATTTCATTTCATAGTAATTCTGCCCGAAGGCAGGTCTTTCACTGCAATCATAGCATTTCATGCTATGCTTTGCAGCTTTACTAGGAAATTATAGGTGTGGTAGCTTCCCGTTACTTTCCACACCGATGAAGGATGATGATGATAAGATGAATATGAATGATGATGATTGCGATGGCCATATGATTTCGGGGACCGTTTGGGCCTTAAAGTTTTCCCGACATTTGTCTTACAGGTGAGGAAAAACCCCGATAAAAACCTCACCCAGAAAAACTGTCCCGAGCGGGGATCGAACGCGGGCCCGCTGCGTGACAAGGCAGCACGCTACCTCGAGACCACAGCGGTGAACTCTTCAACCCAAAGCAATTTTATTCTCCCATAAATTCCTTCCTTAGACATTTTCTTTTGTTAATTTATTGAATAAAATTGCTACTATTTATTATTTATTATTATTATTATTATTATTATTATGTTTATTTATTTATTATTATTTTTTATTTATTATTATTATTTTTATTTTTTATTATTATTTTTATTATTATTATTGTTATTATTATTATTATTATTATTATTATTATTATTATTATTATTATTAATCTGGTTAAATGTCTGTTCCATAAGACTCCATTCGTCATTGCTTTTGGTTTTTTTTTTGGCATTGTTATGTTTTTTTGTGACGAACAGGGAGCTGGTATGATGCATCAACCTCCAACCTGGAGGACCAGGTGATTTTTGGTCAAGGTTTTCTTCCTTTAGCCTTTATCAAACCAATGATAAACTGCAAGGCAGCAGTGTCTGTACCCTAGATAAGGGGCCCTCACAGGGTACTATCAGCCGGGCGTACTGAACCCTGATTTTTAACGAGGTTGCTACTCCTCCCCTCACCCTTTTCTAACCTGGCTTCGGACAGGCTTTGGCGGGTAAAGCAGTAAGATGTTCAAAATTAGAAAAAATAAGAAATACTGTCATACGAGAAAAATGAATATTAGATACAGTAGACTATATAAGATATAAACAGTTAAATTTATATGGTCATGTATGACGAATGCAAGGAGAAAGGTTACCCAGAAAAACATTGGAATGGTGTCCACCTGGAAGAAGAAGGAAAGGAAGACCTCGAAACTCGTGAATGCAAGAAATAAGAACTGGAATGAGAACAAGAGGACTGGAGGGCATGGAGTGGATGGATAGAGACGATTGGAGAAAGAAAATAAAACTTCAGTCATAGAAAGATGTGTAAACATTAAAAATATATATATTAATATGAAAGTTATTATTATTGTTATTATTATTAGTAGTAGTAGTAGTAGTGTAGTAGTATTATTATTATTATTATTGTTGTTGTTATTATTATTATTATTATTATTATTATTATTATTATTATTATTATTATTATTATTATTATTATTATTATTATTATTATTTTAAGAAGAACAAATATCAACCAGCAGCTGTTTCAGTATGGTCAGAATTTTGCCCTGATCAATGAGTTGAGTTCTTATAGCAAGAATTTATTTTCCTTTTGGTGCTATTTAAAATTCAGCGCAATGATTTCTTGTCGCAAAAGTTGATAATAACTATTAACAATAATGAAATAATAAATTATGCCAACCTGTTGGTATGAGGATCCATGAAACACATGTTATACAAATAAATCATTTTCCGGATTATTGCTGGTTCAATTCCCCGCAGGATTATATGGAACGGTATTAACTGTTGGTGCTTTCGTAAATTCCACCAGACATGTGTGCAGCAATATATATGACCTTTGTAACATATGTCCATTACTATGTACACATGTGTGTAAACCATATTTTATATTAAACAACGTATGTCAAATTCTATATCATATGGACATGACTTCAATTCTAAATCCAGTAAAACCTGCCTATGAAGGAACATGACGGTTCCTTAAATATATTTCCGTCTTTACAGTTTCCCTTCTTATAAAGGATTCCCAAATTACAAACTTGAATTTTCTCTCGCAGTGTAAGGGTTTTACATGCACGCTTTAAAGACGTAACGTATTAACTGAAACACAGCACAGTTTGCACGGCAATACAAAACAACTTTAATACACAAAAACGAGAAGGAACTCAACTACAGGAGGACTGAAGAGTTTCCAACTCCCTCGCAGGTTACGTAAGCAGGCAAGGAAAAGCGAGGAATTCCCCGCTGCCACACGTAAGCAAGGGTACCCCCGCAATACTATGGCAACATAATGAGGTAAAACGATATAATGCAAGTACCGTCATATGCAACATTTTCACGTGTCATTATTACTGTAATTAGAACGTGCTTAAGAATAATTGTCCTTCTTACTGAGGTAAAAATTAACTATTGGTACTTTAAAACCATTCCGTTTCCGCGTCATGAAGGTTTCCGGCTTATACAGGACAATTTTACATATAAAATCGTACCGTTTGGATATATTTTTCCGTCTCTACAGGTTTCCTTCTTATAAAGGTTTCGACCAAGACAGGTTTCACTGCATATTACTTCGTGAATAAAACGTAACTTTAGTTTGCTTTTGAGCAAATATTGCGTCAAAGTGTTTAAATCCTTAGATATCACCTTTTGTAAGATTGGGAATGGCTGAAGTAAGTGTTACAAAAGTTTATTGATTATTTGAATAATCATCCAGTTAGATAATCTGTTGACATATCTTAGCCTGCCTACCTCAGATTTTATGATTACGTCACGTTTAGATATAATAGGCAGCTAAAAATTGCACATTCCCTCTCATTCAAACATTTGAGATATTTTTATGACGTAAATTAGCTTTTTTTAGAACAAATACAGAAATACCTGACTTCCACCTTTTACGCTATTGTTTTTTACTTTCCCAGCTTTAAAATTATCGCAGGATCTTTCCTCTGTAAAACAAACTCTTACTAACTGACTAATTAGCACTATCGAACCTGTAGGGTCATGGCCGCGCTGATATAAGCTCTCCATACATCACTATCCTGAGCTAATGTTTTCCAATCATTCCCTGTATAATCTAACTACTAACTCACAGGCACTATCGAACCCGTACGTTCATGGCCGCGCGGACATAAGCTCTCCATACATCCCTATCCTGAGCTAATGTTTTCCAATCATTCCCTGTATAATCTACTTCCCACAAATCATTGTTAATGTTATTCTCACACCTCATTCTTGGTCTACCAACTGGCGTATGCCTTCTGGTTTTCCTACAAGAAACTTCATGCACGAATTTCATTCTCCATTCGTGCCACATTCCTGCCCATCGCAATCTACGATAATTAACTGTTCTTATTATATCTGGCTTCCTATCCCTGTATAATCTACTGTCCTCAATTCATGATTAATGTTATTTTCCCACCTCATTCTTGATCTACCAACTGGCGTTTTCCTTCTGGTTTTCCTGCAAGAAGCTTCCATGATCTTCTTTCATTTCCATTCGTTTGACATGTCCTGCCCATTGCAGTCCATGAGACTTACAGTAACTGTTATTATATCTGATTCCTACAAAGATTGTGTAGTCATCTAACTTCCTCTAAAGCTACTATATCCAAGGGTAATTTATGTAATTCCTGCGTTAATATTTATAGTGCCCCACTATTACAAAATGTCCTATCATTGTATGTTTCTAGATACATGTCCCTGTGTTCGAGCCTTTCCAATGGATTCCCTGAAGTAGTCCCCGCCCGGAGAACCAAATAGTGGACTATTTTACTTCCGGAATGTTTTGCCCCAGTGCAACCCACGTCCGCGTTTCTTGACGGTTGTATTTTTATGGAGAAAGATCGACACTCTTTCGACCAAGGGACTTTTCTCGTCTGGCTTATTGCCTTCTATTTACCTAGTCGACATGAGTAACCGTTTCAGCAGCAGTACTACCGCCGGCATAGCTCTCGGGGTCTATTTATATGATAAGCACTGTCCAGAATTTTGTTCTCAAATACTCGTAATATATACATACCTACCATAAAGTAAGAGTCCATGTTTCGCATCCATACAATATAGCTTATCTCCGGAAATATTTATTCCAATGGAACTCATGTCCGAGTTTTTGACGGTTGTATTTTTACGGTGAAAGGTCGTCACCCTTTGGACCAAGATATATTTTTCGTCTGGCTTATTGTCTTCGATCTGTCGACATGGGTAACCTTTTCGGCCGTCATAGCTCTCGGGGTCATTTAAGCACGCAAGCCTCTCCACCACGACAAGGTAAATAAACCATGGAGGTGTATTTGGGCACTGGACAGTTTACTTCATATTTTGTTATACAGTAATTATGTCCACCGCTCTGGTCTCGCACGCAGCGGAGCCTGGTTCGATTCCCGATCGGTACAAGTTATCTGGTGATGGTATATTTCGGTTTTTTCTTACCTGCAAGACACATTTCAGGAACCTTTAAGGCCCAGACGGTCCCTGTACATCATCTGGACATCATAATCATCATCGCCATGTTTAATATGAATGTGTGTTTGAATTATATATTTAGTCTTAATGTTGTGTTGTCTCGGAGGAGACTCTGATATTGAGCTGATCCCTCATTCGGGGAGTTCCTCCATGTCCTTGTGTGGTAAAAAAAGTATGTGCGATCGATAGTTAAAAATCCCTCTCCCGACAGATCGTGCCACTCTAAGGTCCGTGTGGCGTGTGGCACGTAAAAGTACATATACGGTGAGAGATTATACAGCGTTAATGGAAGAAAATGGAATACTGTGATTATTAAACTGTAATTTTTACCGGACTGTACCTTCGTTCTTAATGAAGACTGTTTTAATGTTTTTCTTTTAATTTCTATCTTGTAATCTCTAGCATAAAGTAAACTACATTATATCAAGGGAGAAAAAGTTTTTTTCAGCGTTTAAGTTAAGATTGTAGTTGAAAGTAAGGGAGTAAAAGCTTGGAGCAGAAGGAAATAAATTAATGGAGAAAGAATATAGTACGAGGTTTAATCAATTTTGTTTTTCTGAGAAGGAAGGGTAGTAGATGTTTACGTTATTAATGTTTCGTATAAGGTGAAGCGAGATGAAAGCTTTACAGAAATAAAACAAGTTTTAATGAGAGAGACTTTTAGAACAAAATGTTATTGACAATAAACAGTAGTTAGATGTCATGGTCACACAGTTTCAAACAAAAGAAGTAATATTTAAGAACAAATGAAGTCTACATACCAAAAGGTGACGTAAATCAGGTTAATAATCGTCATTTCTTCTTCTTCTTCTTCTTCTGCTTCTTCTTCTTGTCTTGTTCTACTTGTCCTTGTTCTTCTTCCTCTTCTTCTTGTTCTTCTTGTTCTTCTTGTCTCTTTTTTTCTTCTTCTTCTTCTTCTTCTTCTTCTTGTTCTTCTTGTTCTTGTTCTTCTTGTTCTTGTTATTCTTGTCATTGTCCTTCTTGTTCTCTTGTTTCTTGTCATTGTCCTTCTTGTTCTTCTTGTTCTTGTTTTTCTTGTTCTTGTGCTTCTTGTTCTTGTTGTTCTTTTTTCTTCTTCTTCTTCTTCTTCTTCTTCTTCTTCTTCTAGTAAGCGTCTGTAACAGTGTAGTTTTGGCCTCCTCAATTATTTTTTCCCATTCAAATCTATTCTGGATACAGACTAGCCAATTTTTAATTTTCATTTACATGCTATGTTCAAGAGAAGCAGAATAATTAGCCGTAAAAGAAGCTGTTCAATTGTGTGTCCTTAATTACATAAGTTCTCATATACACACCGATTCACAAACAGCCCTGAAATCAATTAATCATAAATACACCGTGTCAACAAATATAGTATCATACTTTAAACTACTACTACGTCGCTTTGGATAATCGTATCTACATGAAATTGGTGACAATCAAAAGAGCAACTCAAAACGTTTTTGCTATACCTCATAGACATTGAATGTGGTCCCCACGAGTGTCGCTGCAGACATCGCTGTCTGGTAAATTTCCAACAATGAACCCATATCGACCACAAAAAGCTTGATTAAATCTAGTTCAGTTTATGTATTGTTGTCCATTATTCTCTATTGTTGACATTGTTAACATGCACAAAACTTTTTGAGTGTATCTTTTGTTTGTCACCAATTTAATTTAGATACGATTATCCAAAGCGTTGCGTTCTGTTATCAGTACTAAGATGAACTGCGGTCAAGAAGTAAAGCAGAGGGTAGCAATGGCAAAAGAAGCTGCATTTTCTGCGGACCTTTGGCAAAAGAATTACCGAAGAGGCTAGTGAAGTTCTTTGTGTGGTACAGAGACTTGGACATTACGACGGAATGAGGAAAAGCGACTGGAAGCTTTTGAGATGTGGATATGGAGAAGAATGGAACGTATAAAATGGACAGACAAAGTAAGAAATAAAGATGTGCTAGACAGAGTGGGTGAAAGAAGAACAATGCTGGAACTCATAAAGAAGAGGAAAAGAAATTGGATTGGCCACTGGCTAAGAATAAACTGCCTGCTGAAGGATGCCCTAGAAGGAATGATCAACGGAAAAAAAGAGGCAGAAAAATACGTCTGATGATAGACAATATTAAAATAAATGGTTTGTATGCAGATACAAAAAGGAAAGCTGAGTTAAGGAAAGAGTGGAGAATGCTAAGTTTGCAGTGAGAGACCTGCTCTTGAGCAGAACACTATGAATGAATCTAAAGCGACGTAGTAGTAGTTTAAAGTATGATACTATATTTGTGGAAACGTTGTATAACAATAACCCAATATTCTCGAATTTTCCTGGATTAACGAGGAATAATTTATATTGTCCTTATTATCTTTCCGAAGCATCCCGGAATTACATTAATTAATATAGGAACGCATATCGCCTTCGTTGACTTCATAAAGGCGTTTGACACAGTAGACTACAAATTTTAGCCGATGATAATGTTTCACAACAATATATTACTAATATCTTCAACATCTATAAAGATAATGAAATCTCTGTTAAACAAGATGGCAAATTATCTTCTTGGGAAAAGATCAACACTGGAGTAAGACAGGGATGTGGACTTTCACCGGTGCTTTTCATTATATATATAGGGTTTCCAGTATAAAACCGGACACTCTGCGGCTGGCAGAGTGAAATGCGGACGAGGAGAGAGCGCAGCCTGACGGGTGAAACCCCGTGAGGCGTGTCCGGTTTTATATTGGAAGCCCTGTATATATATATATATATATATATATATATATATATGAATAAATTAATAAATGAATGGAGGAAAACACAGCGAGGATATGTTCCCATCAATAGGAACCTCAAACTCGATGCTATTCTTTTTGCAGACGATTTAACGCTTCTGGCACTTTCCGAAAATTATTTGCAACGATCAATTTATAATTTACAAAAAATAGGTGTCAAATTTAATATGGAAATATCAATTAACAAAACTAAAATATGGCATCTCATGGGAAGGACTCCATACAAAGTAAAATCTGTCTTCAGAATAATATTTTAGAGAGATCTAATCAATTTAAATATCTTGGATATTATCTCTCTATCTGGGATGAAAAGGATATCCCTGAAAAAAATAATAGTTATAATAAAAGTTTGGGAACTATTAATCAAGTTATGGAACCATCCCTTGTACAAAAAAACACCAGATTACGTTTATATAACACTTTGGCTAGACCAGTGTTGACCTATGGTAGTGAAGCATGGACACTAAAAAGACAACATGAAAGCAGAATAACGGCTTGTGAAATGAGATTCATGCGCAGAACAGCGGGTTACACCAGATGGGATCGGAAAAGGAACACCGATATCTTAAAAGAATTGAAGACTACGCCAATTTTTGAATATATTAAACAGTACCAACTAAATTGGAAACGCCATCTTGAAATAATGAGTTCAAATCGGATCCCCAAAGCTGTTTATAATTATATACCAAGAGGATGAAGATCACTGGGCCGTCCTATGAAACGCTGGAGGGAAAATTTTCTATAGGATCGTAACAGCCTTGGCCTAATACTTGGAAGGAAGAAGAAGAATAATTAAGGTTTCTTAAATTGTTTTGTGGTAATTGGTGTCGGTAGCACATGGCTATATTGTAGGCCTATACGTTCTTCCCGTTTAAAATATAATTAATGTTACACTTTAAACAATGTCAGTTAAGCAGTGATTTAAGCGGTGTCCCTAATTTAGTGTTGTGTTTCGATATTGTGAACAGTGAACTGTTTCTTTCGTGTTCGTGTACAATGTGTTGTGTTATATTCTTATCGAGAATTTTTATGTCAATGCCGATATAAAAACAGAGTCAATCCTGCCTGATCGCCTCCCCCCCCCCAAAAAAAATAACTTTTTAATGACAACTGGCCAAAATAGAAAATGAGGAATGGAGGTTGCTGTATTTTGTGTAGGGTGAAGGGGGGCGGAATATCGATCACTTTAACAATTTTTTGAATAACTGCAATTTTATTCATTAAAAACAAGAGAAAAAAAATTGAGATATGAGGGGTCTAGTGAGAGAAGGAACTATGCAACTTTGAGAAGAAATGGAAATAATTGGGTTTCATAACTAACTCACTGGCACTATCGAACCCGTAGGTTCATGGCCGCGCGGACATAAGCTCTCCATATATCCCTATCCTGAGCCAATGTTTTACAATCATCCCTGTATAATCTACTTTCTTCAAATCATAGTTAATGTTATTCTCCCACCTCATTCTTGGTCTACCAACTGAGCGTTTTCCCTCTGGTTTCCTACAAGAAGCTTCCATGCACGTCTTTCATACCCCATTCGTGCCACATGCCCTGCCCATTGCAGTCTACGAGACTTAACTGTTCTCATTATATCTGGCTTCCTATAAAGACCATGTAATTCACTGTTATGCAGTCTTTTCCATTCACCTGTCTGTTCATCTCGCTTTGGTCCAAAAATTTCCCTAAGAACTTTATTCTCAATACTCGTAATCTCCTTCCCTGCCTTAAAGTAAGGGTTTCATAAAGCATTATATTATGACATTATTTGTTATGTAAACTATGCAAAAGGAAAAATGTACAATTTAATTCGAATAGCACTGATTTTTTTCATTTCTTGTGAAAGTGGTACAGCTGCCTCTCTCACTAGACCCCTTAATAGTTTGCTGTTCTATTACTTACATAGGTATACATATCCTCTATTATTCTTTGCAGATGTTCTATCCAATTGTTCCTGGTTCTTCTATGATTGTGTTGAAGAAGTGGTTGTACTTTTAGTTTCTAATATTCTCATTTCTAATATGTTCTCTTGTACAACCTTTCACAGCCCGTAGGAATCTCATTTCCGCTGCCTGAATTTCACTTATTTATTTTTCCTTCAGGACCCAGGCCTCACACAAATAAAATATCAGCTATTCTGAAAAAAATATATTCTAATACCTAGATGGCGGTCATATAGAGAGGCAGTAGAATATGTGTAAAACTCCACCACAATAACATTGTATATTCATTCATTACCATCCTTCATTGAAATGGCAGTGACTTTAGAGACAACCCGTGTGTGTGTGTATATATATATATATATATATATATATATATATATATATGAATGTTTGTTTGTTCATACTTTATGCGCGGCCATACCGTTGACCCGATTGTGATGGGGCGTTTTGCAAAATGTTCCGGAGATTTCTGGGATGAACATAGGCTATAAGAGAGTTGTGATACTGAACACCTATACCCTTAAAAATCGCCCTTTGTAGTGGAAAACGTAAAAAAAAGTAGTTGCTTGGTAGCTTAAATGGTTTACGCTGCCTAAACCATAACAAATATACAAAATTAATTTACACAGAATTGCATATCTCAAAAACCTCTACAATAAAGTCCGCGACAGCATATTTTTACCTCTTACGGATAACTCACAACAACCATTTTTGTCTTTCATTGATGCCAAGAAGATCGAGACAAGTGTGTAGATTACTGTGCAAGAATAGCAGCAGCACATGGCGGATATTCTTTTACGGATACTCACAATAACTACTGTTGTCTTTCAGATCATTTATGCCAAGAAGATCGAGATAAGTAGATTCCCGGGCAAAATCGGGTAATCAGCACGGGGAATCTTAAAAATAATTACGATATACCGTACATTTATAATTATTTTTCATTTCACTTATTCAACTAATCATAAGACGTACATTAATTTTCGTCTTTCAGCTCATTTATGCCAAGAAGATCGGGATGATTACATTCCCGGACACCGCCGGGTGAACAGCACGGGATATCTAAATATAATTACGATATAAATGTTTCCCCTTACTTATTTAACTAAACATAAAACACGTTAATTTTCGTATTTCAGCTCATTTATGTCAAGAAGATCGGAATAAGTAGATTCCCGGGCAACGCCGGGTAATCAGCACGGAGTATCTAAAAAAATATAAATTTATAATTATTTTTTCTTCCACTTATTCAACTAAACATAAAAGCGCATTAGTTTTAATTTATTTAGGCGTAGCAGCGCACACCGGGTATTAGCATATATATATATATATATATATATATATATATATATGTTATATTGCAGATTTTCGCGGATATAAGTATGAATAAGAAAGTTTTCTTGGGTTTTCCGCGTCTTGGATTCAAGTTCGGCCCCTGGCCACTGACTCCGACGTTTCGGCATGATCCCACATGCCATTATCAAGGAATGATAAGTTCGAGTCACAGGTTTAGGTCTTATATAATTAAACAAATAGAGTTTTCGCTGTGGTCCGTTTCCGAAGACGTACACCCATCCAAGGTTGTTCTTATGTAGTTAAACATTGAAAACTGAAAATGTTTAACTACATAAGAACAACCTTGGATGGGTGTACGTCTTCGGAAACGGACCACAGCAAAAACTCTATTTGTTTAATTATATAAGACCTAAACCTGTGACTCGAACTTATCATTCCTTGATAATGGCATGTGGGATCATGCCGAAACGTCGGAGTCAGTGGCCAGGGGCCGAACTTGAATCCAAGACGCGGAAAACCCAAGAAAACTTTCTTATTCATATATATATATATATATATATATATATATATATATTCCACCGCTGTGGTTTCGAGGTAGCGTGCTGCCTTATCACGCAGCGGGCCCGGGTTCGATCCCCGGCCGGGACAGTTTTTCTGGGTGAGGTTTCTATCGGGGTTTTTCCTCACCTGTAAGACAAATGTCAGGAAAACTTTAAGGCCCAAACGGTCCCCGAAATCATATGGCCATCATCCTTATCATTATCATTATCATCATCATCCTTCACCGGTGTGGAAAGCAACGGGAAGCTACCATACCTACAAAATTCCCTAGTAAAGCTGCAAGCATAGCATGAAAATGCTATGATTGCAGTGAAGGACCTGCCTTCGGGCAGAATTACTATGGATGGATATATATATACACGCGTCTGGTTTGTTTATATTAAAACTGGAACTTAGCTCGGAAGAGGTATAACCAATTACTCAAAATGTCAATCAATAATTAATCATACTCCTGCATTAACATAGTTTTGTTTTTAAAAAGGGGAAAGGATCTTGTAAGATCAAAAATTGTAGTAGACTATTTAACTCATGCCCCAAATGGGAGTCAATGACCAATCACGTTTCAATGATTCCTGTTTTACAACCAATCAGAGTCGTGTTTCACGAAATATTATCAGTGTTAGGATTATCATATATTAAACAAAGCTTCTCCTTTTTAATATTCTGAACAGGTCTGACCGTTATTTTGCAGTGACTGAGCCTATAACAAATACGGCTACCAGATTGTATATAATAGTGCTTACATGTCAACATTGTAGCAATTGATTATACCACCAAAAAAAGAAACCACTGTTTGCACTTTCTTAAATGTATTTTTTCCCAGGTAATAATCGAGAAGAATATAATTGTCATATTTACATCATACGACATCAAAAACGAATTAATATACAGATTGATGTGTTTCATTTTTTCTCCACTAGAGAGCATTCTTACAATATTGCGTTCCTTTGGCAATAAATAGTATGATCTGGTTGCAGTGATAAACAAAAGAAGCAGTAGAAGCGTACCTATCGTTTCTCATTTGTTTTCAAACATCGCCGTTTACATTAAATATATAAATATTTTAAAATAACTATAGTTAAATAATGATTTGTGAGTAAACAGCTTAATTTTATTCGTTAAATAGTCCTAACAAATGCCACTCTTGATTTCCAAATTCTCTAGATAAATTCACTCCTCACTTCGTGAGTCGTGAATTTATCGATAATTTGGAAATCACTCGTGGCATTACTTATGATAATGTTTTACTTAAACAAGTATCATACTTCAATTCTCTGGGAAACAATATATCCTACGATTACGACAAAAAAGGTTCAAACAAAACTTCCCAGATACCAACTTATGTGTGGCACAATTAGGCGAACATTTGGAAATAAAACGAGAAAGGAAACACAGTTGAAATTTAACAAGATTATGGCAGTCCCTACTCTATTATACGGCAATGAGAACTGGGTCCTGAGACAGATAGAAATTAAGAATATTCAATCGTCAGAAATGAAATTTTTACGAACAGTTTAAGGGATCTACAAGTCGAGATAAAGACGAGATAATATAAGAGAAGAGTTAGGAGTAATACCAATTACACATCAAATCTATAATTACAAGAAGCGATGGGCTGAACACCTGCAACGAATGGATAACAACAGACTTCCGAAGCAGGCTTGGACGTACAAACCACGAGGGAGAAGAGATCCTGGCAAACCAATAAAAATTAAAATTAGAAATATTTACGTACGGAGTAAAAGGTCCGTCTCCTCAATTTAAAGATTTTTTCATCTGAAGCGCTCTCGAGACTAGTCCCATCATCAACAGGATTCAATATTGGTGTTCCACTGAAGATCTGGTAGAGGGAGTTACCCGTACTGGGTGCGTTTTCATTTATCAGATTGTCGTTGTTGTCCGTATTGTCAATAATGCACAGAGAAAATAATCCAGCTAAGATAAACGTAGTCGAGGAGATAGACATTTTGAAGGCAGTTAACAACAACGACCATCTGATAAATGAAAACGCACCCAGTACGTGCACTCGCTCTACCAGATCTTCAGTGGAACACCAGTATTAAATCCTGCTGATGATGGGGCTAGTCCCGAGAGCACTACAGATAAATAATCTTTAAGTTGAGGAGACGGACCTTTTAGGTAAATATTTCATAATTTTATATTTTAATTTTGAATAATATCTCAAAGTCTCAACTTCAAAAAGTAAAATTATGGCTTTTCAGGGCAAAGTGCCAGTCAGAGCAAAAATAGTAATCAATAATAAAATAATAGAACAGATAGCACACTTTAACTATCTTGGTTCAGATATAACATACAGCTACGATTGGGATAGAGGTAATAAATTAAACCGATATCACATGATGTGTGGCACCATAAGAAGAACCCTTCAAAAGACTCGAAGAGAAACTCAGCTCAGATTTTAAAAAATTATGGCTGTTCCTGTTCTTTTATATGGATCTGAATCTTGGGTACTTCAAAAAAATATATCACACATTCAAGCCACTGAAAATATTTTTTTTAATCCCGTAAAAGGATGTACACGCATAGATAGATTACATAATGACTCAATTAGAAATGAACTGGAGATATTTTCAATACTCGATAAACTAGAAGAGCACAAATACCAATGGAAAGAACATTTAGGCAGAATGGACAATACAAGATTACCCAAAAAGATCAACACTTACAAACCACATGGAAAGAGATCTTTGGGACGGCCAAGGAAACGATGGACTTAAGACCGGAACAGGTCGCATTGACCTAATTCTAGAAAGGAAGAAGAAGAAGAAGAATACCTCAATTGAACTTCATCATGAATTTTATTAATGTAGACCAAGAAAGTGATGGAGTATTGAGCCGGAACAGGCCATGGAGCCTATACCGCGAAGATGATGATGATGATGAAAAAGGGAGATATCAAAACTGTTGTTTAAGTTATTCTGACTATTTTACTTTATCTTTATCGATTTCTCTTTATCAGCTCCTGCTTTTGTGATAAAGAGAGCTCCTCCTTTTTAATATTCTGAATAGGTTAGACCATTATTTGTCTCTAACAAATATATTGAATATAGCAAATAATGAATACATTCAGTGATTTTACTGAGTTGTTTATTCAAAACATAAATGATTAACCTATAATGTTGATTATAATAGTTTGATGTGTTTCATTATTTCTCCACTAGAGTGCATTGTTAAAATATTGCGACCCTATTTGTCAATAAACAATATGATCGAGTTGCAGTGAATATACATAACCTCACATTTCTAATTTGTTTTCAAACATCGCCGTTTACATTACTTACTTACTCACTGGCACTATCGAACCCATAGGTTCATGGCCGCGCGGACATAAGCTCTCCATACATCCCTATCCTGAGCTAATGCTTTCCAATCATTCCCTGTATAATATACTTCCCTCAAATCATAGTTAATGTTAGTCTCCCACCTGGCCTCGTTGTTATGTAGTCTTCTCCATTCACCTGCCTGTTCATCTCTCTTTGGTCCAAAAATGTTCCTAAGTACTTTATTTTCAAATACTTGTAATCTCCTTTCCTCCCTTAAGTTAAGAGTCCATGTTTCGCACCCATATAATATAACTGATAGAATAATAGTTTTATATATTTTCAGTTTAACGTTTTTTGAAAGAGTTGGGACATCAAGAGTCTCTGCAATGCATAATAGCACGCATTTCCAGAATTGAGCCTATGTTTAATTTCTTAGTGCATCTCATTCCTATTTGTGATTATTGTTCCTAGGTACATAAACTATATAAATATTTTAAAACACCGGTAACTATATTCAAATAATTATTTTTTAGTAAAGAGCTTATTTTATTAATTAAATAGTCCTAACAAATGCCACTTCGTGAGTCGTGAATTTATCGATAATTTGGAAATCACTCGTGGCATTACTTATGAAAAGTATCAGTGTAACCCGAGGAATTAAATTAGTCTCCCGTGTACGAAATTATGTTATTTACGTAATCGATTATGTGTCTATTAAATGACTTGTGCTTCCTCTGTAATTGCTACTTTGTAAGGTATTAACTGTTTAGGTGTAATTACTGGCAGCTGGTGACATTCTGTCTCGGGTCGGATATGGCGATTGGATTTTGTTTGTGGTAACTGTGAATATCATGTGACTTTGATATCTGCAGATATAATTAAACCAGATTATCTGCTTCATAAGCACAAACATCTCAAACAGCTAATGACCCCTCATAACTTGCGGTGGACGAAACAGAATTCCTCAAACGTCTCTCATTTCTGTGGTTATCCTGCCTGTACAGGGACACACAAGACAATATATTGTCTTCACTATTGTAATACATGATCTCAATGAAGGTACCTTATGGTCAAGATTCTCCCTCTCTCTCTCTCTATGTCTCTCTCTCTCCTCTCTCTCTCTCTCTCTCTCTCTCTATCTATCTATCTATCTATCTATCTATCTATCTATCTTTGTCTTTCGCTTTATCTTTCTCTCTCTCTTACTCTCTCTCTCTTTCTCTTTCTCTCTCTATCTCTCTCTCTCTCTCTCTCTCTATATATATATATAGATAGATATATATATATATGTTAATCCCAATACCTATATATATATATATATATATATATATTGGGATATATATATAGATATTATAAATATATTTTTGACATTTGGCAATGAAGGCAAATATGATATGAAAAGAAAAATGAATGCTCTTGGGTAGCTCAGTTGGTTAGAGCGCTAAAGGTACAGACTTTAGAGACTCGAGTTCAAATCTCGACTCAAGCATTCATTTTTCTTTTCATATCATATTTGCCTTCATTGCCAAATGTCAAAAATATATTTATAATATCTATATATACAAGCGTTACTGCTATAAAGTAAATATTCTCTTTAATAATTTGCTTAACTGTTATGTTAGCCGCTAGATGGCAGTCGGAAGATCTTTCCGCTACCTCTTGTGTGAATTGAGAATACTACATGTATAAGAAAATTGTATGTTTGTCTTGGAATTCTTGGGTAGCTCAGTTGGTTAGAGCGCTAAAGGTACAGACTTTAGAGACTCGAGTTCAAATCCCGACTCAAGCATTCATTTTTCTTTTCATATCATATATATATCCATCCATAGTAATTCTGCCAGAGGACAGGTGTTTCACTGCATCATAGCATTTTCATGCTATGCTTGCAGCTTTACTAGGGAATTGTAGGTATGGTAGCTTCACGTTGATTTCCACACCGGTGAAGGATGATGATAATGATAAGGATGATGATGATGGCCATACGATTTTGGGAACCGTTTTGTTCCTTAAAGTTTTTTTCTGACATTTGTCTTACAGGTGAGGATAAACCCCGACAAAAACCTCACCCAGAAAAACTGCCCCGAACACGGATCGAACCCGGGCCCGCTGCGTGACAAGGCAGTACGCTACCTTGAGGCCACAGCGACGGACATATAATATATATTACCTTTCTGTTGGACAGACAGGCGAATGGAGAAATGTACATATTAGTGAGTTACATGGTATGTATAGGAAGCCAGATATACAATAAGAACAGCTCATGTCTCGTAGACTGCGATGGGCAGGATATGTGGCACGAATGAGGAATGAAAGACGTACATAGAAGCTTCTTGTAGGAAAACCAGAAAGAAAACGCCCAGTTGGTAAATCAAGAATGAGTGGGAGAATAACATTATCCATGATTTGGGAAAGTACATTATACAGGGGATGATTGGAAAACATTAGCTCAGGATAGGGGTTCGATAGAGCCAGGAGTTAGTTAGTTCTGTATCTATCTATTTCCCCATCTCTCTCCCTATGCCCCTACGTATATATATATATATATATAGTGTATCGGCCGCGGTGGACTAGTGGTTATGTTCCTTGCCTCTGGTCCCGAGGGTCGCGGGTTCAAACCCGGCCGGGGTCAATAGACTTTTTAGGATGGAAAAATCCAAGGAGGAAGTCCTCCGGGAGGGACTTTAAGCCGTGGTCCCGAGTCTGAAGATTTTTAGGCTCGTAAAAGATCCTTAAGCCTGAATGGAAAGGCCTCTAAGCAAAATTTACCCTCGTCCTAGTACTACCTTGATTTCCTAGATGTCAGTATGATGCGGAACGCTGACCACGGACCACTCAAATGACATCTATATGAAAATAAGTGTAACTAAATTATTATGGTTCAAATTCTTCCTGTAGGGGGAAAGTGCCTAAATCTCTGTTAAGGGAAAAAATGAGCTTACAAGATTACAAGAAGAATATATATATATATATATATATATATATATATATAGTAGTAATAGGACTTCATTAGACTAAAACTGTAAGTAAGTAATAGGACTTCATTAGACTAAAAGTTAGATACAATGTTATTTACAAATATGGGTCGCACGGGCAGAAAGTCATACGTGCTGTTGACAGTCCGTTACAATAAAGTAATATTTGGTAATAGTATAAAGAAAAAACAAAAATAAAACATATATATATACCCATAGTAATTCTGCCCGAAGGCGGGTCCTTCACTGCAATCATAGCATTTTCATGCTATGCTTGCAGCTTTACTAGGGAATTGTAAGTGTGGCAGCTTCCCGTTGCTTTCCACACCGGTGAAGGATGATGATGGCCATATGATTTCGGGGACCGTTTGGGCCTTAAAGTTTTCCTGACATTTGTCTTAGAGGTGAGGAAAAACTCCGATGAAAACCTCACCCAGAAAAACTGCCCCTACCGGGGATCGAACCTGGGCCCGCTGCGTGACAAGGCAGCACGCTACCTCGAGACCACAGAGGTGGACATATTTATATATATATATATATATATATATATACACACACAGGGTATCTCGTAAGTCATTGCCCATCTCCATTGAAATACTACTATCTTTTTCTTTTCTTTGCATACACTGATAGCTTAGTTCGACCTATTTAGCACAGAATAACGGGTTGTAATTGTTTATGCACAGATACACGGATTGTCATATAAAGACGACAGAGCTGAATTTACCCATAAATTCCCTAAACTAGTCCCAACAAAGGCACAAATTCGTCTGCTCGTAAACAAATTTAAGCGTACCGGCAGTGTTTGTGATGATAAACGTCATGGACGACCACGCGTATCAGCAGAAACAGCGCAGTAGGTTCAAATTACCAGTGATAGTCCGAAAGGATCAACTCGACTCCTCAGTATGGAGTTGAATACCCCTCGGAATACAGTGTGGAAAATTCTGCGTTTCTCTCTACAAAAACGTCCTTATCTCGTCTGCTTGATGTTGAAAATCGTATCACAGAAGCAGCAGACTTGTTTACGTTTAAATGTTAAGGCCTACATTTCGCTTCACAGCTGAAAGATGGAGTATGAGTTTTCACCTAGATGGCTATCACGTAGAAAGGAAGTAGAATGTGTGTAAAACTTAATAAATAATAGTTTAAAAAACTAAAACAACACGCTTTATTAGAAAACCGAACTAAAAAATGAAAAATAATTTTAATTTCCAACACGCTTGGGATAAAATTAAAGTGGTCAACAAAAAAAATCTCCAACACATACAGAATAAAACTGGAGTTATCAACAAAAAGAAAATAATTTTACCATCAAAAGCGTGGGGTGCTCTATATCAATTAATATATTTGATAATAAACAGATATTGGTAAAAGTAAAGTCTCTAAGAAGATAATGTAAAAATCATAAAAAGCACCCCACGCTTTTGATGGTAGAATTATTTTCTTTTCGCTGATAACTCTAGTTTTATTCTATATGTGTTTGGAGATGATTATTTGTTGACCACTTTAAGTTTATCCTAAACGTGTTGGAAATTAAAATTACTTTAAAATTTTTTAGTTCGGTTTTCTAATAAAGCGTGTTGGTTTAGTTTTTTAAAACTATTATTTATTATTTATTTTTTATGTTTAATATTTTACAGAATAAGATAAAAATGTAAATATCTTTAAATTTGATACTTTGTAGTATGAGCTAAAAGTAATACTCTTCTAAAAAGAAATCCACCCAGCAGAATTTGAACCAGCGACCTATGGATTACTGAAATTATATACCATTAGAGTTCACCGCTCTACCAACTGAGCTCTTACGACAATTGACTAAAATTTCGACAAGTCCGCAACTTATTATACCAGTTTTCATTGTTTTGATTTTCTGATTATTCTGGCCAGGATTTTAGAAAATAAATATGAAATTATTGTATTGTCACGGGGCCCTTTACAAGTATACAAAGTTTCAAGTCGATCCAATGTTTCTAAGTGGGGAAAATCGTGTTCAAAGATTCAGTTACATAGATACAAAGACACTTTTTATTTTCTGATAATTCTGGCCAGGATTTTAGAAAAAAAATGAAATTATTGTATTGTCACGGGTCCTTTACAAGTATACAAAGTTTCAAGTCGATCCAATGATTTTAAGTGGGTGAAAATCGCGTTGAAAGATTCCGTTATATAGATAAATAGATAGATACAGGTCAAGCTAATATAAAGTGTGTAAAAATAACATTGATTTTTCAATCATTGTCTTCCTTCGTTCAAGTGAATAGTTGAACCGGCCTTCAAAGACTGCATTTACTGCAGATATTTTACTAACTTACATCCCGTTGTAAATTGGTGATTTAATACTGTTGAAGAGTGTCGTTAAATAAATACTGACTTCTCGGCCATTTTACTTTATAGTTCCATATCTCGCATTACTTATAATATCCCACTATCTAAGCGATTAAAACTATACATAAAACATTAAAGAATAAAAACAAGAAGAGACACTAGATTGAAGTTTTATAAAACATTGGCAGTTCCTGCATTACTTTATGGGAGCCAAACTTGGATAATGACCAAAAAATTTCAAAGTAGAATACAAAACGCAGAAATGAACTTCCTTAGAAGAACAAAAGGCTGCACAAGATTGGATCGGATAAGGAATGAAGATATAAGAACAGAGTTAAATATATATCCATTGGATGAGAAAATCAGAGAATATAGAGAGAAATGGTTTACACGTGTGGAAAGAATGAATGTAACAAGATTACCAAGAGCAGCATTCAACTACAAGCCAAGAAGTTCAAGGAATGTAGGAAGGCCAGTGAAAAGATGGACAGAACAACTGTGAGGCAGAACAGGCATTTTGCCTAGCCCATGAAGTGAAGAAGAAGAAGAAGAAACTGTAGGCCTACATCCATTTACACTCTGGATTTATTTTAAAACCACTAGTAGTACCCGAACGTCTCCGGTCCCAGTGTTCCTGGGTTCAAAATCGGCCGAAATCTATGGATTTATAAGTACACAAAGATCTCGAGTAAGAGTTCCTTGGAGAGAAAAGTATTATCATACCAACGGATCTGTGCCCCTTTAGCGCTGCAGTCGATCTTAGAAAAGTTAACACCTGCACTCACTCCATTCCACGCGCTTCCCTCCCACCACGTCAAACAGCAACCAGCATAACTTTCCGAGTAGGATGTTGCCAAACAGTGTCATGGATCTTGAATACTGAATAATGTATGGTTAGTTATTACTTCTTCATATTTAAGTAGGTCTTACTTACTTACTCACTGGCACTATCGAACCCGTAGGTTCATGACCGCGCGGATATAAGCTCTCCATACATCCCTATCCTGAGCTAATGCTTTCCAATCATTCCCTGTATAATCTACTTCCCTCAAATCATAGTTAATGTTATTCTCCCACCTCATTCTTGGTCTACCAACTGGGCGTTTTCCCTCTGGCTTTTCTACAAGAAGGTTCCATGCAAGTCTTTCATTCCCCATACTTGCAACATGTCCTGCCCATCGCAGTAGGTCTAATGACGTTAATTGGCTTTTATTATATGCTTAGTAATATTTATTTCGCCACTCCGAGCTACAGTGTTCAGGTTGTGTTGACAACACTGGACTGCAAGTGCAAATAACCTGTCCCCCAAGAAGTCTTAAAATTGTGAGTAGTGAGAGGGGCAAAAGTAAAGAGAGAGATAGGAATGCAAGGAGGGAAATGATTTACCGAGGCAAAAGAGGAATTAGTTTTTAGGGTCAGTTTCACCAACATGGATAACTGTATTACGCCAGTTTTCCCCGTGTATAATGCATAGCTTAAACTGGCGTAATACAGTTACCTCTCGTGGTGAAACTGGCCCTTGGTTCACATATCGTACAGGGGCACAGATCCGTTGGTCAAACTATAAAGCTGTGGGCCGCGTGACGTAGACTTATGGCACGGAATAATCTTAAAACCTTAAATAAAATGTGTCGTCCCTTTCGCGTCCATATTTGAACTGGAACGCTAATAACATTATCAGTTAAAGAGCGTCGTTAAATAAAACACTCAAAGGTGAATAAGAAAAAAATAATTAAGCTTTCACTAATTACTAACAAATGTTTTATCCATCTGTTATGAATAGATTCTAATAAAACGTGTGCATTAACAGTAGCTATTTAGGGTATTCCAGATCCCTTTAAGCGATTCTTAGTGGAGAATTTGTATTTAATTGAATGGAACATTTATCATTAACCAGTTGGATGATGGGTTGCATTGTGTACAATTTACGTCAGAACTCTGAAATGTCTTACATTGTGTTATCATCGATTGGACGCTTTTCAAGTTGTGAACAATATGAGTGTAATTGGGAGCTTTGGATTGTTATAAATAACAGTGCTATTCAATGTAATAACTGCTATAATAATAATAATCATTAAACTGTTACAAATCTAAATGTTATTATTTCATTATTACGTTTTTTACACGCTGTTCAATTTGTAAGAATAATTCACTATCTACAACTCAAGTTTATAAACACTTTTTTTTGAGCCGAGAGAGTTGACGTAGAATTTAGTGTTTGAGATTCGTATACAGGAGTTCCCAAGTTCAAATCCCGTGACAAATAACATGACAGATTTTTTTTTTCCTGGTTTTCTTCAGCCATCAAACAAAATTGTAGATTTGATATTCATTGCCGGAATATATTTCATTACAATTTATAAAGAATTTCATCTTAATAACTAACTAACTAACCAGCTCGTTGGCACTTTCGAACCCGTAGGTTCATGGCCGCGCGGACATAAGCTCTACAGACATCCCTACCCTGAGCTAATGTTCTCCAATAATCACCTGTAAAATCTACTTCCCTCAAATCATGGTTAATGTTATGCTCCCAGCTCATTCTTGGTCTACCAATTGGGCGTTTTTCCTTCTGGTTTTCCTAAAAGATTCTTCTATGCACTTCTTTCATTCCTCATTCGTGTCACATGCCCTGCTCATCGTAGTCTACGAGACTTAACTGTTCTTATTATATATGAATTCCTATACATAATATGTAGCTCACTATTATGTAGTTTCCTACATTCACATGTCTGTTCGTCTCTTTTGGCCCAAACATTTTCCTAAGAACTTTATTCTCAAATAATCATAAGTAATACCACGAGTGATTACCAATTTATCTAGAGGATTTGGAAATCAAGAGTGGCATTTTTTAGGAAAATTTAACGAATAAAATTAAGCTGTTTACTCACAAATCATTATTTAAATATAGTTATTTTAAAATATGTATATATTTAATGTAAACAGCGATGTTTGAAAACCAATGAGAGAGATTTTGTTATGCTTCATTTGTCCATCACTGCAACTTGATCATACTATGTATTGCCAAATAGGATCGCAATGTTGTAAAAATGCACCCTAGTGAAGAAAGAATGAAACACATCAAACTGTATATTATATAACCAACTTGATAATTCTATTTATAGCTAAATAGGATCGCAATATTGTAAAAATGCACCTAGTGGAGAAAACAATTAAAAACACATCAAACTGTATATTATAACCAACATTATAGGTTATTAGTTCATTTTCCTCAGAAACAACACGGTAAAATCAGTATTAAAAAAACACTTATTAAACGCACAATTATCACATGTACAGGTCGAAGGAATCTGTTCATTATTTGTTATATTCAACTTATTTGTTAGAGAGTCAGTCACTGCAAAATAATGCTCTGATCTGTCTAGAATATTAAAAAGGAGGAGCTTTCTTTATTTTTGTAATCAAAATTCGATAATTTTCGAGGCGAAACACGACTGGCATTGGTTGTAAAACAAAATTCATTGAAACGTGATTGGTCATTGACTCCCATTTGGGACATGAGATAAATAGTCATTAAAATTAAATTACCTGGAATTGTTCTCCGAGAAGATGGTCTACAGAAATCGCTCTTTCAATTAAATAACATTATACAGGATTAAAATTTCAAAATATCAATAAGTATAACTAAAATCTTAGCTTTCAAGGGATCAGATACCGTAAGAGCTAAAATAATTTTGGAGGGGAAATCCATTGAACAAGCGAACCATTTTAAATACCTCGGTTATGAAATTTCCTATTTTAAAAATGAAGATCTGTTTAACAAACTTCATCATCATCATCATCTTCATTCATGGACTAGGTCTGTTGACCCGTTCCGACTTCAGCCCATCTCTTTCTAGGTCTGCCCACATCTCGGGTGCCTTTAGGTTTGTATTTTGTTATTTGTTTTGGATATCTATCTTCATTCATTCTGTCTATGTGTTGCTTCCATTTTTGTCTATATGTATCCATTTTAACAAACTTAATACATTTAATTATATATGTGGCACAATTAAAAGAATATTTAAAAACACAAGAAAGGAAATAAAACTAAAATTGTATAAAGCAATGGCAGTCCCCTTACTATTGTATGGTAGTGAATTTTGGGTTTTAACAAAAAGAAGAGAAGATCATAGAAGCAGCTGAATGAGATTTCTGAGAAGTGTGGCCGGCTGCAAACTTCTAGATAAAAGAAGTGAAGATATTAGAAATGAACTAAATATTTTTAAACTTTTAGATAAAATAAAAGAATCTAGAAAAAAGTGGAAAGAACATGTTCAAAGATGAATGATGGTCGCATTCCAAAAATTATACTTAATTACGAACAAAGGAGACAATGTTGGTAGACCGAAAAAGAGATGGATTCAACTTTTTCAATGAGAAACTGTGAGACCGGAACAAGCCACATGGGCTTAATCTGTGATTGTTGATGATGACGATCTCTGATCGAATATTTACAGGTGGCATTAGAATAGCCTAAACGATTTAATTACTATTAGGACCTAATTCAAATATATTGCATCTAAGATCGTCGGTTTTCCGATTCTCGATTGTTTTTTTACAACCTCTCTATCGGCAAATTTATTGATTTTATGCAGGTGTTCCCTATGGTCTGTGTAACTTAATCTCGGAACATTCTTTGTGATTGTTTCATCAAAATCAATGGATGGGAGTTCGTGATATTCCCCAGTGATATACCAAATTTGTTTGTACGTGTAACAAGAGTCAGTTTCTAATTACAAACTAAATTAAATTAATCGATGCACAAACATCATGAATAAATCGTCTTAATTCGTCATCAGTTCTTCACTAATTACAGTATGTCTGACTAACAAAAACTAATGGAAATGAGTAATTAAATTAAAACGCCAAGATTGAAATTAACAGTTTAATCACATTCTTATTTGTTAAATTTATACGCTGTGAGAGTCTTTTCTATCAAGTACAGGCCTACGCTGTTTTTATTAGTCTTAAACAATTATCAGATATTTAAGAATAAAAACAAGATTTTAGGAATATGAAATAAACATCTCTCTCTCTCTCTCTCTCTCTCTCTCTCTCTCTCTCTCTCTCCTCTCTCCCTCTCTCTCTCCCTCTCTCTCTCTCTCTCTCTCTCACACACACACACACTTTCGCTCTTGATCTCTCTCGCTCTTATTCGTTTTTCCTCCCTCCCTTTCTTTCTCTCTGTACGTATCATTTTCCCTCTATTTTTATCTTTAGTTCTCTTTTCTCTCTCTCCTCTCTCTCTCTCTCTCTCTCTCTCCTCTCTCTCTCTCCTCTCTCGTCCTTTCTTTCTCTCTCTCTATAATTTCTCCCCCGTTTTATCTTCATCTCTCTTTTTCTGTCTTCCTTTATCTCTCTTCTCTCTAAGCCTTAGATTAAGCTCTCCCTGTATTGGGTTGCGAATTGCATTTTTTTTATTGAAATTTGTGGATTTGGTACAAATGACTTCTTACTATTCTTATTTTCTTCTGTTTAGCTTCTTCCTTTGCAGGTAATTTTGCACTAAGTATTAATTTTGTTTATGGTAATTTAGATGTAATAGTTTTTTTTCTTTTTTCTAACCTAATTGAGTGGTAGATATGACCTTCAGGCCTTAACTCTGCAAGGTAAAATAAAGCTGCTATTATTATTATTATTATTATTATTATTATTATTATTATTATTATTATTATTATTTATTAATTTTACGTGTCCCGCATCTCCCAGGATTTACGTGGACATATTTGCCAGAAAATGATTTTTAATTGTTATCAAATACCTATTTTTTTATCGACAAAGTTATGGAGGACCTCCCTAAATAATACCGAGGCCACTCCCAAGACAACATGAATATTAAGGCACTCCATTCATTGCTATGCTCATACTAAACAATGTGAGTAGCCTATGATATATGACTTTTGGTCTTAATGTTTCAAGGGATTTTTTCTTAAAGATGAGGGGAAAAAAACCGAAAGAAACATCACCCAGCAGACTTTTCCGACTCCGAATCTACTGTTTCCAAGACAACGACATTACTTGTCTTCTAAACTCGTATATCTATTAAACTTTATTTTAGCCCTATTTTGACTTTACCTAAATAACTGAAGAATTCTACATTGATATGTTTTGCTATTCCAAATTCTCTATACACATTTATCAACTTATTTATCAACGCGTTTTCATAATTTATTGTCTCCTCACAATTTTGGCACAAAAACATAAGAGACTTCTTTACTCTCAATACCAATACCATGGCACAGGACATGTTTGTACTCCAAATCTTCATGATTGTATGACTAGAGCTTAGAAATCACTCCGCGGTCACGTCAAGGTCTGTCGATCACTATTATTATTTCAATCTAAATTGATTGTTATTTTGCGGTCTATATAATGCAAATAGTCCACCGCTGCGGTCACGCAGCGGACCCGGGTTCGATTCCCGGTCGGAACAGGCTCCTGGGTGAGGTTTTTTCGGGGTCCTTAGCCTACCATCCGGCTGCTGGCCTCACATCCACATGTGTCAATCACAGAGGCAGATTATCATCCAGCTAGTGTAGGGGTGACATGTGGTCAGCATGTCGAGTCCCCCACCCGTTATTGCTGGTTCTCTCAACCTGGAGCCGCTACTTATTGTAGCTACCCATATGTCTCACGATGCTGGGTGGGCACCGGTCCCATACTGGCCGAAATACCATAAGAAAATGTCTTTTTGACTTTTTGAATGAGAATCTATGATACCGGAACAAGCCACATTGGGCTTAATCCGTGATTATTGATCATGATGATTATGATGATAATAATAATAATAATAATAATAATAATAATAATAATAATAATAATAATAATGTCTATAGATGAACATCTCCACATGGGAACAAGGATGCACCCTTGCGGAAGGTACTTAACGAAGGATAATATAGTTGGCCTATTTCCCAATAGATGTCACTGAATGACAACAGAAGTTCATCTTCTCAAAAGGACACCTAAGAACTCCGTCGCCGTGGCGTAGTCGGTAGACCCGGGTGCGATTTCCGGCGGGGTAGGGGATTTTAAATCTCCACCTTCGGTCTGCGTGTGTGTCCTGTCTTGTGTTTGTATGTGTGAATAAGATAAAAAGGTTAACAAAGGTAAAACGAAAAAGATGAACAGTTTTAAAAAGGTCCGTCGCCGTGGCGTAGTCAGTAGAGTCCCTACCTTCCACTTCGGCGACCCGGGTTCGATTCCCGGTGGAGTAGGGGATTTTAAATATCCACCTTGGGTCTGCGTGTGTGTCCTGTCTTGTGTTTGTATGTGTGAATAAGATAAAAAGGTTAACAAAGGTAAAACAAGAAAGAAGAACGGTGTAAACGAAAGAAAACGAGAAAGAAAGAAATAAAAAAAAGCAACTAAACTATTAATTGGATGGGTATGGCTGATTAAATTTTGCTAGGAGGTTATAATTTTGTATTGAGATTTTTTTACGAGCCGAAAATAACAGTTTCGGAAACCCATGGCTTAAAGTCTCTCCCGGATGACTAGACCCTCGAATTTTTTTTATCCTAAAATGACACGTAAATTTATTCTGTTTAACTCATTACACCCTGTATATATATATATAAAAAACAAAACAGTATCTTGGAAATATGACGTATACCGGAAACTAGCTTTGCTTCAAATCGTTAGCACGGAAATTACGTGGAGATGAAACATCCTCGTTAAGATACTGCCTACGCCACTTGGATTCACAACATTCCAGTCTCTGCTTCTTACAAATTACATATTCCATATATATGAGCCCACCGCTGTGGTCTCGAGGTAGCGCGCTGCCTTGTCACGTCGGGACAGTTTTTTTCTGGGTGAGATTTTTATCGGGGTTTTTCCTCACCTGTAAGACAAATGTCAGGAAAACTTTAGGGCCCAAACGGTCCCCGAAATCATATGGCCATCGCAATCGTCATCATTCATATTCATCTTAGATTAATCTTAGGATTAGGGCTCTCCTGGCGCACCATTATCATCATCATCACCCATCGTATCATCGGGGCAACGTAACCCCGCCTTCCAGGCGCCCCAACTTCAGAAGTGGGTTACAAGTACGCCATGCCAGGAGAGAACACCAGGAATGTCGAAACACAACCTAGGGCATTTGCAAAAAAAGTGTATGTATATATATATATATCCATCCATAGTAATTCTGCCCGAAGGCAGGTCCTTCACTGCAATCATAGCATTTTCATGCTATGCTTGCAGCTTTACTAGGGAATTGTGTAGGTGTGGTAGCTTCCCTTTGCTTTCCACACCGGTGAAGGATGATGATGATGATGATGATAATAATAATGATAAGGTTGATGATGAAGATGACGGCCATATGATTTCGGGGACCGTTTGGGCCTTAAAGTTTTCCTGACATTTGTCTTACAGGTGAGGAAAAACCGCGATAAAAACCTCACCCAGGAAAACTGCCCCGATCGGGGATCGAACCCGGGCCCGCTGCATGACAAGGCAGCACGCTACCTCGAGACCACAGCGGTGGACTATATATATATATATATATATATATATATATATATATATTGTCTCAATAATCCAGGTAAATTCAAAATATATATAACAATGTCCACCGCTGGGGTCTCGAGGTAGTGTGCAGCCGAGTAGCTATCCTTGGCCGGGACAAGTTTCATGGGTGAGATTTTTCGGGGTGTTTCCTCACCTGTCAGACAAATTTCAGGAAGCTTTAAGGCCCAAACGGCTCCCGAAAATCATCTGACCATCACCATCATTATTATATTAAAATCATTAGATTTATAGGGGCTTCATCTCATCTCATCCCTAGACCCGAATGTGATTTGGACACGAGTTGAGGATGTGTCTAGACGTCTGTGAAGTTAATGTAAACAAATGCCATATAATTCTTACGCTACGACAATCTGCGAGAATATAAAATAGCACTAGATTCTAGAGTAATATGCCCTACTATACGGGACCTATCGATTTGTTTTACTTCTACCTTATTTTGAGACAATTTTGATCACATTCTGTCTAAATTTGGATTTAATACGTATCATAAGGTTATGTATAAATATTTAACTAATGCCCCAAAATCGGAGTCAATGACAAATCATATTTCAGTGATGTTTTATTTACAACCAATCACAGTCGCGTTTCTCCTAAAATTTACCAACTAAAGTTTATCATAATAAAGAAAGAACCTTCCTTTTAACATTCTGAATAGGTCATAGCATTATTTTGCAGTGACTGACCCTCTACGAAATACGGATATCAGATTGTATATATAGTGCATGAATGTCAACAGAAAGCGCATACGAGAGATAATATAAAAACATTTGTAACAATTATACCACAAAAAAAAGAAACCACTTCTTAAACGAATTATTTTCCAGGAAATACTTTTTAACAAAATCTATTGTTTTACAAAATCTGACCATATTCAACACGTCAATCAAATTTACACTTTTATAATAAACATTAGTTTCGCTTCGCTAGGTACATGTACCTGCCAACCCTTGAGTTACCGTTAACGACTGTATAATAACAGCTTATTGTGTGGTCCCAAATAATATCTTAATTCCAGGAATTACTAATGCCATAGTTAGTATCCGGCCTGATACCAGAATTAAAAAAATAAAGACGAAATATAAAATGTAAGTACTTTACTTAATCCACATAATAAATATGATCACCATATTTTTATTTTACAAAAAAAATACTACTCGTACTGCACTAGGGTCAAAAGTATGGTAAATTAATACCAATTTTTCTGCAGAGTGAGTCCGACGTTTATTCAAAAACTATGTTTTTATAAAAGCATATAAAATTTACATAAATAACGTTAAGAAACTATTCTTGATTCGTATTATTTAGCTACATCCTAAGATGTTTTCGACAAATTCGACATAGTTATGTACCTACACCCACTTACCTAACCGTAAAATCCAATCGATAAATGGATCGATCAATTCCATGAGGTAACTAAAAACAGAAGAAATAAATAATAGTTTAAAAAACTAAAACAACACTTTTTATTACAAAACCGAACTAAAAAATTAAAAATAATTTTAATTTCCAACACACTTGGGATAAAATTAAATTGATCAACAAAAATCATCTCCAACACATCTAGAATAAAACTAGAGTTATGTACAAAAAAAATTTTACCATCAAAAGCGTGGGCCGCTTTTTATGGTTTTTACGTTTTCTTCTTAGGGCCAGATTCACCAAAAGAGGTAACTGTATTATGCCAGTTTTCTCCTTGTATAATGCATAGCTTAAACTGGCGTAATACAGTTACCTCTGTTCGTGAAACTGGCCCTTAGAGACTTTACTTTTACCAATATCTGTTTATTATCAAATATATTAATTGATTATAGCACCCCACGCTCTTGATGATAAAATTATGTTTTTTTGTAGATAACTCTAGTTTTATTCTAGATGTGTTGGAGATGATTTGTTTGTTGACCACATTCATTTTATCCCAAGCGTGTTGGAAATTAAAATTATTTTTCATTTTTTAGTTCGGTTTTCTAATAAAGCGGGTTGTTTTAGTTCTTTTAAACTATTATATTTTTTAGTTTGGTTTTCTAAAAATGTAAACATCTTTAAATTCGATACTATTGTAGTATGAACTAAAAGTAATATTCTTCTAAAAAATCATCCGGGCCGGATTTGAACCAGCGATTACTGAAATTATATACCATTACAGTCCATCACTCTACCAACTGAGCTACCACAACGACGGACTAAAAAGTCGAGAAGTCCGCAACCTATTATACCGGTCTTTTATTTTTTTGATATCTTTATGATCCTGGGCAGGATCTTAGAAAACAATTTATGAAATTATTGTATTGCCATTGGTCCTTTACAAGTATATAAAGTTTCAAGTGGATCCAATGTGTTTAAGAGGGTGAAAATCGTGTTGGAAGATTCCGTTACATAGATAGGTACAGGTGAAGCTAATATAAAATGAGTAAAAAGAAAAGTTTTGTGTGGTTTTTCTTTCCTTCACTGCTACGAGAAATTTTAACATTGCATAGCAAACAGCAAACTTTGGATTGTCACTGTTTATTGTTGATATCAAAGTACTCGTATTCCCATAAAGGCGATATTTTCTTAGAGATGACATTTTTGGTCGCTAATCTTTTTTAGAATTACTTAAAAAATACTTACTACAATAGCACGTTTATTTAATAAGCTCAAATGATATTTTTTCAACCAATTCAAAAAGTCAATGAAATACTTGCTATCTTCGCTTATTAACTAAAAGACACGAATTCAGCAGAGTCTGCCTGCCCATCGTTCGTGCGCCACCTACGCGAGCTCGCTCGTTACGATGCGCCAATCTGCAATGTTCGGCCGGATATCTGGCTATCCGGTTTCAAGGTTGATAGGATATCCGGTATCCAATATCCGGCCAAACAGTTATTCGTTTAATCTCTAATTAATGCATTAATATCAATTAAGTAACTCTCTGGCTGTGTCGAATCAGGTTCATGGCCGCGCGGACATAGTTCTCTATACCGGTACATCCATATTCTGAAAAAATATTCTCTAATCATCCCCTGTATAATCAAATGATGGTTAATGTTATTCTTCCACCTCATTCTCGGTTCACCAACTGAGCGTTTTCTCTCTGGTTTTCCTACAAGAAACTTCCATGCACCTCTTTCATTCCCCATTCTCACCACATGTCCTGCCCATCCAGTCTTGGCGACCTAACTGTTCTTATTATATCTGGTTTCCTTTATAGATAATGTATCTCAGTGTTATGAAGTTTTCTCCATTCGTCTCTCTGTTTATCTCTCTCTTTGATCCAAAAAATGCATTACATTAAACCATTTAGTTACTAAATATAAAATTTAAAAAAACTCCATGGCGGGACAGTGATAGAAAGCCCTTGGTCTACTAGCCGGCTGCTTCCCTCGCATCCACTTGTGTAATTTACAGAGATTTCTATTAGATATAAAATGGATAGAGGTAATTAAATTCCAAGCCATACTTTAGTTTGAAAACCATGAAAAAATCGCCAGTAATGTTTGTTGTCAGCAGGTTTTCAACTCGGGACTTCCCGAATACTATTTTCTAACGCTGCCATCTATATCAACTCGATGTGTCTTCGTCATAATTCGAAAATTGTAAAAACAAACTTTCAACCACAACGACCATTTTAATTTCGATACTTAATTATCAAAAAAATGTCAACGGCTGTGGTCTCAAGGTAGCGTGCTGCCTTGTTACGCAGCGGGTCCAGGTTCGATCCCCGGTCGGGGCAGTTTTTCTGGGTGAGGTTTTTATCGGGATGTTCCTCACCTGTAAGACAAATGTCAGGAAAACTTAAGGCCCAAACGGTCCCCGAAATCATACGGTCATCATCATCCTTATCATTACCGGTGTAGAAAGCAACGGGAAACTACCACACCTACAATTCCCCAGTAAAGCTGCAAGGATAGCATGAAAAAAAGGCTATGATAGCAGTGAAGGACCTGCCTTCGGGCAGAATTACTATGGATGAATGGAATTATAAAAATATAGGAAAATGAAATGTTATGAGTATTTGAGAATAAAGTTCTTAGGAAAAATGTTCGACCGAAGAGAGACGAATAGACATGTGAATGGAGAAGACTACATAACAGTATTTATGGAGATTCAGGTGTAATGAGAAAAAAATAAGTATTATAGGTTGCGATGGGTAAGATAAGTGGCAAGAATAGGGTATGGAAGAAAAGCATAGAAATTCCTTGTAGGAAAATTAGAAGGAAAACTCCAGTAGATAGGCCAAGAATGAGGTGGAAGAGTAACAATAAAATTTGATGCTGGTAGATAGTATGTCATTAGGGTAAAAGTACATACGTCCGAATAATTTATTTTAGTCTAGCTTACATTCGCTATCCTCCCACCTTAACTTAAACACACAATCGAGAGAAAATGTATCTCTAGCTGTACCTCTACATCGAACACCTCACTATTCCTCATTCATCGTTGTTTCAGCCACCCGACTCTGAAATTCCCTCCCCTCGCATATGAAGGACTGCCCGACTCAAAAACAGTTAAAAAAGAAACTCACTTCATACTTCCTTAGACAAAATATATTAGCTATTATCCAGCGTGCACTGCTACGCCTAAATAAATTAAATATTGGGGGTTAATTAATTATATGGTATACACTGCGACAAACTAAACATGGCGGTTGCTAGAGTCAATTTTAAATTTCAAATTTCAGATAAATCCCCACTTGTAACTGTCGGATTTCGCTGATTTTTTGATAATACATACCTCGGTTTACTTAATACAATATTCCGAGTTATGTTGTGAAACATCGAAAATTGCGATTCGTAGAGCGATTTTTAAATTTTCGTTTCAGGTGAACTCCCACACCTAATGATTTTAGAACATAGCAGATAGCGGCTAAACACTCGCCGCATCTGAAACCCTGTATATACAAATTTTGACAAAGATCGGTTTAACGGTTAAGAAGTCTATAAAGGACAAATAGACATATATGCGTTTATATATAAACAATAGAAAAACAAATGAGTAGAAATTACTTACATTTGCATCAAATTGCATAATAATGTACAATAATAACGTAGGAGTCTTACGTTATTTTGTTTTCCTTGCGGTCCGCAACATTTAAATAACTGGCAGAATCTATTATACCTCGCCAATTTAATGTTAGGGATATTCTCGACTCTTTGTTAACCACTCAATTGAATAAGACTGCGATGGTTTTGTTAGAATTGACACTTACTATCAACAAGTCCTAAACAGTAAAATTGACAGTATTTCAACAACTGATTAATTTACGGACTCCTGTTTAAAGGGACTATATAAACATAATAATATCCAGGAAGAAATAAATTTAAAAAATGCAAAGAAATGTTATTTTTCAATAAATAAAGTACAGTGTGATTATAAAGTCCCAGTACATTTTGTGGATAACGTAGCGCAAATAAAACAAAAATTATAAGGTAGTTTCTACTATCAAGTTAGTGTCCAACATAACCTCCATCAATCTCAAAACATGTTTCCCAACGACGCACCGTCGCCCGGAAAACATGCACGAACATATCCTCTGTAATCACTTCACTCGCTTGGCGTATGCGTTCTTTCAGCACTTGCAGATTAGGAAACTTGGTTCTGTACACCTGTTGCTTGATGAACCCCCAAGCAAAAAAGTCCAGGGGTGCGAGGTCTGGCGAACGATGTGCCTAGATACGAGGAGATGCCCTTCCAATCCACCTTTTGGGAAACCTGTCATTGAGATACCCGCGTATAGCCAGAGCAAAGTGTGGTGGTGCTCCATCTTGTTGCATCACCACTGTACTGTATCAATGATACCATCTTGCTGTAACTGTGGCTGTAAGAAAAGTTGCAACATATCAAGATACACGTCTCCCGTGAGGGTTTCCTTTGGAATCAGTCTCTAACTTCTTCGTACGACTGACCTCTTAAACGCGCAGCAACAATTTCTATCCGCTCTTCAATGGTGAACATATTTGTATATTTCGAATGGCTGTAACAGAAATACGATATGTAAGCGATTTCTTTAAAATGTACTGGGACTTTATAATCACACTGCAATTAAATTCAAAATATCCGACACGTGAAACAAAAACCAGTTTGTATAAAACCCTAGATAACACCCGGCGTGCGCTGCTGCGCCGAAAAGAATTAAAATCAATGTGTTCTCATGTTTAATTGAATAAGTGAAAGGAAAAATAATTACAAATTTATATCGTAATTATTTTTAGGTGCCCATGGTGATTAACTGGGACTAGTCCCAAAAGGTCTATAGCAGGGGTCACTACCTTCTGTTGATAATAATGGGACCAGTCCCGAAAGGTCTATAGCAGGAGTCACCACCTTCTGTTGATAATAATGGGACTAGTCCCAAAAGGTCTATAGCAGGTGTCATCACCTTCTGTTGATAATAATGGGACTAGACCCGAAAGGTCTATAGCAGGGGTCACCACATCCTGTTGATAATAATGGGACTAGTCCCAAAAGGTCTATAGTAGGGGTCACCACCTTCTGTTGATAAAAATGGGACCAGTCCCGAAAGGTCTATGCAGGGGTCACCACCTTCTGTTGATAATAATGGGACTAGTCCCAAAAGGTCTATAGCAGGGGTCACCACCTTCTGTTAATAATAATGAGACTAGTCGCAAAAGGTCTATAGCAGGGGTCACCACCTTCTGTTAATAATAATGGGACTAGACCCGAAAGGTCTATAGCAGGGGTCACCACCTCCTGTTGATAATAATGGGACTAGTCCCAAAAGGTCTATAGCAGGGGTCACCACCTTCTGTTAATAATAATGGGACTAGTTCCAAAAGGTCTATAGCAGGGGTCACCACCTTCTGTTGATAATAATGGGACTAGACCCGAAAGGTCTATAGCAGGGGTCACCACCTCCTGATGATAATAATGGGACTAGTCCCAAAAGGTCTATAGCAGGGGTCACCACCTTCTGTTGATAATAATGGGAGTAATCCCGAAAGGTCTATAGCAGGGGTCATCACCTTCTGTTGATAATAATGGGACTAATCCCGAAAGGTCTAAAGCAGGGGTCACCACCTTCTGTTGATAATAATGGGACTAGTCCCAAAAGGTCTACAGCAGGGGTCACCAATTAGATTTCATGGAGGTCCATTTTCAAAGTAGTAAATTCAGTCAGGTCCGGAACCACAGTTGATTAAACATACGAAGCATTTATTAAGTAATTAATATTATAAGGAAATTACTTAAATTTTGTTATGGATATGAATTGCACAAATTAAACTATCCACATAGTAAATACTCCGGAAAATTTTACCCCAGTTGAACCCATGTCCGCATTTCTTGACAGTTGAATTTTTACGGTGAAAGATCGTCACTCTTTCGACCGAAGTACTTTTTTCGTCTGGCTTATCACCTTCGACCAGTCCGGCATGGGTAACCCTATCGGTAGCAATGCTACCGCCGGCATAGCTCTCAGGAACATTTAAGCACGCAAGGCACTCCACCACGACAAGGTAAAGATACCATGAAGGGGAAGCCAGATATAATAAGAATAGTTAAGTCTTGTAGACTGCGATGGGCAGGACATGTGGCACGCATGGGGAATGAAAGACGTGCATGGAAGCTTCTTGTAGGAAAGCCAGAGGGAAAACGCCCAGTTGGTAGACCAATAATGAGGTGGGAGAAATAACATTAACTATGATTTGAGGGAAGTAGATTATACAGGAAATGATTGGAAAGCATTAGCTCAGGATAGGGATGTATGGAGAGCTTATGTCCGCGCGGCCATGAACCTACGGGTCCGATAGTGCCAGCGAGTAAGTAAGTAAGTAAGTACATAGTAAATACTAAAAGGATACAGCATAATAGTACGCAGTTATTAATTCCAATAATTATTAATAAGTTTATGATAAACTTAACATATGGTCAGAGTAATACTTATATATCTCATCTCACAAATTTCGTGTTTTTTCACGATACCAGGTTTCAAACGGAATCCCGTTCATCTTCAGTCAAATCTCAGACCATAAGCGGTACTGCCAACCGAGCCAACTATAATACTACGGTATCATAACATGAAATTTAGTAAACTGGTCTTATTTGATGTTTAATCGGTTTTTAAAACACCCTATGGTTTTCAGATGACCAAATTCAGAAGATAATCTACAGAAAGGTCTGTAAGAACTTAACAAAATTACAGAAGAATATGGATTGAAGATGTCTACAGAAAAAACAAAAATTATGGCATTTCAAGGTGTAGATCCTGTCAGAAGTAAAATTGTACTGGACAATAAAATTTTGGAGCAGGTGAATAATTTTACATATCTAGGATGCAATATCTCCTATGAAGAAGAAAAGGATGTAAATGCAAAAATATATAAATTTTTAAGAATTTTAGGGTTAATAAATTCTATCTTCAAGCCACAGTTAGTCCAAAAGCATTCAAGATTAAAAGTGTATAAAACACTGGCTCTTCCAACTCTTTTGTATGGTAGCGAAGTATGGACGTTGAAACAGAAGGATATACAGAGACTTAGATCTGCTGAAATGAGATACCTTCGGAGGACTGCAGGATACACACTACTAGATCACAAAAAAAATTAAGACATCTTAGAAGAATTACACATGGAACCTTTAGAAAACAAAATTTCTGATTATAAGTCAAGATGGATGCAACTTGTTCATCGAATGGAAGATCACAGAATACCCAAACTAATGTTAAGATATCAACCTGCAGGAAGAAGACGACCAGGACGTCCACTCAAAAGACTTTTGGATGGTGTTTCTCTTGAGGCCGAAACAGGTAAACAAATGACCTAAATTCGTGAATGTACTATGATGATGATAAAACATTGTATTAATTCGATATTTAACCGGTCCGGAAACCAAAGCCCCAGGGTCCGGATCCGGACCACTGTCCGCCAATTGGCGACCCCTGGTGTAGTAAATTAATATTTTTACAAGTTGAGGAGACGGATCTACAAGGTATATAATTTTAATTATATAGGCGCCTATTTAATATAACAGTCTGCTTATAAGTAGTGTAGACTGATAATTTAGACTGCTAAAACTGGAAACTTAAAAAAATAGTGTAAAATAATAGCAGTGTAACACTCATGTTTAGAAGTATAATTTAGCAGTGTAACTACAATACTGTTTCGTATAATATGAACACCCTAATAGTTCGAGATCCGGCTGCAAGATTACTACGTTCACCTAGTGTATGAACAAAATAAATTTTTTTCATAAAATTGTGAATTACTGAATACATTTTTGCCGAGTTGCCTATTAAAATTCGGCCGCCAGTATGTTTAATTAAAATATAATTTATTTATTCGAAATAATTTGATTCACTTGTTATTAAATTATAATCTAGTTAGCAGAAATCGATGTATAGAGCTTAAAAAGTTTTGGTTACCATTGCACACTTGGCCGTAAACCTCCTCGCGGCTACAGCAGGCTATGACACCAATCAGTAATAAAATGGCGGTAAGTACGTATTTATTGTTTTATATTGTTTCAAATAAAGTTCAGTTCATTAAAATGCTGTGATTTGTTTCGTATAATGTATATTAACACTACCTTTTCGATATATTTTTGTATATACATTGTACTTAGTATACATAAAAGGCAGTGGTTTTACTTCCCGCTGCGAGAGAACAATATAAAACAATAAATACGTACTTACCGCCATTTTATTACTGATTGGTGTCACAGCCAGCTGTAACCGCGAGGAGGTTTACGGCCAAGTGTGCAAAGGCAACCAAAACTTTTTAAGCTCTATACATCGATTTCTGCGAATTGGATTATAATTTATTTTAATAACAAGTGAATCAAATTATTTCGAATAAATAAATAAATAATATTTTAATTAAACATACTGGCGACCAAATTTTAATAAGCAACAATATGAAAAATAATTGATTTTGTTCATACATTCGATGAACATAGTAATCTTGCAGCCGGAACTTGGACTATAATTTACACCTCTAACAAGCAGCCTAGTTTATGAGTTAAGAGATAATGATAAAATGAATTAACACTTTTGAAATTCATATTAAAACACCGTTGAGGTTATGTAATAGGATGTTAATTATATATTTTTTACCTGGTAAGTCAGCCGTCCTCAACTAAATTATAAAACTTCTTCAAGTTATTCTAATATGGCCTTTCGAAAACAATGTTTCATCTTCTGCGTTTTAACTTGAACTGATTAATTAGCAGTGTATACAATTTAGAAGTAATAAAACAAATTAATTTTAAAAATAACTTTATGAAATTTTCATTAAGAAGATTTTTTATTTTTATCCTATTTTAAATGATTTTGTCATTTTGATAACTCGGGTAAAGAATACATAATAACTAGAGTCCGGATGTTAGGCACTTAAAAAGTTCAAAATAGGCAGGCAAAAATGCACTAAAAATCATTAATATAAGCACTCAAAAAATCAAAATAGGCTCTTACAAAAAAATTGACTACAACATAAAATTTTACAGCCTTACGTAAAGAATATAAACATATGCGACCAATAGCATACGAAGATATCAGAGATGATTTTGGAACTTGTTTTGCCTTTTTACAAAGAGCATTCTTATGTTTTACAGTGTGTACGTGCTACGAAACATGGTACTACTTCGCGCAATTCACTGAAATTTTACACACTTTCCAAAACAATGTCACTTGAGAATATTTCTGCACCAAATTCTTTCACGAAATTGTTCAGTTTGTCTTTTACTGTTGTCCGTTCTTTAGGCAGCGTGAAACAACTGTTCTAAAGGTAAAAAAAAATCCACATACACTTGTCGCACAACTTTGTCTTTGAAGCACTTGTCTGTGAACGAGGACCACAGACTAAATTCAGTGTTATCGTCATCAAAAATAATAGATATGTGTCATGAAGTTCGTCCATTTCAATTAATTTTATTGAATTACTAAGTTAATTTCGAGAAAAAATGGAAAATAGGCATTTATATGCATTGTACGCTGAAATAGGCGTTTATAGGCAAAATTAACTTCATGGAAAACAACTCTAGGGATATCGGTATGAAATCACTTTTACAATATCTATAATAAATAACTGTAGGCATTTTCCCTAACATCCGGTATCTAGTAATAACACAGAATAACAATGCAACATCTTTTCTTGTTCTACTACAAGGTTTAGGCTATGCAGCCTGTTCCGGCGAAGTTAAAAGTGGAGTCCATCTTCTACGTGGTCGGCCAACATCTCTTGTTCCTCTGGGATTATACAGGAACATTCTTTTTGATATTCTTTCGTTGTTCATTCTCATTAAATGTTCTGTCCATTTCTTATTATTTTCGCTGATTTTATCTTCAATTTTATATATATTTAATTCTTCTCGTATAGTTTCATTCCTTATTCTATCCGCTCTTGTGCATCCTTTCACATTACGTAAAAATAGCATTTCCGCAGTCTGTATCCTGCTTTTATCCCTTGATTTCATTATCAAATTTTCACTTCCATACAACAACAAAGGAACAGCCATTGTTTTATATAATTTAAGCTTCGATCCTTCCTTGTTTTCCGACCTAAGGTTCTTTTTATGATTCCACAAATAGCCTGAAATTTATTTACTTTATTTTCTATATCTTTATTTTCTCTATAAGTTATATCACATCCTAAATATTGGAAATGTGATATTTGTTCTATTATTTTGTTATCCAGTACAATTTTTGATCTAATTCCATATTTACCAATATATGTCATTACCTTTGACTTATTTATTGATATTTCACAATTATATTTATTGGCTATTAATTTAAATTTATATGCTAACATTTGGAGCTCATTTTCAGATTCTGCTAAAAGTACAACATTGTCAGCGAATAATAAAGCATTTATTTTATCTTTATTATCAATTAATATTCCTTCATTAGTTAAAACCTTCTTCCATTCTTTTAGGATATCGTCCATATAAATATTAAATAATATAGGTGAGAGTGAACACCCTTGTCGTACTCCTTGGTTTATTTGAAAAAAATGTCTTTATTTTTAGTCAGCTGTGGGTCAATACAAATATTTGTTCCATAGTACAAGCTCTTAACAGTTTCTATAATCTGAATATGGAGGCCTTTTTCTTTTAGAATATTCCACAATATTTACCTGTTTACTCGATCAAATTCTTTATCTAAGTCTATAAATAACAAATGTGTTTCTAGGTTTTTTTCTTGTCTTTTGTTTATTATCTGATTCAGGGCAAATACTCCATCGGTACAAGATCTTCCTTTTCGGAACCCGTTTTGTTCTTCTGCTAGTGTTACTTCAGTAATTCGTTGTATTCGTTTTGCTATTATTCTAGCATAGATTTTATATCCACTATTTAGGAGGGTAATGCCTCTGTAATTAGATGGTTGGTTTCTTTCTCCTTTCTTGTAAATTGGTTTTACTATACCTTGCCTCCATGTTGCTGGTATATTATGATTCTCCCAACACATATTAAGAAAATTCAAGAATCTTAATTTAAAGAATATATCTGCATATTTAATTAGTTCTGAATTGATGTCATCTGGTCCACTAGCTTTTCTATTATTTTGTTAATTTGAGCGATTCTTCCAGTTCTTCCATTTGTATTTTATCTACTTTCAAATTCTCACATTTTGGTTCTTCTTCGTTTTCATTCTCGTTGTACCACAGGTCTCTGAAATATTCTATCCAATGTTCTTCTGATTTTGATGTAGGTATATATGCAGCTTCTTTTTCTAATTTATTTAAATGTTTAATTGTTCTATAAGCAATCCATTGTCGTCCATGTAGATCGTGGTCTAGATTAGATACATATCGATCCCAACTGTCTTGGTGGGATTTCCTAACAATTTTCTTTGCTTTCAATGCAACATAACTACTATAATTTAAAGTCATGTGTAAAAGCTTCCCATAGAGAAGGCCTAGAAATCAATCAGGGAGAATAATATTGTTCTCTAAATCATATACTTTTCAGGTTATTGTTTTGTTTTTCTTTATCAACTCTATATTGTGTAGCCTATGCCTATTACGTATTATTAACCAACACGTAAATAATTCATAATATTGTTTTTATATTAATTAAATAAAAATAAACTTAGTTTTATTTGATTTTCATATTTATTAAGACATAATTCTGTGACAGCTGTTTCGGTACACTGTACCTTCTTCAAACATGTTAAATTATGAATTGTGTTATTATAGTACATATCAACTGATCTAAAGCAACAATACAACAATAATTTATTTATTTTTTTTAATTTAACAAAGGCGATTCATTCAAATCAAATTGAGAATTTAACAGTTTATTACTATTTTTCAATTTATTTATTTCTACAGCCTCCAAAAGGTCCAACTTCTTACCCTTATCACAAACATCTAAAATTTCAAAATTTGCATCGAAACAATGATTAAATTGGAATAGGTGGTTTTCATATATAATTTAACCCTGGTGGAGTGGAAGAAAAGACCTTACGAGTAAAGTACCTAACAGGTAAAATAAATAAATAAAAATAAATACTATTTGCATGTAGGCACACTACTAACTGATAAAAGTAATGTAGCAAATTAAGCAGTATAAGTTTATGAAACAGGATTTACCAGAGTGCTAACTAATAATTTCTACACTGCTAATAAGTAACTGTTAAAAGTAGGGCTTTTATGGAAACATGCCCCACGGGATGATTTGAAAAACATTAGCTCAGGATAGGGATAGGGATGTATTGAGAACTTACTTTCGAGCAACCATGGACCTGGTTTGATAGTGCCAGTGAGTTTAATAACAAAACTTTTTCAGCAGAATATTTTTTCTATATTGCTTTCTTCTGATATTGAAAATCAACAGTGCATGTTGTTTCAAATAATATATATCATTTGAAATATTTTGTTACGAGAAAACACTGTTACAGGAGATACGAATTTTTTACACTTGTCATAACATATTGCGAGACATGAAGTTTTACAATTCAAATTTTACGATTCAACGAGAAAAAATATATATATTTCTGACGTGCGGACATTGTGATTTGAGTTGTTTTTTTTTTCGCCTTCATCAATGGTTAGTCCTGATGAACAAATAGTTACAAATAATATACAATAGGGAGTAACATTATGAGATTCTTCTCAATAAATAAGGTGAATCTGGTCATCTTACCTCATAAACTTGATGTTTTATTTGACATATTTCATGCGTTGCCCATTAGGGTTATAAATTTTTGCGCTTTTGTGAAATAAAATATTTCCTGTGCAATGGATGGATGACCTTTTACTTAAAACCATTGAAAAAGGCCTTCATTTCACTGAGCTTCAGGAAAAGGTCACCCCAAATATATTTATATATTAATATATAATATTGATTTGGGGGTAACCTTTTCTTGAAGCTCAGTGAATTGATGGCCTTTTTCAATGGTTTTAAATAATGTTCCATCCATTCGTTGCACAGGAAATATTGTATTTCAACAAACAGTCCAAAATCGTCTAGGGTTATATCTTTTTGGACTTTTGTGAAATAAAATATTTCCTGTGCAATGAATGGGTGAACTTTTACTTAAAATCATTGAAAAAGGCCTTAATTTCACTGAGCTTCAAGAAAAGGTCGCCCTCAAATATATTTATATATCAATATTGAATATTAATTTGGGGGTGAATTTTTCTTGAAACTCAGCTAAATGAAGGCCTTTTTCGATGGTTTTAAGCAAACGTTCACCCACTTATTGCACAGGAAATGTTTTATTTCACAAAAGTCCAAAAAGTTGTAACCCTATTGTCCATACAATCGTCAGATTGTTCAAACTGTTGATCCAACAACATAAAAATCAACAATCTAGACAATGTGACGATGGTATGGATAATATATCGAAACATGTCAAATGAAACATCAAGTACTCGTATTTATGAGGTAAGATGACCAGATTCATCTCAATTTTTAAAAAGTTACCATGTTCGTCTATGGTTCAAACCGGTAAGGGTTGATGTATTTTTAGAGCAAAAAATTCGGGAGCATGACTTTCTTTGTAAGGGAATTAAAACTATGTTCCATGTTGTGGATTTACGGCGCATAAAAGAACTTTAAATCTAAAATAAGTGGCTTCTGAGCAAAAATGTCGGCCTTTCATGCCCAGATTTGAATTTCGACGCTAACGACCTGAGTGTTAAAGAACGTCTTTAAATAAAATACCACGTACCTATCAATATCTCAGTGTTCATAAAACTTTAATTTTTTTTTAAGTGTTCATTCCCATGTATCGATTGATATATTTTAATTGTTTTTGTGATAATTAAATTGATTTATATATTGTGAAAATGTAACCTACATAAGTATTTATTATATTCAGCATTTTATATGTTCACATAAAAATGTTTCTCGGATGTAAATTATAACTTTGCATGTCATCTAGTTTTAAAATAATTGTTCTATTATTTATTGTTTGTTTTGTTAGTATTATTAATTTATTGCAATCGCATTGTTTAGGGCATTAGGCTAAACTTTAATTATATTTTGATTATCTCAAATATATGAAATCTTGTATTATTTCATTTATCGCTGGTTGAGTGGAAAAAAAAAACTTATGGGTTCAACACTGATTCGTTTATTATTATTATACTATTGTTATTATTACTATTACTATTAATATATATTATTAGTAGTAGTAGTATTATTATTACTATTATTATTATGATTATTATTAGTAGTATTATTACTATTATTATTATTAGTAGTAGTATTACTATTATTATTATTAGTATTAGTATTAGTATTATTATTATTACTATTATTATTATTATTACTATTATTATTATAACTATTACTATTATTATTATTACTATTATTATTATTACTATTACTATTATTATTATTACTATTATTATTATTATTTATTATTATTATTATTAATTATTATTTATTATTATTATTATTATTATTATCATTAAACTAAAATTCACGGCAATATTAAACAATCATGATAAAGATACATCGAACATCTCGCTATTCCTTAGCCTTCCTTGTTTCGGCTATCCGACTCTGGAATTCTCTGCCTTCTTATATAAAGTACATACTGCCCGACTCGAAACAAGTTTAAAAAACACTCACTAAATATTTATTTAGATATAAAGTTAATTATTTCCTACGTATATTTTTATTAATCTCTTATATTTTGCACTTTAATTACAAACCCAATTATTTAATTAAATTACAGATTATTATTATCATTATTATTATTATTATTATTATTATTGTTGTTGTTGTTGTTTTTTAATATTTGTTTCGTTCTTTCCTTGCATATGTATATTGTGTACCCTATATCTATTATGTATTATTAATCAATTTGTAGGTAATTCTTAATTGTTAATATTAAGAAAATAGCTTCTTAGCAACTTCAGTGGCCTTTTTATGCGAAGATTTGAATTTCATTGCTTATGATGTGTGCTGATAAAGAGTTTGTTAAATAAAAATAATAGTAGAACACATTACAAGATGAACATAGAAATAAAATATTCAAAATGAAAGAATTATATATATATATATATATATATATATATATATATGAATGAATGTCGGTAACAATATTTTTGGTAACTGAAGAACGGAAATTGATATAGTTTAGGCTTAAAAGCATGGTGGAAGGTAACATTTCGAAAATTATTTTAGAATGGAATTGCGAAGACCGAGGAATAAGAATTGGATAGATGGAATCTATGGAGCACTTGGAGATGGAAGTAAACTTGTTAGCCGCCGTCCTTGTATTTAACATATATTTAATAATAGGAGTTTCCTATCTTCTCATTCCACCTGGAATTACGCCTGACACTAGTAGAGGATTAACTACTTCACCAGTTCTTGAAAAATGACAAAGTATCCATATTCTGGTGCCCTTAAGTTTATTATTCGTAGCACTGATAATAATGAGGGGTTTGTAGTTATTTTACGGTTGGGAGAACGCAATAACCTAGACTGTAACAATATTGATGGAAAAGCCGGAACTGGAATCGCCATATGCTGACAAATCCGTAACAAAAAATGCAAATAGGCTACAGACGACATTGTGCTGCTCTAACAACCAATCAGATTCTGTAGTCATCATCAAATCACGTGAACACATTAGGTATGTTATATGTTTAATAACATTTAATGAGAAAATTATCAATAGAATACAACATTGAATCAGAAACTTCAAATTTCACCTCATAAAATATGGGTTTCTCACCAGACATATTTTTAGAATCAGAGTTTACCTGGTGATAAAAGTGCAGGTTTTTGAAACATGCCAGGTGACACAAGCATGTTTTATGAATTGAGGTGTGATTCATATTATTGTATACTATTGTTTCATGTTGGTTGATTAGAAATACACCCTGTCCGCAAAAAAATCCTGGTATAGCGTCGCAGTCATTCGATGGACTTATCGAAACTGGTGTCATTAAAAGGACTATCTCAAAGAATTTTTTGGTCGATGTGACTAATTTCTTATAAATAAATAAATAAATAAATAAAGCCTGATATGTCCCTTTAGGGCAAAGGCCTCCCTGTACAGGGGTTAAGCTCTATTTGAGAGTGTCACCCGGTGAGCTACTCCGTGGTGAGAAGTTGACTTGGATGTAGCACTTGGTTTGTATACACTGTCTGTTCTGTGATTAGTTAATACACAGTTGGCTCTCCATCGTTCTCCAGCTTTTCCTGCATCTGGCGACTCTGGACCATTGCGCCCCTGCTCGTTCTTTGAAGATGTCAGCCCATCGTCGTCTTGGTCTTCCGCGCTGTCTCTTGCCTGTGTACGGGTCCCACATGGTTGTTTTTATTGTCCACCTGTCGTCCTGTATTCTTGCGACGTGGCCTCCCCACTTCCATTTTTTCCTGATGGCTTGTTGTGCGGGATCAGTTGTTGAGGATATCGCTTGAAGTGTTGTATTCGAGATTCTGTCCTTCAGAGTTATGCCTAAGATTTTCCTCTCCATTTTCCTTGGCATACTTGGCGTGTGTACTTCAGTTTGGCAGTAAGATTCCAAGTTTGGCAGCCATATAACAGTGTTGGAAGAACACAGGTTTGTAGTGTTTCCATTTTGAGTTTCCGGTTGAGTGACTTGTCCAGCAGTATAAATTTCAGTGACCAGAACGCCTTCCAGGCGAGAGCTATTCTTCTGCTTATTTCCTTCTCTACTTTCTGATGGAAGGAGAGTAGTTGTCCTAAGTATATGTACTCGCTTACATATTGAAGATCCATTCCATCGACTTTGATAGGGTTTTCCGGACCATTAGACATAATTTGTGTCTTGCTTTTGTTCATCGAAAGGCCTGCAATTTTGCTAGTTTCTGAGAGCTCTTGTAGCATTGATTGGAGTTGTTTAGGGGATCTGGCGAACAATACCACGTCGTCAGCAAATCTTAAGTTGGATAGCCTGCTCCCGTTTATATTTATTCCGTATTTCTTGTTCCAGTTTAGTTTTCGAAATATGTCTTCAAGCACGCATGTAAAAAGTTTAGGAGAAATTGGGTCGCCTTGTCGTACTCCTCTTTTGAGACCGAATGGTTGTCCCACAATTTCTGTCTTCACCTTGGCATAGCTTTGGCTGTAGATCTTATCCAGAACGCGGATGTACTTGTGTTCGATCCTTGGGTGTGTAATGCCTGGAGGACACTTGAATGTTCTACTGAGTCGAATGCCTTGTTGTAGTCGACGAATGCTAGATATAATGTATGGTGGTATTCGACTGTCTTTTCTATTATTTGGTTAATTGCTTGGAGATGGTCTGTTGTACTAAAGCCTGAGCGGAATCCGGCTTGTTCTGTTGGCTGGTTTTCGTCCAGGACTTTTGTTAGTCTTCTTGTTAGCACTTTTGAAAATAGTTTGTATAGATTGGACATCAGGCTTATGGGTCGGTAATTATTCATGTCATCTTTTGTGCCTTTCTTGTGGAGAAGAATGATTGTGCTTGATTTCCATTGCTCGGGTATCTCTTCTGTCTGCAGAATTTTGTTAAAGATGTTTGTGAGTGATGGTAGTATTTGATCTGAAGCCAGTTTTAGCAATTCGTTGTATATTCCATCCTCTCCGGGTGTTTTGCCATTTTTCATTTCATCTATTGCAGTTCTAATTTCGCTGGCCAGTACTGGGGGAAAGGTGTCGGCGTGGTTTTCGAGTTTAGCATCGAATATGCCTATGTGATTTGTTGCCTGGGTTGTTAGGGAGCTTGTATATAGGGATTTATAGAAATCTGTGGCTGACTGGATTATATCTGTTCTTAATGTGTTGCGGCCTCCTGCTTGGTTCTTAATTCCTAGCATCCATTGTTTGTCACCATTTCTTTCCCTCTTTGCTTTCCTTATCGATTTGGAGGTTTCTATTATTTGCCTAGTTATGGTTGTGCGGTACTCTCGCAGATCTTTCCGTATTTCCTTTTTCGTCAGTTTGTCCATTGCGGCATACTCGGTTCTATTCGACTCCGAAGCGTCTCTGGTTTGTAGCATCTCCGATCGACGTTCGATTAAGGCAATGGTTCCTTGACTGAGTTTGCCTTCTTTCTGAGCTTTCGTATTTTTGCTGGAGTCCTTGGTCGCCTGTAGTATACATTGTTCCAGGGAGTTGTACAGTTCCTGAGCACCTGCTTCTCGGTTGGGGTTGGACTCTGCAATTCTGTCGCGAAGATGTAGCTGGAATTTGTTGCTGTCTATGTTTTCTATATTTTGTCTATGTTGCTTGTGCTGGATGCTTCCTTCTTCTTTCTATCTTCATTTTTGCCCGCACCATCCTGTGGTCTGTACTGAATTTCAGGTTGGCTACTACTTGGATATCTCTTATGGTTCTTTGGTTGTCGCTTAGGATGTAGTCAATTTCGTTCTTTGTGTTGCCGTCTGGCGAGCGCCAAGTCCACTTTGAGCTAGGCATTTTCTTAAAAAAGGTGTTGGCTATCTTTAGTTTATGTTCTTGTGCGAATTGAACGAGCTTTTCCCCTCTTTCATTTCTTGCCCCATACCCATATCTTCCCACTGGGTCTTCATCCTCGTGGCTGCGTGGGCCCACTTTGCTGTTGAAATCTCCTATGATTAGGTTTAGTGTAGATTTGTGCTGATCTATGGTAGTTCCCAGGTTCCAGTAGAATTGTTCTATAGTTTCATCGCTGTAGGCTTCTGTTGGGGCATAAACCTGAATGATTGTTATTGTGGAGCCTCTAGTTGCTAATTTTAAGACTGCGATCCTTTCAGACACCCCTACTATTTCTTGCACCATATGTTTGACTTGTTTTCTGATGATGAAGCCTACTCCTCTTTGTCCGGGAGTTGTGCCTATATAATAAAATAGGTCTCCGTTTTGTTTTCCTATGATGGCTTCGCCAGTTCTTCTAATTTCACTAAGACCTAATACGTCGAATTTTATTTCTTTTAAAGCATGATCTAACTCTTCCTCTCTTTCGCTTGTTCTAAGTGTTTGTACATTCAATGTTGATATTGTAATTGCATGGTCGTTGCTTGTTCTTGTTCTGGCATGTGGTAAGATAGTATGCTTTAGGTGTCTTGCTGTTGAAGGAGAGTAGTCCAGTTTACCCACTGATTGTTTATCAACATTTTTTGGTACCCAACTTGTACGGTGTTGCCTTTCTCTCGCTCTTCTCTTGCACGTTGTCTGAGTGTTTGTTGAATCTCTCTCTCCTGTCTAGTCAGATCAGAATCTATGTAGCAGTCTTGTCCTTTTAATTTGCTTTTGTTTTTCATGACGGCGATTTTATCTTCCATTGTCTTCATTTGTACTTTCACGAGGCCCCTGTCTAGTTTGTCTCTTCCTATGAATGTTGCTCTGGTATAGTCTTCTTTGCATTCGATTTTTTCTGAGTATTGCTTTCACTTTGTCATCTTTTGTGTTGTTTGTTTCCTCGTCAAAGTCCTTGCTTTTTATAATTATATTGTTTCTCTTTTCACTGCGCTGTCTCTTTTCCTCTGCGTTTTCCAGTGTTTTTAGCCTCTCTTCTATTCGTCTGACCGAATCGTTTGTGCTGTTTTCTCCGCTGATTATTTTTTCTTCTAGTGAGCAGCATTTTTCTTCTAGTTTCTTGTCGAAATTCTTGATTTCGTTCTTTAGATCTGTGATGTTTTTCTTAGTCTCTTCTCTGAAATCCTCGTTCTGTCTTCTAATTTCTTTGATTTCGTTTAGTATGTCTGTAAACATGCCTTTTATTACCTCCGCTGTTTCCCGCGCAATCTTCCTCGTCGCTTGTGCGGTTTGAGTGATTGTTCTTTGTGTTGTTTTTCCGGCCTGACTTATTACCCGCCATGGTGTATCTGTTTTCCGGTGTTATGGTGGTCTCTGCCTTGGGATCTGATATGGGTGCGGTCTGGTATTCGGCTGATTATTCCTTCGTATTTCTGGTTTGCTGCTCTCTTAGTTCTGTCGGTCTCCGGCTGATGGTAGTACTTGCTGCCTGATCGCGCGCTGCTCGCCTCTGCCGTTCACTTTGTTGCTAACAGATGTCGCTAGTTGTCCTGTAGTCCTGCTCTCTGCTTGCATAGATGTTTACAACTTCGCCGTTGGTAACCCTGCACTGCACTCAACGTTATAGCACTTCACTAACCCCACTTTCTTCTTTTGTCGTCTGTGGTTTTACTATTTAGACGTATGGCACTTTGCCTACACTTTCAGTTGTGTCTATTAATTTGTACTATCACCTGCGTTACAATTTAGCTCTCTATTTGTTCTCTACTCACGGTTTATCTTCATTTTCCTCCCGTTGTCCTTGTTACAGCTCCCACATTAGTTGTTGCCAACATATCTCAATTTCTTATACTTACCAATATTGTTGTTACTGGAAGTAAGTCAACGTTCCCACATCTAACCTGGTTGCTATGCAAACAAAAGAAATCGCAATGCTGATATGGACTCAAAAAGCACACGTTCGATAAGTAAAATAAAACATTTCTTGAATGTTTTGTACACTAACTCGCGCTTTTCTTTAGACTCTTCCGAAATTAATGCAGAACATCCCACTCTCCAGGCTTCTTCAATTTCTCTATCATCTACCATAACTCCTTCCATAATAAAATTAGCAAATAGATTCTAATCACGGTACTGCATATAAAAATGTCTCCACAGCCAACAATCCTTGCTTATAATAAAACAAAAGAAAAGCTACATAGCACGATCACCTAATGTTTCTTTCTCATAGAAGTCATTTACATCCAACCAATATTTTAATTCATTTATTACTATATTTAATTAAAATTAGTCACATCGACCAAAAAATAGTATGCAATACACATGAGGTAAGCACGTAACAGATCTCGAAAATTGAAAAAACTCTGCGCAAGCGCCTCGTTTTTTTCAAACTTTTTCTCGATCAGTAACATGTGCTTACCTCACTTGTATGTCAATATACTATATAATGTATATGTTGGTAGAAACAACAGCAAAACAGATGACAGCACAACAAGAAGAAAAAAGGCTATATTTCCCGCTATTTCGCCTGTCATTAAGGCATTTTTGGATACAAAGAGGTTGTGTTAAATGGGGCATGACTGTTAAATTCTCGTGTGTGTGTGTGTGTGTGTGTGTGTGTGTGTGTGTGTGTGTGTGTGTGTGTGTGTGTGTGTGGCGTGCGTGCGTGTGTGTTGTAATCATGCAACATTTAGAAGGTTTTGGCGAATCCACAGGAACTTCAGTGGAAAAGTAAACAAGCACAATCTTAGGATTTAGGGTGGGGAGAAGCCACATTACATTTCAGAGGTTGAACATGATTCCCCTAAGCTAAATTCGTTTTGTGCCATTTCGAAATGGAAAGTGTATTTTGTCACATAAAGAACCTTATCTATATACCCTCACTACCTCAAAATCTACAAGAGCTCCGACTTAATATCACTGTCCCCATCGAATCCATCCCTATAGATATGCTGGAGCGTGTGTGGTATGAGTGGGAATATTGCCTTGATATGTCTGCAGCGTGACACGTAGAGTACACATCGAGCGTCTTTGAATTAGGTACTACAATTTTTTAGTCTCTTTCTAATGACACCATTTCCGTATATATCCAACAAAAGACTACGACGCTATACCATGTTGTAATCACGGAGTATTCTGCGGACACAGCGTATGCCATATTTAATAGTATATTACGATGCGTGGTTGGGAAGTGGTTTTTACAGAAGTGAGGATATGTTTAAAAACCGAGCAATAGCGAAGTTTTTAATTTCCGAGATTCTGTAAAACGGTTTAAAACGTACGTTGTACATTATATTTGCGCGATGGTGTTTTCGAAATAATAAATAATAGTAGGAAGAAGTGGAAGAGGCAGGCCTAGAGAACGATGGATGGATGGAGTGAAGAGAAGTATGGAAGCTAGATATTTGAGGGAAGATGATGCTTTAGACAGGAACCTCTGACGACAAATCACTTTGGGTTGAAGGAGAAACACTGTATTGTGGAACATTCCTAATAAAAAAATAATAACATCTTTGTTGGAAATATTTGCGTTCATTATAAACAATTGACTAACGTTAACAGTGTGGGAAATGTTTATTAGTTGAAACTGCAGGAGGCCGTGAGACCAATTAGTTATGAAATGGCGGCAATTACATATTTATTGTTTTATATTGTTTCAAATAAAGTTCAGTCCATTTAAAATGCAGTGATTTGTTTCGTGTAAAGCATATTAACACTAACTTTTCGATTTTTTTTGTACATATATTGTATGTAGAATATATAGAGGCAGTGGTTTTACTTCCCACACACGGTTTGTAATATGTAATATTAATAATATAGTTGTCCATCGCTGTGGTCTCGAGGTAGCGTGCTGCCTTGTCACGCAGCGGGCCCGGGTTCGATCCCCGGTCGGGGCAGTTTTTCTGGGTGAGGTTTTTATCGGGGTTTTTCCTCACCTGTAAGACAAATGTCAGGAAAAATTTAAGGCCCAAACGGTCCCCGAAATCATATGGCCATCATCATCATCATACTTATCATCATTATCATCATCCTTCACCGGTGCGGAAAGCAACGGGAAGCTACCACACCTACAATTCCCTAGTAAAGCTGCAAGCATAGCATGAAAATGCTATTATTGCAGTGAAGGAACTGCCTTTGGACACAATTACTATGGATGGACAGTATAGTTATTTAGATTGGCAACCCCGAAATGTAGGAAGTTGAACTTTCAATGATGGTCGCCATTGCTGTCGGGCAAAAACTTTATTTAACAGATATTTAATAACAGGGGCTTCATCTCATCTCATTATCGTTCTGGAATTATGCCCGACACTAGTAGAGGGTTTACTACTTTCTCAGTTATTGAATAATGATAAAATATGCATATTCTAGTCCGTAAGTTTATTATCCGTAGCAGTGATAATAATGAGGAGTTTGTAGTTATTTTACGGTTGGCAGAACGCAATAACCTATATTTTGCTGATCGGTTAAGTCAACAGACACAAGGCTATACATACTCTTGATTTCTAACCCTCCATAGCAAACTATTGTCTCTACTAAGTCGCGCGTGACGTGAATAATGATGGGGTTATTACTGATCGAACCCCAAGTCCATCATCCCCCACGCCAGTCTGTCTTCTGTTCTAGAATTCATAATCAGCTTTCCTCCCTCAACTAGCGTCTAGCGTCTAGGTTTACAAACCTCAGTTTTACTTTGTTCTCCATGTTGTCACAAATTATACAGTCCGTCTCGATTGAATACTATTCTAACATTCATTTCATTGTTATTTACAGACGCATTCAGTCATATGCAGAAACAAAGTCTGAAAAGACCACAGATTAAAATGTTTGTTTTTGTGAAAAGCAGAGTGTGTTAAACTGAAAGTGCACGGCCGTTAATAAAAAAAATCTGAGTCTGTCGGGTTCTGAACTAGTACTTAACATGGTCGCTTCTGATTCCAAGGCTCGCGGGTTCAAACCCGGACGGAGCTAATTAATTTTGAGGTTGTTTCGCTGCGTCACATAGTTCTCGTTTAGTATATTATATTTTGACTCGACTTTCGTTTCAGTTTCAATCGCCGTCTCTCGTCAAAATCTATCGATTGCGTATATAAAACATTAGTGTGAAAGAGTTATAGTGAATATATATGGTGCTAAAGTGAAAAATTAAAACAAATAATGCAATGTCGGTCTATACTCGTCAAAAAGCCAAATCAAAATATAAAGATCGTATGCGGTTGGAAAGACCTTCTCAAGAGCAATCCAGTGGTACCCACAAAACACCATATGTCAGAGTGAAGAGGTACCGGGAACGTAAAAGAATGAAGGCGTCCGAGCGGATAAACGACGGCGTCAGTATATCTGCAGCTGGGGCGACCGAGACTATGTTAATGGATGATGTAATGATTATGACGCATGTAATACGCTCAAAGAAAACATTACCCGTTACGTACACGTATTCACGTAAAGCACACGGCCGTGTGTACGACACAGCCACGCCCTGATTTTATTTAACTTCACTGGTCAACGTAATTTTTGTCTCATGAGTACCAATAGTTGTATTTAATGCAGTTTTGTATCGTGTTTTCAAGTATGTATTCGGAATTTCTCCATCACTCACAATTTTTTTTATTTCAATTTCGATTAATGGGTTTAAACAATGATTTTAATAAACTTTTTTCGTCCATTTGTCCATTGTAAAATAAAACCAAATGAGCTAACTCATATGGCTTCAGTTATGAAAAAGAGATCATGCCAAATGGAAACCTAATATGCTGGCCGATTATTGTTGGACCATCAAGAGGCATGCTCCACAGGCGAAATATAGCAGAAAATCGTCATTTCTTACTTTCTAGGTGAGTCCGAATGTTCGAATATTGTTTAGTTACGAATGTAGAAAATATTAAAGCGTTTGAAATTATAAATTCCTGTCTCTCGTAAACCTTGCGTAATGGAGAAAAACCGATATCATATTTGAATTCAGGAGAAAAAATACTATCAGAATCACATATATTTCTTTCTAAGACAATTTTTTTTTTTTGCTCAGTGCTATTAATCGTTATGTTTTAAACATAACGAATAAGATGTGGACGATTATAATGATCAGATGGCATCTTATTTGGGTCTTAAAGTTTTCCCACATTTGTCTTACAGGTAAGTAAAGCCTGAGGAAATGTCAACCAAAAAACATGCCCTAACAGGAATCGAACCTGGGCAACGATGCGACATTACTCCTAGACAACAGCGGTGGACAATACAAATTTTGATACATTTATAAAGCTCTGAGACCTTATCTCATAGGTAAGGAAATAAGATGCAGCATTCATTTGTTCACTGTTCATAAAGATGAAAATGGTGACGCCATTTTTCAATTACAATGTGATTTTGATGCATTTCATTATCAGTGCTTCTCTTTAAGATATTTTCATTTCTGGCAGTTACTTTCTTTAGCTGTCTCTACATTCTTGACGTCATTTAACGATCTAGAAAGCGGAGAAAGGAGATTTTATCTCGTACTAAAACGATTTCATTTTTGTCACAAATCAAATCGTTATATTTGAAATTAGGTGTAGAACATTTCTCTCGCATGGATGCTACAGACGTTAGAAAAATAATGAACTCTGATTAAAAATAAGGTACGTTATTCATTATTCATGATAATAAAAAATTAACTACTTTGTTAGGCTACAAAATGGAAATTTAATTTAATTTTAAAGAAAGACCTGTTTCTCCTTAATTTAGATGTGAATAAAGACGCATAAATCAAAATACTGTATTCCGAAAAAATAATCTCAAGATGGAATATTTATATATAATTTCTTCGCTTAATTAAAATTGTGAGAAAACTACTTCACTTAGTAGATTATTGTCTTGCCCTGTTCGTTAGGTTCCCTGCTTCTCACTCCGGCGCGGCGGGAGGTTCTATTCCCGGCGCGGTAGAGGATTATGAAGTTTTCACCTTGGTCCTGGTCTCTATCTCACTCTCTTTCTTCTTATGATTAGGGACCAGATTTATGCCCTCTACACTTAATGAAATGTGTATGCAATTATGGTTAAAAAATAAAAAAATAATGCAAATAAAATAAGCATATATTATTCATATATTTATTGTATATATCGTTCTCGTATAAGACTTGAAAGCATAATAATAGTCCCTTCGATTGGTTGCTGGCCAAAGGAAGGCAAGACCAGTGATGGGGCTGCCATCTTATAGCCTCTGGTCAGGCTTTTCTGGAGAAGAAAAGAAGATAAAGGAAAGAAGAAATGGGAAAGGAAAGACTCCCTAGCCCTAGGATGCCCTAATAGCGTCGGGGTCGAAAAAACAAGAGTTAACCATCTAGGCCCATCCGTCCACCCCTTGGGATACCTCGGTCGTCATGACCATACTCCCAAGTCCTAGTTCTAGTCCTCCCTATCCTATGTTCACGTCCACGTTCAAGTTCACGGTCCTTAAACCAACACCCCAGGGAGAGGGTGTTGGAGTTTGCAGTTCTGGGAATTGCTGAGCTACATAGTACATCAGGTCGCTCAATCCTGACGACCCCACAGTTGGTCCACGGGCTCCATGAGCCTAGCCGGGAGGACTGCTGTCGCAGATCCACCGACCATTCCCCTGTTCTGCCTCCAGGGACGTGTCCTGCAGCCGTTGTGAGACTGGCTAAGGCTACAAGCCCAACAGTGTGAGACTTTTAGTACATCCAGGTGCTCATCTCCTGGCGACCCCACAGTTTGTCGACGGGCCCGTAGGCCGAGCCAGGAACCAGTACAATAGCTCCCCTCTGGACTGGTCCAAGCCGAGCCCTGGTGTGCCCCCAGGGACGCCTTCTGCAGCTGTTGTGGGCCAGCACGGAGCTCGCAAGCTCCAACAGATGAGCAACTAGTACGACAAGGCGCTCAACTCTTGCCTACCCCACTAATGGTTCACGAGTCCCTTGGACTTAACCGGGAGGACTGTCTAGCAGATCCACCGATCTTTCCCCCAGTGCACCAGCTGGGGACGTGTTTGGTTGCTGAAGTGGGTCCAGCCTGAGCATTAGTATGTCAGGTCGCTCAACTCCTGACGACCTCACAGATTGTCCTTGGGTCACTCGGTTCCAGAGTCGGCGCTAAGTCTCCGACCCAAAAGACCGCTTTTCCTCCTTTCCCGAGCTTATTGACCTGGTGGTAATTCCCAGGATTACGCCCGGTATTGTCCCAACCAGCCCGTTCGCAAGACTAAGCCTAGTCGTGCCGCTGCTGTGAGTCAGCCCACTGAGCAATGTAGGCATCCAGGGAGCTCATCGCCCATGGTGCCCCCACAAAGGACCTCGGGATTTTAACCAAGAGAAGGGAGCTTCTGATCTCCACAATCTCCCACCGCCTCGCCACGACGGCCGCTGATCCCGCTGTGGGCCGGGATATTTGAGCTTTAGTACAACAGGGCGGTCGTCTCCTGTTGACCCCACTTATGGTCCGCGAGTCCATCGGACTTGGAAGGGAGGACTGACTAGCAGATCCACCGACCTTTTCCCCACTACGCCACCGAGGGGACGCGATTTGCTGCTGAAGTGGGCGCAGCACGAGCTATGTAGTACATCAGGTCGCTCGAGTCCTGACGACCTCACAAATGGCCCGCGGGTCCGGTCTGGACCTAGCCGGGAGGAGTGCAAGCAAACCACCGACCGTTCCCCTATCCGCCGCCCGGGGACGCGCCCTGTTGCTGTTGTGAGCACAGCTGGGGCCCGATAAACGGACCCCCAGGGTAAGAGTTAACCAAGAGAGGTTAGATAGTAAAGTTAAAAGAGTGCAAAACACAAGTAAGTGGAAGAAATGTTTTGCTCAGCTTGGGCACCTTGTGGTCGCCATCCACATATCCCCTAGATGAGGACCCCTGACGGATGTATAAATCTTTATATAGCATATATATATATATATATATATATATATATATAAATTCAGTCTGCATATCGGCCTATTTGCGATTTATAAGCTTCACAAGAAAAATTGTTTAAAAAAGTAAATGTGGAAGCTGCTGTGCCTTTATTATTATTATTATTATTATTATTATTATTATTATTATTATTATTATTATTTTATATTGTTAAGACTCGTGTGTAGCGGCTCCGTGACGCAAGAAGTTAGACAGTCGCCTCTCAACGCTGGGGTCCCGAGATCAAGTCTCGGTCACTCCATGTGGTTTCGTCCTGGACGAAACGGAGCTTGGGCAGGTTTTTCTCGGTTTTTTTCCCCGTTTTTCTCTGCCACAATTTCATTCCACCATTTCTCCACACTCATCTCATTCATTTCGTTCATCTGACCCGTGATCGGCCAACACCCTTGTCATTCACAGACCTCTATATAGGGGGCTTCATCTCATCTCATCCCTCGACCCGACCCTAAATTGGACACGAGTTGAGGATATTTATATTGATTTATTTTAAGACTCGTGTATCAGTTGGTTCAGTTGATGTTAAAATACAACATTATATTGTTATATAACTGTTAAATAAATAGTTACCCAAAATATAAAACATTTCTTCAAGGACAATCACGACAGAGAGAAAAATTACTTCTTCAACCACTTTTAAGATCACGATGGCTTTTGAGGTTTTGTATTGGTTTTCAAAAGGCGGACAAAGCAATGAAATGGATAGAAGAAAGCTTATGCCATATCTGGAGTAACCGAGGAACTACTTTTTTAAAACATATAATTCCAGGACAACGAATTCAAATTCTATCACGGAATTAGGAATATCACGAAAATATCATTATTACCCTTCTCTGTGTATATTTATAAACTAGATTTTGAAGCCACTGCAAAAGCAAGCTCTGATATCAACTACTATTCTCCCTTAGAGCTCTCTCTGCTCTGTGTCTCTTTGCCGGGTCTCAGGAATGCGATCATCTCCACGATTGCGTGAAGAACAATGGAATGCCCATGCTGGTTTGAATGACGTTACCCGACTTAAGCCATGCAAACGGAAATATGTGAATGACATGGTGTACTTATTTAACACTTTCCAATATTGTTATTTTAACACAGTTCCAATAATGAATCATATCATAATGATATTATGAAAAGGAAAATTAATGTCTGAACCAGGAATCGAACCGTGGACCTCTCGTATTCCGTACGAGCGTGCAAGACCACCACTATACTATTCGAGACATGGTACAAACATTAACAATTCTTTCCACATATACAAATCTATGATTCTCGTTTCGTCCGCTGCTAGGTAGATGTCACTACCAACGTCAACGGCCGGCTTCATTTAGAAGTATCTATGTTTGAGAATTTTACACCACCACTTTTATAAGCAGTAATCGATGTTATTTAACACTTTCCAATATTACTGCTTATAAAAGTGGTGGTGTAAAATTCTCAAATATAGATACTTCTAAATGAAGTCGGCCTTTGACATTGGTAGTGACATCTACCTGGCAGCGGACGAAACGGGAATTATAGATTTGTATATGTGGAAAGAATTGTTATTGTTTGTACCATGTCTCGAATAGTGTAGTGGTCTTGCACGCTCGTACGGAATACGAGAGGTCCACGGTTCGATTCCTGATTCAGACATTAATTTTTCTTTTCACAATATCATTATGATATTATGACATGTGTACGTACACAAGACTTTAGAGGAGCTAAGGCAGCTGGTGTTTACATTGTTAAATTAGTTGATTAGTCTGTGGTGGCACGGATCTGGCTAGAAATAGGGTATCGCGCATTCAACTGTAGTGTCACAAATGATGCAAAGATCGCCTCGAATCTATTGTAATGTCAAATACCTCATATTGTCTGTGAAATAATAAAAACATTATATAGAACACAGAACATAGAGAATTGTGAAAAATATTTGTTACATTTAAAATTATAAACCGAATAAATACACTTTCTATAACTGAAATCTGTTTATATTGCTTATATTGATTGTATGATCCTTCAATAAAAATGTTTCGTAATACCTCTAGGGTGTTAATTTTCGATTCGTTTACCTGGCAGTTTAAACATGTACACTTCCAATTTCTCTCACTCATTTCAGTGTAAATTGTCAGATTTTTACCTATCATATATTAGGAAAAAAAAAATACTATTTTTCCAAACATTCACATATTTACAGAAATTTCACGATTGGCTTAATTTAATGGTTATAAAAAGATATTTCTATTTACTTTATATGTATTTGTAATCTACCTGCGTTTATGGATATTTGAACTCCCTTCCCATCTGCTTTCTTTCACCCGTCCACCATATGAAATCAGGATATTTGCCTCAACTGAGATTGGGATTTTAATCCGGAATTTCCCTGGTTTCAAACATGCTTTCAACTAACCCATTCGGTTCCTAAAACAGCTAAAATATTAACTAACTCACTGACACTACCGAACCTGTAGGTTCATAGCCGCACCGACATAAGCTCTGCATACATCCCTATCCTGAGCTACTTTTTTCCAATCATTTCCTGTATAATCTACTTCCCGCCTTCCTTAGAAGAACAAAAGGCTGCACAAGAATAAATTAGATTAGATGTATTTAGCCTGGTGGAGTTATGGCCATGTGGCCTTCTCTTCCACTCACCAGGACAAGCATATATTACATCAGAATATAACAATCTCAATTAACTCTAATATTAAATACTAAATAAAAATTTGATCAAAAAGATACCTATTATATTACGATCTATAATGCAACCAGTTAATGTTAGTTAAAATTAAGACTAAAACTAATAATAAAATGTATACAAGCAAGACATATTAAATTGTCCCTGTCTAATGTATATAAAAAACAAAGAAAAATGAGATACAGGAAACTTATTTTACGATTATACAATGTTTAAAACAAAACAAAAGAAAATATCTGTAAATCTTAATATTATTTTCATAAATAATTAAATTTATTAATTGTTAAAATAATACTATCAGTGAGGTGTATAAGTTAGTTTGTTATTAAATAATTCTTTAGTTTGTTTTTGAAGGATGTTATAGTTTGACAGTCTCTGACATAGGGCGGAATAGATCGGTTAAAGAATGAAGATATAAGAACAGAGTTAAATATATATCCATTAAATGATAAAATCAAAGATATAGAGAAAAATGGTTTAGACATGTAGAATGAATGAACGTGACAAGATAACCAAAAGCAGCATTCAACTACAAACCAAGAGGTTCAAGGAATGTAGGAAGGCCAGTGAAAAGATGGATAGAACAACTGTGCGGCGGAACAGGCATTTTGCCTAGCCCGTAAAGTGAAGAAGAAGAAGATCTACTTCCCTCAAATCACGGTTAATGTTATTCTCCCACCTCATTCTTGATCTACCAACTCGGCGTTTTCCCTCTGGTTTTCCTACAGAAAGCTTCCATGCGCGTCTTTCATTCACCATTCGTGCCACATGTCCTGTCCATCGAAGTCTACGAGAATTAACATAATTATAAAATTGTACCTGAAATATCAGTCCACCTCATCTCAAACTTTCGTTAAAAACTTAATTGAAGCTCTTTTCAGAACATGTTCAATCTTGAGCTGTTGAACCAAAGTTTTTGATGAAGCTGCTGAAGATGCAACATGTTCCAAAAGACCTTCTATGAAGTGTTTTAATTGAAATTTTAGTTGAGATAGACTGAGATTGTAGGTACAATTTTATAATTCTCTCTGCTGCTGAAAATGGAATATGTTTCGAAAGGACTTCAACGAGGGTTTTTAACCCTTAAATTGGCGACACCACAATTTCTAATGCCAGTTATGCAAATGTTTCGGATCGCAAAGAAAAGAAAATCATGTAAAACTCTAAAGTTATTAATGTAGGTTACATTAAACGTAATTTGGCAAAAACTTAAGTAATTTATAATCATTTGTTTTTTATTGTTTTATAAACAATAATAAATTAATAAATGAAAGCAATGTATCTTAAAAGGTACATTGTGAAGTTAAGGGATAACCGAAGTTTTAGTTTGGTACGACTGAGGTTTCAGGTAGGCTGTAATTTTATAATTTTCTCTGCTGCTGAAGATTGAAAATATTCCTAAATGCCTTCGACAAAGTTTTAACCAAAGTTTTAATTGAGTACGACTGTGATTTCTGATATAAATTTATAATTTTCATTGCTACTGAAGATGGAATATGTTCCGAAAGACCTTCAACGAGTTTTATAACGGAAATATTAGTTGACTTCTACTGATATTGCAGATTTAGTTGAGGACAACTGAGATTTCAAGTACAATTTTACAATTTTGTCTGCTGCTGATGATGGAACATGTTCCGGAAGGTCTTCAACGAAGTTTTTAACTGAAATGTCAGTTTAATATGACTGAGATTACAGGTAACCACAGATTTAGTTGAGGACGACTGATATTTTATAGAATGTTATAAGTTTATTTATTTCAACTTTTAAAAATAATATCCTAAACAACTTCAAATGAATAAATACATAAATACCGTGTGTTTGTATCAAATGTAATATTGTTTGAGACGTCAAGTCTGTTTACGTTGAGAAAAACAAACGACTGTATTTTTCTTCTTTGTCCACTTCTTTAATCTCGTTTTCTCTAGAAATTTATTACATCCTTCATTGCAAATGTTGTCATTCTCTTCTAATTTTGTCCCTGCTGTCTTAATTTTACGTTTGTTTCCTTTGTAAATGTTACATTATATGACTCACTCATCTTACTTCTTGTGAAAGGGACGCAGTTTTTTTACGACTATTAAATATAAAAGAGTAATAAAGTCATCATAGTAGAGACACAATTTTGTATCCTGGGCGCCATAAATGTCTTGAACAAATTAATAAATTCCCCGTTCGCAGCGGAATCCATACCAATCTACGTATGAGACACCTTACTAAGTAATTGACTACAGCTAATATCAAAATGTACTGTATACAATACGTCTGATAGCCTATAATTTTCTAATTGACAAACTAGAGGTCCACGGAGCGATTCCTGGTTCAGACATTAATATTTCTTTTCACAATATCATTATAATATGATCCATTATTGGAACTGTGTTAAAATAACAGTATTGGAAAATGTTAAATAACATCGTTTACTGCTTATAAAAGTAGTGGTGTAAAATTCTCAAATATAGATACTTCTAAACAAAGCCGGCCGTTGGCGATGGTAGTGACACCTACCTGACGCGGACGAAACGAGAATTATAGATTTGTATATATGAAAAGAATTTTTAATGTTTGTGCCAAGTCTACAATGGTGTAGTGGGCTGCACACTAATCTGGGGAACTAGAAGTCCACGGTTCGATTCCTGGTTCAGAGATTATTTTTTCTTTTCACAATATCATTATAATATAATATGATCCATTATTGGAATTGTGTTAAAATAACAGTATTGGAAAATGTTAAATAACATCGTTTACTGCTTATAAAAGTGGTGGTGTAAAATTCTCAAATATAGATACTTCTAAACAAAGACGGCCGTTGTCGATGTTAGTGACACCTACCTGACAGCGGACGAAACGAGAATTATAGATTTTAAATTTACTTTAAATATCAGAATATTGTGAGACTGCAGCTGTGGTCACTCACCGGCCCGGGTTTGATTTCGATCGGATTAAATTCCTTAGTTGAGGTTCTTCATCATTATCATCTCCTTTATCTCCTATTAGGAGCATAGGTCATCCACAAATCGTCGCCAACGAATCCTGTTTTGAGCCAACTTCATCGCCTCCTTCCAAGTTTTCACCTCCTTTGCAATTTCTTCAAGTATGGTTCTTTTCCATGTCTGTTTCGATCTGCCTCTTCCCCTGTGTCCTTCGGGGTTCCAATCTAATACAATTCTTTCATTCGAACCTTTTGTTATGTATGTCCTATCCAGTTCCATTTTCGCTTTTTTATTACTATTTTAATTTATTTTTGAGGTTCTTCAGGTTTTTCTAATTCTCTCAATTGAATAATAAAATTGAATAATATAAATTTATTAATTGTTAATTTTTCATAAAAACATAAGAAGTGGGAAGGGCCCCAAGGGAAATATGAGACAAAAATAATACAATTTTCATTTGTTTTCATTATTGATTAAAAAGGTTTGATTAATAAAGGAAACTTGAAGAGAATGCAAAATTAAAATGATTGCTAGGGTCAGAAGTGAATAGATAGTGAAATTAAGTATTCATATATTTTAACCCATAATTATTGCTGTGAGACAATTTGCAGGAACTAAAAAAATCCATGGCACTACAGGCTTAGAAGGCCCTTGACCTACCATCCGACTGCTCGTCACACATCCACATGTGTTAATCACAGAGGTAGACGATCATCCACCCAGTTTAGAGGTGGACTAGTGGTTATGTTTCTTGCCTCTGGTCCCGAGGGGCGCGGGTTCAAACCCGGCCGGGGTCAATGGATTTTTTAGGATGGAAAAATCCAAGGAGCAAGTCCTCCGGGGACTTTAAACCGTGGATCCCGAGTCTGAATATTTTCAGGCTAGTAAAAAATCCTTAAGCCTGAATGAAAAGGTCTCTAAGCAAAATTTAGCGAATTTTCGCGTCCTGTTACTACCTTGGCTTCCTAGATGTCAGTATGGGGCGGAAAACTGACCACGGACCACTCAAATGACATATATACGAAAACAAGTATAACTAAATTAGTATGGTTCAAATTCTTCCGTGTAGGTGGAGAGCGTCTAAATCTCTGTCAAGGGAAACATGGGCTACCAGATACAAGAAGATGTCGGGTCTCCGGCCGTTATAGCTGGTTTCCTCAACCCAGAACCGCTATTTATTGTAGCTACCCAAATACTTCATGATGATGGGTGACACCGGTCCCATACTGGCCAAAATTCCACGAGAAAAATTTTTCCCCCATGGAGACTCGAACCAGTGCAAGTCTCGTAGCTCTGCACCAAGGCATCTTAACCACTCGGCTATGGCGCGTGACTAATTTGCAAGAAGTGCCCTGAAAAATCACCAGCACATATTTATCACCAAACGTATTCGTAATAAATTGATATGGATTCTATTCAACATGTCAGTGTTAAAAAAAAGAAAAAATACTTTCAATTGAACGAGAAGTCGATATAAAAATAACTTAAATATGTTGTATCGACAATTGAATAATGTTATAACGATATTGTGAAAAGAAAAATTAATGTTTGAACCAGGAATCGAACCGTGAACCTTTAGATCTCCAGATTAGTGTGCAGCCCACTAGCCTACACCATTCGAGACTTCGCACAAACACCAACAATTCTAGTCTGGGCTCCATACTAAGTTTGTCACAAAAGGATTACGATGAGGAATAATTTTATTTATTATTTCAGAAGTATTTTTCTTTCTTTCATTTTTTGAGCCTTCTTTCATAGAAGCCTTTCCCCTACTATTGACAACTAAAGGTCCACGGTTCGATTCCTGGTTCAGGCATTAATTGTTCTTTTCACGATATCATTATAATATTAATAACAATTGAATATTATCTATTAATCATTGCTCGAAAAGAAAAGCGAAATTATGAGAAACACTCAAACAAAAAAATGGTCACCGAGAACCTATCTAACCTAATCTGAATAAACATGTAGGCAATTGGCTACAGCGAAACATAGATAAACACGTTGGCAAACATGTCGCTAGCATGAATATTGCACCTAATGTTATCCGAGAAGTACCGATATAGTTAATAATAACAATTAGTCACTTAGACTCCTAGAATAGAATCCCCTTATATGTGGGTAAACTTGGCAATTGGCTCTAGCGGGAACGTGTGTTATCATACTGCTCAACATGACGCTAGCAGTCACGTGTTCTCCGATCGAATATTCACAGGTGGCACGGTGACATAGAATAGCCATAAACTAATTTAGTTAAGGTGACAAACAGAAAATCCTTGCAAATACTTAGCTGCTCTGGTGCAACAGTATTTACAATTATTATGTATTTATAGTCTACCGATGTGGTATCGAGGTACTGTGCTGCCTTGTCTCGCAGCGGGCCTGGTTCGATTCCCGGTCGGGACAAGCTCCTGGGTGAGATATTTTCGGGGTTTTTCCTCACCTGTAAGACAAATATCAGGAAGCTTAGGGCCCAACGGTCCCCGAAAATCATTCGGCCATCATCATCATCCTTATCATCATCATTCACCGATGTGGAAAGCTACGGGAAGCTACCATACCTATAATTCCTTAGTAAAGCTGCAAAGCATAGCATGAAAATGTTATGATTGCAGTGAAAGACCTGCCCTCGTGCAGAACACTATAGATAGATATTTATTTAGCCTGGTGGAGTTAAGACCATGTGGCCTTCTCTTCCACTCACCAGGACAAGTATATATTACATTAGAATATAACAATCACAATTAACTCTAATATTAAATACTAAATGAAGATTTGATCAATAAGATAATATATATTAGATTACAATCTATAATACAACCGTGTTAGTAATAGTTAAGATTAATCAAGATTTTTAAAATACATTACGAAACTTCGTTGAGCTCACTGTGTTAAAGTTTTAAGAATTGTAAAACAGTACCTGATATCTCAGTCGTCCTCAATAATTTGCAGTGTTGTTTTATAGGAGGCCTTTCGATAACTTAAATACCATCTTCTGCTTTCATTTTGGTACCTCCTATAAAACAACACTGCAAATTATTGAGGACGACTGAGATATCAAGTAAAATTCTTAAAACTTCAGTTAAGATTAAGACTAAAACTAATAATAAAATGTATACAAGCTAGATAAATTAAATTGTTTGGAAGAAGGTCCTGACAAGAGAGAGATATTTATTTGGGAAGGTGTTAGGTTTCTCCTATCTTTGTGCAGTAGCCACAAGGGAATTTTGTCTATTCTTATAAATTATTGGTATGAAGCGTGTTTAGAAGATTTATATTTTAAATACGTTAGTGTTGTCTTCAGTAATGAAACAAACAATATTGTGAAACTGTTGGTGAACTTATAGCATTTTCGATGAGCATGCTATTTTTGAGCAACTAAACAAACAGCATTCCAAAAAAGTATTCTCATAAATAAAATTCTCGCATATTCCGCTAAAAAAATTAATGCAAACCCCCACCCGAAGAAGAAAGGGCTATGTTTGATGGAGTATGGGTAGAGAACACCTATCACTGAAAATAAATTCAGGAAGAAATAATAAGACAGATTGCTCAAATAGTTCGGTCCCCAATGTTATTTCTGCATTAATATATAAATAGTGTTACATTTATATCGTTAAAAATTAAACTTTCAAAGTTTTATATGATTTTCATAAATATTTTATTTTATTTGACATTCGTAACAGCTGTTTCAATACACTGTATCTTCATCAGATGAATGTCTTAATTAGAAATAAATTTTCTATTTATGAGTATAGCCCTCCATAGTATCTTTACCTTGTCGTGGTGGAGTGGCTTGCGTGTTTAAATGATCCTGAGAGCTATGCCGGCGGTAGCATTGCTGCCGATAGGGTTACCCATGCCGGACTGGTCGAAGGTGATAAGCCAGACGACAAAAGTACCTTGGGCGAAAGAGTGACGATCTTTCACCGTAAAAATACAACCGTCAAGAAATGCGGACATGGGTTCATCTGGGGTAAAATTTTCCGGAGGTCAAATAGTCCCCCATTCGGTTCTCCGGGCGGGGACTACTTCAGGGAACCCATGCCAAAGGCTCAAACACAGGGACATGTTCCTAGGAACATGGAATGTTAGGACTTTATACAATAGCGGGGCACTAGAGATATTAGCGCGGGAATTGGATAAATCGCCCTTGGATATAGTCGCTTTACAGGAAGTTAGGTGGCCAGGAGAAGGTAGTCAGGAATCAGGAAGCTTTGCATTATACTATGGGGGTGCAGAAAGACCTGCATTTGGAACGGGTTTTTTAGTCAGAAGGAGGATCCTATCCGCTATCCGAGATATTAAATTTGTTAGTGATAGGATATCATACATAATTCTAAAGGGTAAACGACATGATTTTATAATTGTAAATGTACATGCCCCCACAGAAGATAAAGATGACAAGATCAAGGATGAGTTCTATGAAGAATTAGAATGCTTATTTGATAGCCTTTCACGATATCATATGAAAATTGTCTTAGGAGATTTTAATGCAAAAGTGGGGCGGGAAGATATATTCAAACCAACAATAGGCAAATTCAGTCTTCATGAAGATAGTAACGACAACGGGGTTAGATTAGTCACATTTGCCACATCAAAGAATCTCATTGTTAAGAGCATAACATTTCAGCATAAGGATTATCATAAATACACCTGGACGTCCCCAGATGGAGAAACTCGGAACCAGATAGATCATGTATTAGTGGATAAACGCTGGCACAGTAGCATCATTGATGTTAGATCAGTTAGAGGGACAGACTGCAATTCGGATCATCATCTGGTCAGAGTGAAAATCAGACAACGGCTATCGCTTATGAGAGGAACGAACGCTAAAGATGATTCTGTAAAATATGAATTAAAAAACTTGAAAAATGATGAAATGCGGCAAGAATACCAAATCAAAATTGCTAATAGATTTGAAGTACTGGAATCTTCAGATGACAATGTGGCAAACGAAGAAGAAACTGATATAAATAAAGAATGGGAGGCTATAAGAGATACTATTAAATTGTCAGCATCAGAAAGCATTGGTTGTTTAAAAAAGAGGCAAAACAAGAAATGGTTTGATGAGGAATGTGCCGACATTGTAAAGAAAAGAAAGCTAGCAAAAATGAAATGGTTACACGAGCCAAATGAGGTAAATTTAGAGCAATTGGGTAGTGTTAGACGTGAAACCACCAAGTTACTAAAGAGTAAAAAGAGGGAATATTTGAGAGAGAAGATAAATGATCTTGAAATGAATGCAAAAAATAGGAACATTAGAGAATTATATCAGGGAATTAGTATAGAGAAGAAAGGGTTTCAGGCTAGAACAAACATAATTCGGAATGAAAATGGGGATATGATTGCAGATTCTAGGAGTATATTAAATAGATGGAAAGGTTACTTTAATCAGCTATTAAATGTACATACAGAACAGGACATTGAGGAGGATAAGTTACAGACAGCAGAAATGCTAGTCGCAGAGCCAAGTGCATTAGAGGTTGAAATGGCGATTGAAAAATTGAAGATGTATAAAGCATCAGGTTCAGATGAGATCCCAGCAGAACTGATAAAATCAGGGGGAGAAAAATTGATGGACAAGATACGCTGGTTGCTTAGTATGATTTGGGAGAAAGAAGCTCTTCCAGATGAATGGAAGGAATCAATTATCATACCAATTTATAAGAAAGGAGATAAAACCGATTGCAACAACTACAGGGGCATCTCATTACTTTCAACTTCGTACAAAATTCTAACAAATATATTAGTAAGCAGACTTACTCCCTATATTGATGACATTCTAGGAGATCATCAATGTGCATTTAGAAGAAACAGGTCTACAACAGATCAGATTTTCAGTATAAGACAGATTTTAGAGAAGAAATGGGAATATAATGGTACTGTACATCAACTATATGTAGACTTCAAAAAAGCATATGATTCAATTAAGAGGGAGAAGTTATATAGTATCCTGCTGGAGTTCGGAATTCCTAAAAAGTTAGTTAGACTTATACGAATGTGTCTAAATGGCTCAAAGAGTAGGGTGCGTGTAGGCAAACAGTTTTCAGACACTTTTGAAATCCAGAATGGGTTGAAGCAAGGAGATGCACTATCTCCTCTACTATTTAATTTTGTACTAGAGCATGCCATTAAATCTTTAGAGAATGAGGAAGGCTTACAACTGAATGGTATTAATAAGCTGTTAGTTTATGCTGATGATGTAGTACTACTGGCCGATAGCGAGGAGATACTAAAGGCCAACACGCACACACTATTGAGTAACACTAAGAAATTAGGACTGGAAGTAAATATCAGTAAAACTAAATATATGGTCACACGTAGAAATTCAGTATATAATGGAAATGGACAGCTAATGACAAATGAGGGAAATTTTGAGGAAGTGGCTGAATTCAAATACCTAGGAACAATAATCACAAATAGGAATGAGATGCACAAAGAAATTAAACATAGGCTCAATTCTGGAAATGCGTGCTATTATGCATTGCAGAGACTTTTGATGTCCCAACTCCTTTCAAAAAACGTTAAGCTGAAAATATATAAAACTATTATTCTACCAGTTATATTATATGGGTGCGAAACATGGACTCTTACTTTAAGGGAGGAAAGGAGATTACGAGTATTTGAGAATAAAGTTCTTAGGAAAATTTTTGGACCAAAGAGAGATGAACAGACAGGTGAATGGAGAAGACTACATAACAATGAACTACATGGTCTTTATAGGAAGCCAGATATAATAAGAACAGTTAAGTCTCGTAGACTGCGATGGGCAGGACATGTTGCACGTATGGGCAATGAAAGACGTGCATGGAAGCTTCTTGTAGGAAAGCCAGAGGGAAAACGCCGAGTTGGTAGTCCAAGAATGAGGTGGGAGAACAACATTAACTATGATTTGAGGGAAGTAGATTATACAGGGAATGATTGGAAAGCATTAGCTCAGGATAGGGATGTATGGAGAGCTTATGTCCGCGCGGCCATGAACCTTCGGGTTCGATAGTGCCAGTGAGTAAGTAAGTAAGTATTTATGAGTATAGTCAACTATCACACTATTCGAAATATGATGGCAGAAGCCTTGCCAGATTTTGGATACACAGTTTATGAGGAAGTTCATGGTGTGGCCACCAATGGGAGTAACAGACGAATAGATATTATTGCATTTAGACCATCTTCTAAAATTGGTATGATATTATATCCCACAATTCGTTTTGAGACTCATAGTGGCCAACCTGAGGAAGTTGACTCTGAAAAGAAAGCCATATATTACAAAGATAAGTAGGCCTACCAATTAGATAGTATAACTGTCACAGGATTGATGATCGGGGCAAGAGGTACTATACCAGGATTCTTAGCCAAATTTTGGAATTCCTTAGATTTGGATCGGGTGTATCTTTCTAAAATTGCCATCCTGCCATTAGAGGATCATTTTCAATTTTAAGGAACCATATTTACAAAATTTCTACTTTATAGTATGTATACTTCAATTAGGCCTACAATTTGAATTTTTTTAATGTACTTGTGGGGGTTACGAAACCCAAAACCACGCTGACTGCTACCAATAGTACGGGGGGAGAGAAAGAACCCTTAACCCACGGTCTGCTAACCATTAGTCCGGGATCGAGTTTTGTTGATGCTGTATTTATTAATGTGATCGTGATATTCAAAGATGTTATCAGCAAGAAAGCAGCCTGCCTCGGGCCCATGAAAGGCGGCTATTAATTCATCTTTCTTTCCCTGATGAGCATACATACAAATATAGATACTGATTATTAATTGCGTACAGTGAGTGATTTTGTTACAGGATAGTGAGCAATTATTATACTTGAATAATAACAAGGGGCGTAGTATAAAAGATAGCTTTTTAATATAAACAAGTTTGATATTAAAACAAAATAATAGATTAATAACAAAAGATGATTCTTGATCACTCAATCAAGCATAGCTTGTAAAAATAACTGAATAAATACCATACCATACATAATGCCACAGTCACACACATGTCCAAGCTTTTTAGGAATGCCTTCTTCCGTACATAGCTGGATTAACTCAAAATCGACCTCTTCTCGGTCTTAATCAACTTGTCTATATATGTAGACCACCATATTAACTTCCCAACTGCATGGTGAACTAGACTCGGATTCCACTTTTGAATCCGCTTTCAAATAACTAAACGCCACTTGCTAGGCTGATCGAATGATGATGTTCGGTAAGAGTACACTGCCTATAAAGGTTCGCAAATAGGGGGGATATGCGCTATAGAGATGCGCGGCAGAAAGGATGAAAAGGGAAGGGGTAGCCACACGGAAAAGAGGACATTGGCATAGTTCACAAATGTTCTGTAGTAGGGAGGAGAACAAAGATATTATACTGAACCGCAAAAAGGCACTTTCGGTTCAATAACTCCCCCTGCGCCCTCCGGGTAAAAAGAAACAGTCCATAAACTTCAAAGTAATATCCAGTAGAAGAATCCCACGTTGGGAGGGGCACATCAACACTATCAGATTCCAGCGGTAAACTTCAATACAAATCTTCCATCGTCCCCTAAATCACAATCACCACACTCGCTTTCATGTTGACTATCCAGGCGCTGAAAATCAACTCCAACTGGGCTCAGTCGCCATAGTGCAACTCGGCGGTGTTCCAGGTGCTGAACCGGGTGACGATACTATAATTGGATTGCCGGATCGCAATCGCGCTCCACCACTTTCCAGGAATCTGTAGTTTTAGAGCCACCATGTCGGTCAGCTGGGCACTCGGGGGTCGGCCGGATCCTCCAAGCGCTCGACTGCCGAACATTCCAGGCTGCGTAGTAATGCCAATGTTAAGGAAAGGTAAACTGAAACAAAAAACAGGCGAAGACAGGAAAACGGAACCTCAGACATACTAGTTCAACATGTGCCATAATACAAAATGTTTTTTTTGTTAACCATTATCTAGTTTAACATACAGATATATTTTTACAACACACATGCTTGGATTTACTCCATAGCATAACATAGTTTAATTTGACTGACATGTTGTATTTAAAACGTGTCCATGGACGCCTACTAACTTCTAGTTACCCTCGTTTTAGAATTTAGTTTGCGTCTCATTAGAAAAACCTGGACCACGTATACAGAAACTCACTCTAGCAACTCCTACAACCAAAAGGATGGCACAATCAGCTCAAATACCAATATACATAAGTAGTTTACTCTAATATCCCAAACAAATATATACATATAAACAAAGCACGTAGAATATTAAGATCGACACTCTCTAGAAAGATGTCCATAACGCTGACATTTCCAACATTGTAGATTACTTTTCGATTGCCATGAAGAACGATTCGCAGAAGTATTAGATTTACTTAAATTATCAGACTTACTTTTTTCACATATTCTAAACTCTCCATCCAAGAAAATCTCAATTTAACAACTTCACTCCAAACCTTCAATAGTATTCCTCCAATGCAACTCAAAATCGAGTTTACAAAATACTCATCGGGAACCAATTTCAATTCGAAGATCGAGTTAAGTTTATTAAGGAAGACAACTAGCAATTCCTTATCATCACCATCGCAGGGATCAACTTTTCTAATTAACTCTCGAAAAATTCGCTGATTATTTTCCTCCGTATAAGAAGAAAGGTTGGGGACTGTCCCACTAGAAAAATCCTAGATGGAGCTAAGTCTACGATCACTTATATTCTTGTTCTGTTCTGCAGAATAATCCTCCTGAATTGCGCTGTCTACAATAAACTTACGCTTTATTAATGTTTGTTCAGCCGGGGAGAGAGAATTCATATGAATTTTAAGTCGCTGACGTAGTATGTTTACATCACCTTCAACCTCAATACCTAGTGAGTTTAACTCTCGAACGAGATTATCTTTAGATATTACATCTATCCAACTAGGCATGTTTACAAAGTACAATAAACAGAAGATGTAAACAACTATAGGCGAACGTAGTTTAGTATGCATAAATCACTCTCTGTTTGCGTATAAAGAAAGATGAGTCAATATCATTTACGTGACATAATACAGACGCGTAACGTAATGCTTTTCAATGACTTTAACATAAATACCCAGTATCGAAAACAAGTAAATATCCGCAGGGTAATATCTCTGAAAAAGGATCGATTTTCTAATTCCCAACTTCATTTAGGACCATACAGAGTTTATACCCTAGTCTTGGTACTTGAAACCAAAACTCCGAAACTTGAATAGAAAATTTTAAATCGATACTACTAGAACCACAGTTAATAAAATACAGCATATCTTTCAAAATGAAAGATACAAAACCAGACGCTCTAGCTACCATTTGTGGGGGTTACGAAACCCAAAACCACGCTGACTGCTACCAATAGTACGGGGGGAGAGAAAGAACCCTTAACCCACGGTCTGCTAACCATTAGTCCGGGATCGAGTTTTGTTGATGCTGTATTTATTAATGTGATCGTGATATTCAAAGATGTTATCAGCAAGAAAGCAGCCTGCCTCGGGCCCATGAAAGGCGGCTATTAATTCATCTTTCTTTCCCTGATGAGCATACATACAAATATAGATACTGATTATTAATTGCGTACAGTGAGTGATTTTGTTACAGGATAGTGAGCAATTATTATACTTGAATAATAACAAGGGGCGTAGTATAAAAGATAGCTTTTTAATATAAACAAGTTTGATATTAAAACAAAATAATAGATTAATAACAAAAGATGATTCTTGATCACTCAATCAAGCATAGCTTGTAAAAATAACTGAATAAATACCATACCATACATAATGCCACAGTCACACACATGTCCAAGCTTTTTAGGAATGCCTTCTTCCGTACATAGCTGGATTAACTCAAAATCGACCTCTTCTCGGTCTTAATCAACTTGTCTATATATGTAGACCACCATATTAACTTCCCAACTGCATGGTGAACTAGACTCGGATTCCACTTTTGAATCCGCTTTCAAATAACTAAACGCCACTTGCTAGGCTGATCGAATGATGATGTTCGGTAAGAGTACACTGCCTATAAAGGTTCGCAAATAGGGGGGATATGCGCTATAGAGATGCGCGGCAGAAAGGATGAAAAGGGAAGGGGTAGCCACACGGAAAAGAGGACATTGGCATAGTTCACAAATGTTCTGTAGTAGGGAGGAGAACAAAGATATTATACTGAACCGCAAAAAGGCACTTTCGGTTCATACTTACAAAATGTATTTCATCAATTCAAAAAATTATTTGTCTGTATCACTTTGTCCTTGAGGCAATCCTCTAATGAGGAAAGTTGTATATAATAATACATTTGTACATTTTATATAACTACTAGATAATACCCGGCGTGCGCTGCTACACCTAAATAAATGAAAATCAATGTGCTTTTATGTTTAGATGAATAAGTAAAAGAGAAAATAATTATACATTTATATTTTTTAGATACCCCGTGCTGATTACCTGGTGTTGCCGAGGAATTTACTTATCTCGATCTTCTTGGCATAAATGAGCTAAAAGACAAAATTCGTTATTGTGAGTTATCCGTTAAAGAATATCCGTCATGTGCTGCTTTGCTTGCACAGGAATCAACGTACTTGTCTCGATTTTCTTGGCAACAATGAAACACAAAAATAGTTATTGTGAGTTATCCGTAAGAGATAAACAAATGCTGTCGCGGGCTTTTTTGAAGAGCTTTTTGAGATATTCAATTCTGTGTACATTAATTTTGTGTATTTGTTATGGTTTAGGCAGCGTAAGCCATTTAAGCGTCCAAAAAGCTACTTTTTTCACGTGTTTCACTACAAAGGGAGATTTTAAGGGTGTAGGAGTTGAGTATCACAACTCTCTTATAGCCTGTGTTCATCCCGGGAATCTCCTGAACATTTTGCAAAAATCACCATCACAATCGGATCAACGGTATGGCGGCGCATAAAGTACGAACAAATAAACAAACCCAATAAAGACACTAACATTAATGTTTATATACTGTATTAGACGACAGTCGTCGATGATGATACAATGTATCAAAACAGCTGTTACGAATGTTAAATAAAACAAAATATTTTTGAAAAATCATTTAAAACTTTGATAATATTATGTATTAAGTACATAATGGATTTTCATCATGTAAACACCATATCAGTTGATTCCATCTGTAAGCTTTATGTTTACTATCTGCATTGCAATCTTAAATTCTTGTAGTACATCGATAAAAATCATTTCCCTAATGATGATCATCCAAAAGAATAGTATGGTATATTCACCCCAGTTTAGAACTTCAATGCCCTGAGATGTAAAAGTGCATTGTTAAATAAGACGATGTTATGCATCATCTGGCTAAGCGCCATTTTTAATAATTGTTATTTTGACGTCATCTGTTGCACTGGCTCATGAAGTAAGTGTACGCACACTTTTAGCGCTAAATATCTAAATATAGCCTTATTATTAAAGAAAATGTAAATTCCATCAGTCCTATCAGAGATTCTATGTTTTGCAACAAACGGCTATGAAAGCAGATCCTCATAATAGTGATCCCACAACAGGCCTCAGGAGGCCTTTGGGGTAGTAGGAGGTTAAGGCTCCCACTTTTTCTAGACAATCGGCACTTGATGTCAGCCGGGTTGTCAGCCCTGCGTGACGGCCGCCTTTACCCCAGAACAAGCGTCTGGTACTCATTTCTGTTAGAGGCTGAGTCGACCCCAGGGCCATAGTGCCGCCAGAGGGTTTGGGTCAGTTTAAAAATCCTGACCCCAACGGGACTTGAACCCTCGACCCTCCGGCTTGTAGCTCAGTGCCTTAACCACTACGCTACGGCGTGCCCCCAGATCCTCATAATGCTAATCTAAATTTTTGCATCATGCACCAAAGCGCCAAATGTTCCCGCTCTTAGATTGTTGATGCATAACTGTCAAACAAGGAAAATACCTTGCAATATCCAGTATTGTTACTTCGGCACTACAATAAATGGTGAAGATTGTCTTAAAATATAAACGTGTTTTTTTCTCGAAACTTGCATAATGGCGCATAGCCGGTTGATGCATAACACCATCCAATTGAACATTGCTACCTGACCAGCCAGTGTCTTCAAGCATTTCAATGTCCTTTGGTTCTTCATAATTACCATGACATTGATTCATTTTGTTTATTTAGAAATGTGAACATTGTTTCTCCTTCAACCCAAAGTGATTTGTCGCCAGAGGTTCCTATCTAAATCATCTTCTTCCCTCAAATCTCTAACTTCCATACTTCTCTTCACTCCACCCATCAATCTCTAGGCCTGCCTCTTCCACTTCTTCCATTACTTACTTACTCACTGGCACTATCGAACCCGTAGGTTCATGGCCGCGCGGACATAAGCTCTCCATACATCCCTATCCTGAGCTAATGCTTTCCAATCATTCCCTGTATAATCTACTTCCCTCAAATCATCCCATGTCCGCATTTCTTGACGGTTGTATTTTTACGGTGAAAGATCGTCACTCTTTCGCCCAAGGTACTTTTTTCGTCTGGCTTATCACCTTCGACCAGTCCGGCATGGGTAACCCTATCGGCAGCAATGCTACCACCGGCATAGCTCTCAGGATCATTTAAGCACGCAAGCCACTCCACCACGACAAGGCCACTTCTTCCATTAGCTTTCCAATTAAGGATCGTTTTTGTATTCTCTCTTCTTCCATTCTTATGAGGTGTCAATACCATTTCAAACTTTTTTCTTCTATTTTTCCTAATATATATTTTTTTTTCAACTTGCATAATTTCCCTTATTATGCTGTTTCTGGCATTATCCCTTCTTAAAACTCTTGTCGATCATCTTCAAAACTTCATTTCTAACTGCTAACAGCTTCTTTTCTACTTGCTGTCCAGGATTAATTAATTTAAGTATAACATTCACAATATTATCGTTTAGTATTAAAATTAAATTAAACATAACTATTCTTCATGTCACTTGAATTTCTTCATCTACGAATGAATGACAAGTGAGGGAAATTTTGAGGAAGTGGCTGAATTCAAATACCTAGGATCAATAATCACAAATAGGAATGAGATGCACAAAGAAATTAAACATAGGCTCAATTCTGGAAATGCGTGCTATTATGCATTGCAGAGACTCTTGATGTCCCAACTCCTTTCAAAAAACGTTAAACTGAAAATATATAAAACTATTATTCTACCAGTTATATTATATGGGTGCGAAACGTGGACTCTTACTTTATTGGAGGAAAGGAGATTACAAGTATTTGAGAATAAAGTACTTAGGAAAATGTTTGGACCAAAGAGAGAGGAACAGACAGGTGAATGGAGAAGACTAAATAACAATGAACTACATGGTCTTTATAGGAAGCCAGATATAATAAGAACAGTTAAGTCTCGTAGACTGCGATGGGCAGGACATATTGCACGTATGGGCAATGAAAGACTTGCATGGAAGCTTCTTGTAAGAAAGACAGAGGGAAAACGCCCAGTTGGTAGACCAAGAATGAGGTGGGAGAATAACGTTAACTATGATTTGAGGGAAGTAGATTATACAGGGAATGATTGGAAATCATTAGCTCAGGATAGGGATGTATGGAGAGCTTATGTCCGCGCGGTCACGAACCTACGGGTTCGATAGTGCCAGTGAGTAAATAAGTAAGTAAGCAAGTACGAATGGTTTCAAGCAATTTTAGTGAATTCCGAAGAAATGAAGCTATTGATGTTGTTCTCATAAAAAGGTTTATAAGAACTTTCATATATCTCCATAGATCCTACCTACTAGACACCTTGTCTAAACAATATATAGTCCATATATCCATTTTTATATTTTGTAATTTTGATTAACATTCAAACTCATAGGATACTATAGAATCAGCATCGATACAAAATTCGGTTAATAAACGTGAACTTGAGGTTGAGATATAATGGTTAACAAGATTTAAAGATATTTAATTAAAAAAATATATATATATATATAAAATAAAGGTTTCTTGGGTTTCTGTGTCGTGGATTAGTAGCCACTGTCCTATAGCGTGTCAGATATGTTTAGCTGATGGTATGTAAGACCTATACAAGTAACTCCAATCTATCATTCCTTGATAATGACATGTGGGATCATGTTAGTATTTATGTGTCTTTAATTCTCTAGCGACTGCAATTGTTTTGGAACCAAACTCCTGTATGCAGCAAACAATTAAGAAAGTAAGGACAAGTTCATTAACCAGCAAAATTGGACCATTAAGGATGGAGATTCTTCTTCTTCCTTTGGCTCTACGGTCCTCTAAAAACCATGGTCTCCTTCATAACATCTTGCATTCTTCTCTATTCCTAGCTTTCTGTCTCCACCTTTTAATCTTCAATTATCTTAAGTCTTCATCAACCTTATCTAACCATCTTAGTTTCTGACTTCCAATCTTTCTTCTTCCTTCTGGTTTCCCTTCTAAAATCTTTCTTACACCTCTTTCTTGCTCCATCCACAACACATGTCCTACCCAATTCAGTCTCTTTCTTCTAATATCTTCTAGCAGATCTAAATTCCTATATAATTCTTTCAATTCCTGGTTAGGATGGGGATTCACCTGAAGAAAAAATTTAAAAATCACTAAATGGGTCACAATTCTTGATTTTCCAAACTAAATTCTGTATACCTCATTGAAATAAAACGAGCTAGATATTCTACAAAAATAAGCAAAACCATCCATTACCAGTGGGGTTTACCTGAAATTTTAAAATCATTCTACTAACCACCATGTTTATTTTCTCATAATTAAACTGTCGTCATCAGTGTGATCATTCCAGTCTTTGCTTAAGTTTCTTCGAGTAATAGGAAGTCCCCTGAGTTGGTTACCAGCCATCCACAGAGCAAGACTAGTGGTAGGGCTGCTACCTTATAGCCTCTAGTCAGGCGTTCAAAATATGGAATTTCCTCCATATTTGATGGAACAGTTATACTGCCGTGACTCGGTCCCCATTACCTCGTTAGTTAAAAGCAGGGTGTACCACGTGCAGGTGAGGTTGAGAATTAGGTAGGAGAGGTTATAGAATGCACATCACTACCTCTTACACCCCTTCCAAAATTGGCATTATACCCCAACTGGACATAGGGACCAAGGAAGACCAAAACATCGGTGGAAAGATCAAGACCATCTTCACTAGGTTTACCGTACAGGCCGCATGGCCTAAAACGAATTTGTTCTTGATGATGATGATGATGATGATAATTAAACTGTAAATAAACGAAAGATCCGATTGAGGATCTTTCCACTCTTCAGCGGTTGCCCTTTTACCAGCCGGCTGCTGGCCCTTCACATCCACATGTGTCAATCACAGAGGTAGATGATCAACAGCCAGTGTAGGGGTGACATGTGGTTAGCATGTCGAGTCCCCCAGCCGTTATAGCTGGTTCCTCAACCTGGAGCCGCTACTTATTGTAGCTACCCAATTGCCTCACGATGCTGGGTGGGCACCGGTCCCATACTGGCCGAAATACCATGAGAAAATTTCTTCCCCCATGGAGACTCGAACCAGCGCAAGTCCCGTAGCTCTGCGCCAAGGCTTCCTACCTTAACCGCTCGGCACGGGACAAATAAACGAAAGATACATACCATAAACCAGCAAAACTGTACCATTAATTTGACTTGCTGACAAATTTGCTTATTTTATACAGTACCTGTATGATAAACTTATATTTATCTAGAAACATGTGTTTTAAGCATGTGGAAATGGTGTTGTAGATAAAAACTACATTTGTCCATGTTGCAAGAAAATGTATTTGAACATGTTTCAGCATTGATGAGGCCGTTAACACCTGTACAACACTGTACACTAGATTTACAATTTATATTTTTTTCCTATGATACAACATACGGTACAATATCATTAACATATAAAAAACTAAACTTACATTGTATTACATCAGTTCACATGTTTCATAACAAAAGCCCAGCAGTGTACAAAACTTCTTAACAATTACAAATGCACTGCCATTTATCTATTATTATAAGGTTCATTCAAGCAATGATTTCTAATGTTTATAACTCTTCAGTAAAGTCAGGATTTGTACATACTAAAAAGTAAGATTGAGAAACATTGGCACCACACTATTTGAAACATGATGGCAGAAGACTTGCAAGATTGTGGATACACAGTTTATGAGGATGTTCATGGTGCGGCCATTAATGGGAGTAATAGACAAATAGATATTATTGCATTTAGACCATCTTTTAAAATTGATATGATATTAGATCCCCAATTCGTTTTGAGACTCATAGTGGCCAGCCAGAGGAAGTTGACTCTGAAAAGAAAGCCATATATGAGCTAACAGTTGACTATTACAAAGATAAATACCGATTAGATAGTATAACTGTCACAAGATTGATGTTCGGGGCAAGAGATACTATACCTCTTCCTTAGATTTGGATAGAGTATATCTTTCTAAAATTGCCATCGCTGCCATTAGAGGGTCAATTTTAATTTCAAGAAACCATATTTACAAAATTTCTTTAGTTTTAGAATATACTTATAATTACAATTTGAAAATTTTTAATGTATTTTATCAATTTAGAAAATTAATTGTATATATCACTTTGTCCTTGTGGCAATCCTCTAATGAGGAGTTTTCTATAAAAATATAAGAAGTTAGACTTATAACTGTCTTTTGTTTTGGTTTCACATACAAAACAGTTGAATAGTATTATGAGAAATTAGACTTATGACAGTATTTTGTTTTGATTTGACATACAAACTGTTGAATAATATAATATATTATACTGTGTTCTTTACAATGGTGTAGAATGTGGTCTCGAGAGGGCATAACTAGCTGATAGTTACACTCCATTTAAATGCTCGAGAAAAGCCATTCATTCCTATAAAGTCCTATGTATGTACATCCTTGTCATGACCCTGGGTAATTCATGCAAGGGCAAAACAAAAAAAAAAAAAAAAAAAAAAACAAATTCCTGATGCTTAAAATGGGACCCATCAGCTAGGGGAGAGAACCCTAACAGAACACATCGTCCCCCTCAGGACTGTAAAAAATAAAACTGTTCAGAAACCTCAGAGGAACTGCCAGGCTGATAAGTTGGAAAAACAACCAAGCAAACATCATGCAGAATGCTAGGAATAGAGAAGAGTGAGCAGATGTTATGAAGGAGGCCAAGGTTCTTAGAGGACTTTAGAGCGAAAGGAAGAAGAATACCTGTATTGCAATCTTATCTTTTATTACATAAAAGTCCTGACTCTATTCATCAGTAAACCCCAACTTTTTCCCATAAACAACATAAAGTTATAAGAGAAGTTCAGGAAGGGAAGAATGCACTGGTCTATGCAGATAAACACTGATTCTGTAGGTTCGGATAATGAAAAAAAAGTATGAAAGGTTCAAGTTGCATTTCAACCAGCTGAACACAATTATTATACAGTGTACAACAAAACTCTACCAACGAACTCTCATGAAGTTATTTTAAAATCATTAGGAAGTTACATTATGAGGTTTAATTTAATATTTTTATCAATCTTCAAAAAAGGAAGTCGCCAACTACCGTGGAATTAGCTTATTGAACTCTGGATATAAAATTTATGCTAATATAGTTAAGAATAAATTGAAAAAAAAATTATGAAAATATAATTGGAGAAGAACAGAATGGATTCAGAAAGGGTAGATCTTCTATAGATGGATTCTTCACTCTAAAACTACTATTAGAAAAGCACAAGGAATTCAATATAGAAACTCATATCGCCTTTGTTGACTTCATAAAGGCTTTTGACAAAGTAGACAGAAATATATTATTACAAATTTTAGCTGATGATAACGTTCCACAACAATATATTACTAATATCTTCAACATCTATAAAGAGTTGTGAACAAGCTGAAGATGGAGCAATAGCTTTGAAACGATCGTCCAACAGAATAAACATATGAGGTAAGAATGTTAAAGAATACAAAGTCAAATATTATCATGAAGTTAGTTATTCAGTTAGAAGATTTAGCAGCAGGATGTTGGCCTGGTGAGTACAAACAACTTCACCTGTAGTCATGTTATTATCCATGCCATGCTGATTGTATTTAACAAATAGTGCAAGGAATACAAGTTAAGAAAATATTTATGGAGCAAATATTTTCTATGTGCATAAATAATCTTCTATTTGCTGACGATGTAATCATAATACAGAAAAATGAAGACGACTTACAGAAATCAATGCATGCATTAAATGAAATATGTAAATTATACGATCTAAAGATTTCTGTAAGGAAAACGAAGACCATGGCTTTTAGAGGAAGAGATCCAGTGAAAACCAAAATTATTTTAGAAAATCAAAGTATAGAACAGGTGTCTAGTTTCAAATATTTGGGCTGTGATGTTGGCTACAATATGGAAAGAGATATTGACTCCAAAATAAATAAATTTCAGACGGTGTGTGGAACAATACAGAGAACATTCAAAAATAAAATTAGAAAAGAAACCAAGATAAAAATGTATAATGTTATGGCGGTTCCCACAATATTGTATGGATGTGAAACTTGGGCTCCAGTGAAAAGACACAAGGATAGAATACAGACGGCAGAGATGCGGTTCCCAAAACAAGTAAAAGGATGTACAAGACTTGATAGAATAAGAAATGAGGATATAAGAGAAGAATTGAAAGTACAGCCTTTATTGGATAAAGTCACGAATTACAGACAGAAATGGATTGATCACATGGATGGAATGAGTAAGGAGAGATATTCATTGTTAGCCGGAAATTATCCAGCAAGAGGAAGGCGTGATGTTGGAAGACCTAGAAGACGTTGGGCTGATGCAATATGAAGTCGGAACGGGCAATTGCCTAATCCCTGGAGTGATGATGATGATGAATATTTTCTATGGTGGTTATACAAACATATATACTTGTTCATAAACTAGTGAATTCCTCACTACCCTTTTCAGTCCCCGCTATTCATCTGTTGAATAACCAAATGTAAATTATTCAGGTACATTGTCTCAGTGTTGTTAATTGGATCTGAAACTTGGTTACTTACATGAGTGAGTTGGAAGAAAATTCAATTGTCCAAAATGAGATTTTTTAGATATTATTATATACAACTTTCCTCATTAGAGGATTGCCTCAAGGACAAAGTGATACAGACAATTTATTTTAGAAATTGATTAGATAAATAGATCATCGGTTGATTAATGTCTTTGACATCGTCCGATTCCTAATAGCCAGTTTTGTTGCTCCATCCAATCTCCTGGTTGTAGATGTTTCTCCTTCATATATAAACATATTCCCTGACTCCAGGAGGTTTTAGGTCTTCCTCTGCTTTGTCTTCCCTCAGGTTTCCATTCCAAAACAGATTTTGGTAGTCGATCCCCTTCCATTTGCTGGACATGTCCGTACCATCTTAATTGCTGAGTTTTAATATAATCTAAAATAGTGTCTTCAATCTTCATTTTCTCCCTTATAACTGAGTTACTAATTTTTTCTCTTCTTGAAATTCTTGCGGTCCTTTGTATAAAATCCATTTCCGTTGCCAAAAGGTACTTATTTGTTTTTGTTGTTAATGACCAAAGTTCTGCTCCATAAGTAATGATACTTTTAACAATAGTATGATATATATTCATTTTATTTTTATTACTTATTTTTATCCCACAATATTCCATTGAGGCAAGCAATTGCAAATTTTCCTTTATTATTTCTATTTCTTATTTTCTCTTCATAACTCCCATTTTTATTTATTTTTATTCCTAAATATGTGATCTCACTACAAGATTTTATTGATTCTCCAGTCTCCAAAATTAAATTTTGTTCTGGTTCACCAATTGATAAATATTTTGTTTTTTTCATGTTCAAATTTAATCCCCATTTTTCATATTCTTCTATTAATTTTCTAGTCATATATTCTAAATCTTCATAATCTTGTGCAATTAACAATTGATCATCTGCAAAATGTAAGTTGTATAAAGTTTTGTTGTTTGAAATAGGAATTCCCATGCTTGAACATTTTCTCCTCCAATTCTTTAATATTTCATGTACATATATTTTAAACAGAGTCAGTGATAGACAACAACCTTGATGAAGACCTTTATTTATTGAAAAACCATGTGACAATTTACTGCCAATTTTAAGAAATTGATTAAATATAGTAAAACTTTGGTTGATCAAATCAGAAATGAAGATATTAGTTTTGAATCAAACATTCATGCAATTTCTAACAAAATAGAATAATATGGACCTGAAAAATATTCATGAAACTAGAATAACTAAATTTTTTGTAGATCATTATGTCCTTTTATATAATTAGCAGTGACTTCTTCAGAAGAAAGTCATGTTTTGATTCACTTAGGTATTAAGTGAGTATTGACAGCAAAATATGCACTAGATAAAGTTTTGGGATATATAAATGTTGCATGTTTTGCAATATTAACAAAAATTTAGTTTCTTGTTTTGCCACAATGACCCCAGTGAAAGATTAAGGTTCATAATTTTAACAAAGTGTTGTGCACAAATAGTTTAGACAGTATGTGAGTGTGATGTATATTTCATTACATTTTGTATACCTTGCATTGACTCACTGAATTTAAGCTTACATATTAATTTACGAGATATGCCACTACAGACAGCAATCCCATTTCAATACTAGAAGATGATGAGAGTTTATATATATATATATATATATATATATATATCTTGATATTTTGGAATGTGCAGGGTGTCCCATTTATCTTCACCATCTGAAATAACTTTGTACATAAGCACAAAATGAAAAATTGCTTTATACAATAGTTGTCCAACTATGAGGGGGAAATAATACTGATGGTTAGTGAACTTTGTAGCATTATTTATTAACAAGATACAAATACTAACTTTGTTCTCTTCAGTGGCACTATGTATTTTCTTCAATGCATTAATTTAGCACTCGAAGACCTGTTAAAAAATGTACCACAATATGCCATTCTAATTAATAGAATCTTATTATTACTGATATTTTAAAATACAATAGGAAGTAACATTAAGAGGTTTAATATTTAAATTTAGGAAGTGATATTTTGAGGTTATTTTAATTGTATTATTTTTAGTCTGATCATCTTTCCTCAATATTAATGTTGATTTGTTCTTGAACATGTTTCAAAATAATTCTGTTTTATCGTCAGCTTGTCCAGACTGGTTTTATTTATGTCATCGACATCCAGGTTGTGCAACATAATGCAACATAAATAAAACCAGTCTGGACAAGCTGACGATAAAACAGAATTGTTTTGAAACATGTTCAAGAACAAATCAACATTAATATTGAGGTAAGATGATCAGACTAAAAATAATATAATTAAGAGGTTTGTTTAATAATTAAGACATTTAGTCTGTACATTCTTAACTCTTATGGTTGTTTTTGTCAAACATATGTTTCAAGGCTTCTGAGCCCAATCGTCAGCAGTTACAGACTGAATTTTCTCAAGTTGTCGGCCCTGATTCTTGATTCCTGCTCTCCTTCCACAATTTTGAAATTCCCGGAGAAAGGAACCTCATTAGTAAATTCATTGGACCAGAGGCAGAGAGACCAGGAATCAAGAATCAGGGCCGACAACTTGAGAAAATTCAGTCTGTATAATCGCTGACGACGGGGCTCAGAAGCCTTGAAACATATGTTTTACAAAAACAACTATAAGAGGTAAGAATGTACAGACTAAATGTCTTAATTACACTGGATAACAAATTTCAAACTTTTTTGCACTCGAATGAAAATAGGTGATTATATATATTTGACCTATGCTGTATTCAGATCTGCAATCCAAAATTTTCTATCACATACCATTTCTGCAGGAAACTTGATTGAAAATTTTGATACAAATCGAAAATGACCAAAAATATCTAATTTCAGTTTTCTGGTAATTCCTTACGTTATTTTTATAAACTTGAGGATTATTAAGAAAGAATTGTATAGATTAAATAACTTTCGGGAAGACTTAGTCACAAAAAAAAGTTTAATTTTACTCACATTCTAAAAAGATTTTCTGGAACCTTTCCGCCTATGGACAACATCAGAAACATCCCCAATTAGTTGCAACAATAGTCATCTAACATATTGGGTGGTCATTGCTCCTGTATCTTCTTTTCATGACATATGTCTTGATGAAAACATTCTCCGTGTTCAATGCTGATGGCCCCCAGGTAGAGAGAAATGAAGTCCAGGTCGAAATGTAGGAAATGTATTTTCGATGACATATTATATCCCAAGTTTTTATATGTCTTTAGTATGTTCTCAATAATTTCTTGGTAGTTTTTGGCCCTTACATTTCCCAGAAAATTAGCACCCACTGTCTTGAATCACACCCATGCTGCTTTCTCTTACTGTCCTCTAGCACGTCATCAAACTTCTTGTCTTGCATTACTTCAGGAATTTGTGGGGCAATAAAAATGCCTTCCTTCAATTTACCTTCACTAATTCTTGGACATTTTTCTTTCAAATACAGAAAACTTTTACCATTTTTTTAGAGCCTTAACAATTTTTTTCTTTAAGCCTAGCTTAATGTGACAGGGTGGCAGCAATATGTTTTTTTCTTAACTAATGGTTGGTGTTTAATACTCTTGTCCCCTGGTGGCAAAGTGTCCCTTAGAGGCCACTCTCTTACTTCATGATGTTTTTGTTTAACTCGACTGTCCCACTCGCATAAAAAGCAACAAAACTTGGTGAAACCACTCTGCATTCCAAGGCATAAGCCTATGACTTTAAGATCTCAACATATTTTTCATTCATATATTATGTAGTTAACAGTTTTTAAAAGTATATTCATATTCTCGTACATTTCTTTCATATGAATAGTATGAGCAATAGCAGAAGGGTAAACATTACAATTATGTAACAACACGGCCTTTAAACTTAACTTGGAAGAATCAATGAAAGGCGCCATTCTTGTGGATTGCAACTTTTACTGCTCAATTGTTCCTTTAGTCCATCAACCTCATTACAATAGACAAATTCATTCAAAGAGTGTTCACGTTTCCTATAAGTTGTTATTTTGACATTGGACTCAAGCAAGTACCAGTTCCATATCGAGAGCTTAATAGTTCCGACTGACTTTTGTTAAATTGAAATCCCTTAGATGATGAAATATATTTTTAAATTACTGCTTTTGCACTCTGCTTCAACAATAAAAGTAGGGAGGTTAAGAAACTGCAATAAAATAAATTGTGTAAATATATAATCTGCTACACCATGCAATCGGCAATGCCATTTATAAGATTCATAAATTGAAACAGACCACACAATAGGCTGGAAATGTTTCTTTCCCAATAATAAAGTAACAATGTGTTGTCATATGCTCCTTCTTCATGAACAGGTAACCGCAATACAATAGATAATGTATACAATAGCCCGCTACTATGCACTCAGTCAGGCCACTAGTATAATCATAAATCAGCGATTATTTCAAAATGGTAGGTGATAATGCAAAAGGGATTTCAGTTTAGAAATCAGGGCATAAAAATATGTTAGAAACATATAATTTTTGTCAGGTGCAAATTTCAGTATTGTCCAGTGTTATTAGTAGGCCTACTACCCAAATGAATTATGAACAGTAAAATCTTCTTCTTCTTCCTTTATTGATCCTTCCAGGAAATTCTCGTATAAGACTTGAAAGCATAATAATAGTCCCTTCGATTGGTTGCTGGCCAAAGAAAGGCAAGACCAGTGATGGGGCTGCCATCTTATAGCCTCTGGTCAGGCATTTCTGGAGAAAAAAAGAAAATAAAGGAAAGAAGAAATGGAAGAAAGGAAAGACTCCCTAGCCCTCAGATGCCCTAATATTCATATTAAATGCTCAAACTAGTGACAATTTTCAGTGACACACATGTCCAATCGCCTAATGAATGAGGAAATTGATTTCTCCACTGTTACAGGCTGAATGGAATTATAAGCATTCACAATATGGTTCTGCATATTCTCTGATATTGTCAAAATACCTCAATAGACAATATCTTTAATAACTCCCCAGAGAAAAAGTTCAATGGGGAAGATCAGGAGATCGAGACCACTTCATGTATCCATTAATAAGGTTCTGTTTATTAGAATGGCACATTGTGATATATTTTTTAACAGGTCTTGGAATGCTTAATCAATCCATCAAACAAAAAATATATAATGCCATTGAAGAAAACAAAACTAATATTTGTATTGTGTTAATAAATAACGCTACAATGTTCACTAACCATAAGTATTATTTCCCCCTCATAATTGGTTAACTTTGTATAAAACAACTTTTCATTTTGTACTTACAAAATTATTTCGGATGTTGAAGATAAATGGAACACCATTTGAATTGGCACATGCTAAAATGGCCTCATTCAGTCAGACTTAATTTTTAACTTTCTTTTCTCTTGAGACATTTCTATTGGCCTTAGTCATTGACCGAAGTCCTTATTTTATGTTTCATTCGAACTCCATGCTCCAGGTACATATGACTGAGGTTTTTATAGCATAAAATATTGAAACCACCCTATCAGACAATGATGTGATGCTTAACTCAATTTTCCATATTTCTTGACTGAGGCCCTTTTAGCATGTGCCGATTCATTTAGTATCCAATCTATCAGCAGAGTTCCAAGATTCACTCCTCTGTCGTAGAAATGACAAATTTTATGACAACAGCTGAGAAGTAAATCTCATTTCTACAACAATGCTGAGAAGTAAACATCAGCAGAATACACTCTCTGAATATGTCTGTCACAACTACAGAAGAAATTTTGAGGAAGTTAACAACCTTGAAACCATGGCCACAATGCCCTGAGGACAAGTTTACAATAAGTAACAATGCCATGGAAGTCTTCAGTGTTCCAAATAACTAATTTTTTTTAACCCTCTGCATGCCACTGATAAAATCTCTTGAGTCAGATTTAAATTGCATCCGCCGATGTGATCGGCTTTGCAAGTAGTTTAAGTATATTGTCTGGCAGGTAATGGACAGGAGCATCAGAGCCGATCTAATCAGCTCGCGACACCTAAAGGATTAATGTTGCTCTTTATTTGTTTACTGCATTAAAGAAACTATTTATATACAAAATATTATATAATTGCCATTTATTAAAATTAATAATTCTATTATAATGTTGAGTGATTCCGGGTTATGTGGCCGTGGTCCATAGTTGGTGTTGATACCAGACGTTTCGCCCTCAACTGCGGAGGGCATCTTCAGTGGCGAGTGCTTCTAGGCGTGTTTCCTGGTCAGAAGATCCACTCTAAGTAGATCTTCCGACCAGGAAACACGCCTAGAAGCACTCGCCACTGAAGATGCCCTCCGCAGTTGAGGGCGAAACGTCTGGTATCAACACCAACTATGGACCACGGCCACATAACCCGGAATCACTCAACATTATGATTACCGGCCGTGAAAGCCTGCATTCAACTAATAATTCTATTTTTAACTTATATAAATATCTAAGAGTTTTTTTTTAGAAATATGAGCAAACCCCCATTTTTATTGTAAAACAATTGACATCTAAATCACTTGACATAAATGAGAAACTAATCTTTAAAATCAAGGTCATTTGATAACCCTGTTCTCTAATATGGCAGTTTTATGTATGTTGATTGAATGAACCTTTTTTCCATTAGGAACAATTCTTTTAGTGCCTTTTACAACTAAATTCATCATTAATTTTTTAATCCTACAACAGAGTATTGTTTCTGGAAGCCATCGAGAACATCTCAACTTTCTTTTTGATATGAAGAAATCGCTTTCAGAAAATATGTTACCATACTTCCAATATCAAACAAACAGCAATACACAGAATAATCCATTCACCATAGACTCCAAACTTTTTGTCTCAAAAATTAATAAGTGACTTAATGAATACTCTTATTGATGCTTGAAAACTACAGAAAGATAATTCTGGAAACTCGAAAAACAGAACTAGAAAAAAAAATATCTGAAACAAGATCTTCAGTTTTATTAGGAAGTAACACACTACCAATAAGTTACTTGGGCATGCCTCTTAGATCATGCTCAAATTCCTCTTTCATTATTTTATATTTGATGGAAGTAACACTATGAGGTTTCTAACTCATAATAATCCTCTTTCTTACTGTCCTCTTTCTTTACTGTCCAAATACCCAGTGATAAGGAGAGGGGATTGATATGGAAGTTCGTCGGTCAGCCATCAGATGGTGCAGAGGTCAGTCTGCAGGAGAGGAGGCAGTTGGACATCAGTTGTGAACATAATACAGCATTGAGAATGTCACAAATGAAGTGAAGAAACTCGAGTCTGTGTGGGAGTTAAGAAGTATGAGGTGAGTCAAGAAACAACTAAACAATAATGAAATACAGTTCTATCTATTGGATGTAAAAGCAACACACAATACTATATATTTTACAGCAATGAATAACAATCTTTCCATTTAACCTGACTTAGCGACAGAAACGTGTGGCAGAGTACAGCTAGTTTACTATATTTTTTATATTACCAGAATCACCTGTACATAGTTATTTCTCTGTTAAAATTACTTTAAAAACTCTCATTGTACATACTGTATATAGTGTATAGTTTCTTTATGGAAGCTGCTATAAAAATGAGCCCTCCAAATATATATATATATATTTTTTTTTTTTTTCCCCAACTAAAGGACTGAATCTGTGTAATATTCTTTCAGATGGAGCACCTTTCAATATCAAGCTGGATTGTGCGGTAAGTGATGTCACATAATAAGCAGAATTCCAATAAATTATTGAATAAATTGGGCAAAATTACATATGTTGGAAATTTTCAATTTTTTTAATAATAATAGGTATTATTGCAGCCAATGGCCATGTAGAAAGAATTGTTTTCATGTCTTACAGAAGTCTGTTATCGACGTTCCTATATTTTTACACTGTAATAGGTGATATCGGTCGCAGTGCGACCCACATAGTTTGCACTTGCACTTTTCTTCTGGGTTATGGCGCTTCATTGTTGTGCATATCCTGTGGTGGAAACCATGGACTCTTGTCACGGTGTGTCTGAGATCGTATCTGGCTGCTGTCCATTCCCTGTAGATCATCGCATCCGTTGCGTAGAACTCAGGCCATATCTGTTCTCTCTTCTCGTTGAGTTTCCTCAGCAGTTCTTTGTAGGCATCTATTGCCGGCACGAGAAAGTCCAGGTGGAGCTCTTCTATGAAGAATGGTTTCTTTGTCAGTATGTATGTTAGGCGTGAAGGCATGTATTTTGATACACTTAGCGCGCTATCTTTAAAAAGTGTGCTTTGACTTTCTCTATTTCCTCTAGGTTTGCCATATTTAGGTTCTTCCAAATCACTTCTAGTCAATAGGTCATGATCGGTGTTATTTTTAAGCGGAAGATGGTTATTGCTGTCTCCAGGGATAGTTTTCTCAAGTTTTTAATACTGTTCATTGCTATTCTGGCTGCTAAGGCATGTTCTTTGCATCTATGGAAATTAATGATCACATCCTTTTTCGAAGAATGCCTTAAATTAACTAACCTCATTCATACAAGATTTATTACTAAAAAATATTGATATCGTCAGTCATGGTAAAAAATCTTACATTTTGAAATAACGCTAGATGTATCTATAATAATTAACTACTCAGGAACTTGTATTTTTTATGTTTATATTTTTAATTTATCACTCACACTGAAGAATAAATCAATATTTTGAAAACAAAAATTTATGCCAAAAGGAATATGAATCTAAAATCTCTGGTTCTATCTATCAGCACACTAAACCATTATGCTACTTAAATTTTCATTTAAAGTGAGATACCCAACTAGCACAATGGTTTAGTGTGCTGATACGCAGAACCAAAGACCTTGGGTTCAAATCCCAGTTTAGATGTAAATTTTTCTCCTTAAATATTAACTGGTGTGTATATTGATATTTTTTTCCAAAAATAATTGTATTTTAAAACACTATTTTCAAACAAAAATAATTTCACTTCTATGGTGATAATAATAAAATTTCACTTCACACATTACCAAATATATGGGTCACTAGATTATATCAAATATATTTTACCTACACTTTTTCATACACTTCATAAATATGGGACTTGAAACAATTTTGTAATTTAAGAACTCATTAGTTTTTATCAGATAAATGAACCCCCATATCCTGAAATCCAAAATGTCCTGTCTTTTCTGCTTCTATTATTAAAATTGCAGAAATTGTATAAGAAATATTACTTTGATAATCAATTTAAATGACATTTGTTAGGAAATTACTGAAGAAAAGATTCTTAGATTCAGGAAAATAGGTGTTCATGTATTTATTTTATTTTATTTTTTAATTTCATAATTTGACAGTGTTTAGCAATAGAGATTCAAATGTCAAAGCTAGTTTACTATATTTCAAAGCAACTATACAGGACGATTCTAGTTTAGCAGAAATTATCCAAGCAATAGCTACAACTAGTGCTACTTTGTGGAAGTTAATCAACCATCTTACCCCTATCTTTATAATGAATAATCAATACTAGTAAAATTCATATCAAATTCCGTTGAGGTGAAGTCATACGATGAAAGTTAAAAATTAAATTGTACCTGTTGGTAGGTGCCGTTGTCCTCAACTTTGTTAATATATTGTATATAAAATTAACTGGAGCGCTTTCGGAAGTTACCTTCCATCTTCTGCAGGTTGAGTTTCCGTAACTTGTTGTTGTTGTGTACGGTGATGTATACTCCAACTGTTTGTAGCAGCAACTGACTTGTTTTTGACGATCTCGTATAATGGGTTTGACTGGGGTGTGTTCTCATTGAGAAGTGAGGTGTTGTTTGTTTCCTTTATAATTTCAAGGTCTTCAAATATATTTATCCTAGCTGGAATGTTTTCTCGGTGGATTATCGTGAGAGTGTCTTCAATTGTGTTCATTTGATGACCTGCGTTAATGAGATGTTTAGCATAGCTTGATTTATCATCCGCGTGTATGAAATTTTTCAGGTGTTCTTTATATCTTGTATTGAAATTTCTGCTTGTCCTGCCAATATAAAATTTATTACAGTCTTTACATGTTAGTTTGTAGACTCCCTTGTTGTTGAATTTGTTGTGTTCTTATATATCATTGTATATTATGTTCTTTAATTTGTTTCCTGTTTTATAAGCTATGTTACTTACTAACTTACTTACTTACTCACTGGCACTATCGAACCCGTAGGTTCATGGCCACGCGGACATACGCTCTCCATACATCCCTATCCTGAGCTAATACTTTCCAATCATTCCCTGTATAATCTACTTCCCTCAAATCATAGTTAATGTTATTCTCCCACCTCATTCTTGGTCTACCAACTGGGCGTTTTCCCTCTGGCTTTCCTACAAGAACCTTCCATGCAAGTCTTTCATTCCCCATACGTGCAACATGTCCTGCCCATCGCAGTCTACGAGACTTAACTGTTCTCATTATATCTGGCTTCCTATAAAGACCATTTAGTTCATTGTTATGTATTCTTCTCCATTCTCCTGTCTGTTCCATCTCTCTTTGGTCCAAAAATTTTCCTAAGTACTTTATTCTCAAATACTTGTAATCTCCTTTCCTCCCTTAAAGTAAGAGTCCATGTTTCGCATCCATATAATATAACTGGTAGAATAATAGTTTTATATATTTTCAGTTTAACGTTTTTTGAAAGGAGTTGGGATATCAAGAGTCTCTGCAATGCATAATAGCACACATTTCCAGAATTGAGCCTATGTTTAATTTCTTTGTGCATCTCATTCCTATTTGTGATTATTGTTCCTAGGTATTTGAATTCAGCCACTTCCTCAAAATTTCCCTCATTTGTCATTAGCTGTCCATTTCCATTATATAATGAATTTCTATGTGTGACCATATATTTAGTTTTATTGCTATTTACTTTATAAGCTATGTTAATGTTTTTATTTATCTTTTTCAAAGTTCTGGCTAGTTTTGTGGTTTCATTTCCTGTGTATGTTAATGTTATCCTTGTTTTGTTATTATCAGATTCTCTTTCAAGTTTTGTTATATTGTTTCCATTATTTTTTCTTTTTTGTTTCTTTACAAGCTTATCAATGATTTGTTTGTTGAATCAGTTGCTTTTCGCCATGTTTTTAAGATATTGTAATTCTTTGTTGTAATTTGTTTTGTTCAAGGGTAGTTTTAGCATTCTGTTGATTAAACTATTATATGTGCTGATTTTATACTTATAATGAATAAGTTTGATCACCTATCTCACTTCGCAATTTTGGCACTTTGGAACACTACCAATAAACACCATCCAATTGAATATTAAAAATGAAGTACTTGCTCATATTTTGTCATCTTTTTAGACCGGTTTCATAATTATTCCATCTTCAATATTTTCACGATCACTGCACTGTCATGGTGATGCACTGCTTCTTCCTCCATCTGTAGGTAAACCGATGAACCTCAAAATAAAATTATATTACCCAAGAATTTCAAAATTCATTAATTTTTCCTTCTTATTTTTTCAATGTGGATTTTCACCCATACCGTGACCTCTTCAGGTTCTTCTATTTGTTTTATTAATTTAGTCTTTCTTTCAATTTGATGTTTTTCTGACCATTGTGAGTAAACAGTTAACAGGCAAGAGAAAGTTTAACAGAAGTTCCTTAGACGTTTTTATTATTTATTTAACACTTCTCACTGAAGGATAAATTATATTTGAAGAGAAAAATTTTCGCCTAGACCGAGACTCGAACCTGGGACCTTTGCCTTGCCGGGCCAAATGCTCTACCAACTGAGCTACCGAGGTGAGTTGCAATCTAGATGCAATTTTTTCTCTTATATACATAGTAATTCCTTCACACCAAATGCTTTGAAACCTTTGCTTCTATCTTTGCAAATGGCGGCTTCGTAGTTAAGAAGACATTTATTGGGAATTTAACACTACTTTATAAAGCCAGTAGGACTTCTATTGACGTTTTTATTATTGATTTAACACTTCTCACTGAAGGTTAAATTATATTTGAAGAGAAAAATTTTCGCCATTTGCAAAGATAGAAGCAAAGGTTTCAAAGCATTTGGGGCAAAGGAATTATAATGTATATAAGAGAAAAATTTGTATCTAGATCGCAACTCACCTCGGTAGCTCAGTTGGTAGAGCATTTGACCCGGCAAGCCAAAGGTCCTGGGTTCGAGTCTCGGTCTAGGCGAAAATTTTTCTCTTCAAATATAAATAGAAGTTCCTTAATTAATATATAGTTAAATTTGTATGACTCACCCCATAATTGAAGATTTCTTGAAGACTATAGTTTCGATACACTGCATGTCATTATCAATAGTTAGATGGAATTGATAATGATACATAACATATCGAAACTATAGTCTTCTAGAAACTAAAATTATGAGGTGAGTTGTAAAAACCGAACCATTTATTAATTAAAAATAAACCTCATAGTAAATTAATATTGGGAAGTAAATATTATGAGGTACAATCATTGAAATTCATTGGAGAACATTCTTTGACAACTCAGCTCATACGGTACATTTTGTGTTTTTCATGAAATTTATTTGGTGAGTTGTCAAAAAATGTTCTTCGATGAATTTCAAACCCTATAGTGTCACTTCTTTTAAATATTAAAAAAAAAAATAACTTTTGCTGTAATTTTATGCCTCAAATATTTGACTTAATTTTCACTAAAATAATATTATTTATATAATTTGATACATAAATTTGGAGCCTTAAGTAAGTGAGTCACTCGGTATAAACATTATAATATTTCTAACTCAGTGATTGAATTGGATACATTTACTAGTTACATTTACTAGTTATTCCCCTGAGTTGAAATGGTTTTATGGGGTGGATAAATATATATTTTCAATATTAGATAAATAATCAATAATTTTCAATTTATTTTTATTAAATAATACTGGTCATCATTTTTGTTTTCACAACATAACCTGAATGTAGACTCTCTAATGTAGTTTTTTAATAGAATTAAAATATGTAATCACAATTGTTCCATCAAGCATAGTTTCTCATGTAATATGTTCCCACATAATTAAAACATTTTGATGATTTTTATTATTAATTTAACACTTCTCACTGAAGGATAAATTATATTTGAAGAGAAAAAATTTTCGCCTAGACTGAGACTCGAACCCTGGACCCTTGGCTTTCCGGGCCAAGTGCTCTACCAACTGAGCTACCGAGGCGAGTTGCGATCTAGACACAAATATAAGAGAAAAATTTGCGTCTAGATCGCAACTCACCTCGGTAGCTCAGTTGGTAGAGCACTTGGCCCGGAAAGCCAAGGGTCCCGGGTTTGAGTCTCGGTCTAGGCGAAAATTTTTTCTCTTCAAATAAAAATTAAAACATTTTGTCTGTTTATTCTTACCTCTTATAATTACCTCAATAGTAAATTCATTGGACCAGAGGCACAGAGAGCAAGAATCAGGGCCGACAACATGAGAAAATTCAGTCTGTAATTGCTGATGATAGGGCTAAAAAGTTTTGAAACATATGTTCGACAAAAACAACTATAAGAGGTAAAAATGAACAGACAAAAGTTTTAATTATCAAATGAACCTCTTAATGATGTTTTTATTATTGATTTAACATTTCTCACTGAAAGATAAATTATATTTCTCTTCAAATATTAACCTCTTAATGTTACTTCCTATTGCATTTTTAAATGTTTCTGTATATTAAAGTTCCTAAGATGAGATGAAGAGAAAACTGGAAGCACTACATGATGTTCAAATATTTTTTGGGTACTTTCTGTTCCAATATTTTGCCAGAAAATCTTTCCTTGGTCAATGTAAGAAGGACTAGTAGTTGGATTTAATTTCAGAAAACCTACTAACATTATGTTGAGGTTCATTTCAATTTTTTTATCATCCGTTTTTTTTGTATTTTGTTACAAAAGTAAACCAATTAAATTGATAAAAAAGGGAATCAGGAGTCATCTTACCTCATAGCATATTCTGTTCTATTTGAACATGTTTCAATATGTCAGGAATATCATCAGCTTTTCCAGACTGTGAATTTTATGTTTTCGGTCCTGGGTGTCAACTCCCACACCTCTTTTGGCTGACTGAAGAATTTGTAAATCAAATCTTTTTCCCCAGGAATTTCAAAAACAAGATTATGAATTTTTTATTTCCCGGGAAAAAAGATTTGATTCATTATTGCCTCGCTATGATGGTTGTCCACTTATATAAAAGCAGATGTTATGCGACAATAATTAACATGCAGAATTATTATAATGGTGGTAGTCGGCATCTTTGTATTTAATTATATTTAATTATACATAATAGCTGTGGGGAAACAAAGCGAGCTGCTGGACCACAGAGCACCCAAATAGAGGGAAAACTGAGTACAATGACATCTAAAAAATTTTGGTCGTTTACGATGAATTACAATGAGCAAGCTACAATGGTAGCGCTGTTTTGTAGTAACAGAATATGTAACTAAATTAAACAAATGCAAGGCACACGGCGTGTTCATTTGGGATTATGGGAAATTAGCCATTTTGTAAATTAAAATTTTTTAACTGCTATCCTTTCGTTCTATGTAGACAGTACTGTAAAAATTATATATTATCAAAAGTTAAAAATCATTACTTAGATTTTATTTTACTGTAATTTGTAAGTAAATTAAAACTTGTTTACGTTTTTAATGTGAATCTATTTTCAAAGATAACCTACTAGAAGTGATAAAATCCTAAGATTTGTTAATAAACATTTAAAAAATGTGAGTGACTTTATAATGGATTTCAAATGTATAACATAGCTATGGTTCTTTAATAAATATTGTATAAAATATGTATGTGAGAATAAGGGGGTAGATCAATTGTACATACGTTTTTAAAAGAGCTCACAATGCACGTTTTTTAATTCTAATAAACGAAAATAAATTAACATGTTTTATTTATTTCCATTATTCCCTTCTGTTAAAATTAAAAAAAAAATCTTTAGGTCTGAGAGGCTGGGTACAAATAATTCCATGATTTAAGATTAATTAAAATATTTATTCCTTATAAAAGTTCAATTCCATGATTATTCACCAGATGGCGTTGTATAATTATAATTCATGATTTTAGCACCAGACAGTGCTGAATTTCATATTAGTACCAGAAAAAATCAAAAAAATGTAGATGTCGTTAGTTGTTCTACACTAGCGCTGCTTGTGGCATGTATGTGAAACTTGTCCACTTTCTTCTCTGGGTCCTCTGTGCGCTGGACAACCATCATAGTGAGGTGATAATACAAGTTTTTTGGTCAGCCAAAAGATGGTGTGGAAGTGACATCCAAGGTGACAATATTAAATTCAACAGTCTGAAGAAGCTGATGATGGTACACATGGCATATTGAAACATATTGAAATGGAACACTAGAAGTTATAAAGGTAAAATGATTCTGGATTCACCATATTTATTAAGAACTTCATAATGTTACTTCCTATTGTAATTTATTAACAATTAAATTGATTTTCTAAATTTCTTAATTTCTTAGAACAGATGTATATGATTGCTAAAAGGACTGTTTTGGTGTATAAAAAATCCCAAGCTAAGTTCCAGTTGTACTGTAAACAAACTTGCATAAGGTATTAATTCGCCAACACCATCTACTGGGGGAATCATGATGCTACTTTTACCTGCCATATGACTGAATTGTGTACGGAACTGTTATCGATAGAAACATTGTTCTTAGTCAACATCATATTTTAAGGGAAATAAGACACAGTGCAAGATAAGATGGTTCCAATAATTAGGAAGTTCCTCCATTTCTTGTTTATTTATAAAAAAAAACATATATATGGGCCTACCTAATCAGAAGTTTATGCTTTTTACATTATCTCAATAGATATCCTTTATTTATAATTTTATTACGAGCAGAATTTATGATCCATGCTGATTTACCTGTAAATTCTGCTGTTATTTTCATATCCTCAGTGGTTAATGTTGGATATTTTTCACTAAACTGTTTGAAAACATTCAAAATAATTTCTCTCCCCTTTTCAAAGGTTTTACTTTTTGATGCTTTAAAAATTGTATAGGAGAAGCAGCCGAAAGGGTTACGTCCATGCTCCGAAACATAAATGATCATGGGAACCCAATAGTATGCAATATAGGACACCTCCCACAATGGCGTACTACACATAGAAACATATTCGGCACAATAAACCAACAATAGTACTCAGCATGAAGTAACCAAGGTCAGAAAGGTCAGCGCATATTGGCGTGGCTCATTCCAGTCCTGAAAGAGCTGAGCTCATCAGCACACGGTTTCCGATGCCCCAATCAAGCAAGATCTATTTGCCTTGGAATCAAACATCCTCATTATATCAATATCAATGGCACATGCTACCATATAATAAATCCCCAAAGAATCGCCGTGTAGGCTAGGGCCAACCAGCTAAGCCCAATACTGTATACAATCACTCGAATTCGCCGTCAAGGGAAAAATAACAGTCCCAGTAAAAGGCATACTAATAGCTGTCAACAAGAGACAGAGCAATTTGTAGCAATTGAAATTCTAATATATTTTGCATTGTGCATGAGTAACAATTAAGTAACAAATTATTTATTTAATTTATTGAAATTGTGATTATATATTTTAAGATTCTCCCATATAACTTATATAGACATGTGCTACATAATAAATATTTCTATTTCCTTTATTTTGAGTGTGAGAACAAACTACGTTTTCGTACACACTTAAAGCTAAAACCATTATTCGACCAATGAAAATGTTAGTCATACATCAACTGGAAGTTAGCTTGAAAAAGGTATAATTACAATTTCCGTTAAAGAAATTTTTAAAAGATTTCTTCAAAACCTGATGATGTAATATGTTGTGAAAGGTGTACTAAGTGTTTTAACTGAAATTGTAATTAGTTGAGGTCGACTGAGATCTCAGGTGCTTATCTTAATTATTTTTTTAACTTTGACATAACCTCAACAGTGTTATACAATGATTTTTTAAAGTATTGTTGATATTGTTAAAAATTTGTGGGGTCTGCATCAAATTATTTTACTTCTAAACATGAAACCATCTGATCAATAGAAAAATGACACAACACTGTTAATACAAGTTAATATTCCAGTGAATATGGCACAAAAATGTTGATTTTATTAATTTCTCACAATAATATGACAATAATATAAAACTGTCTATATTTATCATAATCGCCTCACTATGAAGGCTATCCATGTATATAAAGCAGGTGCCACATGACAATGCTTCACAATGATTAACATGCGGAATTATTATAGTGGCCGTAGTCATCATCTTTGTATTTAATTATATATAACAGCTGTGGGGAAACAAAGCGAGCTGCTGGACAACCATCATAGTGAGGCTATAATACCTAGAGAGTGGTGCAAATAGGTATTAGAAACTTTTAATCTGCTGTGGTTTAATCTTATGCTGTAAATGATTCCCCTTGTGCTATAGTTATATTGTAGCTCTGAAATTCTATAGTTCACATACATATATCTCAATTCACATTTCAGAATGGAAGCACTAACTTGGAACAGTGTTTGTTTATCTCATTTTTTTTCATAAAACATATGATGGGAATTAACAATATGAGGCTTTTAAATTAATAAAATTAAAATGAGTCGTTATTCATCTCATCTCATAAACTCTGTGCTGTGAAGAACACAAAGTTTATGAGATGAGAAGAATGACTCATTTTTATTTTATTTGTTTTCCATAAATATTGCTATGAGTGATTTCCAAATTATTGATAAATTCGTGACTCATGAATTTATCTAGAGGATTTGGAAATCAAGAGTGGCATTTGTTCAGACTATTTAACGAATAAAATTAAGCTGTTTACTCACAAATCATTATTTACATATAATTACCGGTATTTTAAAATATTGATATATTTCATGAAAACGGTGATGTTTGAAAAGAGAAATGTGAGGTTATGTATATTCACTGCAACTTGATCATATTATTTATTGCCAAATAGGATCGCAATATTGTAAGAATGCACCCTCCATCCATAGTAATTCTGCCCGAAGGCAGGTCCTTCACTGCAGTCCTAGCATTTTCATGCTATGCTTGCCGCTTTACTAGGGAATTGTAGGTGTGCTAGCTTCCCATTGCTTTCCACACCGGTGATGGATGATGATAATGATAAGGATGATGATAATGATGGCCATATGATTTCGGGGACCGTTTGGGCCTTAAAGTTTTCCTGACATTTGTCTTACAGGTGAGGAAAAACCCCGATAAAAACCTCACCCAGAAAAACTGTCCCGACCGGGGATCGAACCCGGGCCTGCTGCGTCACAAGACCACAGCGGTGGACGAATGCACCCTAGTGGAGAAATAATGAAACACAACAAACTGTATTATAATCAACATTATAGGTTATTCATTTATTTTATTTTTTTTAGTAAACAACTCAGTAAAATCAAGGAATCTGTTCATTATTTGCTATATTCAAAGTACTTGTTGGAGAAAAATAATGCTCTGACCTGTTGAGAATATTAAAAAGGAGGAGTTACTTTATCACAAAAGCAGGAGCTGATAAAGAGATATTGATAAAGAACAAGGTAAAACAAGACTGTCATTGGTTGTAAAACAAAATTCATTGAAAAATGATTGATCATTGACTAATTTGGGGCATGAGTTAAATAGCCATATTAAACACTTATTTTGCTCCACCCTCTTAATACATAAAGCTAATTTAAAATTTCAATAACTAATAGCTTTCTGAGTTATTAGATTTTAGAAATTAAAACTGATCTGAAAAATTGATTGAGAATGACTTACCTCATGTGGTCTTCATATTTGAACTCGACATGAAATGTGGGACCGAGAGAGTAAGGTAAAGGGAAGATTTATGCTTGGATGGGAATGTAGCCTGAATTAATTCAATGTCAGAGCATAAGCATGGAAAGCTGAAAGTTCGGAGTTCGATTCCCGGTTCAGGCAAAGATTTTTCTCTTTACCATTGATTACACTTAAATGACACTTTAGATCCGGATAATTCAGTTCTTGTGAAAACAATAAGATTTATTTAGTTGATCAGTATTATTAAATCTTGCAAAAAATTAACTATTTAAAATGACTCTTCACTACTGATCAGATATTTTAAATACTATGTATTGACATTGTGGTACTGTATAAATCATTTGATTCCAATGTTAATTTGTTTATTGGATGGCACCTTTTTTGTAAAAAGTTAGGAATTTAAAGAATCAGTAATTAACATGTGCTATGAAACAGTATATCACAACACAAGCATTATCTCTACGAACTTGACAGTTGTGGTCCAATTCAAACACCGTTCTCATCTTCAAACAATAAACAGCATATACATATAACATATTGTAACATTTTTATTGAAATATCACATTGTTACTCCTTGAAATGACAATTATTGTCAGATTTGTAACAAATGCACATTGAAACTTGTCTGAAGAACATTAAAACATGTAATTATCAAATTTATTTATTTACTTCTCATCATCATAACTCAATATTTGGCAAACATCTCTTAATCAAAATTATATGTTTTCACGATATCGTTTCAAAGGCCTTTTTGCCTTCATCATCAGTAAAACTCCAACATAAATACATAAAAACATATGTATTTGTGTGTTCCAATCCCAGACACTGCACTTTTCATGTTTTGGATTCTGCACTGGGCAGATAGATGACGTTGATATGATCTATTATATTTGAAGAGAAAAATTTTCGCCTAGACAGGGACTCGATCCCGGGACCCTCGGCTTTCCGGGCCAAGTGCTCTACCAACTGAGCTACCGAGGCGAGTTACGATCTAGATGCAAATTTTTTCTCTTATATACGTTGTAATTCCCTATCGCCAAATGCTTTTCGTTAAAGCATTTGGCGATAGGGAATTACAACGTATATAAGAGAAAAATTTGCGTCTAGATCGTAACTTGCCTCGGTAGCTCAGTTGGTAGAGCACTTGGCCTGGAAAGCCAAGGGTCCCGGGTTCGAGTCCCGGTCTAGGAAAAAAAATGTTTCTCTTCAAATATAATTTATCTTTCATTGAGAATTGATATGATCTGTTTTCAATTTATGCATCACTTCAGTAGACCACTTTATATACAGAGTGAGTCATAAATATGGCTATACGTTTGATTGCGTTGTGTGATGAAAATATTACCATTACAAGAAATATGAAATTACCGTTGGAAAGGCAATTATTCAAATTACAACAATGGAATAAAACAAAACAGTGTAGAACTTACGTCATTAATCAAAATGGCATTGAATATGCAGCAGAAAATTACAATTGCTGCATGGACAATAACGATGCAAATGATCGTGAAGCCACAAGATGGGCAAGACGTGAGTTTAACGTAGCATTGCAGCCGTCGACTGTGGGGAAGTGGAGAAAACGACTGCTGGAAATGGGAAGGATGCACAAAATCAAACCTCCAGAAAGGCCTCGCATTAGCACGGATGCAGAACAATGAAGACAATTGTGGAGGCGTTCGACACTACCCCGAAAAAATCAACCTGCCAAGATGCATGTGAGCAGTGATTTGTTTTGTTTTGTTCTACTGTTGTAATTTGAAGGATTCCCTTTCCAATGATAACATCATATTTCCTTTAATAATAAAAATTTTGTCACAAAATGCGATCAAACGTATAGCCATATTTCTGAATCACTCTGTAGGTGATGTATTCTTGCAAGGTCTCCAAACTTTTTTGTCTCATAGCCCATGTGCCATTTTTTTTTTTTCCGTTTTGGGTAGACCCACTGCCTTTTATTATTAAATTTTTGCAAATTCATCATCATCATACAAGTTTTTGACAGCTGACACAGTGCTACTCACTTTTGTTTTCACTGGTAACGACCACATTGGGAATGACTGTTTGTATTGTGTACAGAGAGGAATGTAGAATAATTATGTCTAAATGTTTGTGTAGTGTGTGTTTTATGAAGGATAATAGTCATAAAGAGGAGGGAGAATATGAAACCCAGTACTGACATGTAACCTACTCCTGTCAAAAAGCAACAAGGTGGCACAAATATTGAACTTTTATTGGAATAAATCACTATAAGGTTGTCATCTTGTGCCGGCGTTAACCATGCTACTCGCCACCATTTGTACGGGATCGTATTTTGTTTCTGTTGCTTCTATTAGCGTAGATCTGATTACCTCCAAGGTTATTAACCACAAAGCTACTTGCCCCGGGCCCATAGGAGGCAAGAATTGATTCATCTTTCTTTCCTAGGTGTTTTAACATTACCTAATAATGGTTCTCAAAACAACAGAGTGACTTAAAATAAGAATGTTTTCACTATAATTATCAATCAATCAAGAAAGCTAGACAGAAAAATAAAGGGAGCTGGAATGATCTCCTAACTGAGTGAGTTTCCGAATAGGAATACCAAACAGCTACGTGCACATAAATCAGTTTGAACATTAACTATAAAAATGATATTTAATGTAAACAAGTAGTCTGAAGTAAAAACATAACCAAGATAAACATTTGATCATTCAAAGGAATATAAAGTGAATAATTAAATGATAATACTTCTACAGGACAAAAAACCACATCATACCACATACCACACTCATGCTAGAGTCCAAGCCAGGGTGGCTTCTTCCCCGGTCTTCAGGACCAACATAAATTCCGCCACTTCGCGGCTCCAGACGACATTGTCCACTTAAAAGTCCGATCCCATCCCGGACTGGATAGATGAATAAATGAAGAAAGAATGATGAATGATAACGTTCTCGCTGTGCATAACGTATTTGAAGGTTCCGAGGTAGAGGGGAGATGCGCCGTAGGAACAGCGCACCAGGAGAGGTAAAGAGGGAGAGTGGGGGTAGATGCATAGAGAAAGGAATATTGGCATAGTTCATGAATCTTACAGTCTAGGGAGGATAACGACGCTGCAGTAATGAGCCGAAAAACGCACTTTCGGTTCAATCTTCTACGTAGATCATGATTTCAATACCATTGTGGTCCCATCCTCGGTACCATCTTGATGACTGATGTTATGTCGATCTGAAAAACTACTTCTTCTTCTTCTTCCCTCTGTTGGTGGACCGATAAACCTCTGGATCAGATCAGAATTCATGGGAATTTCGAAGTTACAAGTTTTTCTTTTTTTTTTTTTTCTGAATTGGACTTTTTCCCAAACCGTGAGTTCCTTTTGTTTATCTATTTGTTGAAATCACGTTCTACTTAGAAGATTAATTATGAGGAGAGGTATGAAACATTTCATTTTATATTAAGGTGGCATAAGCTTAACATTGCCAAATCAATGGTCAAATTGCTATGAATGGTACCACATGAATTCTCAACATATGTACAGTAGTACTCAGGATTTGAGAATGAAGTCATTTTCCTTCAAGCTATCCAAGACATTAATTTTCTTGTTAAAGAAGCCACTAGAGGTATAGTGGATTGAAAAGTTCATACCTCGTGCATATAATAAAGGACAGAAATAAGATGCATTTGAGTTGGAATTCCTGGTAGCTTAGTGGATAGAGCACTGGTGTACAGAACCAGAGACATCACGTTCAAATCCTGATTCAGGCACATATTTTCCTTTTCAAATAAAATCTAAATTCATGTTTAAACACCCTATTGTTTGCAGATGACCAAATAATAATAGCAAATTCCGAAGATAATCTACAGAAAGGTCTGTATGAACTTAACAAAATTACAGAAGAATATGGATTAAAGATATCTACAGAAAAAACAAAAATTATGGCATTTCAAGGTATAGATCCTGTCAGAAGTAAAATTGTACTAGACAATAAAATTTTGGAGCAGGTGAATAATTTTACATATCTAGGATGCAATATCTCATATGAAGAAGAAAAGGATGTAAATGCAAAAATATCTAAATTTTTAAGAATTTTAGGGTTAATAAATTCTATCTTCAAGCCACAGTAGTCCAAAAGCATTCAAGACTGAAAGTGTATAAACACTGGCTCTTCCAACTCTTTTGTATGGTAGCGAAGTATGGACGTTGAAACAGAAGGATATACAGAGACTTAGATCTGCTGAAATGAGATATCTTCGGAGGACTGCAGGATACACACTACTAGATCACAAAAAAAATGAAGACATCTTAGAAGAATTACACATGGAATCTTTAGAAAACAAAATTTCTGATTATAAGTCAAGATGGATGCAACATGTTCATCGAATGGAAGATCACAGAATACCCAAACAAATGTTAAGATATCAACCTGCAGGAAGAAGAAGACCAGGACGTCCACTCAAAATACTTCTGGATGATGTTTCTCTTGAGGCCGAAACAGGTCAACAAATGGCCTAAATTCGTGAATGTACTATGATGATGATGATGTTTAAATCTTGGCAAGAGTTTAAATATTCTATACAAGCTGGAAGACCACATATTCAATTCCTGATGGAGTCAGGATTTGTTAACTGACATAAACCTTCTGGCAGCACCATGTACTGAATTCAACTCAGCATCTAACTAAAACGAATACCAGATTTAAGTTCTGGGGGGTAAAAGTGGCCATTACACATCTGTCATCTCATGTCAATTGTCTAAAAAGGTGAGATTCTTAACCTTCTACTACCCCAAGGCATGTAGTGGGAATATTTGAGGAGTTCAGAGCAAAAGTAGACCAAGTTCATATTTTACTCTTTTGAGAAAACTGATATAAAATGAAAGTAATATATTTAATTGCAGATGAATAATTAAACATTAATTTTTTACAGTGAAAAAGAACAAATACAATACTTGGTTCACCATTGCTCTCAAGTATTGTTGACATTTTGAACCCAAATTCACATAAATCTAAAATTTACAATGTTTGGATTTTGTGTACTTTTGCTCTCAAGCCCTCATTTTACATTTCATATTCCTATTCTCTTCTTTGCTGCATTGTGGACAGTTGAGAATGTTAATATAACAGTTATATGCAAGTAGTTGTTCAGAAATCATAACCAATAATAAGACATGACTGCATTTCTGAATTATTCTGGAATTTTTTGTGATTTAATGCAATTTGTATTCACGAGAATCATTGTTTCCTTATACCATATAACAGGCATAATTAGAATTTACTTTCCTTTTTATGATACACTCGATCGGGAATTGTTTTTTGTTATCCTATTTGGTTCCTTTCTTTGCCAATACTTTGTTACCACACAGTCCAAAATGAGCTAAAATGCATTGTAGTTTTTTTTTAATTTATTAATTTACTGAATGATCTTATGAATTTATTTGATTTTCTTGTTTTATGATGTGATATTATTGTTGGATTGTTGCCTGTGAATGTAATGGAATTACAATTTATTTTATTTTTGTAATCAATGTGTACTTTCATAATCCTATTTAATCACCTCTCTGTCAAAGTTTGTCATGTTTCATGCAACACTTTTGAAGGAGTAAAACTTATGTAATTTCTGCTCCACCCCTTTAGTATTGTCAAAAAAGGGATACACCTCTATACACATTGCAACTGCAGTTCTGTTGGGATAGATTTTGATTTTATAAATAGAAGGAAGAAGTGTAAGACAGACTATAGCAATAATAAATGTATGTATGTATGTATGTATGTATGTATGTATATACCTATATACCTCATACTCCCGAGTGAGGACATGGGTGCTCCCTAGCGGAAATTTCTTAATAATCTAATTTATTTTAAAAATACAATAGGAAGTAACATTAAGAAGTTTTAATTAATAATTAAGATATTTGGTCTGTGTATTCTTACCTCTTATGGTTGTTTTTGTTGAACATATGTTTCAAGGCTTCTGAGCCCCATAATCAGCAATTACAGACTGATTTTTCTTAAGTTTTCGGGCCCTAATTCTTGACTCCTGCTCCCTCTGCCTGTGATCCAATGAACTTGCTAATGAGGTTCCTTTCTCTGGGAATTTCAAAATTCATAATTCTTTCCTTGTTCTTCTGTATACAGATTTTTTCCCATATGGTGAGTTCATTTTTGTTTTCTAACTGTTTTAATTATTTTGTGTTTGCATCTATTTTGTGTTTTTCTGACCAAACATAAGCAGCCACTGCAGATTTTTCTACTTCCCATTTCTTTACATTTCTCATGTGTTCTTTAGTTCTACTTGTTAAATTTCTTTTTGTTTTCCCTATATATATATATATATATATATATCCCGTCCAGGCATTTATTTTTCTTATCATGCCATATTAAGCTTGCATTGCTCAATGTTAAAGATTTAATTATAACATCGATAAAGCGTCACTGCTATAAAGTAAAATAAATATTCTCTTTAATTTGCTTACTTGATATAGTCAGCTACTAGATGGCAGTGAAGACAGTGTTCTCGCGACATCTAGTAATAATGGAGAGTATAATACATATATAAGAAAAATAAGTGTTTGAATTGGATTCGCCTGGTAGTGTAATGGATATCACGCTGAGGTACAGACTCAGAGATCCGGGTTCGAATCCCGTCCAGGCATTTATTTTTCTTATCATACCATATTAAGCTTGCATTGCTCAATGTTAAAGATTTAATTATAACATCGATAAAGCGTCACTGCTATAAAGTAAAATAAATATTCTCTTTAATTTGCTTACTAGATGGCAGTGAAGACAGTGTTCTCGCGACATCTAGTAATAATGGAGAGTATAATACATATATAAGAAAAATAAGTGTTTGAATTGGATTCGCCTGGTAGTGTAATGGATATCACGCTGAGGTACAGACTCAGAGATCCGGGTTCGAATCCCGTCCAGGCATTTATTTTTCTTATCATACCATATATATATATATATATATATATATATATGTTTATCACAGTCTGTACACTTTATTTGATATATTCCTGATGTTTTACCATCATCAATCTTTACATTTCTGTTGGTTTTTATTAGTTTATTTAAACTATAATCATTCTTTGGTACTAAACTAATATTACATTTTTCAAAAATCTTTTGAAATTTATTGTGTGCCCAAGGGTGATATGTCCAACAAAATCAACCATAAGAAGTAAGAATATGCAGACCAAATATGTTAATTATTAAGCATAATTTAGTTATGCATATTTACCTACGAATGTTAATGAGTGACGTGTGGTTGGCACATTGCCTCAGTAGGACATCTAGTAGGCAACTAGGGTATTACTTGGATGGATTAAGGTCAGTTAAATTATGCACAGAGGCTTTCTTTATTCAGGTTTTGGTTCTTTTACGAGCCTGAAAATATTCAGATTTGAGATCCACAGCCTAAAGTTCCTCCTGGGGGACTATCCCTTGGTCTTTTCCATGCTAAAAATCCATCAACGCTGACCAGGTTTGAACCTGCAACCTTTGGGACTGGAAGCAAGGAACATAAACAACTAGATCACCATGGCCAAAAAGCCTGTCCATAAAATTATATAATCAGAATGTTAGGTAAACAAATGTAACAATTTTTGTTCATTGATTGCTAATCGGATTTTCTGTTCACTCGCTTGCTGGATAACAGGAATTCAGTTATATTTGAAGAGAAAAATGTTCTCCTAGACCGAGACTCTTCCAACTGAGCTACCAAGGCAAGTTGCAATCTAGATACAAATTTTTCTCTTATATACATTGTAATTCCCTCGTGCCAAATGCTTTGAAACCTTTTTTTCCATTTTTGCAAATGGTGGCTTCTTACTTAAAAAGACATTTATTGGGAATTTAACACTACTTTATAAAGCCAGAAGGGCTTCTATTGATGTTTTTATTATTAATTTAACACTTCGCACTGAAGGATAAATTATATTTGAAGAGAAAAATTTTTGCCTAGACAGAGACACGAACCCGGGATCTTTGGCTATCCGGGCCAAATGCTCTACCAACTGAGCTTCTGAGGTGAGTTGCGATCTAGACGCAAATTTTTCTCTTATTGGTAGAGCATTTGGCCCGGAAAGCCAAAGGTCCCGGGTACAAGTCTTGGTCTAGGTGAAAATTTTTCTCTTCAAATATAATTTATCCTTCAGTGAGAAGTGTTAAATTAATAATAAAAACGTCAGGAATTCAGTTGTTCAAGTACTTGAAGTTGTATTAAAATTATGTCAATGAAAAGTGCAATGCTGGAAGTGCTAGCAGAGTTCACAGAATATTTTACAATAATAGACTTATTTTTTGTCACCTAACTATAGAGTCCATTGTTTTGATTCTGATGTAGTTTGTACCTTTACCTAACCTGTACTACTCTCACTTCTTATGGACAGCTCATTTCATATGATTCATTACAGAGATAACTTCATGCATTCAATTTTTAAACTTCTAATCATAATGATCATTAGAGAAAGAAGCCATTTAATGTATATAATATGAAGATGTACACTTAATCCATTGTCTTCAGACAAGTTTCTTGTATATAATTATTACATCAATACATTATTGTTTGCTTCATGTTCCATTTCCTGTTGTTTACACTTTAGCTGGTTTCTCTTTTCCAACCACCATCATGATCTTCTGCAGGCAGCGTGTAGCCCTTACTGTAAATATACAAAACTTTGTATAAGATGTTATTTAATTAATGTTCAAAGAAAAACTATGAGGAAATACAATTATTGGCAATTTATATTAAAAATAAAAAAAAATTGATTTTGTTCGAAGAAAGGAGATTAGAATAGAAATCACCACAATGAATGAAATATTAGAATATGATCAGTTTAATGTCCAGGCTGTAATATTTTATATCAAACATCAAATGATATAGTATAAAAATTACCAAAATCATTACAATACACTTAATTGGTACCATATAATCAAATTAACTATATTAAAAAAATTAAAATTGTAGGGTCGTATGTTAGAACATTACTCTCTACTCAAATTACTTCCAATCACTAGTGAGCTGATTCACCGTGAGCAATTGCTGAGAACGAATTAACGGCCGACTTATCGGTCATGCATGAGAGTCGACGTTTTCGTAATATTGGCAACGAATTACCCAGAATTCTCAGCGATAAAACCGCTTCCATTATTTTCGTCTGCTATAGAGGAATGCATTTATGCTTGCATCCCGCAAATAATACCGTATACAAACACGTCTGCGACACGCAATATTACGCCGATTCTCCTGTTCTTTCAGTTGAATTCTTTGGTAGACTCTATCAAATTCCTCTTCTCCATGTATACCGAAAACATGATCGAAGTCTTCAAGGTCCGACATCTTGGATAAATGTTGGATAAAGCAGCAAAGTACATCAATTACCATCGGTTCCCGTTCGGTTCCCTTCGGGATTTTAATTTGAGTTGCTCATTTAAGCTACCTCCGCAGGTAGCTTACAAATTTAACCAATTATTATCGCATGAACAGATTTCTGAGTAAGCAAAATCGTATTAGCATACAACTTGCTCAGCAGAGAAGGCATTTTACTGTCTAATGCGTCCAAACATGCGACCCGTAGAGATCTTTAAGGTGAGCACTGGTGAACAGAACCAGAGATGTCGGTTCAAATCCCAATTAAGCATATATTTTACTGATAAGAATCAAATGAATCATGAATTCTTCTTACTTCATACTACTATGTTTTTTTAAACACAGCACCGCAGTATCGGCGACCATCGTCACCATCATCAGCTGTTTTCACAACTGTCAATTTTTTCTTCTGCCGGTAATTATTCAAACTGTCATCTGGTGTTCTTTTGAAGGAATAATTTTCTAAACTGCCATCTGTTGTATTTTTGAAGAACTTTGTAACCAAGCTTGGTTTGTGTGGAATCTCGAAATTCATGGTTCTAGTATGGTTTTTTTGAATACTAGAACCATGAACTTTGAGATTCCGGATGAACCAAGCTTGGTTACAAAGTTCTTCAAGAATACAACAGATGGCTGTTTAGAAAATTATTCCTTCAAAAGAACACCAGATGGCAGTTTGGATAATTACCGGCAGAAGAAATAATTGACAGTCGTGAAAACAGCTGATGATGGTGACAATGGTCGCCGATACTGCAGTGCTGTGTTTAAAAAAACATAGACATATGAGGTTAGAAGAATTCACGATTCATTTGATTATTATCAATAAAACCTCATAATGTTAAAAATTCCCAAATGTATTATATTAAAATACATTTTACTCTTCAAACAGAAGTAATTTTTCTACTATAAATTTAATATTTCTCATTGAAATCAATCACAAAATGATATAGTTTACACATAGAAGCAATATTATGACTTTAACTGCAGACACTATGAATCTTGCAACCAACTCCTAACTTCACTTATACATCTGAATTTTTCACAAGCAATCATATATAAAAAAAAACTACCAACATTTTTAATTTGTAGTGGTTATTGGTAAGACAAATGTTGAAACACAGTTTTTAGAAAACCATAACAATTTCAAAATTGTTAAAAACAAACTAAGTTTGTTTTTCAAACTCTTCTTAAATAAATAGGAAATGTATAAATAAACTTACAAAATTGTAAAAAAAAAACTATAAACTCACAAAATAATGAATCTGTTAATGATATGGCTTGTTGCATGAGTGCATGATACGAACATAAGCAAAGCAAGTGAAGGGCGACAGCTAAGAGTCACATTATGCTAATTTTTCAGTATTTAACTTTTTATAGCAAATCTATACTCAAATCTTACAAGAATGGTAAAAAATGGTGATTAAACAAAATGCAAGAAAAAAGTAATTTTATTGCAGATAGAGTAAAAGCAATTATTTTTCATATATTCAGAGATTTTTCTTGAAAAATGGATGATATATTTATTTGCCACCCTTCAGTCGTTATAATAGCTACAAATTTATTAAATCAAGAACTAACTAACTCACTGGCACATTCGAATCTTAGGTTCATGGCCTTGCAGATATAAGTTCTCTATACATTCTTATCCTGAGCTAATGTTTTCTTTTTTAATTCACAGAGGTAGTCCCCATCCTGAGAACCAAATGGGGGGACTATTTTACCTCCAGAAAATTTTACTCCAATGGAAACCACATCCGCGTTTCTTGACGGTTGTATTTTTACGGAGGAAGATTGTCATTCTTTCAACCAAGGTACTTTTTTTATCTGGCTTATCACCTTCAACCTCTACAGCATGGATAACCCTTTCAGCAGCAAAGCTACCACTAGCTTAGGCATTTTCATCATATGGTTTAATATTTGCTATGACCACCGCATGCCACTGTTTCCTAGTGATGCCTTGTGTCAAAATGATCTCACTTTCCTTTCATTTTAGTTTCAAGAATAAAATTACAATAAATCTGCATAATGTATATATAAGTATATATCATACAAGTCCACCATTGTGGTTTCAAGGTAGCGTGCTGCCTTGTCATGCAGCGGGCCCGCGTTCGATTCCCAGTCGGGACAGGCTCCTGGGTGAGGTTTTTTTGGGGTTTTTCCTCATCTGTAAGACAAATGTCAGGAAGCTTAAGACCCAACGGTCTCTGAAAATCATCCAGCCATCATTATCATCCTTATCATTATCATCATCATCATCATCCTTCACCGGTGTGAAAAGCAACGGGAAGCTCCACACCTATAATTCCCTAGTAAAGCTGCAAAGCATAGCACGAAAAGTGCAATGATTGCAATGAAAGACCTGCCCTCGGGCAGAATTACTATGGATGGATGGATATCATACAAAATTATGTTCAAATTTTACAGTGCAATTACAGTTTCCAAAAAAAAATATATTATTCATTATTGTTATAAAAAATGCAATATTTTCTTAACACATTGGTGACTGACAGCTGTGCGTTCCACACAACCCTGCTAGACCGGACATTTCTGTCAGTGGGGTGGACTTTTAAATTTTAAACCGTGCTAGCACAGTGTGGTTTTTACATCAATATATTTACAGTCAATAACAATAATACATAAGTAATTCTTTATTAGTGTTCTCACCAGACCTTCTAGTATAAATTGAGGGTGTGATAGTGTTGGAAACATTTCCCTTTATGTAAAGACACAATGCAAAAGAGCATAACATAGTGAGTTTCTTTTCTTGTGTTCACTGCAAACGCAGCAAGGTTTGGAGGGGTTTTTTTTTTTCTTTCCAGTAATTGGTGTTAATTTATGTTTCTTCATGTCTCAGCCTCCATGGTGGGTTTTGACATGGTGTCCTAGAAGTGGTTTCATTTTCTCTCTCGTCTTTCTTCCTCTTTCCTGTCATTTGTTCCTAATTTCACGACTCCCAAACAAGAGGCTGTTTCAAGCAAAAAACTTCTGTTCGACATTTTGTTGTTAGGGTTTTGAAATTTATAGACTCTGAAAGCATTAAAGAGTGCACAAATCAGAAGCCTCAATACATCTTTCTTGCTCCATTTCACTGTTTTTCTAAGGATGTAGTAATATGATAGGCACTGGTCAGCCCTGTCTACGCCCTTCACATACTTGTTATATTGAAGTATTCAATAGGGCATTTTTACAACTTTACCCCTCCCACTCTCATGTTGCCTGATGTAATGTGCTAAACCATTCTTACGTCTCTTTTATCTTTCCATGTTTGAAGCAAAACTTCCCCCTTACTACAATACATACTTTCTCCTGGTTTGAGTTTATTTCCTGCTTCCACAAATGATTTTGGAAGTCCTCTGTTAATCCTTATTGTTCCACAAACTCCCATCTTTCTTTCAAGCAAATTTTCAGCTATAGTCACACTATTATAATAATTATCTTGGTAGACAAGATACTATGGATATAAATTTGGCTCCAGAACGCAAAAAAGTGTTTCTTCTCATTTTTCCCCTCTGCAACATATATTTACAGGTTACATACATATCCGGTAATTGCCTAACTACCGGCACTAAAATTCCATATTTCATCAGCCGTCTATCTTAAAGCTGTAAACACCTCTTTCTCTAAAGATGGAAGTTTCATAAAAGAGAAGAGAGGGGTAAAAAACAACTAAAATTTATTTCACAATGAGAAAAAACAAAATTGCATGCCTCTTTCAAAAGCAAAAAGGTAGGGAAACCATACAAAATGTAAATACGGAAATCTCCGTGACTGGTCGTGTAGCGCTGGACATTTAAACACGGAGATCTCCGTGGCCCGCCACCAATGTGTTAACTTATGACTCCCATGGCAGCTTCTTGTTTTCACTAGAGAACATTAGTAAATCTTAATTTTACAAATCTTATAGGAAAGAATGCTACACAAAAGAAAATGTTATAAAATTGCTGTTGCTCACAATAAAGAACAATTAGATGAGATGCCATGAAAAAAAGAATGAAGTAAAGAACTGTAAAATTTAATAGATATTAAAATAGTTATATTATGATGCGGAGGTGGGAGTTTAATGTCAGTTTTTACAGAGTGAGGGCGTAAATTGTTTAAAAACCGAAAGCGAGGTTTGTAATTTCTGAGATTCTGTAAAACACTTCACAAACATGTGTTGTACATTATTTTTTTGCACAATAGTGTTTTCAAATAATAATAAAATAGTAAAATAATAACATCTTTGTTGGATATATTTACGTTCATTATAGACAATTGACTAACATTAAGAGTGTGGGCAATGTTTATTAGTTGAAACAACAGGAGGCCTTGGAAAACAATTATTGATAACATGACCGCAAGTACATATTTATTTTTTTATTATTGATTTCGTACATCTCAATGATGGATAAATCATATTTGAAGAGAAAAATTATACGCTCAGACCGGGACTTGAACCCGGGACCCTTGGTTCTCTAGACGACCAAGTGCTCTACCAACTGAGCTACCTGAGCAAGTACCGATCTAAACGCATCCTTCTCTATATACATTATAATTCCCATCCACCAAATGCTCTGAAGCCAAGCTTCTATCATGCAAATGGCGGCTCCTTTGTTAAGAAGACATTTGGGAATTATACATTACAGCCAGTATGGCTTTTTCCATGTTTTTATTATTGATTTCGTACATCTCAATGATGGATAAATCATATTTGAAGAGAAAAATTATACGCTCAGACCGGGACTTGAACCCGGGACCCTTGGTTCTCTAGACCAAGTGCTCTACCAACTGAGCTACCTGAGCAAGTACCGATCTAAACGCAAATCCTTCTCTATATACATTATAATTCCCGTCCACCAAATGCTCTGAAGCCAAGCTTCTATCATGCAAATGGCGGCTCCTTTATTAAGAAGACATTTGGGAATTATACATTACAGCCAGTACGGCTTTTTCCATGTTTTTATTATTGATTTCGTACATCTCAATGATGGATAAATCATATTTGAAGAGAAAAATTATACGCTCAGACCGGGACTTGAACCCGGGACCCTTGGTTCTCTAGACCAAGTGCTCTACCAACTGAGCTACCTGAGCAAGTACCGATCTAAACGCAAATCCTTCTCTATATACATTATAATTCCCGTCCACCAAATGCTCTGAAGCCAAGCTTCTATCATGCAAATGGCGGCTCCTTTATTAAGAAGACATTTGGGAATTATACATTACAGCCAGTACGGCTTTTTCCATGTTTTTATTATTGATTTCGTACATCTCAATGGTGGATAAATCATATTTGGTCTAGAGAACCAAGGGTCCCGGGTTCAAGTCCCGGTCTGAGCGTATAATTTTTCTCTTCAAATATGATTTATCCATCATTGAGATGTACAAAATCAATAATAAAAACATGGAAAAAGCCGTACTGGCTGTAATGTATAATTTCCAAATGTCTTCTTAATAAAGGAGCCGCCATTTGCATGATAGAAGCTTGGCTTCAGAGCATTTGGTGGACGGGAATTATAATGTATATAGAGAAGGATTTGCGTTTAGATCGGTACTTGCTCAGGTAGCTCAGTTGGTAGAGCACTTGGTCTAGAGAACCAAGGGTCCCGGGTTCAAGTCCCGGTCTGAGCGTATAATTTTTCTCTTCAAATACATATTTATTGTTTTATATTATTTCAAATAAAGTTCAGTTCATTTAAAATGCAGTGATTTGTTTCATATAATGTATATTAAAAACCTTTGGATATTTTCTGTATATACATTGTACGTAGAGGGTAGTGGTTTTACTTCCCGCACGTGGGTGTAAATGTAATATTACAGTATAGTTATTTAGGTTGGCAACCCCAAAATGTGGGAAGTTGAACTTTCAATAATGATCGCCATTGCTGGTAAGTAGGACTAAATGCACTATCGTGTAAAAAGTTAATAAAGAAGAAAATTAAGTAAACTGATTAAAAAATAAAAGATAAAATAAATAAATAAATAAAAATAAAAAAACATTAATATAATATTTGACCAGCCTCATGGTCTTGTAATGAGAACTTCTGACCACACTTCATGATATCACAGGTTTGATTCACAGTCAGATCAAAGGAATTTTTTCGTAAAGGAATTATTCTTATAGTTGCCCATGGTCTGGAATTTAGATTAACTTTAGGTTCAAGAACTCTCCTAGTGCTTCATTTATCACCCATCATATCATAGGGTCCACTGCTGTTGTCTTGAGGTAGCGTGCTGCCGTGTCACGCAGCAGGTCCGGTTTTGATTCTCGATAGGGACAGGCTCCTGGGTGAGGTTTCTTTTGGCGATTTTTCCTCACCTGTAAGACAAATGCCAGGAAGCTTAGAGCCCAATGGTCCCCAAAAATCATCCGGCCATCATCATCGTCCTTCAGCAGTGTGGAAAGCAAAGGGAAGCTACCACACCTATAATTCCCTAGTAAAGCTGCAAGCATAGAATGAAAATGCTATGATTGCAGTGAAAGACCTGCCCTCAGGCAGAATTACTATGTGTGGATATCATAGGGATAATAATGTTATTGCAACACTTGGAAGGTGGAATTATTTTATTACTGCACCTTCTAAGTGTCGCAATCTCAGAAGTTCGTTAAAATTCTGCCAAGCCATGAGAGAAAGAAATGCTGTAAAGATTGGTATCAGAGAAAAAAATAATTAACCAAGAATTACTAAAGAAGCTATTAAACTAAAATAACTACCATATATCTCAGCAGATAAGGCAACCTTCAGATAAGACGAGGTATAGATTTTTGTCAAAGTTTTATAGTTTTAGCATATATCTATCCTATAAGACGACCCCCAAACTATCAACGGCCTATGAATTTAGTTTAGATCAGTGATCATTACTAGCTTACTGTATTGCGTATACAAAATTACCATATTCGAAATTTTTCAAATTAAATTTTATGTTATATATTGTTAATATTTTAACCCCTCATTATGATAAATAAATACATTTTATTTTCATTCAACCGGCAACACTGCTACACTTTTGATAAGTTGTACTAGCACGAGAGATGAGACATGTTGCATGGAAGGCGGTAGAGGGGAAAGGAGATTGTTATGATAAGGAAGAAAGACTTGCCGTGTGAAAAATTTCTTGTTACGCTACTATCAAATCCAAAGGTATAAGTTATCCACATATTTAAATGTTATACAGTGACCTTTGCATCATGCATAGTAATAAAACACTATATTAATAATTACAAGAAACAATGCAATATAAGCAATAATGTCCATTCTCACTGAAGGATAAATTATATTTGAAGAGAAAAATTTTCGCCAAGACCGACACTCGAACCCGGGACCCTTGGCTTTCTGGGCCAAGTGCTCTACCAACTGAGTTACCAAGGCGAGTTGTGATCTAGATGCAAATTTTTCTCTTATATACATTGTAATTCCCTCGTGCCAAATGCTTGAAACCGTAGCTTCTATCTTTGCAAATGGCGGCTTCTTAGTTAAGAAGACATTTATTGGGAATTTAACACTACTTATAAAGCCAGTAGGGCTTCTACTGACGATTTTATTTTTAATTTAACACTTCTCACTGAAGGATAAATTATATTTCAAGAGAAAAATTTTCGCCTAGACTGAGACTCGAACCCGGGACCCTTGGCTTTCCAGGCCAAGTGCTCTACCAACTGAGCTACCGAGGCGAGTTGCGATCTAGATGCAAATTTTTCTCTTATATACATTTTTTCTCTTCAAATATAATTTATCCTTCAGTGAGAAGTGTTCAATTAATAATAAAATTGTCAATAGAAGCCCTATTGGCTTTATAAAGTAAGTGTTAAATTCCCAATAAATGTCTTCTTAACTAAGAAGCCGCCATTTGCAAAGATAGAAGCTACGGTTTCAAGCATTTGGCATGAGGGAATTAGAATGTATATAAGAGAAAAATTTGCATTTAGATCGCAACTTGCCTTGGTACTCAGTTGGTAGAGCACTTGGCCCGGAAAGCCAAGGGTCCCGGGTTTGAGTCTCGGTCTAGGCGAAAATTTTTCTCTTCAAATATAATTTATCCTTCAGTGAGAAGTGTTAAATTAATAATAAAATCGTCAATAGAAGCCCTACTGGCTTTATAAAGTAGTGTTAAATTCCCAATAAATGTCTTCTTAACTAAGAAGCCGCCATTTGCAAAGATAGAAGCTACGGTTTCAAGCATTTGGCACGAGGGAATTACAATGTATATAAGAGAAAAATTTGCGTCTAGATCGCAACTCACCTCGGTAGCTCAGTTGGTAGAGTATTTGGCCCGGAAATCCAAGGATCCCAGGTTCGAGTCTCGGTCTAGGCGAAAATTTTTCTCTTCAAATATAAAAAAAAAATAATGTCCATGTTTATTTACTATAAAACAGACTGCAAAAGAATTGAATAACTGGATGTTTTCAGGACTCGTTTGATAGTAGCTGTACTCATGGGATTCACTAAATCTCTAACAGTTCCCCCCCACATGGCAACTAATTGGTCTGTCACCGTGCATCATTACGTCAGTCGCAATCATTATTTGTGTGTCGTGTGTTCAAGTAATTTTTATTAATTTATATAAATTTGAATCTAATTTTTTTGTATCTCTCCTATAAGACAACCCTGGATTTTGGGGGCTTTTTTTTATGGTTCAACTATCGTCTTATCTGCCGAGATATATGGTATTTAAATAAATAAGCCCAGAATCTAATAAATGATTTATAAAAATTTGAGAAATGTGTTAGTCAATAATAATTCATACGGGAATGGTGCTGTAGTCTAAATTTTAAATTTCTCAAAGCCTTTTATTATGAGCAACAGACAAAAGTGACAGAGCATCCATTTTTAGGAATTCTCCATTTCAGTTACTGTGTCGTGTGAAGCAAAGCTATGTGCAATATGATTTGTGTACATTTCTAGATGAAAAGCAAAGCATAATATAAAGTGCAAAGTGAAGAAAAAGTGAAATGGAAAAAAATAAAAATAAAAACCTTTGACTGGGGTCTCACAACCAGCATTAACTTTTGTAGTCTATGAGTTGCAGCACCTGAAATTAAAACAATACAAAAATATTCCATAGAAAATATAATTCAAATTAAAATTCATAAATTATAATAAGTTACTAAATTATAACAAACCTAATTAACAAATTTAAAATAATGATATTAAATCCAGAATTTCTTATTAAATTAATATTAAGAAGCTAAAGCTATTACTATGATTGAAATAAGTAAATTAATGTACACAACTGAAATATTGTAATCAATGGTAAAGAGAAACATTTTTAATATTTAACGTTAGGAAGTGATATTTTGAGGTTATTTTAATTATATTATTTTTAGTCTGATCATCTTACCTCAATATTAATGTTGATTTGTTCTTGGACATGTTTCAAAACAATTTTGTTTTATCGTCAGCTTGCCCAGACTGGTTTGATTTTTGTTGCAATATGTTGCACACCCTGGATGTCGATGTCAGTTCCATCATGTGGTTGGCCAAAGAACCTCCAAACAAGGTCATGCTCCGTCGGTATTTCAAAATTCATAACTCTGTTTTTGTTCTTCTGAATATAGGTTTTTTCCCAAATAGCTCTTTTGTATTTATTAATTAAATAAAAATAAATATAAAACGTAGTTTTATTTGATTTTCATATTTATTATATAATTCAGTGACAGCTGTTTCGGTACACTGTACCTTCTTCAGACATGTTAAATTATGAATTGTGTTCCCTAATTTGTTAACATGTCTGAAGAAGGTACAGTGTACCGAAACAGCTGTCACTGAATTATATAATAAATATGAAAATCAAATAAAACTACGTTTTATATTTATTTTTATTTAATTAATAAATATGGATTTTCATCAAGTAAACACCAACTCAATTGATTCTTTTGTACTTTCTAACTGTTTTAATAATTTAGTGTCTGAATTTATATTATGTTTTTCAGACCAAACATGAGCAGCAACTGCAGATTTTTCTATTCTCCCATTTTTAATATTTCTTATGTGTTCTTTGGTTCTAATTTTTAGGTTTCTTTTTGTTTTTCCTATATATATATATATATATATATATATATCTTTTCACAGCCCATGCATTCAATTTGATATATTGCTGATCATCTTACCTCATTCCTTTCATTTTTGTTGGTTTTTAGTAGTTTATTTAAACTGTAGTTATTTTTCGGTGCTAATATAATATTAAACTTCTCAAATATCTTTTGGAATTTATTGTGTACCCAAGGGTGATATGTGAATTTCCTATATTTTTTCATAGGTGGTTGGTTCTTCTTTTTCAAGAGTACTTCTGTTTATCATTTTTTGTTTTTATACTTTTCTATCCTTTTATGTACCATTTTTTCATCAAACCCGTTTTGTCTTGCTACTTTGATTATGTGTTTTTTCTCCTGTTTGAAATCTTCTTCGTTTAAGGGTAAGCTTACCAATCTATGAGTTAAACTATTAAAGGCTGCTAATTTATGTCCAATTGGATTGGAACCTGTTGATTTAATAAAATTTTCTGTATGAGTTTCTTTCCTATAGGATTCAATCCAATTGGACATAAATTAGCAGCCTTTAATAGTTTAACTCATAGATTGGTAAGCTTACCCTTAAACGAAGAAGATTTCAAACAGGAAAAAAAACACATAATCAAAGTAGCAAGACAAAACGGATTTGATGAAAAAATGGTACATAAAAGGATAGAAAAGTATAAAAAACAAAAAATGATAAACAGAAGTACTCTTGAAAAAGAAGAACCAACCACCTATGAAAAAATATAGGAAATTCACATATCACCCTTGGGTACACAATAAATTCCAAAAGATATTTGAGAAGTATAATATTAAATTAGCACCGAAAAATAACTACACTTTAAATAAACTACTAAAAAAACCAACAAAAATGAAAAAAACTGATAAAAATAAAAAGTCAGCAATATATCAAATTGAATGTATGGGCTGTGAAAAGATATATATATATATATATATATATATATATGGGAAAACAAAAAGAAACCTAAAAATTAGAACCAAAGAACACATAAGAAATATTAAAAATGGGGAAATAGAAAAATCTGCAGTTGCTGCTCATGTTTGGTCTGAAAACATAATATAAATTCAGACACTAAATTATTAAAACAGTTAGAAAATACAAAAGAGCTATTTGGGAAAAATCTATATTCAGAAGAACAAAAACAGAGTTATGAATTTTTGAAATATGATGGAGCGTGACCTTGTTTGGAGGTTCTTTGGCCAACCACAGGATGGAACTGACATCGAAATCCAGGATGTACAACATAATGCAACATAAATCAAACCAGTCTGGACAAGCTGACGATAAAATAGAATTGTTTTGAAACATGTCCAAGAACAAATCAACATTAATATTGAGGTAAGATGATCAGACTAAAAATAATATAAGAAACATTTTTACTTGAACCGGGTATTGGACCCCAAACCTACAGCTGATGATTCATTGCATTTAATGTGATACAAAGAGAATAAGATAAAGGGAGGATTTATGCTTGGATCGGAATGTAGCCTGAATTAGCTCAGTGGTCAGAGCATCAGCAGGAAAAGCTGAAGGTTTGGGGTTCGATTCCTGGTTCAGGCAAAAATGTTTCTATTTTGTTTAATTGTTTCTTGACACACCTCATACTTCTTAAGATCTTAAGCATTAATTTTTCTTTCTAAATAAAATTTTAACTGTTTGAAATAAGACATTAAGGCAGCATTTCTCATTCCATGGGGATTGATTAAATTTTTGAGATCAAAGTTTGCTTGCCAGGAGCCTCAAAATTCATGATTCTGGTTTTGTTCATCTGAATAAATGTATATACCCACATTGTTAGTTATATTAGTCATTCCAAATGTTTTAATAGTTTATTTAACTCTCAGCAAATTTCATGAAACAACTGGCATTAATGGCCCATTTCAAACAGTTGGATGTTAGTTGAGAATGAAATATGTCTAGGTGAAACGATCATATTTTATGAGATGAGGTATGAAATTTACAATTCATATATTAAATTCCAAACATTTGAATTTGAATTGAATATTTGAATGTTATAATTAAATTTTAACACTCAAAATAATGAAGAAATTATTAATCCATAAAGGAAAAAGAGTGTTAAAATTTAATTATTTATTATAATTTTGAAATATAAAGCTTTACTGGCCGTAATAGTCATGTAATTCTCATGTCTTCTTGAATTAGAAGCTATCAAATCGCACTGCTAGTGATAGCTAGTTGCTTCAGATGAGAATAGTATAAGAGGAAATGAAAATTTATGCTTGCACCGGAAGCCTGATTTGATGTAATAGTCAGCACATTAGCATACAAAGCTAGAAGTTTCAGATTCAAATCCTAGTTTAGGCATTAATTTGTCGTTACAAATTAATTATTTATTGTATACCTCATAATGTCACATCTCTTCAGTTTTTTTAAAGAAAGCAATGTATCAAGATATAATGTGTACCTATATGAATATTGGTTGGTATCTTATGTTCAGCAGTTGTTAATAAAAAAAATTCCAAGCGTGACAGGCCTAGAAGGCCCTTGGCCTACCATCCGGCTGCTGGCCTCACATCCACATGTGTTAATCACAGAGGTAGATGATCATCTAGCCAGTGTAGGGGTGACATGTGGTCAGCATGTCGTGTCTTCTTAACCTGGAGTCGCTACTTATTGTAGCTACCCAAATGCCTCATGATGCTGGGTGGGCACCAGTCACTTTCTGGCCGAAATTCCATGAGAAAATTTCTTCCCCCTCTGGGGACTTGAACCAGTGCAAGTCCCGTAGCTCTGTGCCAAGGCTTCTTGCCTTAACAACTCGGCTATGGCACGGGACTAGCATTTGTTAATGAAGTTATGAATATCAAAGTTTTCTATTCTATTTTATAATGTTCTGCCCAAGAGAAGGTCTTTCACTGCAATCATACCATTTTCATGCTATGCTTTGCAGCTTTACTAGGGAATTATAGGTGTGGTAGCTTCCCGTTGCTTTCCACATTGGTGAAATGATGAGGATGATAATAATAATGATGATGATGGCCGATGATTTTCGGGGACTGTTGGGTTCTAAGCTTCCTGACATTTGTCTTACAAGTGAGGAAAAACCCCAAAAAAATATCACCCAGGAGCCTGTCCCTACCAGGAATCGAGGCACAGCTAAGATAGAATATTTCATCAATGAAATAGGGGGAAAAAAAATAACACTCATAAAACAGTGATACTTGGCTGAGATCTGATGCAGCGAACATGCTTGCATGGGCAAGAGATGATGTGATGATCTGTAATTCTCCTGAGATTTCTATTGATTAGAACATTCCGATGACCTTGAAAGTCTGCATTCCACAATTTCCAATGTATTATTGCATTTATTAAATTATTCTGTTAAAAATTATTTTATTTTCAGTTATACCTAATAGTCCACCGCTGTGGTCTCGAGGTAGCGTGCTGCCTTGTCACTCAGCGGGCCTGGGTTCGATCCCCGGTCAGGGCAGTTTTCTGGGTGAGGTTTTTATCAGGGTTTTTTCTCACCTGTAAGACAAATGTCAGGAAAACTTTAAGGCCCAAATGGTCCCCAAAATCATGTGGCCATCATCATCCTTCACCAGTATGGAAAGCAACAGGAAGCTACCACACATACAATTCCCTAGTAAAGCTGCAAAGCATAGCACTGATTGCAGTGAAGGACCTGCCTTCGGGCAGAATTACTATGGATGGATACCTAATTGATACTATTGAAAGTTAACCAAATGACTTTGGGAGATATTTCTCAAAAAATTTGTATTAATAAAAATGTAAATACATACATTATACAATACATTTGGGGCGGGAATTTCAACGTATATAGAGAAAGATTTGCGTTTAGATCGATACTTGCTCAGGTAGCTCAAATGGTAGAGCACTTGGACTAGAAAACCAAGGGTCCCGGGTTCAAGTCCCGGTCTGAGCGTATAATTTTTCTCTTTAAATATGATGTAAATACATAATTTTAACATAGTTTCTTCATTGAAAGTAAAATTCATTTGTATTAAAATGAAAATAAATTAGGTAGTTTAAAATGAAATAATTCAAATAAGATAAACTAAAATAAATTTGAATCGTAAACTACAAGTAAAACTTACCTAGAGCATTTTGTTTAGTTGTTTCTTGACTCACCTCATACTTCGTAACTCCCTCGCATATCTACATTTCGTCACTGTATTTGTGACATTCTCAATGCTGTTCACGTTGAGACTGTCACAAATACATTGACGGAATCTAGATATGCGAGGGAGTTAAGAAGTATGAGGTGAGTCAAGAAACAACTAAACAAAATTAAAATAAACCTCATAGTGTTATTTCCTACCTACATAACTTACCTAGAGCATGTTGAATTGGCCTTGGTTTATTTTTCCATTTAATAAATATCAGGTACACAGGAACACTAGAGAATATCATGAGGCAACCATAACCTAAAATAAAAATTGTTTTCATTAATATCCCAGTTGTATGGATACAAAACATGGGCGCTTACTTTAAGGGAGGAGAAAAGATTATGAGCATTTGAGAATAAAGTTCTTAGAAAAATTTTTTAACCAAAGAGAGATGAACAGACAGGCGTATGGAGAAGACTACATAACAGTGAGCTACATGATCTTTATGGGAAACCAGACATAATAAGGGGGGCATGCCGTAGCGCAGTGGTTAAGGCACTGCACTACTAACCGGAAGGTTGAGGGTTCGAGTCCTGATGAGGATCAGGATTTTTAAACTGACCCAAACCTTCTGATGGTACCATGACCATGGGGTCAGCTCAACCTCTAACATAAATAAGTACCAGACATTTGTTCTTGGGGTAAAGGCAGCCGTCATGCAGGGCTGACAACCTGGCTGACATCAAGTGCTGATTGTGTAGGAAAAGTGGGACCCTTAACATCCTACTACCCGAAGGGTCTCCTATGATCTGTAATGGGATCACTAGACATAATAAGAACAGTTAAGTCTCGTAAGACTGCGATGGGTAGAACATGTGTCATGAATGGAGAATGATAGAGAGGCATGGAAACTTCTTGTAGGAAAACGAGGGAAGATGTCCTGTAGATAGACAAGAATAATGTGGGAGAATAACATTAACCATTATTTGAGGGAAGTAGATTATACAGAAAAACATTAACTCAGGAACTCAGGATAGGAATGTATGGAGAGCTTATATCCATGTGGTCATGAATATGTGCATGGATAATTGGGAGTTTGCTGTAATAGTAATTTCCTTTCATTTCTGCATACGCCCTTTTTAGCATAAACATACAAGTTTGCCATAAATTTTATTGTATTACAACATTTTACATAGAAATAAAGATTGGAATGAGGAACATTATGCAAAGTTTTGAATGCAACCAATTTAGAAAACAAAATATTAACACTTTTTCCTAATTAGAAATATAAGTCAAAAAATCTGCTCTCTCAATGTTTTTAACTAAATATAAAATGCTACCAATACTGAAACCACTGATAATCTAAAGTTTGAGAATGTTAACAAAATAATATATAGGGAGTGGATATGAAATGTTTAATCCTTAAATTGCCAGTTATTTAAATATAGTGGACCGCACTGAAAACAAAATCAGGAATGACTGTTGTTATTACGTTTATTGTGTAATCCGAAGCACATTTACGATATTACTACTCGTTTGTTTTCTTCTGTTTCATTAATAATAATAATAATACTAAATAAATTGAACAAATTGATGTAGTCTATAGGATACATTGCCAATTAAAGGGTTAAGAAGGATGTTAGAAAAAACCAAGAAAAACAAAATTTGGAATACAAAAATAAAAGAATCCCTGAATCTGGATACAGTACCGGTCTGGATAAAAGAGAAGAAAGTAGAATAAGATGGTAAGGTCATCTAAAAAGAATGGATACCAGTGATTAAAGGATGAATACTGGGAGGTTACCAAGACAGGCACTAGAGAATAGAATACAAGGAAGTGACTAAGAGGTCCAGCGAGATATAGATAGAGCAAGAAGTTATGAGAGATGTTGAAAGAATAATTAATACATTTGAATGAAATGGAGGAGTATATTGAATGATTGAGATAGTCGAGCCTTTTGTACATAATTTCAACCCACAAAAAATGAGAAAAAATTAAGATAAATAAAATTAACTTTTGTGAGGACAAAAATATGAGAATAAAAAGAAAAGAACAATCCCATTAAAAAAAAGGAACATTTGATCACCCTACATAAATAGTAGCCTAGTTTTTTTGGATTAAGAAGAATAAACTTACCTGTTTCCACAGGACTGGCTATCATTGGCACAATAGTCACAAATAGACTAGCTATGATGTAGATGATGGGGAAGACTAGGTTAACTCTAATAGGTCTGGTGAGATCGGGTTGTTTCCACCGCAGCCATGGAAGACATAGGACTGCAACCCCAATACTCAGCTGAAATCACATATTTTCTACATTAATATTATTTAAATTCCATATTTAATCACAATATTATTTATAGATGTACAGCTAAAAGTGTGTCAGAAGACATCCAATTCTTCTACGAGATAGCATGTACTATCTGGCTGTGTTTTTTTAATCTCTACTTCCTCATATGAGGGGTTCAAAGCAAAAGTGGACCAAGTCTGAAAATTTGAAAATCCTGTGTTTTTTTTAATTTGGGTTCGAACTTCAATAATTCTTCAGAGCAATGATAAACCAAGTATTGTATTTGTTCTGTAAGTAATTTAGTTCTATATCTGCAATTAAATATATTACTTTAACTTTACATATTTTTTTTCTAAAAAGAGTAAAATATGGACTTGGTCCACTTTTGTTCTGAACCCCTCATCCATCCATAGTAATTCTGCCTGAGGGCAGGTCTTTCACTGCAATTATAGCATTTTCATGCTTTGCTTTACAGCTTTACTAGGGAATTATATGTGTGGTAGCTTCTCGTTGCTTTCCACACCGGTGATGGATGATGATGATAATGATAAGGATGATGATGATGGCCGGATGATTTTCAGGGACTGTTGGGCCCTAAGCTTCCTGACATTTGTCTTACAGGTGAGGAAAAACCCCAAAGAAAACCTCACCCAGGAGCGTGTCCTGACCAGGAATCGAACCCAGGCTTGCTGCGTGACAAGGTAACACGCTACCTCGAGACCATAGTGGTGGACCTCATATAATACTGTAATAAAAAAGAACAGTTGAATCACAATTAATCACATCATCATATATCATGGCAGCTGCCGCCGTCTTCCAGAAACCAAATGCCATTCCTCTCTGTCCATCCATTGATCTTCCTCCAATCCTCTCATATTCATAGCTGCTTGTACCCCTTCTATCCAAGTTTTCTTCAGTTTTCCTCTCTTCCTCCTGTCTATTGGGATCCATTCCATAACAATTTTAGGCAATCTTTGCTCTGGCATTCTTTTGACATGGTCATATCACAGTAATCTTTTCTTTTCTACCGAGGCATGATGTTTGGTTTTTCAGCATTTTTTTTTATGATGAACAAGGAACTGGCCCGATGCATCAATTTTATATTATTGTCATAGATGACAACATTAACTCAAAAAAAGTAAATTTATTATCGTCAGTGCCATCTATATAATATATAAGCCTCTCCTTTGTTAGGAGTTACTAGACCAAGTTAAGTTCCCTACAGATGTCATGGATGGTATGCAATCAACATACTTCTTCTTCTTCTTCTTCTTCCTTTCCAGGATTAGATCAATGCGACCTGTTCCGGTCTCAAGTCCATCATTTCCTTGGCCGTCCATATGGTATGTAGGTGTTGATCTTTTTGGGTAATCTTGTATTGTCCATGCTGTCTAAATGTTCTTTCCATTGGTATTTGTGCTCTTCTAGTTTATTGACTATTGAAAATATCTCCAGTTAATTTCTTATTGATTCATTGTGTAATCTATCCATGTGTACATTCTTTTACGGATCTTAAAAATTTCATTTCAGTGGCTTGAATGTGTGAGATATCTTTTTTTGTAAGTACCCAAGATTCAGATCCATATAAAAGAATAGGAACAGCCATAATACGTGTTGAAATTATAATATATATACATAATAAAAGAACAACTAGAGTTAGAATCTATAATTAACTATATAACAATTATCAAAACAAATGGAAAAATCATTTACATCATAAGCATTCATGCAGAATCTCTAAAATCATGTTTCATTACCATCCAAATGCTAAATGATCTCTAGGTTGTACTATCAAATGTTGCATTGAAAATTCAACATGAGATTATTAGAAACCAACAGACCTAATTGTAAGGAACAAAAAGAAGAATAAAAATAATAATGAGTTACCAAGTGAACTAGAGCTTTGAAGGCATGCAGAGTGTTCTGATAGAATTTCTCACGAGTTTTTTAATCTACTGAGTAAGGAAAAGATGGGAACATGTGCTTTTGTAGTTTATGAGAACTCGTCAGAAATTTCCTCAGGTTTGTTCAAACTTTCTCCACAATGTTCCATTTTTCAGGCAGAATTATTAGCCATAAAAGAAGCTTTTAAATGGTGTGCAACAAATGAAATAAGTTCTCGTATACACAGTGATGTCCCGCGCCGTAGCCGAGCGGTTAAGGTAGGAAGCCTTGGCGCAGAGCTACGGAACTTGCGCTGGTTGAGTCTCCATGGGGGAAGAAATTTTCTCATGGTATTTCGGCCAGTATGGGACCGGTGCCCACCCAGCATCGTGAGGCAATTGGGTAGCTACAATAAGTAGCGGCTCCAGGTTGAGGAACCAGCTATAACGGCTGGGGGACTCGACATGCTAACCACATGTCACCCCTACACTGGCTGTTGATCATCTACCTCTGTGATTGACACATGTGGATGTGAAGGGCCAGCAGCCGGCTGGTAAAAGGGCAACCGCTGAAAAGTGGAAAGATCCTCAATCAATCGGTATACACAGTGATTCACAAACAGCCCTGAAAGCAATTAATGATAGATATAACAATAACCCAATAGCTTTCGAGATTAGGGAACAAATGAAGCAAAGTTCAAAACATATTTGTCTATCTTGGGTACACGGGCATTGCGGGATATTAGGAAATGAACGTGCGGATGTATTAGCCAAGTCTGCAGCAGATTCCAGTTTACAGTATGCATATGATCTCTGCCATATTTATTTCCTAAAGTCACAAATAAAGGAACATATAATAGCAAGATGGAACAATGTGTGGCTCAATAGTACCACAGGCACATTAACAAGACAACTGTTCTTTCCAAGTATTTATGACAGAATAAAATGCAAACACATTGTTCCAAATTTCATATTAACACAATTCCTCACTGGGCACGGAAAATTTGGACAAGATCTACAGAGATTCAACATCATAGAAAATGCAAGCTGTAATTGTCGAATTAGCAATCAAAGCGTAGAACATATTATATTTGATTGTCCATTGTTCTGGAATGAAAGATTTGAAATGATATGTCTTCTAAATAACAATGCCTGTTTAAGTAAACCATCCATTACAGAAGTGATTATGACAGAAATGAAGTACAGACTTTTAAATGTTTTTATAAATAAAATTCATAAAAAAACTTTAATTTTAAATAAAAGAAAAATTATATAATGACACAAACTTGACAAAATATAACCCTAATGTACCTTAGGTGAAATAGGGTTTATATATTTTGGATAAAAAAAAAAGCATGAAAATATACTCACCCAAGTTGCAAATCCAACGTAGTTAATGAGAGCAAATATGTCAGACACAGTGAGATATAGCAGTGATAACAGAGCCTGTAACACAAATAATCATATTTGTTAACAAAACATGTATCAAAAGCATGTATCTGGAATTAAAACCCCTAGGACAATTCTGCGTCACCAACCTAGGGACAGAAAATCAACTGGATGTCCAATGAAGAAAGGGACTGAAAGTTTTTATGGAGCTCTTCTAGGACTTTAACCTGTATGGTTGATGATGGCAGTTTCTCTTATAGTGCAAAAAGGCAATGTACATCCAGAAAAATAGAGAAGTCATCACAGCATTTCAAAATCTAAATAGGCAACTCAACAGTGCATTACCTTTCCCTTAATTTTCCTGTATGTTCTTGTAATACTGTTACTCTGCATACTTCTTCTGTCTTTACTGACATTTTGTAGTATTTTAAACTTTTTCAATGATATTTAACATTCTTTTACAATTTTAAAATATTTATTTATGAGAAACATGGTAACATTATGACGTTTGTAGACAATATTGTGAAACTCACTAGCAATTATCCCTCCTTTTCAGTATTGCCACCATCAACAACTCAATTACACATATTTTTGTTAGTTAGTACTATTTTTGTTAGGTTAGTGTTAGTTTAGTTAGTGTACATCAGATTAATGTACACTCCATAATTAATATGCATGTAATTTATTTAATTAGGTTAGGAAGGGAGAAGTTTGTGTACATTCATCCATCCAATGGCTGATTAACTCAGATTCGAGCGTTGGCCTCCCTTAACTTCTGCCTCCAATCATGTTGGGTTTCTGAACATATTTGTTTTACGGGGTAGGGATGTCATCCCCATGCCCAACCTCGAGCAATCCTGGGGGGTCGATGATTTTCTATTGGGGTTTTCTCCCTTAGCTGGCATGTCCCCTTTTTTAAGCATCAGGAACTCGCTTTTTTGCCCCTGCACTTCTTAGTATTAACCAGGAGCCATGACGAGGACTTGGTGCATTGGGCTAGGCAGGAATAAATGGCATTTCTCGGGTTTTATTAGTGTCCACCCACCAGCAAGGTGCACACTCCTGAGACCACATATTGCCCCATTTCTAATAAACTTTTGGAAATTAATTTTGAAGTTTGATCATACCACATGTGCTGCCATCTAGCGATAGCTCTATAAACTCATGCACATGCGCACTGTTATTCTGTAGGACTTAGAAAATGTATTGGGAAAGAAAAAGTACTGTTTTTTTTCCAAATAGGTTATATAAAATGCAACTTTCTAATTATCTAATTCAGTATTCTTCTAACATAACATAATTTTCTACTTCCTGTGCTTCCATATACATTTTTTTAAATGACTAGAAAACTTGTAAGCACTTCCAAATATGGACAATTGTAGGTACTGAGATGAAGGTGGATTACACTGTGGTTCTCTCTACAATATTTGTTTAGATTTCTTCTTGATTTTCTGAGTTGTCAAGACAAATGTAGGGTTGAAATTTTATTGGTATGATTAATTTCATCATTAATCCATCTTTTTTTATGTTTGATTAGAGATTAATGTTCAGTGAATTTTTACATGACATAGAAATTCAGCAGTGGTCAGGCATCAATGGAAGCACTGGTTGTGGTGCTTCCCTATAATTTTTTTACAAAAATAAACTATTTTAAATATTATTTAATATTATGAAATTATAAAATTCTTATGTTTAAAAGTTGCATTATTTTTAAATAAATTGATAAGTAAATAATTTATAAGTTAAATCTGTATGCTAGTGTAACGTATCAGAGCTCTTCTAAATTACATTATCCATTTCCGGTGGCTTGGATACGCTATGCCTAGCTATGTGTTAGCAATTGAAACAGTTTAGCAAAATTAAAATTGAATTATCTCTAACATCTTTTTTTATATATAACTAGTGTACCCAGCCCAAATGTTCAATTCTCATGTCATGGGCAGACGATAAAAATATGTTACTTTTTTACCATAAAATACAGCAATTAGGACATAATTAGATATTATTAAATAAGTTCTCAAGAAAACCTCTTACAGCCTTCTGTTGTAGCTCAAGAAGTGTGAATGATGACGTCACATATTCATGAACATTAGAATTGTACCCTCCTTTGCAGATAAATTAAGAACCGTCATATAACAATTATATTAGAGTGAAAAAAAAAAGATAAATTGATGAGAGTGAGTCAAAATAGTTTTTTTTTTTCCCAGCTAGATTTCATTTCTGACCCACTGTGCACCGGTCCCATACTGGCCGACATTCAATGAGAAAAATTTCTTCCCCCGTAGAGACTCGAACCAGCGTTAGTCCTGTAGTTTTGTGCCAAGACTTCTTGCCTTAACCACTCAGCTATGGCGCGAGACTCTTGGTATCAATGAAAGACAAAAATGGTTATTGTGAGTTATCCGTAAGAGATAAGGGACTCTTGGTATCAATGAAAGACAAAAATGGTTTTTGTGAGTTATCCATAAGAGATAAACATATGCTGTCATGGACTTTTTGTAGAGCTTTTTGAGATATTCAATTCTGTGCACATTAATTTTGTGTATTTCTTATGGTTTAGGCAGCGTAAGCCATTTAAGCATCCAAAGAGCTACTTTTTTCACGTTTTCCAGTACAAAGGGCGATTTATAAGGGTGTAGGAGTTGAGTGTCACAACTCTCTTATAGCCTATGTTCATCCCGGGAATCTCCTGAACATTTTGCAAAAAACCCCATCACAATCGGATCAACGGTATGGCTGCACATAAAGTACAAACAAACAAACAAACAAACATTAATTTTTATATATACGATTGTGTAATTGTTTGGTAATTTTTTCTTTTTTTTTTTTCACTATGGAACTTCCCTTCTCCCCAAACTCACACCTCACCACTGAAATGCAGGCAACAATATACAAAGTATACTTAACCACTGGTATAGAAACAGAGATCCTAGATATAACATGATCAAAGAAGTTGTACGTATTAAAATAGAATAAAAAATACTTACCATACAAAGCACAGCTGGAGTGGGAGTGAGTTTCTGTATCTGAATCATTGTTAAAATCTCTGGCATCTGACCTTCACATGCACCAGCATAAAACAACCTGCAAAGTACAGTAGATAAATATTTTTTTAAAGAAATTATTCCTTGCTATTTCTACAGTCTAGTGTTTCTTTACAATAATGTTTCTAACATTGTTATTTAGAATTAGTTTTGAGGATTGTCAGCCGATTCGATGATTATAATTTGCATTTGTTTTATTCATCTAATCTTCAATGGTATAATTAACACCAATTATATAATATATTCAGTCCCATATTAGAATATGATACATGATAGGTTATGTTTTTCTCACTCTTTAAAACATCTCAAGATACTGTGATTGATTTTTTAATGATATATAACTGTGCTTCATGCTCCTATGACTCTATAAGGTAGCCAAATGCCTCATCATCTAATTAGTGATGTGCATGAAGAATTAGGGCCGCATGCAAATACATTAGTCTCTGGTGGGTTGAGTTTTCCGTGAGCACGTGCAAATTTCGAATTAGCGAGTCGCTGACTGGTCATGCATGAAAGTAGTTTTTTCGTAATATTGGCAAGAAATTACCCAGAATTCTCAGCAATAAAACCACTTCTGTTCTTTTCATCTGCTAGAGGAACGCATTTACGCTTGCGTCCCACAAATAAAACTGTATACGATGACATCTGCATCGCGTGATATTACACCGATTCTCCTGTTCTTCCAGTTGAATTCTTTGGTAGACTCTATCAAATTCCTCTTCTCTGCATATACCGAAAACATGATCGAAGTCTTCAAGGTCTGACATCTTGGATAAAGCAGCAAGGTTTCAAAGTACATCGGATACCATCGGTTCATTCTCTGCAAAGTCACCTCGCCAGGTAGCTTAAGAATTTCGGCAATTATTATCACATGAATAGACTTTTGAGTATGCAAAAACATCTTTGGATGCAACTTTCTCAGCTGAGAACGACTTTTACAGTCTAATGCGTTCATAGATACGACCCTTAGCAAGATTCTCTGTGATTGTATCTGCTATACTATTATTCTTACGTTAATTCCTTTTAAATTTGTTGATTATAAAGGGAAATGTAATAACATTATGAAACTATAAAAATGTATTATAATCTACTATATCATAAATGATAAATGCTCAACCACCATATTTTCACTCCTTTTCTTTTTTAAATATAATAATCATTATGGTACTTGATAACTTGTAATAAAAACAAAACTATAATTCTCCAAATCAGTTTTAGGCTCACATAAACTAAACTCCATGGTGCGACAGGCATAGAAGGCCCTCTGCCTACCAGCTAACTGCTGGTCTCACATCTACATGTGTTAATCACAGAGATAGATGATCATCCAATCAGTGTAGGGCTGACATGTGGTCACCATGTTGGGTCCCCAGCCATTATAACTGGTTTTCTCAACCTGGAGCTACTACTTACTGTAGCTACCCAAATTCTTTATGATGCTAGGTGGGCACTAGTCCCATACTGGCCAAAATTTCATGAGAAAATTTCTTCCCCCTTGGAGACTCGAAGCAGCGCAAGTCCCATTAGCTCTGTGCCAAGGCTTCTTGCCTTAACCACTTGTCTATGGTGCAAGATGGGCTTGCATAGACCCCCAAATTTTGAGCCAAAGAAAAATTTTACTTTGAGAATTAATATTATTTTGTGTTAAAGATTCATTCAAAACAATAAGGGCCACATTCAAATACATTAGTCTCTACTCAAATTACTTCCAATCATTGATGAGCTGACTTTCCATGAGCAAGTGCAAAGATCGAATTAGCTACCCACTAACTGGTCATGCGTGAAAGTAGTCGTTTTTGTAATATTGGCAAGAAATTACCCAGAATTCTCAGCGATAAAACCACTTCCGTTATTTTTGTCTGCTAGAGGAATGCATTTATGCTTGCATCCCGCAAATAATACCGTATATGACGACGTCTGCATCGCGCAATATTACACCGATTCTCTTGTTCTTCCAGTTGAATTCTTTGATAGACTATCAAATTCCTCTTCTCTGCGTATACCAAAAACATGATCGAAGTCTTCAAGGTCCAACATCTTGGATAAAGCTGCAAGGTATGTGGCAAGGTTTCAAACTACGTCAGTTATCATCGGTTCCCATCGGGTTGCTCACGATTTGTTTCTCTGCTAAGTCACCTCGCCAGGTAGCTTAGGAATTTCAACAATTATTATTGCATGAACAGATTTTTGAGTATGCAAAAACGTATTTAGATGCAACTTTCTCAGCAGAGTACAGGCAGAGAACGACTTTTACGGTCTAATGTGTTCATAGATTCAAGCCTAAGACTTTATTTATTGTAATTCCATTTCAGGATTGACAAGGTTAAGTGGAAGTGCTGAAATCTTTCGTACAGAGTAGAAGGGTGCTTAGGATTAAATACAGAGTGTTTCAAACTATCTAAACTCCACTCCTTCGGTATTTGCTAAAACCAGGACTGTTCTGGTAATGGATGAAGATAAATATAAATAAACTTAAGGCCAAGATTAAAGGAAAGAAACCAAGGAAGATGGACATGATTAAATATGAGGCCATCGAGCAAGTGGAGAGCTTCAAATACTTGGGTTGTAGTATCAGTAGTAACATGAACTGCTGTCAATAAGTAAAGCATAGGATAGCAATGACAAAAGAAGCTTTTAACAAGAAGAGAAGCATTTATTGTGGACCTTTGGCAGAAGAATTGCAGAAGAGGCTGGTAAAGTGCTTTGTGTGGAGTGTAGCATTGTAAGATACAGAGATTTGGACATTATGATGGAATGAAGAAAAGCAATTGGAAGCTTTCGAGATATGGGTATGGAGAACTTTCGAGGTATTCAATTTTATCCTATTAACCAAATTATATTCTGAATTATAGTAAATACAGTAATCCTATTAACATGAATTGGCGCACGCCCTGTTGAAGACCCCTATATCATTACAGGACAATTATTGACAGTATTGTATTTCCTATATTATATTATTAACCCCCACGATGGAGTGTATAAAATGGACAAATAAAATAAACAATAAAGATGTGCTAGACAGAGTGGGTGAAAGAAGAACAATGCTGGAACTCATTAAGAAGAGGAAAACAAATTGGAGTGACCACTGGTTAAGAAGAAACTGCCTGCTGATGGATGCCCTAGAAGGAATGGTCAACAGAAAGAAGGTTAGATGCAGAAAAAGGCATCAGATCATTGACAATATTAAAATAAATGGTTTGTATGCAGATACAAAAAGGAAGGAAAGAGCGGAGAATGTTGAGTTTGCAGTGAAAGACCTGATCTTTGGCAGAACAGAAGGAGAAGAGAAGAAGATATAAAATAGGGACATTAAGACTGGTGGTCCTTTTGATACTTTTTGACAGGAGTAGACTATATGCAAGGAATGGGTTTCATATCTCTCTTCTCTTCATCATCATTATCCCTCTTACACTGCACAAACAGTTGAACATACACTCATCCCACACTCCTCTCTGTACACAATACAAATACACATTTTTATTTGTCTGGCAAAATAGTGCATAAATTGAAAATATACCACAAGAGTAGTATTTGTGATTAGCTTCATTTTTTACAAGGTTCTAGTCTATTTATTTAAATGTTAAGGCCTTTTCAGCAGGTTCCCATGCTATTATAGCTCAATTTATTTAATAATACACATTTTTAAAAGTTTATTGATAAATTTTAAAAATTCATCTTCTTCTTCTTCTTCTTCTTCTTCACAGTATAGGCTTATTTACTAGCCTGTTCCGGCTCCAAATTGCTGCTCTTTCCATATTTTCTTTGGTCTTCCCAAATGCTATCAGTTGGACAGTCCGGATATATCTTTGGAGCTTGTAAGTATTTTGAAGTGCCCCCTGGGTATGCTACTAACGTACTGCAGGGTTAGTCCTTTTGGAGGGGCTGCCTCCTTAAAGCCTTTGGACTTGCTTCCTTGTGTTTTATTCCCACAAGGAAGGGTTGCCTCTTCCGCCTTCTGCCGTTGAGGACTTCACTCTTGTTTCCCGGAGCTGGGTCTCTTATTTCATCCCCAGAGATTGGGTTGCCACTTCCACCATTTTTGCCGTTCTGATATTTCTATCTCTGCTGTGTCTGCCGTTGTGGTCTTCCATGTTTGCAGCTTCCAGTGTGGTCGTTGCTCCCACGTTGCAGATTATTCTTAGTTCCCTCTCCTCTTATCTAACCGCAAGCCAAGGCTTCCTGGTTATGATTGTCTGGGTCATTGGTACTAAGCCTTCCTACCACGCCAAGGTGATAAAAATTAAAAATCCTTTACCTTACTATATTCTCTGGGGTAAATTTGGTCTCTTCCCATCTAATCTGCCAAGTGTGGAAGAATGAAAACACAGTGGAAAACACACACATACATATGCACACTAAAAAAAATTATATAAAATTTTGATATAAAAAGAGAGCACCATGACACATGGTTTAGAGATTTTAAATGTACCTTGAAGAAGTAAGAAGGATTCCATTTACAGCTCCAAATGTAGACAGTGCTACGAACACTGGTATTGTCCAGGCCATAAATCCATACAGACGATTAGCAAAAGTCTACAAAAAAAAGAAGACACAACTGTTATATTTAGAACTCAGATTTTTGAGCAAATATCTATACAATTATGATGTTTCATGTAAATTTATACACTCAGACTATCTATTTGAATGTACGAATTTACATATAACATCATAATAATAGCTTTGTAGCCCTATCAGCCGGAGCATCGGTCTGGAAATTTGGAGATTTATCTTCAATCACTTTCACTTTTTCGTTTAATGACAATGATACATAAGTTTTAGCCATCTTTATTCCATAAATTTGGAATGCTACCTGTGAAAGATCGGTCTCAGAACTTAAACTAATTGATTTTATAGTGCAATGGTTATTTGTAAGACAGGTCCTTCCCATGAAATGCCATAATTTTAGTTTTGTTAATTGATATTCCCATATTAAATTTGGCAGCTATTTTCTGTAAGTTATAAATTGATCATTGTAAATTATTTTCGGAAAGTGGCAGAAGCGCTAAATCATCTGCAAAAAGAATAGCATCGAGTTTGAATTCCTATCGATGGGTATATATCCCCATTGTGTTTTCCTCCATTTGTTTATTATTCTGTTCATATATATAATGAAAAGCACTGGTGAAAGTCCACATCCCTGTCTCACTCAAGTGTTGATATTTTTCCAAGAAGATAGTTTGCTATCTTGTTTAACAGAGATTTCATTATCTTTATAGATGTTGAAGATATTAGTAATATAGTAATATAATAATAAATATTTTAAAATGTAATAAACAATGACTTTAGTGGTTTTTGATTTGTGAATGGTTGATTCTTATAAATGTTTCACATAATGGTTGTACAGTGAGGCCGAAATAAAATTTCAGGTACAGGTAGAATGTCTACTTTACCTGGCAGCAGGAATAATTCCTTATTGTTTTTTTGCCTAATGGGAATTCAATTAAGTGTAAACTAATTTATTTCTCTGTCTTTCTGCTTTATACAATTTTTTTCATTAATTGTGAAGAAATATCCTTCCGTTTCCACGTTGGACAGATTCCGTTTTATGCAAAATAAATACACGTAAAATTACTATTATTTTGCTGGGACCAGTAAATTTGTTCACATTGGACAAATTTCCACACTAAACAAGTTTTACTGTAAAATTCATTGGAGAACATTTTGTTTAAACAACTCACCTCATAGGATTCAGCTTCCATGATACCGCAGTTTCAAACACAGTCGTGTTCATCCTCAGCCATAACTCCGACTGACAAAATTCTTCGACCATCAAATGTTCTATTGTCGCCATCTTCAGTGCTGCTATCTATGGTTGAATTTATGAACTTCAAAATCAAAGTAATTTTGTTAGGGATATCAAAATTCATTGATCTATCTTTATTTTTTAAATAAATTTTGATATCCCTAATGAAATTACTTTGATTTCGAAGTTCATAAATTCAACCATAGATGGCAGCACTGGAGATGGTGACAATAGAACAGTTGACAGCCAAAGAATTTTGTCAGTTGGAGTTGTGGCTGAGGATGAACACGACTGTGTTTAAAACCGCGGTATCATGGAAGCATGAATCCTATGAGGTGAGTTGTTTAAACAAAATGTTCTCTGATGAATTTTAATGATTATACCTCATAATGTTTACTTCCCAACATTAATTTAATGTAAGATTTACTATGATGATCTTGCGGAAGATTTTTGGGCTGTAAGCTGTGGTTGTGAGGCCTACGACCACGGCCTACAGCCCGAAAATCTTCCTCAAGATGACCATAGTAACTCCGGCCGTGAAAATCTACATGAATACATAAGTTTTACTGTATCTCATTTATTTATCATTTGGTCAGACATCATGAAAAATGCGAAATTTGTGAGGTGAGATATTTAAATATTACTTCTACCAAATGTTAAATATTACCTCATAATGTTTACTTCCCAACGTTAATTTTAAATTAGTAACTTGTTTATGTCTACTCTTTTACACATGTCTAGCCCATCTCAACTTACTTGTTTTTACTGAGGCTATATTATCCAGTGATATATAAAGTAGAAATTTATATCTAACTCTCCTGTTATTTACATCCTGAATTGAGTCTTATATTTTAAGTAACATCTTCTTTCAAAAGGACCAAGTTTCTAATTGTGACAGTGTCCAAGTTTCACAGCTAATATCAATTACTTCCTTACTTACTTACTCACTCACTGGCACTATCGAACCCATAGGTTCACGGCCGCGCGGACATAAGCTCTCCATACATCCATATCCTGAGCTAATGCTTTCCAATCATTCCCTATATAATCTACTTCCTCAAATCATAGTTAATGTTATTCTCCCACCTCATTCTTGGTCTACCAACTGGGCATTTAATTAGTGTTTTGCATAAAAGACATTTAGTATGTATTTTTTATTAAGATGGTTAGATTTAAAGTGTCCACCACTGCCTTGTCACGCAGCGGGCCCAGGTTCGATTCCCGGTCGGGACAAGCTTCCTGGGTGAGGTTTTTCGGGGTTTTTCCTCACCTGTAAGACAAATGCTAGGAAGCTTCGGGCCCAATGGTCCCCGAAAAATCATCCGGCCATCATCATCATCCTTATCATTATCATCACCATCCTTCACCAGTGTGGAAAGCAACAGGAAGCTACCACACCTATAATTCCCTAGTAAAGCTGCAAAGCATAGCATGGAAATGCTATGATTGCAGTGAAAGACCTGCCCTTGGGCAGAATTACTATGGATGGAGATTTAAAGTTCTTTGAAGACAAAACCAATAGTTATTAGCATTCTTCATAAAAAAAACTGCATGGTACGACATGCCTATAAGCCCCTTGGCCTACCAGCCAGTTGCTGGCCTCACATCTGCATATGTTAATCACAAAGATGGATGATCATCCAGCCAGCATGGGGGTGACATGTGATCAAAGTGTTGGGTTCCAAGCTGTTATAGCTATTTTCTCAACCTGGAGTCGTTACGTATTGTAGTTAACCAAATTCCTCATTATGTTGGATGGCACTGGTCCCATACTGGCTGAAATTTCATGAGAAAATTTCAGACTCGGATTAGTGCAAGTCCCATAACTCTGTTCCAAGGCATCAAGCTTTAAAGTGTTTGACCATGTTGCAGGATATTCTTTATACTTCTATTGATTTCCACCACACTTAACTGATTAATGGTATTTGCCACCCACCCTAGGTAAATAAAACTACAAACTCTTAAATGTCACGCTGTCAAATTTGATATCCTGTTCAGCTGCTTTATTTTACTTGTTTTTACTGCCTTTTTCTATAAACATTATGCAGAGAGAAGAAAAAATTGCAGGTAACCGAGATTCTGTATTGAAAATCTGTACAATTTGTTTATATATCACACTTTTTTACAATGGTTTGTACTGAAATCATGTTTTCAGTACGTAAGATGTGTCTTTATTTGTAGTTTTCTCTAGATGTGGGTTCTCAGTAATTTCCCATTCTGAGTAAATTTCTTTAAAGTTGTTTTCCCATTCTTCTGTTGATATACTGCATAAATTTACATATTATTATTACTATTATTATTATTATTATTATTATTATTATTATTATTATTATTATTTTATTATTATTATTACACTGATAAAAAATAAGATAACATGACTATTTACCACTGCAACAGCTTCAGAACCAAGAACTTCTTCAGTGGAGAGGGTTGTGTAGAAAGCCACGTTAGTCAGCACATACACTACAGTCACTAACGTGCATGAGATGGCTATGGCCCGTGGCAGGTTCCTCATTGGATCTTTCAGTTCTTCAATGATGAAGTTCAGGTAGTTCCTGCAAAAAAGTATATTTCAATGAATTTACAGATAAACAATAAATTAAATTATACACCTTGAGTACATTTCATAAATAAACAGTGGAAGTAAAAAAAAATCCTTGGGGTGTATATAATCAAAATTATTTATTAGCTTCATTCACATTTACGTATATAAAACCTAAATAATGAGAGTAAATAATTCAATTGAAATATGATTGCAGCTCACTGGTACAAAAATGGAGGAGGTATCCACATTCCAGTATTTAGGAAGCATGATATTTAAAAAAAAAAAGGATAATAAATAATCAGAGGAAGATATTAAGAGGCTAGAATTAGAAAATCAAAAGCTGTATTCTCACATTCAACAATATGGAGATGTAAACAAATCTCAACTAGAACTAAAATAAGACTATTTAATGCTATGCTTTGCAGATTTACTAGGGAATTATAGGTGTGGTAGCTTCCCGTTGCTTTCCACACCGGTGATGGATGATGATGATGATGATGATGATAATGATAAGGATGATGGTGATGATGGCCGAATGATTTTTGGGGACCATTGGGCCCTAAGCTTCCTGACATTTGTCTTACGGGTGAGGAAAAAGTAAAATAAAGTATTCCCACTACAGGCCTCAGGAGACCCTTTGGGTTAAGGCTCCCGCTATTTCTAGACAATCGGCACTTGATGTCAGCCCTGCGTGACGGCTGCCTTTACCCCAGAACAAGCGTCTGGTACTCATTTCCGTTAGAGGCTGAGTCGACCCCAGGGCCATAGTGCCGCCAGAAGGTTTGGATCAGTTTAAAAATCCTGACCCCCACCGGGACTAGAACCCTCGACCTTCCGGCTTGTAGCGCAGTGGGGTGAGGAAAAACCCCGAAAAAACTTCACCCAGGAGACTGTCCCGACCGAGAATCAAACCCGGGCCCGCTGCTTGACAAAGCAGTACGCTACCTCGAGACCACAGCGGTGGACATACATGTAATAGCAATGTGAAAAGTATAATGCTATAGGCTATGGGTGTGGGACTTGGAAAGAACAATAGCATTATATAAAAAATTGCAAGTAGGCCTATATATATATATATATATATATATATATATATATATAGATGCCTAAGATTTATTTTGAAAATTTGGTGGCCAAAACCATATTAAAACAGGAAATTAAGGAAGATTACAACACAGGATGTGTTTAAATATCGCAAATAGAAATGGATTGGATACTCTCACATCAGAAGAGAACAAGGCAGTGATCCAGAAAGCACTAGAATGGAATCCACAGGAATTGCCTAGAAAATGAGGAAGACCAAACATTACATAGTGCAGCACTGCAAAAACAGAAATTTAAAAAGTAAGGAAAAAGTTGGAATGAAGTCAGGAATTTGGCAAAAAAAAAAAAAAAGAGTCTGGTGGCATGCTTTCACAAAGGCCCTATGTTTGCAAGAGGAGTGACAGGAACCACTACTATTCACAAATATATAATTTTCTTCAAAGGGAATAATTACAAAAGCTTATTCAAGTATCCAGGTTGAGAAAACCAGCTGTAACAAAGGGGTCTCGATATGCTGATCACATGCCATCCCTATACTGGCTGAATGATCATCCACATCTGTGATTAACATGTGGATGTGAGGCCAGTAGCCGGATGGTAGGCCAAGAACCATCTAGGCCTATTGTGCCATGAAGATATTCATGCATCACATTATATTATAGTGAATACAGCCCTGATTTCCCCAAGAAATTGGGACTGTAATATGTAGCGATTATAATTTTAAAATTTCAATAAGTAAAACAAAAGTAATGGCATTTTGTGGAAGAAATACTCTGCGTGCAAAAATAGTAATTAGAGACGAAATTATTGAATAAGTATCATCATCATGAACAAATTCGTTTTAGGCCATGTGGCCTGTACGGTAAACCTAGCGAAGATGGTCTTGATCTTTTCACCGATGTTTTGGTCTTCCTTGGTCCCTATGTCCAGTTGGGGTATATTGGAATGCCAATTTTGGAATAAACTCCCACTTTAAATATTTAGGATGTGACATCAGGTATGGGTATGATAAAGATATTGAACACAAAACACATCAGTTTCAAGCTATTTGTGGTACAATAAATATAACATCCAATCCGGCCTTTGCTTTGAGATGAATCAGTAGTAAAAAGAAAAACGAAGATATAAGAACAGAACTTAATATATTTAATCTCTGTGAAAGAATAACATATTACCAAAATGCTTATCTTCAGCACGTATTACGCATGAATGAACAGCGCATACCAAGAAGAATGTATAATTATAAACCAAAAGGGAGAAGAACGTTGGGAAGACCATTGAAGAGATGGAAGGACCAATTCGACCTATAATGAGATCGGAACAAGCCATTGGACCTAATCCTTGTTGTTGATGATGATGATGATAAATAGAACATTGAATAATAAAGCCCATAAACAAACAAAATTAAAATTTTATAAAACAATGGCTATCTCTGTCCTTTTGTAAGGGAGTGAATCTTGGATTACCACTACCAAACAAGAAAGTAAAATCCAAGCAGCCGAGATGAATATTTTAAGAAGAGTAAAAGGCTGCACTAGAATGGACCAGATAAGAAACGAGGATATCCGTGAAGAACTGCAGATCTACTCCATAAAATAAAAGATATTTAACAACAAGATACAATGGAAAGAACATGTAGAAAGAATGGAAGAAAGTAGATTACCAAATAAAATCTTCCATTATTTTCCAAGAGGAAGAAGAGATGTCGGACGTCCTCGGAAGAGATGGTCTTAGATCTATTAGTGAAGACGGAACAGGCAACTCTTGCCTAAACCAGGAAGTGAAGAAGATTAAACATCAATAAAACTAAATATATGTTTTTATTATTCATTTCATACATCTCAATGATGGATAAATCATATTTGAAGAGAAGAGCATTAGCACGGAAAGCCAAAGGTCATGGGTTCGAGTCCCAGTCTGGGCGTATAATTTTTCTCTTCAAATGTAAAACTAAATATATGTTCACACATAGAAATACACTACAATAATGGAAGTGGACAGCTAATGACAAATGAGGGAAATTTTGAAAATGTGGCTGAATTCAAATACCTAGTAACAATAATCACAAGTAGGAATGAGATGCACAAAGAAATTAAACATAGGCTCAATTCTGGAAAATATGTGCTATTATGCATTACAGGGACTCTTGTCCCAGCTCCTTTCAAAAAAGTTCAACTGAAAATACATAAAATGTTATTCTCTCAGTTATATTATATGGATGAGAAACGTGGACTCTTACTTTAAGGGAGGAAAGGAGATTACGGCTATATGAGAATACCGTTCTTAGGAAAATTTTGGACCAAAGATAGATGAACAGACAGGTGAATGTAGAAGGCTACATAACAGTGAGCTACATGGTCTCTACAGAAAACCAGATATAATAAGAATTGTTGTAGCATCTTAGACTGCGATGGACAGGACATGTGGCACGAATTGGGAATGAAAGACGTGCATGGAAGTTTCTTGTAGGAAAAGCAGAGGAAAAACTTCCAGTTAGTAGACCAAGAATGAGGTGGGAGAATAACATTAACAATGATTTGATTTGAGGAAAGTAGATTATACAAGGGATGACTGGAAAACATAAGCTGAGGAGAGCTTATGTTCGCCAGGATTCGAACCTGGATCCCAGTCGGGCTACCTCGCGCTAGCCATGCGCCCACCGAAACGGCTATAAGTAACTTGCTAAATTTTCGTAAAATCTACATTACAAGATTTAAAGTAAGAGCTTATATCCTATTGCGCATGTTGTTTTTCCTTTACAAATTGCAATGTTTCAAATTACATATCACACTACTTCTTAGAGGTTTGAAAGCTTCTTACAACCATCTTATCATTGGAGAGACATGCAAGGCTAATGAGAAACAGATGAAAGAAGCTTTGCTCCTACAATCTTTTCTAATGAAGAATCTTCTTGATTTATAGGTCTATCCTATATTTTCTTCTTCCCCCCCCCTTAATTGCCCTTCCTATTTAGGGATACGCAGCGATGTAGTTGGTTAAGACAACACGCTACAAGCTGGAAGATCGCCTATTAGGTCCCTGTAGGGTTAGGATTTTTAAGCTGATTTAAATCTTCTGGTAGCACCATGACCTGGGTTCGGCTCAGCCTCTAATGTAAATAAGTACCAAATTATGTTCTGAAGGTAAATGCGGCCATCACGCAGGACCAACAATCTGGCTGGCATCTCATGCAGATTTTAAGAACGCCGGAGCCTTAACTTCTTATTACGAGGGTGAATCAAATATAAACCGGAATCATTGTTTACAATTTTATTGAATTAACAAAAAAATACAAAACCACCACCTCATTTTCTACATAGTCTCCTGCATTTCCAACACACTTTTGCCATCGAGTTGGCAACTTTTTGATGCCGTCCTTGAAGAATGAGAGATGACGTGTAGTCAGCCAGTTGCGCACGAACTCCTCTACCGCTGCATTGTCTCCAAACCGCCTTCCTCCCAGGTCTTCTTTCAGTGGCCCAAACAAATGGTAGTCACAGGGTGATAAACCTGGACTGTAAGGAGGATGCTCCAGAAGTTTCCAATGCATTTTCGTCAGTTTTTTGTCAATTTTTTTGTTCCTGGCTGAGGAGCCTAGGAACCCACCTGGCAGACAATTTTCGGAATTTGGGTCCATCACTGATGATGGCTTGAACACTTCCGAAGCTTATTCCAACGTGTGAAGCAATTTCAGAAATTATTACGCGCCGATCCTCCTCAATAAGGTCCCGTACAGCACGAATGTTGTCTGCAGTGATGCTTGTTCATTGCCGTCTTTGGTGGGGCTCATTTTCCACTGAATCCCGGCCTGCTAATTTTTTTTTTTTTTTTTTTTTTTGCTTCCCCGAACTGCGCATGGAGCCTTCTCAAAATTTCAGAAGGTTTAGTGCCTTCTTTCGCCAAAAACTTAATAATAATGCTCGCTCATGGCGTACTGAAGCAAGCGGCCGCTCTTCGGAGTGCGACACATCAAGATCCTTACTCCAGACACCCCCACTAACTTCCCCTCCAAACCACAACCTTTGCAGTTCGCTACCAGATCCTCCAGATACAAATTCCGATTTATATTTGGTCCACCCTCGTATCCCAAGGACCTGTATTTGGATAATTTACCTTACCTTACTTTTGTGAACTTTCATACTTATGTGAGTTCAAACTGACACCCTGGGCCAGTAGACAGGGAACAGAAACCCTGAACCACACACTAGATAGGTATAAAGTGTGGATGTCCTTGGATCTGTGGTTAGCAAAATGCCATAACCGCAACCGAAAACTGCATAGGCCAATGCCCGACGAGGGACAAACATGGAGACGGATTTTAAGATGGAGAATTTGATATTTTCTATCTATCTAAAACGGCGTAACTGTCCAGTGTTACGCCTTACTTACTTACTTACTCACTGGCACTATCGAACCCGTAGGTTCATGGCCGCACGGACATAAGCTCTCCATACATCCCTATCCTGAGCTGATGCTTTCCAATCATTCCCTGTATAATATACTTCCCTCAAATCATAGTTAATGTTATTCTCCCACCTCATTCTTGGTCTACCAACTGGGCGTTTTCCCTCTGGCTTTCCTACAAGAGGCCTTAGCCACTCATTTATTAGGAGTTACTAGATCAAGTTAATTTAGTTAAGATTATTTCATTAAATTTAAAATATAAAATTATGGAATATTCACCTGAAAGGTCCGTCTCCTCAACTTAATTAATTATTTAACTGTAGCGCTTTCGGGACTTGTCCCATCATAGGCAGGATTCAAAACTGGTGTTTCACTGAAGATCTGGTAGAGGCGGTTACATGTATTGGTTTCGTTTTCGTTTATCAATACATGTAACCCCCTCTACCAGATCTTCAGTGAAACACCAGTTTTGAATCCTGCCGATGATGGGACAAGTCTCGAAAGCGCTACAGTTAAATAATTAATTAAGTCGAGAAGACGGGCCTTTCAGGTGAATATTCCATAATTTTATATTTTAAATTTGAATAATACCTCAACGGAACACATCATGAATCTTATAAAAGTTAATTATTTCATTAAATATGTCATGAACGGTACGCGGTCAACATACCGACCCAATGAGACATCTAGTAGGCAACTAAGGTATTACTAGGATGGAGGTATGTACATTTTGCTTAGAGTCTCTCTACTCAGGCCTAAGGTTCAGACTCGGCTTATAGTCCCTTCTGGAGGACTAGCTGCTTGGATTTTTCCACCCTAAAAATCCATCGACTCCAGCCGGATTTGAACCCGCGATCCTCGGGACCAAAGTTAAGGAATATAACCATTAGTCCACCGCGACCGATTTTGATATTTTCTACCCGCTGTAAATCGAACCGCAGTCTCTGGAATGGAATGCAGGCACTCTACTAACCACGGGAAGGTGCATCCCTTTTATATTATAGGAAATATTACAGGAAATTATAATTTTCTCTAATAGAAAACGCGACCATTGTTTCTTTTCTTTTTGAAAACGTGCCGAACTTGTTCAGTAATGTATCTTGATTGAAAGTATAAAATCACGGTCTACTGGATTCGATGCAACTCAGAAGTTTTGGTGTATTTAATTTAATATAGTGAATGGTTTCTTTACTAAACAGACATCAGTTTATTTATACTTGCATTTAATTGTGCCTCCGTTTAGGAAAATATTAACCTATACTTTTAACTGATTACATTTGTTTGCTTCGAATTTATTTTTTGAGAGAAGAATAATTCCAATATTATTTTTGTACTATTCCCGCCCCTCCTTCTAGCATTCGTGCACCCATTCTTACAACAATTCGCATAATGTTAAGTAGGTATGTGTTGATAGCGATTCTTCCATCATATGAGGATGTTATGTGTGACGGTCACCTTGGAGGAGTACCGGTATGCTAAGTTCCGGCGTCGGGTTTCATCTTCTCTCCACATTATCCCTCGCACAACACACATTACACAAACACTTAATCATACCCACACCCTACACTCCTCTCAGTGTACAATATAAGACGTCCACATCACATATGAAATGTGGTCGGCCGAAGTGGTGCGTAAAATTTGAAAATTGTCTACATCAGTACCATCTATCTGTCTGGTGCGGAATCAAAAGGACAAAAGTGCTCACAGACATTACTTACCAGCCGTTATATGCAAACAATCCTGAGTAGAAAGACAGCGCTATCTTAGTGACATCTGTAGTTGAATTCTCGAACGAGAAGTGTTCGGTATGACCTGAAACATATTAATAAATATTAATTTAATTAATAAAATGTATTAAATGGATGTTTTAAGAATATCAGCTGGAAAATCTAGAATGGGAAGAATACGAAATAAAGAAATAAGGGAACTTATGGGTGTACAAGAGCAGCCGGACATCATATATATTATAGAAAACAAAAGATTACAGTTGTATGGCCATATCAAAAGAATGCCAGAGCAAAGATTGCCTAAAATTGTTATGGTATGGATCCCAATGAAAAGGAGGAAGAGAGTAAGACCGAAGAAAACTTAGATAGAAGGGGTACAAGCGGCTATGAATATCAGAGGATTGGAGGGAGATCGATGGATGGGCAGAGAGGAATGGCGTTTGGTTTCCGGAAGACGGCGGCAGCTGCCATGATACTGGACGATGATGAAAATTTATTAAAATCTCTCTCACTCCCTCTCTCTGCCTTAGATTTCCCTTTGTATTTAGTTTTATGTGTCGTGAACCTCCCGGGACACCACCGGGCGAGATAAGATTTTTACCTCTCCATCACATATATAGGCTAATTGTTTTTTGTCGCACATCCATCCATAGTAATTCTGCCCGAGGGCAGGTCTTTCGCTGCAATCATAGCAGTTTCATGCTATGCTGTGCAGCTTTACTAGGCAATTATAGATGTGGTAGTTTCCTGTTGCTTTCCACGCTGATGAAGGATGATGATGATGGCCGGATGATTTTCGGGGACCGTTGGGTCCTAGGCTTCCTGACATTTGTCTTACAGGTGAGGAAAACCCCCGAAAAAAACCTCACCCAGGAGCCTGTCCCGACCGGGGCCCGCTGCGTGACAAGGCAGCACGCTACCTCGAGACACAGCGGCTAGGAGTGGAGAGCGTTCCCGGTTGAGAGATCAGCTCAACGCTTGGGCCATTTCCGAGACAAAGCGAGCATGTAAGATAAACCGCACTATTCGTTCAATTCACACTTAAACAAGGCGAATTTAACATGGGTAATGATGTCTGTAAGGTGAATGTATTGAAAGTTTTCTCGCATAAAACTGACCCATTGGTGATATCGAATCCGTAGGTTAATGACCGCGCGGACATAAGCTCTCCATACATCCCTATTCTGAGTTAATCTTTCCTAATGATTCCCTGTATAATATTCCCTCAAATCTTGATTAATGTTATTTTCCCACCTCATTCTTGGTCTACCAACTGGGCGTTTTCCCTCTAGTTTTCCTACAAGAAGCTTCCATGCACATATTTAATTCCCCATTCGTGTCACTTAACTGTTCTTATTATATCTGGCTTCCTATAAAGACCATGTAGTTCACTGTTATTTAGTCTTCTCCATTCACCTGTCTGTTCATCTCTCTTTGGTTCAAAAAATTTCCTAAGAACTTTATTCTCAAATACTCGTAATCTCCTTTCCTCCCTTAAAGTAAGAGTCCATGTTTCTCATCCATATAATATAACTGGTAGAATAACAGTTTTATACATTTTCAGTTTAATGTTTTTTGAAAGGAGTTGGGACAAGAGTCCTTGTAATGCATAATTGCATTTATAATATAATAAACTCTATAATGTTCCAGGCCTAGAAGGCCTATCAGCCGGCTATTTGTCTCACATATACGTGTGTTAGTTACAAGTAGACGATCATCCAGCCAAAATGTAGAAGACTGGTTCTCAGGCCGCGAAATAATATTATTACATCTTTTTCTGGAATTCCCTCGCGCCTGTCAGCTATTTGTTATGTCAGCATCTGTTTCAGTACGTATTGTAAAATTAACTGGTGGTGTATTCTCATTGGACATATTATTCTTCATCTACAATTTGTACACGTCTTTATTATTTTTATCACTTCCCACGACTTCCTCCCACTCTTTATAATTTTTTTTATGTCCATCTTTATTATAGTGTGACTAATTTGTAACACATCCTTCCTACATAAATATAGACAATGGTAATTGGGCCCTTATGTCATTCTCATATCCATACTTTGTTATTTTGGTATCAATTGACAGTCCACCACTGAGGTAGTCTGAAGTAGCGTCGCTGACTCGTACGAAGCGGGCCCGGTTCGATTCCGGCCGGGACAATTTCTTCACCTGTAAGATAAATGTCAGGAATCTTTAAGGCCCAAACGGTCCCCAAACATCATCTGGTCATCATCATCACATTTGGCATAGTAACCCAGGTCGAGTCTTAGTCTCCCAAAGTATTCTACTCCAGACCTCTCTTTTCCTAACGACTGTCCACCAATTTCGAATTTTAAGTATTTGGAACTAAGATTAGAATCGTCAGAAATTAGGTTTCTGAGGAGTGTGGCTGGCTATACAATAATGGATCAAAGGCGAAGTGAGGATGTACGAAGAGAACTGAATATATTCAAACTATTAAATAGAATTGCACAATACAGAGATGAATGGATGGACCACATCAATGGAATGGATAACAATAGAATTCCGAAACAGATTCCTCATTGCATCCACTATGACGAAGAAATGTTGGAAGACCCAGTAAAAGATGGATATGCCAATTCTAACACGAGATCGGAACAGACCAGCAGATCTAATCCTTGATGCTGATGCTGATGATGATGATGATGAAGTCTTTGGACGTCTTCCAAAAATGCATCCATCCATCTAGCTTTATGTCTTCCAACGTTTCTTCTTCCATCTGGATGGTCCATTATTATTTTTTTAACAGTTTCGCTATTATCCATTCTCTGGATATGTCCTGCCCATCTCAATCTAGCTATTTTAATGTCTGTAACAATGTCTGGTGACTTATACAAACTATATAATTCTTCATTATATCGCATTTTCATGTGGCCGCCATCATATTCGCCATGTTTAGTATGATGTGTGTATTAATGATTTTTTCATCCTCATGTTGTGTTGTCTCGGAGGAGGCCCTAACATTAATCGGGGAAGCCTTCCATGTCACTGCGTGGTCAAAACAGTATGTGTGCGATCCATAGTTAAAATCCCTCTCCCGACAGGACCGAGTGCCGTATGACATGTAAAAAATGGAATGTTTTCAATTCACTAAGAGAATTATCAATTTTCTACTAATTATTTTTTAATGTGTGTGAGTTTTTGGTTAACTTTGTGACACATTTCGCCTACACTGTAATAAAACACAAGTTATAAATGTTCAAAAGCATGTTTATTTTGGTACCAAGTAGGAATATAGAGTGAACAATTTTCCTTCCCAGGTTAACTTTTTGTTAGTGAAATAATACATTTGTCCAACACTCAATATAAACTACAAAGAAATTTCCAAAATAATTCAACCGAAAGATTGATTCTCTAGCTAAAATTATTAAAACAAAAATCCATAAACTCAAAAAATGTAATCGAAAATAAATGTAATTTCATCAAAAAATATAATGTATATTCATTATTTCATAGAATTCGGAGAGATTTATTTCCTGTCAATCCTTTTTTTAAACTTGTTGTTTTACATACAAAGAACTGAGTGATAAATTCCCACACCCTCTTCTCTCTTGAAAAGTATAAACAATAACTTTTAATATTTATTATTCACTAGCTAATACCCGGCGTGCGCTGCTACGCCTAAATAAATGAAAATTAACGTGCTTTTATGTTTAGTTGAATAAGTAAAAGGAAAAATGTATATAGTAATTATTTTTAGATAATCTGTGCTGTTTACCCGGCGTTATCCCGATCTTCTTGGCATAAATGAGCTGAAAGACGAAAATTAATGTATTTCTTATGATTAGTTGAATAAGTAATATAAAAAATAAGACAACTAAAAGTAGAGGAATTAAACACAACAGTAGAGAAATACAGAACAAACTGGAAAGAACACTTGGCAAGGATGACTGAGAATAGAATACCAAAAGCAGCATACAACTATTCACCACGAGGAAGAAGAAGTTTGGGAAGACCAAGGAAAAGATGGAAAGAGCAACAATTTGGAGCCGGAACAGGCTAGAAAAAAAGCCTAAACCGTGAACACGAAAAAGAAGAAGAAAAAATAATTATAAATGTATATCGTAAATATTTTAAGATTCCCCGTGCTGATTACCTGGTGTTGCCCGGGAATCTACTTATCTCGAACTTCTTGGCATAAATGAGCTAAAAGACGAAATTCGATATTATGAGTTATCCGTAAAAGAATATCCGTCATGTGCTGCTATGCTTACACAGGAATCTACGTACTTGTCTCATCTTCTTGGCATCAATGAAAGACATAAATGGTTATTGTGAGTTATCCGTAAAAGATAAACATATGCTGTCGCTGACTTTTTTGAAGAGCTTTTTGAGATATTCAATTCTGTGTACATTAATTTTGTGTATTTCTTGTGGTTTAGGCAGAGTTTGCCATTTAAGCGTCCAAAGAGCTACTATTTTCACGTTTTCCACTACAAAGGCGATTTTTAAGGGTGTAGGAGTTGAGTATCACAACTCTCTTATAGCCTATATTCATCCCGGGAATCTCCTGAGCATTTTACAAAAACCCCCATCACAATCGGATGTACGGTATGGCCGCGCATAAAGTACAAACAAACATTCATTTTTATATATTAGAGTATTGCCTCATTTGTCTGTTACGTTTAATAATTGTATCATTTGTTGCATCAGTACTAGATACCATCTCTAAATATGGCATGTTATAGACATAGAACGTAGCTATGTCCCTTAATTTAAGTTGATAACGCTCCAGTATATAAAATGTATTATTATTATTATTATTATTATTTTTATTATTATTATTATTATTATTATTAATATTATTATTAATATTATTATTATTATTATTATTATTAATTATTATTATTATTATTATTATTATTATTGAGATTGATGGAAAAATTATAGAACAAGTGTCAGATTTCTCTTACTTAGGAAGTGTATTTGCAGAGTATAAGAGTGACATTGATTCAAAATTACAAAAATATAATAAAATGAATGGGGTAATAAGAAGATATTTTGGTAAACAGATGAGGACAGAGACAAAATTAAGATTATATAACATCACATCAAAAGCTGCTCTAAAATACGGAAGTGAAATTTGGATTTTAAATAAAATAAACTCTCATAATGCGCTTCTTACGATCATTGTTAGGAGTTAATAGACTGGATCACCAAAGGAACACTTTTATCAGAGGAAAACTTGGAGTAACAAGTTTAAATGAAGATATACAAAGATACCAACAAGAATGGAAAAATCATCTGAGGAGAATGGCAAGAAATAGACTTCCAAAATTGGCATTCCAATATACCCCAACTGGACATAGGGACCAAGGAAGACCAAAACATCGGTGGAAAGATCAAGACCATCTTCGCTAGGTTTACCGTACAGGCCACATGGCCTAAAACGAATTTGTTCATGATGATGATTATTATTATTATTATTATTATTATTATTATTATTATTATTAACAAAAGAACAGATACAATCAAAACAAATACTGGATTACGACAAGGATGTAGTTTATCACCCACTTTGTTTAATATATATATATATATATATATATATAAATGGAAAGTTTTAGTGAATCCAGGAATAAGAATGGATAATAAAGTGTGCATAAATAATCTTCTATTTGCTGACGATGTAATCAAAATACAGAAAAATGAAGACGACTTACAGAAATCAATGCATGCATTAAATGAAATATGTAAATTATATGATCTAAAGATTTCTGTAAGGAAAACGAAGACCATGGCTTTTAGAGGAAGAGATCCAGTGAGATCCAAAATTATTTTAGAAAATCAAAGTATAGAACAGGTGTCTAGTTTCAAATATTTGGGCTGTGAAGTTGATACAATGTGGAAAGAGATATTGACTCCAAAATAAATAAATTTCAGACGGTGTGTGGAACAGTACAGAGAACATTCAAAAATAAAATTAGAAAAGAAACCAAGATAAAAATGTATAATGTTATGGCGTTTCCCACAATATTGTATGGATGTGAAACTTGGGCTCCAGTGAAAAAACAGAAGGATAGAATACAGACGGCGGAGATGAGGTTCCTAAGACAAGTAAAAGGATGTACAAGACTTGATAGAATAAGAAATGAGGATATAAGAGAAGAATTGAAAGTACAGCCTTTATTGGATAAGGTCACGAATTACAGACAGAAATGGATTGATCATATGGATGGAATGAGTAAGGAGAGATATCCATTGTTAGCAATAAATTATCAAGCAAGAGGAAGACGTGATGTTAGAAGACCTAGAAGACGTTGGGCTGATGCATTATGAAGTCGGAACGGGCAACTGCCTAATCCCTGGAGTGATGATGATGATGATGATGATTATTCTTAACAACTTATTTAAACTGTAATAGTTAAGGCCATAAAGTCTTCTCTTCCTTCAAACCAATGAAAAAAATAGAGGGAGAAGAATAATATAATACATATAAAAAATTATTAGAAGTAAATTTAAATATATTTTAAATTAAACTGAATTAAACTATTATTACAAGAGAACGAAAATAACAGAAACCGTCAATAAAATTGTGGAGACGAGTTACAAAATAAATATATTTAAATTTGTTTTAAATTACGGTAACGGCCGGTAGGTCCTAACATTACTATTTATTTCATATTATTATGAGATATTTATATTTCCTTTAGCATCTCAGGTTATATCGAGTTTAGAATATTTGGTTATATTAGTATACTCCATACAGCTATTGTTTATATAATCTAATTTTGGCAGTCGAAAAATACACGTAACACATATTGACCTGATGTGTGACGGAATTGGAAAGGACTAGGAGAAGGACAACTCATAATATAAATCTGGATAGAAATTGTTTGTTAATCGTGAAGATGGTTTTTTTAGGGGTATGTAAAATGTTTGGATCAAAGAGAGATGAATAGACAAGCGAATGGAGAACACTACATAACAGTGAGCTCCAAGATCATTATAGGAAACCAGTTATAATTAGAACAGTTAAGTCTCATAGACGCGATGGGCAGAGTATGTGGCACGAATGGGAAATGAAAGAGTGATATGGAAACTTCTATTAGAATGAGGTGAGAGAATAACATTAATATGATTTGAGGGAAATAGATTATATACAGTAAATGAAAAAAATTACCTTAGGATAAGGAAATATGGAGGGCTTATGTCCACGCGGCCTTGAACCTACGGGTCCTGGAGTTAGGGATAATGCAAGGAGCTAGGCATCCCACCATGTAATCTACTTTGTCTGGTAAGTAGGGCTTGGATTTTTATGTAATAAAAGGTAAGGTTGCAATGTTGATAGTATCGTATTATTCAACTGTTTGTGCGTGAAACCAAAATAAAAGACGTTCAGAAGTCTAACTTATCATTATACTATTCAACTCTTTATATGTGAAACCAAAACAAAAGACAGTCATAAGTCTAACTTCTCATTATACTATGTTGCAATCTTAACTTTTAGTATATAAAAATCCTAGCCCTAGTCATAAAGCTCGAATATTCCAAATTTGGAAATTACAAATTAATTAAAAGTTTTTATTGTGAACAAAAAAATTAGGAGTATAAAAAAGCAATTGAGAGACCATAAGAAAAGGATGCTAATACAAATACTACTAAAGGTCTTGAACTACAGATCAAGTGGCAAGATACAGAAGTTTACCCCTGTGAACCAGTATTCATTTAGGGTATATAGAAAGTCGAAGACCGTTGCAGAAGTTAAAAAGTGGAATAGCCTTGAAACGGATCCTAAAAACTCCTGGCGCGACAGGCCTAGATGACCCTTAGCCTACCAGCCGGCTGCTGGCCTAATATCCACATGTGTCAATCACAGAGGTAGATGATCATCAGCCAGTGTTCGGGTGACATGTGGTCAGCATATCGAGCCCCCCCCAGCCGTTATAGCTGGTTTTCTCAACCTGGAGCCGCTACTTATTGTAGCTACCCAAATGCCTCACGATGCTGGGTGGGCACCGGTCCCATACTGGCCGAAATACCATGAGAAAATGTCTTCCCCCATGGAGACTCGAACCAGCGCAAGTCCCGTAGCTCTGCGCCAAGGCTTCCTGCCTTAACCACTCAGCTACGGCGCGGAAACGGATCCTGGAATAATAAAACTTTACAAGGATAATGAAAGTATCTGGAACTATAACAAATACTGTCCACCGTTGTGGTTTCGAGATAGCGTGCTGCCTTGTCACGCAGCGGGCCCGGGTTGATCCCCGGTCGGGGCAGTTTTTCTGAGTGAGGTTTTTATCGGGGTTTTTCCTCACCTGTAAGACAAATGTCAGGAGAACTTCAAGGCCCAAATGTCCCCCGAAATCATATGGCCATCATCATCATCCTTATCATTATCATCATCATCCTTCACCGGTGTGGAAAGCAACGGGAAGCTACCACACCTACAATTCCTTAGTAAAGCTGCACGCATAACATGAAAATGCTATGATTGCAGTGAAGGACCTGCCTACGGGCAGAATTACTATGGATGGATCATCTATACTATAGGAACATATTGATCCTTGTGCCTGATGATGACGATATTTAATAAAGTTAATAAAATATTATTATTATTATTATTATTATTATTATTATTATTATTATTATTATTATTATTAACTATATCAATGACATCCGACCAGAAGGAGGAACAGAGGGAGACCGAAGTTAACATGGAAGGAAAACATGAAGACATTAATGCAATCTATATCGTAGGCTTTGGAGATTTGGCACGGGAAGACAGCAGCAGCTGTAAAAACCCGAAGATAGAGATTATTATTATTAAATTTACTTAGCCTGGTGGAATTAAGGCCATGTGGCCTTCTCTTCCACTCACTATGACAAACATATGTTACATTATAATATAGAAATCACAATTAACTCTAATTTTTTTTATTCGTTTCACTCTCTTATGGTACATTGAATCAATCATTTCTCTGTGTGTTGTTCCTTTCTTAGTGACCAGCATTTCTTTATTCATTCTGATCTTCTTGTTCTCTCTTCTTACGAGATAATAGGAATTAACTCTAATATAAAATACTAAATGAAAATGTTATCAATAAGGTAATATGTATAAAATTAAGATTTATAGAATAATAATGTTAATGATAATTGAAATTAAGATTAAAACTAGTAATAAAATGTACACACGCAAGACAAATTAAATTGTTTGGTAGACTGTCCTTATCTAACGTAATGATATAATAAACTAATAATGTAGGTTAAATAATATTTAAAACAAACAAGTGAAAATATTTGTTAATCTTAATACAATTGTATCATCATCATCCGGTATCATGGCAGCTGCCGCCGTCTTCCGGAAACCAAACGCCATTCCTCTCTGTCCATCCATTGATCTTCCTCCATTCCTCTGATATTCATAGCTGCTTGTACCCCTTCTATCCAAGTTTTTTTTCGGTCTTCCCCTCTTCCTCCTTTCCATTGGGATCCATTCTATAACAATTTTTGGCAATGTTTGCTGTGGCATTCTTTTGACATGGCCATACCACTGTAATCTTTTCTTTTTTATAATGTCTATGATGTCCGGCTCCTCTTGAACACCCATAATTTCCCTTATTTGTTTATTTCATATTCTATCCATTCTACATTTTCCAGCTGATCTTCTTAAAACATCCATTTCTGTACTTAAAATTATTTTCATTTCCCTGGTAGGAATTTGCCAGACTTCAGCACCATATGTTAAAATGCTCTGAATTATGGTTTGATATATTAGTAATTTTCTATGTTTTGTAATATTTTTACTCCACCAAACAGAGTTTAAAGCATTTATTAGCATTTATTACATGTTTTGTTTGTGCGATTCTATGTTTAATTCCCACTGTGTTATCGCCTGAATGGTCTAATTCTGTTCCTAAATAAGTGCATTCAATACTAGGTTTTAGTTCTTCTCCATTGTTGAAATTTAGATTTTCCACTTCTTACAATTTTAATGAAATAAATTTAATTATTTAGTGGTAAGTGTAACTGTATATGTAATTTTAATTCACGATATATTTATATTTGTTCTGTGAGTTTGGTATCCCTGAATTGAATGATATAATTACATTCTAGGAATCATAGTTACCCTTAACGGACTATACAGTGCACGGTACTTAATGCACTGCAGGAAGATGATAGAGAGGTCGTCACCCGGAAATTATTTGACAAGAGACATAAGCGAGTCTTTCTTTGGTCACAAAGGAATATCGTCTGACTCACTAAACTACAATTTTCCAATTAAATGCTCTCTCAGCCAGTTAAATGTAGGAGAATGAGATCACCATTGTTAAAAATTGTAAGCTTGTACATAAAATGTAAGAGGCAACCCTCCCACTAGGGCTGATATAATAATAGGAAAAGCGCGCACAAAAGTGCATTACTTTATGTCTCTGCTGTATGCCAGCAACGATTGTGTTCTCTTTAAACAGACACTGAAATTATATCTTTCACACGGTTTATCACAGAGCTTACACACGCAGACACTTGACGGATCATGATAGTTTCAATTTTTGCAGAGTTTGTGGTGATATCTATGCACTGCCAGTCTTATTATTGCACTGCGTATCTTGTTGTTTGGTCCAGTCCAGTCTCGATTGATCATTGCATCTGTTGCGTAAAAATCGTCTGGTATTTATTTTGTCTTGTTTTGTCTTATTTTCTTCAATGCAGTTTCCTGTTTAGTAGCTGGTAACAGGAATGTTGTGCGTAGATCTTCCACGAGGAAAGTTTCCCGTGCTAATTCATATGCAAGTCTAGATGGGCTGATATAATGGGAGGTTATGACAATGAACCTTAAGAAGGCAGCCCCTTCAATAGTCTTACCCTGCGAGGTGCCAGTAACATCTTCAGGGTACAATCTGCATTACTAAATGGTCTCATGAAAGCAACCGGATTGATACAGACCGAATAATTAAATATAGGAACGACTGGAAAGAACATATTGGTAGAATGCCAGAAGGAAGATTTCCAAAATTATTGCTAAATTATAAACCGCGCGGAAGGAGAAATGTTGGACGCCCACACAGAAGATGGTCTGAACAATTTTAACAATTCCAGCTTTCATGAAACCGGAACGAGCCAACAGGCTTAATCCCTGTAAGATGATGATGATGATGATGTATATAAAATGTCTTTATTGCAGTAATTTTCGTCAAATTATTGTCTCAGATGTTTGAGATTTGCATTTGGCGGGGTGTGGGTTCGCAGAATCAAACCCCAGGACCGACAAACCTGACTAAGGTAAATTTTCTATTTCCTGGGTATTCTCTCGCGTCAAGACAAGTGTCATATTACAATTTCATTGTAATCTAATTTATATGACTAAGTGATAACATTGACTTGTTTACATCATTACCTCCTATGAAACGCTGGAGGGAAAATTTTCTATAGGATCGTAACAGGCCTCGGCCTAATACTTGGAAGGAAGAAAAAGAAGACATCATTACCTAAGTGTATTATACTTTTTTAAAATTATTTTTCACTGAGAGTAATTAATATTATAATTACAAAGAAATAAACGTTATCTCAGTCAAAGCATAAATTTATTGTGTCGACGTTTCAATCTCTATATGTGAGATCATTTTCAAGACTTGGTTGTTTATAAATTTATTGTACATAGTTACCATCACCAAGACAATTATTTTTTTAAATATATGCATACAAATTTAAATTAATAAATTTAAAATTCCAATTTATAATTTAATATAGTTTAGCAAGGAATCATATGTTAAATGAATGGTGTGGAACATATGATTCCTTGCTAAAATATTTTAAATTATAAATTGGAATTTTAAATTTATTCATTTAGATTTGTATACATATATTTAAAAAAATGTAATTGTCTTGGTGTATGTACAATAAATTTATAAACAACCATGTCTTGAAAATGATCTCACATAAGGAGATTGAAACGTCGACACAATAAATTTATGCTTTGACTGAGATAACGTTTATTTCTTTGTAATTATAATATCATTACCTAATTTGTTTATTATAATTAGTCGAGCTTATCTCCGCGCAGCCATGAACCTCCAATTTTGATAATGTCAGTGTGTTAGTTCATAAAATTTCATTCAGATATACGACCGTAGAGTCATTTAAAAATCTAAATAAGGCAAGATGTACAGGTAATTGTTTGTTTTAAGCTAGATTAGTAATGCTCTGTCCTGCGCCGAGCCGAATGGTTAATGCAATATGCCTTGGAGCAGAGCTAAGAACTTGTTTTTGCTCCGGGTCTCCATGGAGGAAGAAATTTTCTCATGAAATTTCGGCCAGTATGAGACGGGTGATATTTTAATGATATTGTGAAAAGAAAAATTAATGTCTGAACCAGGAATCGAACAATGGATCTCATGTATTCCGTACGAGCGTGCAAGACTAAGAGTACTACATTATTCGAGACATGGTACAAACAGTAGAGTAAAGTAATCCCACTACAGGCCTCAGGAAGCCCTTGGGGTAGTAGGAGGTTAAGGCTCCCACTTTTTCTGGACAATCGGCACTTGATGTCAGCCGGGTTGTCAGCCCTGCGTGATGGCCGCCTTTACCCCCAGAACAAGCGTTTGGTACTCATTTCATTAGAGGCTGAGTCGACCCCAGGGCCATAGTGCCGCCAGAAGGTTTGGGTCAGTTTAAAAATCCTGACCTCACCGGGACTTGAACCCTCAACCTTCCGGCTTGTAGCGCAGTGCATTAACCACTACGCTACGGCGTGCATTAACAATTATTTCCACATACACAATTCTATAATTCTCGTTTCGTCCGCTGCCAGGTAGATGTCACCACCAACGTCAACGGCCAGCTTCATTTATAAGTATCTATATTTGAGAATTTTACACCACTTTTATAAGCAATAATTGATGTCTTTTAACACTTTCCAATATTGTTATTTTAATCCATTAATGGATACCGCTCGTACGAAATACGAGAAGTCCGTGGTTCGATTTCTGGTTCAGACATTAATTTTTCTTTTCACAATATCATTAAAATATTATAATATGATCCATTATTGGAACTGTGTTAAAATAAAATATTGGAAAATGTAAATGGGACGGGTGCCCACCCAGCATCATGAGATATTTGTGTAGCTACAATAAGTAGCGTCTCCAGGTTCAGAAAACCAGCTATAGCTAACGGCTGGAGGACATGACACGCCGCTGATCATGTGTTGCCCCTACACTGTTTGGATGATTTAAAATGTTCCTATAGTATAGGTGATAAAATAATACAATTTATTAAGGTTCCAGTTAGTTTTATAATCCTTGTAAAGTATTATTTGTCTACCTCTGTAATTAAGACATGTGGATGTGAGGCCAGCAGCCGGATGTTAGGCCAAGGGCCTTCTAGGCCTGTCGGACCATGGGGTTTTTTGGTAATGTATTAAATATAGTACAATTAACTAAGCATTCTTATTTAACCAATTTGGAATCCTTGGGTATGTTGAGTACACAACTCACTTGTACCATCGAAGCCGCCCGTACACGAGCTCTCCATGCATCCCTTTACTCAGCTAAAATACTTTCAATAATCTTCTAATATATAAAAAATGTTTGTTTGTATGTTCGTACTTTATGCGCGGCCATACCGTTGATCCGATTGTAATGGGGCTTTTTGCAAAATGTTAGGAGATTCCCGGGATGAACATAGGCTATAAGAGAGTTGTGATACTCAACTCCTACACCCTTAAAAATCGCCCTTTTTAGTGGAAAACGTGAAAAAAGTAGCTCTTTGGACGCTTAAATTGCTTACGCTGCCTAAACCATAACAAATACACAAAATTAATGTACACAGAATTGAATATCTCAAAAAGCTCTACAAAAAAGTCCGCGACAGCATATGTTTATCTTTTACGGATAACTCAAAATAACAATTTTTGTCTTTCATTGATGCCAAGAAGATCGAGACAAGTACGTAGATTCCTATGCAAGCATAGCAGCACATTAGGGTATTCCTTTACGGATAACTCACAATAACGAATTTTGTCATTTAGCTCATTTATGCCAAGAAGATCGAGATAAGTAAATTCCCCGGCAATGAGCCTCCGGGTTCGACAATGCCAGTCAATCTAATAGTTTGTTATTCAGAATGCCTCGGGTTTAAACTCCGGGATTAATTAAAATGGTATTTTATCGTGCTTCTCCTCGGCTATCAAGACAAATACCGAGTTGGAATTTCTTTATAATACTATTAATAAAACTTTCTGTAGTGATGGTATCCTTCGATTGGTCCATTTAATGGGATTTTCTTTTTATAATAAACTAGCTAATACCCGGCGTGCGCTGCTACGCCTAAATTAATTAAATATTGAGGGTTAATTATGTGGTATAAACTTCGACAATAAACATGGCGGTTGCTAGAGTAAATTTTTAATTACAAATTACAGGTAAACCCCCACTTCTAATGGTCGGATTTAGCTGATGTTTGGCTAATAAATACCTCGGTTTACTTTAATACGGTATTCCGAGTTTTGTTGTGAAACATCGAAAATTGTGATTTCTAGAGAAATTTTTAAATGTTCGTTTCGGTAAACTACCACACCTAATGATTTTAGAACATAATAGATAATAGCTAAACACACGCCGCATCTGAAACCCTGTATATACAAATTTTCACAAAGATCGGTTTAACGGTTTTAGAAGTCTATAAAGAACAAACAGACATATATTCGTTTATATATTATATAGGAAACAATGGTATTTTATCGTGCTTCTCCTCGGCTATCAAGACAAATACCGAGTTGGAATTTCTTTATAATACTATTAATAAAACTTTCTGTAGTGATGGTATCCTTCGATTGGTCCATTTAATGGGATTTTCTTTTTATAATAAACTAGCTAATACCCGGCGTGCGCTGCTACGCCTAAATTAATTAAATATTGAGGGTTAATTATGTGGTATAAACTTCGACAATAAACATGGCGGTTGCTAGAGTAAATTTTTAATTACAAATTACAGGTAAACCCCCACTTCTAATGGTCGGATTTAGCTGATGTTTGGCTAATAAATACCTCGGTTTACTTTAATACGGTATTCCGAGTTTTGTTGTGAAACATCGAAAATTGTGATTTCTAGAGAAATTTTTAAATGTTCGTTTCGGTAAACTACCACACCTAATGATTTTAGAACATAATAGATAATAGCTAAACACACGCCGCATCTGAAACCCTGTATATACAAATTTTCACAAAGATCGGTTTAACGGTTTTAGAAGTCTATAAAGAACAAACAGACATATATTCGTTTATATATTATATAGGAAACAATGGAAAAACAAATGAGCAGAAATTATTTACATTTGTTTCAAATTATATAATAATGTACAATAATAACTTACAGTTTTATTTGATTTTGTTTTCTTTGCGGTCCGGAGCATTTAAATAACTGGCAAGATAAATTGCTGTTTCGCCAATTTAGGGATCAAGTATTTTCCTCTCCTATTTCTTTGTCCGTACATCAATTGAATAAGATTATGATGGTTATGTTAGAATTGGCACTTACTAATCAGCAAGTCCCAAACAGTAAAATTGACATCACTTCAATAACTGAAAAAAATATGGACTCCTGTTTAAAGGGACCATATAAACATAATAATTTCCAGGAATGCATAAATAAATAAATAAAAGAATACAAAATGCTAAGAAATGTTATGTTTTGGACAGTAGTGCGTTTCGTCGTACTTACAGCAATGACGACCATGATTGAAAGTTTAACTTCCTACATTTCGGTATTGCGAACCTAAATAACTGTACTGTAATATTTACATATTACCACATGTGGAAGTAAAAACTCTATGTACACTATGTATATACAAAAATATATCCAAAAAGTAGGTTAATATACATTATACGAAACAAATCACTGCATTTTAAATGAACTGAACTTTATTTGAAACAATATAAAACAATAAATACGTACATGCCGCTATTTTAAAACTGATAGGTGTCACGGCCTGCTGTAGTTTCAACTAATAAACATTCCCCACACTATTAACGTTAGACAGTTGTTTATAATGAACGCAAATATTTCCAACAAAGCTGTTATTATTTTATTTATTTTGAAAACACCATTGCGCAAAAAATAATGTACAATTCACGTTTGTGAAGTGTTTTACAGAATCTCGGAAATTAAAAACCTCGCTATCCCCCGGTTTTTAAACATTTTCCTCGCTTCTGTAAAAATCACTTCCCAACCGCGTATCGTAATATACTATTTCAATAAATAAAGGATTTAAATTAAAAATGTCCGACACGTGAAACAAAATCCAGACTTATAAAACCCTAGCTAACACACGGCGTGCGCCGCTACGCCGAAAAAAATGAAAATTAATGAGCTTATGTTTAATGGAATAAGTGAAAGGAAAAATAATTACAAATTTATATCATAAATATTTTTAGGTAGTCGTGCTGATTAATCGGCGATGCCCGGGAATCTACTTATCGCCGTCTTCTTGCCATAAATTAGATGAAAGACGAAAATTAAAGTATTTTTATGTTTAGTTGAACAAGTGGAAGGAAAAATTTATATCGTAATTATTTTTAGATAGCCTACCCCGAGCTGATTACCTCGCGTTACCCGAGAATCTACTTATCCCGATCTTCTTAGCATAAATTAGCTTGAAACACGAAAATTAATGTTTTTTTTATGTATAGTTCAAAAAGTTCAAGGACAAATGAATATCCTAATTTTTTTTAGATACCCCGTGCTGTTTACCCGCCGTTACTCGGGAACCTACTTATCACGATCATCCTGGCATAAATGAGTTGAAAGACAAAAATTAAAGTGTTTTTTTTTATGTTTAGTTCAATAAGTAGAAAGTAACATTTATATTGTAATTAATTTAAGATACCTCGTGCTGATTACAGGTCGTTACTCGGGAATCTACTTATTCCAATCTTCCTGGCATAAATGAGCTGAAAGACGAAAATTAATGTGTTTTTTATGTTTAATTGATTGAGTAAAAGGATAAATGATTATAAATTTATATCTTAATTGTTTTAAGATACCACGTGCTGATTACAAGGCGTTGCCAGGGAAACTGCTCATCCCAATCTACTTGGCATAAATGAGCTGAAAGACGAAAATTAATGTGTTTTTTATGTTTAATTGATTGAGTAAAAGGAAAAATGATTATAAATTTATATCTTAATTGTTTTAAGATACCACGTGCTGATTACAAGGCGTTGCCAGGGAAACTGCTCATCCCAATCTACTTGGCATAAATGAGCTGAAAGACGAAAATTAATGTGTTTTTTATGTTTAATTGATTGAGTAAAAGGAAAAATTATTATAAATTTATATCTTAATTGTTTTAAGATACCACGTGCTGATTACAAGGCGTTGCCAGGGAAACTGCTCATCCCAATCTACTTGGCATAAATGAGCTGAAAGACGAAAATTAATGTGTTTTTATGTATAGTTGAATAAGTGGAATGGGAACAATTATTCTTATATACCCTGTGCTGATTACCTGGCGTTGCCCAGTATTCTACTTATCCCGATCTTCTTGGCATAAATGAGCTGAAAGACCAAAATTCGTTATTGTGAGTTATCCATAAAATAATTAGCCGCCGTGCGCTGCTACGCTTGTCCGGGAATCTACGTATTAGGAACTTCTTGGCAAAGGCAAATATGGTTATTGTGAGTTATCCGTAAAAGATAAAAATATGTAGAGTTTCTCGAGATTTTAAATTCTGTATACATTAATTTGGTGTATTTGTTATGGTTTAAGCAGCGTAAGCCTTTTAAACGTACAAAAAGCTAGTATTTATTTACGTTTTTCACTACAAAGGGTGATTTTTAAGGATGAAGTGCTTGAGTATTAAAACTCTCTTATAGTGTATAACCCTTCCGGGAAAATCCTGAACATTTTGCAAAAAGCCCTATCACAATCGGATGAATGGTATGGCAGCATACGCTTGCCCGGGAATCTACTTATCCTGATATTCTTGGCATCAATGAAAGACAAAATAGGTCATTGTGAGTAATCCGTTAAAGATAAACACATCCTATCGCGGACTTTTTTGTAGAGTTTTCCGAGATATTCAATTCTGTGTACGTTATTTTTTATATTTGTTATGGTTTAGGCAGCGTAACCCATTTAAGCGCCCAAAAGGAATTTTTTCACGTATTTTTACAAAGGACGATTTTAAGAGTGAAGGTGTTGAGTATTACAACTCTCTAATAACCTACGTTCTTCTCGGAAATCTCCTGAACATTTTGCAAAAAGCCCCTTCACAATTAGATGAACGGTATGGCAGCGCATAACATACGAACAAACAAACATGCATTTTTACATATATTAGACTGGCCAATACCTGGCGTTGTAGGGGTAATTTCATCGGTTTAGAGGTAGTTTGGTGGGATCGGTTGGGCATTTTATATTATGTTTCTGGGTTAGATTAGGTATCGGTTAGGTCAGGTATCGGTCAGGTCAGGTTAGGTCAGGTCAGGTTCGGTTAGGTTAGGTTAGGTTGGGTTCGGATAGGTTCGGTTAGATTACGTTAGGTTCAATTCGGTATGGTACGGTTCGGTTAGGTCAAGATTAGGTTAGGTTAGGTTATGTCAGGTTAGATCCAGATTAGGATAGTGTTATATCCGGATTAGGTCCGGGTTAGAATAGTGTTATGTCCGGGTTAGGTCAGGTTTAGGTCAGATTTAGTTCTGAGTTAGGTCCGAGTTTGGGTTCGGGTTCAGTTTGGATTGGGGTTCGTGTTTAGTTTCAATTCAGTTTTTTGGGTTTCAGTTTTTTTTTCAGTTTAGGTTTCGGGTTTGTTTTTTTTTTTTTTTTTTTTTGATTCGGGTTTTGGTTTCGCGTTTGGGTTCGGGTTTGGATTCAGGTTAGGCACGGTTAGGTTAGGCTCGGTGGTGTTTGGTTTACATTCAGGATAGATTCTGGTTAGATTCGTGTTAGGTTCAGTTTAGGGTCAGTATAGGTTCAGTGGACGTTCAGTGTAGGTTTATTTTAGGTTCAGCTTAGGTTCTGTTTAGATTCGGTTAAGTTTTGGTTAGGTTCAATTTAGGTTGAGGTTCTGATCATGTTAGTTTCAGGTTAGGTTTAGGATAGGTTCAGGATAGGTACAGGTTAGTTTCAGGCTAGGTTGAAGTTAGGTTCAGGTTAGATTCAGGCTAGGTTCAAGTTACATTGATGATAGGTTCAAGTTAGGTTCAGATAATATTCAGGTTAGCTTCAGGCTATGTTCAAGTTAGGTTCAGGTTATGTTCAGGCTAGGTTCAGGCAAGGTTAAAGTTAGATCCATGTTAGGTTCAGGTTAGGTTGAGGCTAGGTTCAGATTAGGTGCAGGTTTGTTTTTTTATGATAGGTTCAGGTTAGGTTCAAGTTGGATTCACGCTAGGTTCAGGTTAGATTTAGGCTAGGTTAAGACTAGATTCAAGTTAGGTTCAGATTAGGTTAAGACTAGGTTTAGGTTCGGTTCAGGTTACGTTAGATTCGGGCTAGGTTCAAGTTGGATTCAGGTTAGGTTCAGGTTAGATTCAAGTTAGGTCCAGGTTTGAGTTCAGGCTAGGTTCATGTTAGGTTCAGGTTAGGTTTAAGTTCAGTTATGTTCGGTTTGGTTTGGTTAGGTTATGTTCGATTAGGTTAGGTTATGTTAGGTTCGATCAAGACCGGTCAGTATAGGTCATGTTCGGTCAGGTTGGGTCAGTATAGTTCGGTATAGTACAGGTCAGGTCATTAATTGAAACGTCCAAAAAGCTACTTTTTCACTTTTTTCAAAGGGTGGTTTTTAAAGGTGTAGTGGTTAAGTATAGCAACTCTCTTATAACCTATGTTCATCCCTGGAATCTCCTGAACATTTTGCAAAAAGCCCCATCAAAAATCGGATGAACGGTATGGCAGCGCATAAAATACGAACGAACAAACAAACAAACATTTTTATATATTAGATTATATCGATTCTACATGCAACAGAAATTGATTGTTGTTTGCTATAGGCTTTTATTTCTGTAATATTCTCACATCTCAGCGAACATTAATTCTTACCTAAACACAGCTGGACCACTCCAGTGATAATGATGACGAAAAGAGCGAGTAACTTGGCATACGTGAACACGTCCTGTACTCTGGTGGCCCACTTCACGTCCCAGCAGTTGACGAAAGTCAGCACCACTGTAACAAATGTTATAACTTCAGTAAAGTCAGTATAAAATATCTAATGACACTATTTAAATAATTTGGATGGATGAAAGATGGGGATGGGATTCATTAGTCCTGCAAGACAACCCATCTAGGAGAGACAACTCCGAAATAAAACGGGGCAGGCTGATCTCTGGAGCTGGGTGAAGGCAATCGGCATATGGAGAAAACCCCGAATAATAATCCCGCCATGAAAACGGGCTAGCAACCCACTTCAAGGTGTATTTTATACATTGCTCGCAGTTTCAAGGATCAAGCCTCGGATCACATCCAATACGTCTTCCTTCGAGGAATGATTTTGGAAAATAAACAGAATGAAAATCTTACAAATTATGAATAAGAAGAAGAAGGATGGAAGATAAGGCTTAGCTTAACTTTTTCAGTAAAATAATTTATTTTTTATTAGGAATTTTTCTACAATACTCTAGTTTTTCTACAACCCATTGTAAGTTTTACTCCTCTCGACACCATAGTCCTCTGCGCTCCTAGAATACACTGTACTTTCAGTCTCCCATTTCTTCTGCTATCCTCCGCTTCAAAATTTAATAACATTAATTAATCATTATTAATTTATTATTATTATTATTTGCAGTAAAGTAGTAGTATTAGTAGTAGTAGTAGTAGTAGTAGTAGTAGTAATAGTGAAGTGTTCCCAATACAGGTCTTAGGTGCTTCTGACGTACTAGGGAACTTCCCACCTTCGCAAAAATTTGGCACGAGGATACCAGCCTATATGACGACCTTAATTTCCCCCAGAACATTGAGGCTCTCGGTACTTATTTCCGTTAGAGGCTGCGTCGCCCCCCATGACCCATGATCTGTCTCCAGAAGGGTAAGGATCAGTTTAAAAGTGGTAACCAGATCTAGGGATCAAAACCGCGCGACCTTCCGGTTTGTAACGGCATTGAATTTAAACAACTACGCTACGGCGTGCCCCATTATTATTATTATTATTATTATTATTATTATAATTATTATTATCATATAGTATTATTATTATTATTATTATTAGTATTAGCAGTATTCTTATGATCAGGATTAGTAGCATTATGAGCCGGGAGTATATGAGGATATAATTATTCTTATTAGTATTATTGGTTGTTATTAGTATATTATTATTATTATTATTTATTATTATTATTATTATTATTATTATTATTATTATTATTATTATTACTGATAAAAATTCGTACTAAAATTCCTTTCAGGTAAACAGTCACAAAGTAAAATATTAAATTAAATACTTGGCAAGTGTCGTCGTCCTCAAGTAGGTTCAAATTAAAAAAAAAACTTTTATTATTATTATTATTATTTTTATCATAATTATTATTTTAACTATTATTGTTGTTAGTACCATTATTATTGAGGAAAAACAAAATAGCACAGTACACTATTTAAAGATATATAATTTGCTGATTTTTTAAAGAACTGGAGGTTTATCTTGCGACTTAATTCCGGCGTAAATTTAAACTGAAATGGAGGAACCATGTTAAAATAGTGTCTGATGATAAATGGCCAAAACGAGCTTTAAAGTATCTGCTTACGGGGAAAGATCAATAAAATTAGAAGAGCTTTTATAAAATGATATGAAGCTCTAGTGATCGTAATGGATCGTTAGATCCAGTACTTGAAGTGTATTATTATTTTATCATTATTATTAATTGAATTATTTATTTATTTTTATTTTGCTCAAATTAAATCCTAACTATTCCATGATAATATTGTTTTAGAGAATTTTAATTCAGAAACGTTTAATAGACCTAAATTCCATAGGTATAATTCCAAATATTTTATTTATCTACTCTTTTTTTAGCGCCTTGTATTGCTAGTGTCCGTAATAAAGAATGATCATAAAAAGTGCCCAAAATGTTTACTTGCAGCCTCATATTCAATGCCGTAAACCTATCACAGGGACCTAATCTTATTTCCCTTTTGAAGGCTCATTTATTGAAGATTTTACTTTCTGAGAAATATTTTGTTTTCGGCTGGGTTTGAACCCACGAACTTCGGAACCACATGAACTGGGGAATAGAAGCTACTATATTGAATCTTACTTTACTAAAGCGGCATATCAGTGATTTTTTTACCATTAAAAGAAGCACGTGTGCTTCATTTTAATTCAAGTAAATTGGACATAAACGCGAAATAAAATAGCTCGTAAAAGTCATATATTTCAATGAAATAGTGGAAGATCCCATTCGTTCAAATATTGCTTTCATTTGCATTTACAGCAGGAAGTAATGATAGTGACCCAGATTCAGATTTCTCATATAAAATTTATGGGTTCGAATCTCCTTCAAAAATCCTTTATAGTATAATAATGATAATAATAATAATAATAATAATAATAATAATAATAATAATAATAATAAAGTAAAGTGATCCCACAACAGGCCCGGAGGCCCTTGGGGTAGTAGGAGGTTAAGGCTCCCACTTTTTCTAGACAATCGGCACTTCATGTCAGTCGGGTTGTCAGCCCTGCGTGACGGCCGCCTTTACCCCCAGAACAAGCGTCTGGTACCATTTCGGTTAGAGGCTGAGTCGACCCCACGATCATAGTGCCTCCAGAGGGTTTAGGTCAGTTTAAAAATCCTGACCCCAACGGGACTTGAACCCTCGACCCTCCGGCTTGTAGCTCAGTGCCTTAATCACTACGCTACGGCGTGCCCCAATAATAATAATAATAATAATAATAATAATAATAATAATAAAGGTAAAGGGATCCCATTACAGGCCATAGTATAATAATGATAATAATAATAATAATAATAATAATAATAATAATAATAATATTAATAATAATAATAATAAAGTAAAGTGATGCCACAACAGGCCCGGAGGCCCTTCGGGTAGTAAGAGAATAAGGCTCCCAACTTTTCTAGACAATCGACACTTGATGTGAGCCGGGTTGTTAGCCCTGCGCAACAGCCGCCTTTACCCCCATAACAAGCTTCTGGTACTCATTTCCGTTAGAGACTGAGTCGACGCCAGGGCTTGGTGCCACCAGAAGGTTTGGGTCAGTTTAATAATCCAGACTCCACCGGGACTCGAACTCTCAAACTTCCGGTTTGCAGCGTATTGCCTTCACCACTACGCTACGGCGTGCCCCAATAATAATAATAATTTGTTCAACTGGCAGAGTTAAGGTCATTCATAAGGCAATTTCTTGCACTCAATCAATAAAGAAATAGTTATATTGCATATACGAAAATGCATATTATCATCATATAGTGTTCTGCCCTAGGCTAGGTCCTTCACTGCAGTTTTACTAGGGAATTATAGGTGTTGATAGCTTCTCGTTGCTTTCCACATAACATACAATAATATTAAAGTAAATATCTGTACAAACTAAACTAAAATAAAAATATAAACATGGGAAAGATAAACTGAAAAGAAATCGTTGTAAAAGGATGAGCAGTGTCTTAAATCGCCAGGTTAAAATAGTTCTTATAAAATGCTAGATCTCACAATTTATTCATAATAACAATATGAAACATTTATTATCAGCCGAATTGGGTCACATATTAACGTTTGCAACTCGCATTTAAGAGATTTCGGGTTCAAATCCTGGTTTCGACTAATATGAATGATTTTTGTCAGTCTTCAGTCGAATATTGGATTGGAAATTAATTACCAGCATCCATTTCATCGCAATCATCATTTCATGCGAGGATTAAAATTACGCAAATCTGTTAACTTCTTCAGAAAACACATGACAAACACAACTAGAAAAAACACGGCCTAGTGGATATATCTTTGATCGTAGATGCGATAATACGTTAGATTTTAAAGCATCTATGATTAAGAATTAAATTAATAACTTCTGTGATTTTATTTAGAATTTGGTTGTTATTTACATAGGACTATTTAACTCATGCCCCAAATGGGAGTCAATGGCCAATCACGTTTCAATGAATTTTGTTTTACAACCAATGACAGGCGTATCTCTAAGAGATCAAAAGAGAAGTCAAGATATCTGAGATGAATTACAAATATATAATATAAACGAGAGAATACACAGAAATAAACGTAATCGGTTTGAACATGTACAAAGAATGCCAAATAATCGTTTATCAAAGCAGCTGCTTCATTAATGGCCTCTAGGCCGAATAAATGTAGGAAGACCAAAATGTCGTTGAAAAGACGACCTGCACCTGCAGCATATTATGCACCGGGGAGCGGAGCGGGGCCAACAGGCCCATACCTTGAAGTTGATGATGAAATGAACCAATGACAGTCGTGTTTCACCTCGATATTTATCCAATTATGCTTACCATAATAAAGAAAGCTCCTCCTTTTTAATATTCTGAACAGGTCAGAACATTATTTTGCAGTGACTGACTCTCCAACAAATTAGTTAAATATAGCAAATAATAAATAGATTCCTTCGAACTACACATTTGATAATTATGTGTTCAATAATTGTATTTTTAAATAATGATTTTACTGAGTTTTTTAAGAAAATTAATTAATAACCTATAATGTTGGTTACAACATACAGTTTGATGTTTCATTTTTCTCCACTAGGGTGCATTCTTACAATATTACGAACCTATTTGGCAATAAATAATATGATCGAGTTGCAGTGGATGAACAAAGTAAAAGTAACCAAATATTTCTCATTTGTTTTCAAAAATCGTCGTTAACATTAAATACTTTCTTACTTACTTACTTAATTACTTACTTACTTACTTACTTATTTACTTACTTACTCACTGGCACTATCGAACCCGTAGGTTCATGGCCGCGCGGACATAAGTTCTCCATATATACCTATCCTGAGCTAATACTTTCCAATCATTCCCTGTATAATCTACTTCCCTCAAATCATAGTTAATGCTATTCTCCCACCTCATTCTTGGTCTACCAACTGGGCGTTTTCCCTCTAGCTTTCCTACAAGAAGCTTCCATGCAAGTCTTTCATTCCCCATACGTGCAACATGTCCTGCCCATCGCAGCATCCGAGACTTAACTGTTCTCATTATATCTGACTTCCTATAAAGACCAGGTAGTTCATTGTTATGTAGTCTTTTCCTTTCACCTGTCTGTTCATCTCTCTTTGGTCCAAAAATTTTCCTAAGTACTTTATTCTCGAATACTTGTAATCTCCATTCGTCCCTTAAAGTAAGAGTCCATGTTTCACACCCATATAATATAACTGGTAGAATAATAGTTTTATATATTTTCAGTTTAACGTTTTTTGGAAGGAGTTGCATAATAGCACGCATTTCCAGAATTGAGCCTATATTTAATTTCTTTGTACATCTCATTCCTATTTGTGATTATTGTTCCTAGGTATTTCAATTCAGCCACCTCCATTCAATTGTCCGTTCATCTCTCTTCGGTCCAAAAATTTTCCTAAGAACTTTATTCTTAAATACTCGTAATCTCCTTTCTTCCCTTAAAGTAAGAGTCCATGTTTCGCATCCATATAATATAACTGATAGAATATAGTTTTATATATTTTCATGTTTACGTTTTTTTTAAAGGAGTTGGGACGACAAGAGTCTCTGACTTATATCGTAATATTGTGAATAATGCTGATGTGGGATTTGCCACCAGACACGTGCAACGCAACCAATGACGCGCCAGCATTTTAAATGAAGGGGAGGGCTGGCTTACTGCTTTGCTCCGAAGACATCTGGAATTTGGTATAAAAGCAAAGGTGGATTCTGGGGTCCACTTTATCCGAATATGGAGGTTAAAGTGGACCTTTCTTGTAATGTAAAAAAGTTTAATTATGGAGATGTTTCCATATTTGAATAAAATAACAATGCTATTTCATAGCTACAACACTAATGATAATCACTGTAAATAAATAAAATTCAAATCCCTTAATTAAAAGAAGAAAAACGACAAATTCAAAGCAGGGTTCCAAATTACCCGAAGTTCCTCTATAAAATAAAAAACCGAGAAAAAAAATCACTGTGGGTCTTCATATGTAGGTTACTCGCTACACATCGGTGGAAGAGTAGTTGCCTAAGATCACGGTACTACACGCTCCATTTAGCCGGACGTTTCAAGTTCACTTCTCATGTTCTGACGGCTCACTTTGTCAAGTGCATTCAATACTCTTTTGCTCTGATTAAGATATTCCAATGTCATTTACTAAATTACACTAGCCACCTGTAATTTACAAATTAATATACCTGCGTAAGAATCCCTCTATGGTGCAGAGCTATAGAAAGTGCGCTGGTTCGAGTCCCCATTAAGACAGAAATTTCTCATGAAATTTCGGCCATAGAACTTGTGCCCGTCTACCATCATCATCATATTCTTCTTCTTCTTCTGCTTCTTAAGGCGCGATAACTTCAAAAGTGAAAGTTTTGGCCTTCTCAACAATCCTCCTCCATGCCAATCTGTCTCTTGCCATATTCATATTAGTCACTTTCATTTCCCTTAGATCGTTCATTGTGTCCCTTCTGATCTTCGGTCGGGAATTATTAATGAAGTTATGAAACCAGATTACGTTTATACTAACACTTTGGCTAGTGTTGACCTATGGTAGTGAAGCATGGACACTAAAAAGACAACATGAAAGCAGAATAACGGCTTGTGAAATGAGATTCATGCGCAGAACAGCGGGTTACACCAGATGGGATCGGAAAAGGAACACCGATATCTTAAAAGAATTGAAGACTACGCCAATTTTGGAATATATTAAACAGTACCAACTAAATTGGAAACGCCATTTTGAAAGAATGAGTTCAAATCGGATCCCCAAAGCTGTTTATAATTACATACCAAGAGGCCGAAGATCTCTGGTTCGTCCTATGAAACGCTGGAGGGAAAATTTTCTATAGGATCTTAACAGGCCTTGGCCTAATACATGAAAGGGAGAAGAAGAAGAAGATAATGCTATTGTGAAAAGAAAAATTAATGTCTGAAACAGGAATCGAACCGTAGACCTTTCCTGGTTCAGACAATTTTTCTTTTCACAATAGCATTATAATATTATCCATTATTGGAACTGTGTTAAAATAACAGTATTGGAAAATGTTAAATAAGATAGATTATCGGTTGATATCTTTGATATCGTCCGATTCCTAATAGTCGATTTTGTCGGTCTATCCAATCTCCTGGTTGTAGATTTTTCTCCTTCACGTATAAATATATTCCCTGACTTTATGAGGTTTTAGCTCTTCCTCTGCCTCGTCTTCCCTCAGGTTTCCATTCCAAAACACATTTTGCTAGCCGACCTCTTCCATTCGCTGGACATGTCCGTACCATCTTAATTGCTGAATTTTAATATAATCTAAAATAATTTTTATATATAGACGCTTTAATATATATATATTGTCTCGTGTGAAATCTTTGGCTTTCCCAATAGATTGTGTTGTATTGTTGTGTGTAGTCGTATGTCCCGTAGAAAGTCATTTATTTAATTTTGATTACCTATTATAATTGTTCGTAAATATTCAAATATCACGATAACATAACTCATAACTAGGGCAAGGCATTTAATGACCTATAAATTGGTAAAAAATGCAAAATAAAAAATGCATTTATGACCTAAAAAATGCAAAAAATGACTAATAAAATAAAAAATGACGAATAAAAAGTTAAGAATTATCAATAAAAATACTATTTATTAGATTAAGTACTCACTTGATTACTAAATTACATAAAATTTAACTTAACATCAAAGTATTAAAAGAAAATTATTTAAAAAATACATATTACAGTACCTTTTATTGCAGAAAATCCATTTCAATTACACAGTGCACTTTTACAGCAATTTTGAATTGCAGTTAACCATCAGAATAAGGGCAGAAGCTAGCATAAGCTCTAAGAAATTGAATAAAATTCCTAGAAGTGGGCAAGTTCATTATGCACATACCTTGAAAAATAGGGGTAGTAGTTAACAAAACAACTACTTAATTCCAAGAAATTGTATTGAGAAGGAAAAATACTTAATTCATCATCATCATCATCACTCCAGGGATTAGGCAATTGCCCGTTCCGACTTCATATTGCATCAGCCCAACGTCTTCTAGGTCTTCCAACATCACGCCTTCCTCTTGCTTGATAGTTCCTGGCTAACAATGGATATCTCTCCTTACTCATTCCATCCATGTGATCAATCCATTTCTGTCTGTAATTCGTGACTTTATCCAATAAAGGCTGTACTTTCAATTCTTCTCTTATATCCTCATTTCTTATTCTATCAAGTCTTGTACATCCTTTTACTTGTCTTAGGAACCGCATCTCTGCCGTCTGTATTCTATCCTTCTGTCTTTTCACTGGAGCCCAAGTTTCGCATCAATACAATATTGTGGGAACCGCCATAACATTATACATTTTTATCTTGGTTTCTAAAATACTTAATTATAATACAAATCTTAAATCAAATACAAATAATGTCACAGCCTTGTGGAAAAGTGTAAAAAATGCCCAAAATGACCTAAAAATTGCCAAAAAATGACCTATCCCTAAAGAAGTTGAGAAAATGCAAAAAAAATGCCCTAACGAATTGCTTTTGTTTAATCCGTTTTTTAATGCCATACATTTTCATATATGTAAGCAATGTTTCAACCTTCATAAGAAAAGATGCAAAGTTATAAATTGCCTTGCCCTACTCATAACTCATCGATTGCGATGAAATTATTTCCAGTAATGATATTCCAACCCAGCACTTACATCGAACTAAAAGAAAACCCACTATTCATATTGGTTGAGATTGGAGTTTAACCCGGGACCTCCGAATACGTTTCCAAAACGTGACCACCTGAGCCAACTCGTATCACTAAAACTGTTTCATGTTATGGCATATTTTATGTGTGTTCTACTTAATGGAAAATTATAAGATCTTTACTCTATTAGGTTAAATAAATACAAAGTAAACAATAATGTACTTTGGACTTGGGGGAGAGCCAAATTATCTTTACTGAAAGTGGTTAGTGACCGAAAAATGATTTGAACTCCTTAGATGATTCATGGTTCTGGAGTTAATCGAGACGCTGAGAGAGACGATAAGGATCAATAGACATTTGAAGTATAGTTCAGTTCTGACTACTGTATCCGCTTTTTTTTGGGGTCTATGTTGTATGGTAGCAGTAAGAGGAGAAGACGAGTTGCAGGTACTGCCAGCAGCTACACTCAGTTTTGAAAACACAATAGTTACTACGCGTTGAATTTTTTTATCTACTAGATGTATGTTAGTGAATACTTATGTTTTCTCATATGTTTGCAGTGTGCAATATAGAATAGTGTTGTTTTTATAATATTTTCTTCTTGTTCTTCTTCTTATTCCTCTTCTTCGACCCAAACTTCTTCTTGCTTTTGGTATTCTGTTCTCAGTCTTATTTGCTAAGTGTTCTTTCTAGTTTGTTCTGTATAATTATTATTAATACGAATTTTTTAATGAAAATAATTTGAAGTAATCTATACATCAATTAAATCAGTTATGTCAAGAATATAATTTTAAAATATCAAAAGAAAAAACAAAAATAATGACATTTTGGGGAAACGAACACATAAGATCAAAAATCGTAATAGACAACAAACCTCTGGAACAAGTAACAAATTTTAATTATTTGGGTTGTAATTTTACTATAATCACAAAAACTGAAAGAGACATACATATGAAACTGTCGAAATTTCAAATGATATGCGGAACTATACATAAAACATTAAAGAATAAAACAAGAAGAGATACTAGATTGAAGTTTTATAAAACATTGGCAGTTCCTGCATTCTTTATGGGAGCGAAACTTGGGTAATGACCAAAAAATTGCAAAGAAGAATACAAAGCGCAGAAATGAACTTCCTTAGAAGAACAAAAGGCTGCACAAGATTGGATCGGATAAAGAATGAAGATATAATAACAGAGTAAATATATATCCATTGAATGACAAAATCAGAGAATATAGAGAGAAATGGTTTACACATGTGGAAAGAATGAATGTAACAATATTACCAAGAGCAGCATTCAACTACAAGCTAAGAGGTTCAAGGAATGTAGGAAGGCCAGTGAAAAGATGGACAGAACAACTATGAGGCGGAATAGGCAATTTTTGCCTAGCCCGTGAAGTGAAGAAGAAGATTTTTTTTTTGTATGGCTACTACTTCTCTCCCCCACTTGACAATGTTCTCCTCTGCCACATGCCTTAGAATTCACCAAGACGGCTACAGTTAACAGAACTGTACTATATGTGTATGTGAATGTGTGTTTATGTGTGCGTGCACGTGCTTGTGTATTCCTATGCCTCCCACTGTACTTCTCGTGCTTCTGGTTCCGCTCTGAATGGACGACGGATGACGGTAACGTGCTCTATTTTCAATTTACTCACCTGTGCTTTACACTGTATCGGCCGTGGTGGTCTAGTGGCTATGTTCCTTGCCTCTGGTCCCGAGTCGCAGATCCAAACTCGGCCGGGGTCGATGGATTTTCTTAGGATACAAAAATCCAAGGAGCAAGTCCTCCGTAAGGACTTTAAGGGTCATATGCAAATACATTACTCTCTACTCAAATTACTTCCAATCACTGGTGAGCTGAGATCGAATTAACGGCCGCCTTAACCGGTCATGCATGAATGTTGACGTTTTTGTAATATTGGCAACGAATTACCCAGAATTCTCAGCGATAAAACCACTTCCGTTATTTTCGTCTGCTATAGAGGAATGCATTTATGCTTGCATCCCGCAAATAATACCGTATACAAACACGTTTGCGACGCGCAATATTACGCCGTTCTTCCAGTTGAATTCTTTGGTAGACTCTATCAAATTCCTCTTCTCCGCGTATATCGAAAACATGATCGAAGTCTTCAAGGTCCGACATCTTGCATAAGTTTCAAACTACATCGGTTACCATCGGTTCCCTTCGGGATTTTCACATAAGTTTATATCTTGAGCTACGATCTTAAGGTACCTTGTCAGGTAGCTTTACAATTATTACCGCGTGAATAGATTTCTGAGTAAGAAAAATGTGTTTGAATAAAACTTTATCAGCAAAGAACGCCTTTTACTATCTAATGCGTTCAAACATTCGACCCTAAGCCGTGGTTCCCGAGTCTGAGATGAAAGTGGAAATATATATATATATTAACTAGCTAATACCTGGGGTGTGCTGCTACGCCTAAATAAATGAAAATTAATGTGCTTTTATGTTTAGTTGAATAACTGAAAGGAAAAATAATCATAAATTTATATTTTTAGATATCCCGTGCCGATTACCCGGCGTTGCCCGGGAATCTACTTATCCCGATCTTCTTGACATAAATGAGCTGAAATACGAAAATTAATGTGTTTTATGTTTAGTTAAATAAGTATGAGGAAAAATTTATATCGTAATTATTTTTAGATATCCCGTGCTGTTTTTCCGGCGTTGTCCGGGAATCTACTTATCTCGATCTTCTTGGCATAAATTAGCTAAAAGATAAAATTCCTTATTGTGAGTTATCCGTAAAAGAATACCCGCCATGTTCTGCTATGTTTCCACAGGAATCTACTTACTTGTCTGGATCTTTTTGGCATCAATAAAAGACAAAATTGGCTATTGTGAGTTATCCGTAAGAGATAAACATATGCTGACGCGGACTTTTTTGTAGAGCTTTTTGAGATATTCAATTGTGTACATTAATTTTGTGTATTTGTTATGGTTTAGACAGCGTAAGCCATTTAAGCGTTCGAAAAGCTACTTTTTTCACGTTTTCCACGCAAAGGGAAATTTTTAAGGGTGTAGGGGTTGAGTATCACAACTCTCTTATAGCCTATGTTCTTCCCGGGAATCTCCTGAACCATTTTGCAAAAAGCCAGATCACAATCGGATTAACGGTATGGCCGAGCATAAAGTCCGAACAAACAAACATACATAGGCCTACATACAAACAAAGAAACAAACATTTTTATACATCAGTCGGCATAGAATAAATTTGAATTTATCGATGATTTGGAAATTACTCGTCACATTACTTATGACATATCTGTACAGGAAACCCATGTCCTTATATGTCAAAAAGTATGTATGTGATACAGAACTTGATTTAGAGTTAAAAAATTTATCTCAACAGGAAGCGTGTGGCACATGTAATTACTGTGCATTTAAAGGGAGAGATTAAACTAAGACAGAAGCACCCTGTATACAATTTTAAATAGTTCTATATTTTCATTTAGTGTGATTAATGTTGTGATATAATACAATGAAGGTAATTGTTACATTTATACTACACATAACTAGAATGGCCTTGTGTAATATTCATTGTATCCCGCCTTGGTCATTTTGAATCACGCAAACCGTCTATGAATTGCATCAGCTTTGCGGTTTAACGTACAAAACTAGTGTTACGTGTCCGCAATGCAGTTCCTCTCACTCACGAACGTAACAAGAAATTCTACACGCACCTTGACAATAACCTGTTGTAATATGACTATCTACTCTATTGTCATGCCAAACACATATTTAAATCGATTTTGATTTGCTCATAATTGTTTAAATTATATCAATGTATTATTTATTTATTTATTTATTTATTTATTTATTTATTTATTTGTTTATTGTTAAAGCTAATGCATATTATGGTGAATTGAGAATATTACTTAACACTGAGCTAACATGATCTTTTAAGAAGCTAGGTAAAATATGTCCACCGCTGTGGTCTCGAGGTAGCGTGCTGCCTTGTCATGCAGCGGGCCCGAGTTCGATCCCCGGTCGGGGCAGTTTTTCTGGGTGAGGTTTTTATCGGGGTTTTTCCTCACCTGTAAGACAAATGTCAGGAAACTTTATGGTCCCCGAAATCATATGGCCATCATCATCCCTATCATTATCATCATCATCCTTCACCGGTGTGGAAAGCAACGGGAAGCTACCACACCTACAATTCCCTAGTAAAGCTGCAAGCATAGCTAATTGCAGTTATGGACCTGTCTTCGAGCAGAACTGCTATGGAATGGAGGTAAAATAAGAACAGTTAAATCTCGTAGACTGCGATGGGCAGGACACGTGACACGAATGGGGAATGAGAGAGGTGCATGGAAGGTTCTTCAACATTAATAAATTTAATGATAAAATTCCGTTCAGGTATTTATATCCCTCCTCATCACACTGTATATTATTCATTATCTTTTACGGTCTCACTTACCAAAGCAAGGAATTCCCTTCCGCCCTATGTCAGAGACTGTCAAACTATAACATCCTTCAAAAACAAACTAAAGAATTATTTAATAACAAACTAACTTGTACACCTCACTGATAATATTATTTTAACAATTAATAAATTTAATTATTTATGAAAATAATATTATTATTAACAAATATTTTCTTTTGTTTTGTTTTAAATATTGTACAAACGTAAAATTAGTTTCTATATCTCATTATTTTTCTTTGTTTTTATGTACATTAGACAGGGACAATTTAATATGCCTTGCTTGTATACATTTTATTATTAGTTTTAGTCTTAATTTTAACTAACATTAACTGGTTGCATTATAGATCGTAATAAAAAATATATTATCTTTTTAATCAAATTTTTATTTAATATTTACTATTAGAGTTAATTGAGATTGTTATATTCTGATGTAATATATGTTTGTCCTAGTGAGTGGAAGAAAAGGCCACATGGCCTTAACTCCGCCAGGCTAAATAAATCTAATCTAATCTAAATCACAAAATTAAAAATTATAATATAAAATTATAAAAGTTACCTAAAAGGTCCGTCTCCTCAACTTAAAAATTATTAATTGCTTTCGGAATTAGTCCCATCATCGGCAGAAATAACAGGATATGGATTCCTATTATTTGAACCCTGATTCAATACTGGTGTTCCAGCAGTACTGAATCAGTATTGAATCGGGGGTCAACTAATGAGAACCCATATCCTGTTACTTTCGCTGATGATGGGACTAATCCCGAAAGCGCTACAGATAATTAATATTTAAGTTGAGGAGACGGGCCTTTTAGGTTTTGACAGTAAAAAGTGATGAGGGCGGGGCCAAGTTTTGCAAAAGAGACTTGAGTTGGTTTTATGCATACTCTCTGCGTCATAGAGAGGTGGAAAGAGTCGCTCCTTGAGTAAAGTTGGTTTCAAGAATACACCAACATTTATGTCATTCGCAGGGATGGACGATCATTTGCCCAGAATAAGGGAGTCTTTAGCTTTATTAACAATACTTCTAAAATCCATTGTAAATCACAATTGAGGTTATGTAGTATTTACACGCTTTATTAGCTTGACCGGTATCTGTCTATCTATGTAACGGAATTTTTCAACACGATTTTCACCCACTTAAAAACATTGGATCGACTTGAAACTTTTTATACTTGTAAAGGACCAATGAAAATACAATAATTTCATAAATTGTTTCTAAGATCCTGGCCAGGACATAAAAAATAAAGACCGGTTAATAGGTTGCGGACGTATCGACTTTTTAGTCCATCGTTGTAAGAAATTAATGCTATATCCTCCGGTAGCTCAGTTGGTAGAGCGGTGGACTGTTGTGATATATAATTTCAGTAATCCATAGGTCGCTGGTTCAAATTCGGCCCGGAGGATTTTTTTTAGAAGAGCGTTACTCTTAGCTCATACTACAATAGTATCGAATTTAAAGATATTTACATTTTTATCTTATTTTGTAAAATATTAATGACAATTTTGTAAACTTGCCACATTGTAATTTATCCAAAGAATTTGAGAATGGTACGATTAACTGTAACAATTTATGTATATTAAAATATTAAAACATATTATAATAATGTTAGATAATAATTTTAAAAAATATAATTATATTCGTGCCTAGACGACTAAAAATATCGTAAGCAATTAAATTTTCATGGTATTCGGGTTTATGACAAACAATTAAATTAAAAAATAATTAATAGTTTTAAAAAACTAAAACAACACGTTTTATTAGAAAACCGAACATTTTAATTTCCAACGCGCTTGGGATAAAATTAAAGTGGTCAACAAAAACATTATCTCCAACACATCTAGAATAAAACTAGAGTTATCTAAAAAAAATAATTTTACCATCAAAAGCGTGGGTGCTTTTATGGTTTTTACGTTTTCTTCTTAGAGACTTTACTTTTACCAATATATGTTTATTATCAAATTGATAATGAGCACCCCACGCTTTTGATGGTAATTTTTTTTAGATAACTCTAGTTTTATTCTAGATGTCTTGGAGATGATTTTTTTGTTGACCACTTTAATGTTAACCCAAGCGCGTTGGATATTAACATTATTTTTCATTTTTTAGTTCGGTTTTTTAATAAAGCGTGTTGTTTTAGTTTTTTTAAACTATTATTTAATATAAAAATAAGTACCTGAAATAATGATCGTCCTCATCTGGTACCAAATGACATGCCGAATATGGAATATGTTCTGAAAGGCCAACAAGGTTTTAATTAATTGACCAAGTTTTTTTAAGCAGATATCCATTTTAATTGAGGACGACTGATATATCAGGTACTTATTTTAATATTTTTAAAATTTTATTTTTTTATTATCTCTTACCTATTGTAGGTATCAAAATTCCACGTAATGATCGGCCAGTAAAACTAAATATATGGTCACACGTAGAAATACATTATATAATGGAAATGGACAGCTAATGACAAATGAGGGAAATTTTGAGGAATTGGCTGAATTCAAATACCTAGGAACAATAATCACAAATAGGAATGAGATGCACAAAGAAATTAAACATAGGCTCAATTCTGGAAATGCGTGCTATTATGCATTGCAGAGACTTTTGATGTCCCAACTCCTTTCAAAAAACGTTAAGCTGAAAATATATAAAACTATTATTCTACCAGTTATATTATATGGGTGCGAAACATGGACTGTTACTTTAAGGGAGGAAAGGAGATTACGAGTATTTGAGAATAAAGTTCTTAGGAACATTTTTGGACCAAAGAGAGATGAATAGACAGGTGAATGGAGAAGACTAAATAACAATGAACTACACGGTCTTTATAGGAAGCCAGATATAATAAGAACAGTTAAGTCCCGTAGACTGCGATGGGCAGGACATGTTGCGCGTATGGGGAATGAAAGACGTACATGGAAACTTCTTGTAGGAAAGCCAGAAGGAAAACGCACAGTTGGTAGACCAAGAATGAGGTGGGAGAACAACATTAACTATGATTTGAGGGAAGTAGATTATATAGGGAATGATTGGAAAGCATTAGCTCAGGATAGGGATATATGGAGAGCTTATGTCCGTGCGGCCATGAACCTACGGGTTCGATAGTGCCAGTGAGTAAGTAAGTAAGATCGGCGGGCATCTCTACCATATATCGAATTGTCCTAAATTCCATGACAAAATGATGTGCGCTGACGTAAAACATGGTAACTGACATTTTGGGCAAAATTGATATATATATATATATAACATAATTATAATATAATTACCTTATACCCGCTTTCTTCGCCCAAATAAATTAAATATTAAAGGTTAATTAAATTGTATGGTATACGCTGAGAGAAACCAAACATGACGGTTGCTAGCCAGTTTTTAATTTTGGATTGCAGATAAACCACCCCTTCTAATTGTCGGATTTCGCTGATTTTTTAACAATACCTACCACGGTTTATTTTAATAGGATATGCTGACTTTCGTTGTGAAACATCGAAAATTGTGACCGCTAGAGCGATTTTTAAATTTTCACTTCATGTGAACTCGTACACTTAATGGTTTTAGATGATCGAACTTGTGAATCTGAATCATCCAGGGTTCACTCAAACACACACAAAAATCATCAAAATCAGCCCAGTCGTTTAGGCAGTTTTTAATTCCAGATTTCAGGTGAACCTTCACTCGTAATTATCTAATAGTATCTTATATTCTGAGTAAATATTTTTTGAATATGTCAACAGATGGCAGAAGTGTTTAAGATTTTTCTTTTCTGGTAACTACAGACTATTGTACGTGTGTGTAAATAACTTAATTTGTGAAGCTAACAACTTCAAAACAGTTACCGTGTTTATTCCCGATCTCCTCAAATGTCTTTTCTCATGGGAACTCTAATCAACGCACGTTCCATAGCTCTGCGCAAGGAGACCATTTTAAATTGATACTGTATCCCAAATATGTGTCACAACTAACAATGGCTAGTCCTTGACAATGTTTACATGATCGATTTTGCAGTAATTGTGGGAAAGTTGTTTACTGTATTGATATGATGTAATTTGCTGACAGTAACAGATAGAGATATCACTATCATATGAATACGCCAGCGATGAAGCTACTGCCAACTGTAACACTGTTAATATTTACACAGTTGCTTGCGACCCACAATAACTTTTATTCCATATAAAGTAGCATTCAAAGCGTAAAAATATATCACTATGTTATGTCGCTAAATTATCTTCTTTTACTCTACTTCTATTTAAATACAGTATATGGCTTAAACGTAGTGGTTAAGGCACTGCGCTACAAGCCGGAAGGTCGAGGGTTCGAATCCCGATGGGGTCAGGATTTTTAAACTGACCCAAACCTTCTGGCGGCACTATGGCCCTGGGGTCGACTCAGCCTCTAACTGAAATGAGTACCAGACGCTTGTTCTGGGGTAAAGGCGGCCGTCACGCAGGGCTGACAACCCGGCTGACATCAAGTGCCGATTGTCAAGAAAAAGTGGGAGCCTTAACCTCCTACTACCCCAAGGGCCTCCTGACGCCTGTAGTAGGATCACTTTATTTTATATGGCTTAATCCGTCCATTGCTATCGGTATTGGTTAAAACTTTTTTGTCTTATTTCCAATATGTTAATAATAATAATAATAATAATAATAATAATAATTAATAATAATCTCCAGTGGATACTATGAAGTGGATTGATGAAGTCAAAAATGACTTAAAATTGGCAGGAATTACTAAAGAAGATATCCCAAACAGAGATATATTTAGAATTAAGGTGAATAAGTGGCAAGTTGACCAAGAGGACAAACCGAAGAAAAAAAACTGGAACAACTTGGACAGATGATAGAAAACAAGCTCTTAGTGAAAGAATGAAAGAAATTTGGGCTCAAAGGACTACTTTGCGTAGTCCTACATGGGCTCATCCGCAATAAATAAATAAATAAAATAAATAATAATATAATAATAATATAATAATAATAATAATAATAATAATAATAATAATAATTACAGACCGGAACTTTGGCAGAATGCCTTTTTAAATGTGTTAAGTCTATGTTCAATTTAAAGGTGAATCTGTATGAATTATACCTTGGTGAATTAAAATGCCACAGTTTTATGTTACCTTTTTCTGCCTTTTTAAATGTAAATGCCTAATTTGCGAAATAAATGCTTTTTGTTGCCTTTATTTGATTATGTATCTATTGTTTATTAATTTACTATTAGAATTGCCTACAGGTATTTTAATTTATTTCTATTACCGTTACAATGAAAGTGACTTCGCCGAATGTATATTATTGCCATTCAGTCAGTTCATAATTATTCTCTTTGCAACAATGAGTGCTGCCGTGCAAAAAACTATAATTATCATCATCATCATCATAGTACATTCACGAATTTAGGCCATTTGTTGACCTGTTTCGGCCTCAAGAGAAACACCATCCAGAAGTCTTTTGAGTGGACGTCCTGGTCTTCTTCTTCCTGCGGGTTGATATCTTAACATTAGTTTGGGTATTCTGTGATCTTCCATTCGATGAACATGTTGTATCCATCTTGACTTATAATCAGAAATTTTGTTTTCTAAAGATTCCATGTGTAATTCTTCTAAGATGTCTTCATTTTTTTTGTGATCTAGTAGTGTGTATCCTGCAGTCCTCCGAAGATATCTCATTTCAGCAGATCTAAGTCTCTGTATATCCTTCTGTTTCAACGTCCATACTTCGCTACCATACAAAAGAGTTGGAAGAGCCAGTGTTTTATACACTTTCAGTCTTGAATGCTTTTGGACTAACTGTGGCTTGAAGATAGAATTTATTAACCCTAAAATTCTTAAAATTTAGATATTTTTGCATTTACATCCTTTTCTTCTTCATATGAGATATTGCATCCTAGATATGTGAAATTATTCACCTGCTCCAAAATTTTATTGTCCAGTACAATTTTACTTCTGACAGGATCTACACCTTGAAATGCCATAATTTTTGTTTTTTTTCTGTAGATATCTTTAATCCATATTCTTCTGTAATTTTGTTAAGTTCATACAGACCTTTCTGTAGATTATCTTCGGAATTTGCTATTATTATTTGGTCATCTGCAAACAATAGGGTGTTTAATTTTCTATTTTCTGATATTCTTATTCGAAATTTATATGTTTTGTTCCAGCAACATATTACTTCATTGATATAAATTGCAAAGAGTGTTGGGGATAGGGGGCAGCCTTGTCTCACACCACGATTTATAATTCCTTCTTCAGAAAATCTGTTATTTAATTTAATCTTTATGGTGTTGTCTTTGTAAATATTTTGTATGTTCTGCCGAAGTAAATTTGGTATATTTCTGTCTTCCAATATATTTAAGAGTTTTGATCTCTTGACTGTGTCGAATGCTTTTTCAAAATCTATGAAAGCAAAATGTGTTTCTAAGTTGAATTCTCTTCTTTTTTCAAGCAATAGTTTAACAGAAAATGCTGAATCAATACAAGATCGTCCTTTCCTAAATCCATTTTGACATTCCATAAGGAATTTTTCACTGAAACTTTTCAATTTTCCATTTAAAATGTCTGCATAAATTTTGTAGCATGTGTTTAACAAACTGATTCCCCTATAGTTGTCCATTTTTCTCTTGTCTCCTTTCTTGAACAGGGGTATAACAATGCTTGTCTTCCATTCTTGTGGTATATCTGCATTTTTGAATACATTATTAAAGAAGGACAACAGTCTTTCATGGAACTGTTTGCCTGCATATTTGTACAATTCTGAATTCAAGCCATCTGTGCCACATGCCTTCCCATTTTTTAATTTCTTTAAACTATTGTTCAATTCTTCCAATGATATTATGGAATCTGTCTCATTATTATTTCGCAAAATTGTATCTTCATAGCTATTGTCAGTCCAAAGACTTTTATAATAATTGAAAAAATCTTCTTTTGTTACTCCGCAATTAATTTTGTTGATTCTTTAATATCTTTATTCAAATGTTTTAATATTTTGAAAGCATTAGGTTGGAGCTTATGCAAATCTGATTCTAAATGTGTAACAAAATTTAACCATGTTTTCCTATGTCTCTTTCTTATTTCCCTCTTAACAATAGCTCTACAGCGTTTGAATTCTATTTCATTTTCTACTTTCTTTGTGTTCAAATATTTTTTATAAGCTGCATTTTTTTCTTCAATCAATTGTTTTATTTGATCATCCCAGATTTTTAGAGTTCTATTTCTTCTTTGTTGTATATTTACTAAAGTTTCATTAGCTGCATTTTGAATTTTAATGTTTTTCCATTCTTCTTCGACATCATTACTTTCTGGAGTTGTAGCCATATATTGCTGAATTCTTCTCGAATATAACCATTTAATGCTGTCATCATAAAATAATTTTACCTTGTACTTTTGTTCTATGCTCTGTTGTTGTTTCTTCTTTTTTAACCATCTTGGTGGAAACCTTATTCTTGCTTCTACTAGGTAGTGATCTGAACCAATATCATATCCTCTGTAGGCTCTGACATCGAGAAACAATTTAAAAATTTTATTATTTGCAATGAAATAATCAATGATTGATTTTGAGTCCTGTTATAAATAGGATAATTTAGGATAATTCAGGACTAGATATTTTAATTAATTATTTTAAATAGTATTAATATTATAGGTTTCCTATTAGTAATATTATAGGTTTCATATTAGACAGAATATGTAATCAGATTTACCTTGACTAGTACAGTTAGGTCTATATCAAATCATATACAGTTACAGTTGAGGTTCTGGAAACATCCAAAAACGAAATATAGCCTAAGGATGAGAAGGTCAAGGTTTTCGCATTCAAAAGACAGCTGGACAAATGTACCGTTAGGGCCTATGAACTTACTATGCTTGGTGAAAGAGAGAGAGATTACAGTTAGGCCATCAGAGTGGGAGTGATATAAGCGAAAAGTGACTGAACGGGAGTGTTGTAGTTTTCAGCAGGGCTGTGGTAAGTCTGCACATGTTATTCTTAATAGGATAAAATAGGGGCCTTTAGAATAAAATCAAGATGGATAGGTTTAGAAATAAATTTAAGTAGTATGAAGTAATATGGGTTCTGGCCCGGTATGGGGCGAAGTTTCAACATACCGCGGTTTAACCTCTCTCTCTTTCCCTCCCCCATGAATATGTATTAGAATAAGTTAGGCTAATTTATTTATTTGTAATTAATTGTTCTAATAATTTTTAAATATAGATGGTTATTTAATTAGTTATTTATTTGTCTCGAATACCCTCTACTATAAAGTCATCAGCCATGCCGCTCGGCTAACGTAATCCGTAGGTAAATCACACGATCTTACCGTTCACTAGTAATCCATGTTCCAAAGGTCCTTTACGCACTAAAAGAGCTACCCAGAACCATAACAGTGGTGGCAGCGGTGGGATCATATAATATATATATATATATATATATATATATATATATATATATTATTTTCTGATAGGGAAACGAACCCTTACAGTTCCTGGACCGTTTGGAATACGTTAAATATTAATATGTTGAGATACGTACAGTCAAATTTAGTATAAGATTTATGTGAAACATAGGGACATTATTAATTGATATTGTTAATTAAAATTAATTAAACAACATGGCAAGAGAAAGAGAGAGACGTAGAATAATTCACACAAGGGGAACAATAGGTTTTTGAACATCCATATCTTGTAAGAATTTTATGTGCTATGGTTATCTTAAATGTTAAGATTTTGTTGATGCACCAGGATTGAATGGCAAATTTTTCGTGGCAAATACATAAGAAATATGTTTGCGGGATTCAAGGTATGTGGGTTTGAGATGCACTTGATAAATATTGGAAATATTTAGGCACATAAAATTAGTATTTTACTTATTAGGAGGAGTGAATAGGATAAAAATATAAAACCAATATAGATAGGCAAACTCATTGCTGAAACGTAGCCTGAAACGTGGCCTCCTTACGGGATATGTCGACGTATGCGAACCGAACTCGTGGCTTGTGGACGGGGATGACGCGCCATCATACTAACATGAATATTTTTGCCGATGGTGATTGTGACCAATAAAAATAGTAATAAAATAATTTCTCTGCAATAATAATTACAAAATAGCATGAACTAATTACCTTCGTGGAAAATTACTTCCATATAATACTGAAGTACAAATGGTTTAAATGTCTCGGGTTATTAATTACCTCAGGGCAACTCAAGCGATACCAACATATGAACGAAATGTTGAATTAAATGAGAAAATTTAGTAACGTTGTATAGGAATTATTTTTAGATCTTTCCTGCGAACAGATCGTTTCTGCATGCGTTGGAAAATATATTAAATATGGAGATTAAATAAATAAACGGACTGTGTCACTCCTATGTTGGCAATACTATATGTCAAGTCGAAATCATACCGACGTTGTTTAAATTAGTGGAAAATGACAGGTCATATGTATACATATGTAATATATATATATATATATATATATATATATATATATTTATGTAGCATATATGAAATAATTTACGGGGTAACTACAGGGTATTGTTAAGAAAATATTTAGAGAAAGGAGTCCCGGGTTCGAACCCTGGTGACTAGCGTTACAAGATGGCGGCTGGAGTGAAGGCTAGGTTATGAAAGGTCAAAAAAAAAACAGTAAAATAAGTTTTCACATACGGTGACTACCAGTTGTTTTTTTATTAGATTTCTTGTCCGAGAACGGTAAGCCCGGAGTGTTCAAAATTAGCTATAATACAAGTATATTCCTAGCAGGAATGGAAGAGATGTCCGAGGAATATTTAGTTGAAATAGGTCCCCGTATGCGAGGCTATCTAACGGGATTTTGATAAAGATTCTGAAAATTTTCCAACTTGAATGAGGGAGTTACACATTCAAATAATTCGATCGGCACTATACATCATCAGATCAAATATCCGAAATCATACAGAGTATCAATTTTTTTTTTAACAGATTGATCTGGCAACACGCGTAATGTGTTGGCTAGGATGTCGTCACTAGAAGTCTTGGATTCGAACTCAGGGAAAATGTATTCAGTATTTGGTTAATCTCTCCAGAATAGCGCAAGATGGGCATAGTTTAAAAATTTATTCGAGGTTATTGGAACTTGAACTCGTAAATTATTTTCCATTTTTTTTACAAGTCAGGAATATTTAGCATTTGTCGGGAGTGAATTGGAAATTTTCCGCAACTCATATAACTAATTTATCGAAGGAAAATATGGAAGTATGGAACTTAGATTCTTTTACCGATTAAATAACAAAATTATTTAAGATAAAATAAAAGTGGCTCGTGGAACTCAGTTTCCTTTACAAAATAAATAATCAACTTAGATAAAATCTTGGTTTCAACGGGAGTTTATTTAAAGTGTAATTTATATGAGAACTAATTATACTTGGATGGGAAACTTGTAGCGGGCACATCAGATTAGACCTCGTAACGGTGTATTGAAAATAGATTCTGAAAACTTTCCACAAATGTTACAATGTATGTCAGCTGATAGTTCGAACTAGGACACATATTGCCGCATAACGTCCTTATGAATTAGAAACAGAAGAATATAATTAATCTATCTTATCGAATCGGTCGATGAACGTAATACGCGGTGAATTTATTAACTAATGGGTTGGATACAGCTAGTTGATGAATTATAATGATTTAAATGATGTTGATTCATAAAATAGTTAGTACGGCTGAGGGAACCTGATGCTGACCATTCTTATAATTCTCCGTCCGAGTAAACGACCTTGCGCATTAGACTAAGCATTTAATTAAATAATAGTAGAACATTATGTTTGGCAAAATAAACACACACTGATGGGCTCGAAGATGTTAATAAAAAAATAAATAAATAAATAATATCCACAAAAATAAATGAATAAATACATGGTATTGTCTATTAATCCTAACCCCAAGTGATATGATACTGCATAACCAGGGATATTTTTTTTGAGATTCTGTTGTGAATTATAAATCTTATGTTTTATCTACCTTATAAAATTGTTTTGTGAATTTTCAACCGACTTTATGCATTACTTAGGACTTTTGAGTAAATATTTGAATACCTATATGATGAATGGTGACTTGCAGTTTCCCCAGAGAGATTTTTATGCAGTGAAGAGTTTGGATTAAATCAAGAGTGTCTAGTTATTTAGGCATTATCTTTTAATGCGACTACATACTTAAAACAATATAATTTAGATAGGTGGCAGCATTTTTGTAAGATTGTGAACAGTTCCGATAAACTTTATAATATTATTGGATTATTTAATTTCATAGTGAAGTGAGCAATCTAGTCGTAGATCTTTTAAACATTTTATTGTAGCAAGCGAAGTTGATAATTGAAACGTGGTGATAATGCCGGCGCACTGTAGGACCCTAGAACACTGGAAATAATTTCTTGTCATTCAAGTGCAGTTTTTTAATATTTGAGTAGTGAAGCAGACTTAGTGGTTTAACTTAATCCGTAAACGCTCTATCATCATAAATAAATAACTTTCATTACACATATTCCGGATGAAGGAAATATATTGGGAATGAAGAACATGTGGGAAGTTAGAACTCAATTAATGAACGCCTTAATGATAATAAATAACCAGTAAATAATGATACTTACTTACTCACTGGCACTATCGAACCCGTAGGTTCATGGCCGCACGGACATAAGCTCTCCATACATCCCTATCCTGAGCTAATGCTTAACAATAAATAATAAATAATAACCTTACTAAAATAAGCTAATAATCTGTGAATTTAAATTAACTAATTTAAAAATAAAACATGATAACTAATCGACCTAATATTGAAAGAAATGATAAAAAACATAGTAATAATAATAATAATCATTCACAGAAAAATTAATAAACAATAATAATAATAATAATCTTAATAACTATATTAATGAAAATAAACAATGATAACAAACATCAGTAATAACAATAAAAGTTAACAATCATACTGCATAATTATAATTCACAGAAACCTAATAAACAATAATAATAGTAATAATAATACTAGTAAGAAATAATAATAGGATAAATCATTAGATTGAAGGATGGCGGATATTATTAAAAGGAAAGAGGTCTAAATGATCGTAACGCTGAGATACCAGATAGGACTAGCAGTAATCCCTATATCGTAGTTGCATAATAATAATAATAATAATACCAGAAGTAAAAGAAGTAAACAAACGTGAAGGGACAGACAAACGAACATCGACGAATAACACCAGGAAGATAAAACTATTAATATTGGTGAAGATCCTAAAACTAATAAAAAAAATATAATAATAATAAACCGCCCGAATAGTAAATAATAATAATAATAATAAAAATAATAATAATAATAATAATATAATACTAATAGCAATATTAACTATATTAATAATAATGATAATAATAATAATAATAATAATAATAATAATAATAATAATAAAAGGATAACAGACATCAGTAATAACAATAAACCTTAATGATCATACTAATAAAAATAAAATAAAATTACCAGTAATGATAATGCATAATGATAATAATGAAACACAGTAAATTTAAAAACTACCAATAATAATAATAATAATAATAATAAATAATGATAATAATAAGTCGCGGTAAATTAATAAACCACACTAATAATGATGATTAAATAAGAGCGAACTACCAGAAATAAGACTTATGCTTATGAATAAAATGGAAGATAACGAAAAACCACATTCTCAATTTCAGCAAATTAGGGCTCATTTAAGTATGAATGGGTTACGGGATAAATAGTAGGCTAGTTCGCGAGAAGATAACGTGGAAGCAGTCCAGATAGAGGCACGTAGTATGTTAAGCCTATAGCGGAAGACGAATGATAGGTTCAATTAACCAGCAGTTATGCCAACACGGAGGGTAGAAATTATTTTAACATTGCAGAAATAAGGAGTGACAACAGTTCAGATTAAGAAGGGAGGATGTGCATTATCCAACTTGGTTTAAAAAAAAAGTATTACAAAGAGAACGGAAGAGGGGCATGGGAACTTAGGAAAATTTATAAACTTTTTGAAACGCAATGAAGAATAGGACAAGCATTGAAAGATTTCCCCCAGAATTATCGAGTGACGAACATGCAGAAATGATCGAAAACAAATTAATTTATTCCCATAGTAATTTAGAAGATGGAGGTTAGGATACTTCACCGATAGTGGGTGTCTTAATCGATCTAGTGGAAAGTATTATCATATAAATTTGGGAGTTCAGGGGCTACACTGAATAATAATTCTAATGGAAATTACACACAATTATTATATTCGGCTGATCATGACACTTGACTGAGATGCATACAGGAGGAAACAGAGAAAGAATCTGCGGCCGAGATCTCTCCCTCTGTACACCTTGATAGCATATCAGTGGGACTAGTGACCAGTTGAGAATAGACGCACGCACATGGGATTTCAAACTTATTTAAATAGTAAATGACCACTAGATCGCCTTAAGGCTCGCCAGACTTGGGCCCACACTCACTCGGAACCATATTCAGATAAAACGAGCGAATAGACTGTAACCTAGGTCAATCTTGGCTAAGCGATGTTAGGGAAATCGCACAGAAACCCAAAAGAAGTTAGAAGAGTAGCAGATTTAGGATAGGAAGTAAAGGGAGGCATACTACTTCATGGAGGCCTGGCACATGCCAGAGCTACTGGGATAGAGATGCGAACAGCGACCCTTAGGAGGAAACAGTGCACAGACGAGAGAGACAGAGAAATAGGGAAGAGTTAGGGAGTGCGCAATCGGAAGGTGGGACACCCCCGTAATAAAAGGATCTGGAGTCACAGACCTCCTCGGTGATCCTGGGGCACTGGCCATAAAACCTTGCCGGCTTGGCACTGACGTTTAGGACCAGGGAACAACGGCAGGTAGAGCAAATAGGCATCGGAGAAATAGTGGCAAAAGACCACTTAGAAACAGAGGACAACAAGGAATTGAAAGAAAATATAGAATCTTTAGCAGAAGAAGGCACCCGGGTGTTAGGAAGTGATGTGGGCAAGAAACGAACCCCGTCAAGGGAAATAGGATCAAATCCGCCCCTATTGACGCAGCAGTTGTTCGGTGAGGTCACCAGCTTACCTAAGGGAATTTATGAGTCAGGGACTCAGGGAGCGAGTTAGGAAGGACCAGGGCCACTTTAGACGGAATACATTCTCCGCCTTCATGTCGTGCCCGGTTCTGTCGCTGGCTCATCCGGCTTATATACAAGAAACATTAGGGAATTCTGGAGCGACAGAATTAAAAGGTGGGTCAGGAAGGGCCAGGGCCACTGACTGCGTGAATGGAATCGACGCATTTTCCACCTTCAGGGTGGCGCCTAGAGAAATCCAGGCCCCCATTGTGGAAGACGGGACCCATTTTCCGCCTTCAAGGACGCGCCCGGCCGCTTCGCTGGCTCACCCGACACGATTAGCGAGACAGAAATCGCGATTAGGAGGTGGGGGCGGGCATGACTAGGGCCACCGTCGGCATGGAGGGTATCGACGCATTTCCCGCCTTGAGGCTAGCGCCTAGAGAGATCCGGGCCCCCTTTGTGGGAATTGGGGACCTTCCCATGCCCTCGAGGCCGCAGCCCAGTCATGGTCTGGGGCCCCCCAAGAGGCGATGGTCAGGGACCATCCAGAGTAAATAACGATGCCAGGAAATCCGCCGGTGGTGAGAAGCGGAAAGAAATACCGCGAAGAAAGACGTACGCACAGATAGAATGTGGTCCTAACGGGTAGATAACAAATACTAGCAAAAATAACACCGGAAACATTAGTGCACTAGAGGGAACAGAAGGAAAATTGGGAAACGCGCATGCATACGATTGTGCCATCGACGACAGAATTAGAGGGTGGGTCAGGAAGGGCCAGGGCCACTTTAGACGGAATACACTCTCCGCCTTCATGTAGTGCCCGGTTCGTTCGCTGGCTCACCCGGTTTATTTGCGAGACAGGAATCACGCAAGGGAGGGGGCAGGCATGACTAGGGCCACCGTTGGCATTAAGGGAAACGTTGCTTAGCCCCATGCCTTCGAGGCTCGTAGCCCAGTCAGGATCTGGGGCCCCAAGAAGCGATGGTTAGGGACCATCCAGAGTAAATGATGATGCCAGGAAAACCGCGAAGGAAAAGTCGTACGCACACATAGATATGGTCATAACGAAGGAACAACGAATAATAGTCAGGGACGTCAGAAACGTTGAGACACTAGATGAAAATACTAAGGGAAACACATAGAGATTACGATTGTGCGATCTACAGGTAGAGCCAAGAGGAACAGATTGACCTAGGATGGAAAGGGAAGAGGACGACATAAAAACGAGAGGTTAAACACCTATGGTGGTGTAGATAAGTTTAAGCACATAAGCAGTCTAAAGTAAAGTAGAGCCCCTAGGATACAAGCAGAACAGATAGGAGTAGTTCCGAGTGAAAGAAGAAGTAAGGAGAGAACCCAGGAGTAGGACGTGGGTAAATATTTCAGAGTAAGAAGAAGAAAAAAAATCGAACCCCAATAAATGATGACATGTATGTAATGGGAAATCAAGGAAACCCCGGAAGTAAGAGGTAAGGAAAAAAAAAGCAGTTTAAATACATGTAGAAAAGAAACAATCAGGGAATAAAGTATACACACGTAAAATAAATGTATAAAAGTTCAACAGATCAGTTATGAGAATTTGCCAATCAAACCAACAGTTAGATGAGGTAAGAGAGTGTAAAGTACGCCGTATCTGAAGTTATGGCAGCAGAAGGGAGAATGAGGACAAGGACTCAGGTTACGTAACATCACGGTGACTTCCAAAATTGAATCAGTAAGGAATTAGAGGTTAAACTAAGTGGATTGATATATATTAGCAGTAAGATCAGATAGTCCGGGAAAATTAGACCAATGAATAATGAAAGCCTGAATCCCTGTCCAGACTCAAGTAGCTTAAAAATCATATCTCAATTAAAGCCCAATTAAGACTAGGAAAGGAGTTAAGAAATAGAGGCAGTTATTTCAGAAGTGGAGAAAGGAAAGAATGCTCTCAAACTCAGGACCCTAAGGAAACGATGACGTAAATTCAGGATGCGAATATTAATTGGTGTTTGTAAGGACTAATTCGGCTTTAGTCAAGTAGCATTTACATGATAAATAAGTGTACTATATGTCTTTCCAACTGATGTGAAGACGAGCGCACCCAGTCGAACCTAGGACTCTATTATAAAGAAAGGGACTAGATAAAACCCTTAGAATTAGGCAAAATTTAGGACTGCTAAGTATAGCAAAATATCGACCGATCTAATTATGGAAATTATGTGTATATATACACCTGAAGTAATGTCAAATTGAAAGTTTTAGGGAAGATACAAAATTATTTAGAAACTGATATTTGTTGATGATGGCTATACACAGAATTGATAGGCATAAGAGCACTCTTTCCCGTTTTCCAGTTAAAAAAAAAAAATTTGCAAAATACAAATTTTGTTGTTTGTAACATTGAGATATGACTAACTAGGAGTAAATTTAGAGGAACTCAAACCTAGGGAAAATTATATATAAAAAAAAAATGTACATGGATGTTCAAAAGAAAAAAAAAATTCGGGACATTTTGATTATAAGATAGGTGAGTCATCCCGATAAGCCCATAAGCATCAATGGTTTCATTTCAAAGGCCCAACTGAACCTATTAAGAATACATGGTGTAGACTCGTAGTAATTAAGAATAAACACAACTACAAAAAAAAACAAAGTAAACAAAAGAAGAACCATTAAGACAAGAAAAACACATTTTGGCACGAACAACGACTACACACATGCCTGGATAGACTATGCTCAAACTATATGAACACGACTGGGCTAACTAGAAGCGACGGAGGATGTTAAGTCACCTAGGACATTCCCCACACCACGAAACTTGGACAGATCAGCTGATACCAGGAAAAAGGAGGAAGACAGGGTCTATGCGGGAACGACTTACTACATCAGGGATGGTCATTCAACATGGGAAATGTCCACCAGTCAATACGGTGCGACATGAGAGACCAAGCAAAATACCTTAACCATATCAAACCGAACCTCTGATCGTCCGTGGATCATATAATAATTCCCAACCAGTATTATGGAAAAAATTGGATAATAAAACACATAAATCCTATTAAACCTATCCTCCGGATAATCCATGGCTCCTAAAAGAAATTGCTGGTCTCGAGAACTTCAAAGGACAGACCCAGTATCCGGCATGGCTCTCTCCCGGACGAAGGAAGATACCATCATCGAACGTGGTCCCAGGCATCGGATTCAACCAGGGATGCTGTAATAGATCAGCATGAGCGCGGACATGCGCGGCGCCAAACAAGAACTAAGTGCTCAAGTTTCTCGGTGAACGGGCTGGTGGGAAAGCCGAGTGTTGTGAAGAAAGTGATAAGCTCAAATTAAATATTTTAGGAAAAAAATAATAATAAATAAAATTTTCGAATCTAAAGAAGTGTGCAAAAGTAAATGAAAAACAAACAAAAACAGCAAAGGAAAAAGAAGAGGGAATAAGAATATATAATTTGTGTTTCATGTATATTTTCTTGTTTCAGGTGCAGAGTGATAAGCTAATCCATTTTTTTCCCCCTGCTGTCTAGCATGTTTTTAACACCAAATGACCGTGTAGCAATAAGATGGAGTAGGTAAACGTCATATGTCAAATGTTCCATATAGAAAGGAGAACTTCGGTAAAATACGAGGAGAAAATGGATTAACTTAAGCACAATATTTCACCGTACATAATTATTTAAAGAGTGTTCATGTTGCATTTCTTGTTGTACACTAGTATTTTGGAAGGGGTCAAACCTGGGGAAAGGAAAAGGAGCTACACTGTAAGATCTAGGTAAGAGAAAAAAAAAAAGATCTCTAGAGCATGGTGTGTGGTCAAACGAAATTTCAAGAAGATTTTATGGGGAACAACATACTATGGTTTATGATAACGGCCTGAAAAGGTTTTTTTTCTTTAAAAATCCCTTTGTCAGGTTTGAGGAAGGGGGAGTCTGTTATAAATAGGATAATTTAGGATAATTTAGGACTAGATATTTTAATTAATTATTTTAAATAGTATTAATATTATAGGTTTCATATTAGTAATATTATAGGTTTCATATTAGACAGAATATGTAATCAGATTTACCTTGACTAGTACAGTTAGGTCTATATCAAATCATATACAGTTACAGTTGAGGTTCTGGAAACATCCAAAAACGAAATATAGCCTAAGGATGAGAAGGTCAAGGTTTTCGCATTCAAAAGACAGCTGGACAAATGTACCGTTAGGGCCTATGAACTTACTATGCTTGGTGAAAGAGAGAGAGATTACAGTTAGGCCATCAGAGTGGGAGTGATATAAGCGAAAAGTGACTGAACGGCAGTGTTGTAGTTTTCAGCAGGGCTGTGGTAAGTCTGCACATGTTATTCTTAATAGGATAAAATAGGGGCCTTTAGAATAAAATCAAGATGGATAGGTTTAGAAATAAATTTAAGTAGTATGAAGTAATATGGGTTCTGGCCCGGTATGGGGCGAAGTTTCAACATACCGCGGTTTAACCTCTCTCTCTTTCCCTCCCCCATGAATATGTATTAGAATAAGTTAGGCTAATTTATTTATTTGTAATTAATTGTTCTAATAATTTTTAAATATAGATGGTTATTTAATTAGTTATTTATTTGTCTCGAATACCCTCTACTATAAAGTCATCAGCCATGCCGCTCGGCTAACGTAATCCGTAGGTAAATCACACGATCTTACCGTTCACTAGTAATCCATGTTCCAAAGGTCCTTTACGCACTAAAAGAGCTACCCAGAACCATAACAAGTCCTGACGATTCCAGGTATACTTATGTATGTTTCTATGATTGTAAAAGGTATTCGTTATTTTCAGTTCATTGTAGATAGCAAAATCTGTTAATCTTGTCCCATTCCTATTGCTGGTTGGTTCGCCAAATGTTCCAATAGTATTGTTGACTTGAGCATTGCCCACTCTGGCATTTAAATCTCCTATTATGAGAATGTAATCATTTCTATTAATTTTGCTATAAATTTCTTGTAATATTTTATAAAATTCTTCATTGTCTTCTTCACGGCCTTCCTCTGGTGCATATACACCAAGAACTGTCAAATTACCTCTATTAATTTTCAGTCGAAGCTCTAATATTCTTTCATTCCAGTAAGTGTAGTGTTGAATTTTATTTCTTATGGTTTTATTAATCCAAATCATTACTCCAGCTAATTATAAATAGCATAAAGCACTTTAATTACTGCATGTGTTTATTTGAAAAGGCAACAATGAGTGCTGGTCTAACTTAATTTTTCTTTCAGTTTTCATTGCGACGTTATTGTAGCTAGCAGCAAGACGCCGAAATTCAGTGTTCCTTTACGCAGTAAAATGCAAACTTACGTTAGTACTTTGGATCCCACTTTTTGTGTACTGATTGTAAAGTACTCACATGCAAAATATGATTTATAATTGCCTTTTATTACCTATTGTAGCTTTTTATAATGTCTTTTTGCCTGCCTATTTTAGCTCTTTATAATGCCTTGTGAAAAAGATATTATTAACAGAGTAAATTGTGAAAGGAAGGCGATTAGATCCCTGAATGGTCTTTTATGGAATAGAAATTTGTCCAGAAAAAAACGAGAGATTATACAGACAATAATAGAAAGTATACTCACATATGAATCAGAAAGCTGGACAATAAATGAAAGGATGCAGAAAGGAATCTTGGCGACAGAAATGGATGGATTACGGAGAAGTATGAGAATATCCAGGCTACAACATATTCGAAATACATATATCAGACAAGAAATGGATGCACAAGAAACTGTTATCGATAGGATAACAAAGAGAGCTCTACAGTGGTATGGACATGTACAACGGATGTCGGAAAGACCAGTGGCCTAAAAACAACAGGGTTTGATTGGATGTGTACCAGGCAGAAGGACGAGGGGGAGACAATAGGAGAGGCCCAAATGGTATGAGGGAATATATGATGTCATGATGAATAGGGGTATGGAAGATGGACAGTGGGAGTTTAGGAATCTCTGGAAAGCAGGAATCAAAGGCAACATGCCTTGCTTAGGTGCTAGAAAAGGCCTGGTTGTTAGTATTAAGTAAATAATGCCTTTTACCTGCCTATTTTAGCGATTGTATAATGCACTTTTGGGCCTGCCTATTTTAATGATTTATAATGCCTAACCTTCCTATCGCTGATGATGCTGATTAATATAATAATAATAATAATAAATTAATAATATCATATATTAATAATAATAACAAATAATACTCAACCATAACAATGAACTACAGGCGGTCTTTATAGCAAGCCAGATATAATAAGAACAGTTAAGTCTCGTAGACTGCGATGGACAGGACATGTTGCACGTATGGGGAATGAAAGACTTGCATGGAAGCTTCTTGTAGGAAAAAACTCCTGGCGCGACAGGCCTACAAGGCCCTTAGCCTACCAGCCGGCTGCTGGCCTCACATCCACTTGTGTGAATCACAGAGGTAGATGATCAGCAGCCAGTGTAGGGGTGACATGTGGTTAGCATGTCGAGTCCCCCAGCCGTTATAGCTGGTTTCCTCAACCTGGAGCCGCTACTTATTGTAGCTACCCAATTGCCTCACGATGCTGGGTGGGCACCGGTCCCATACTGGCCGAAATACCATGAGAAAATTTCTTCCCCCATGGAGACTCGAACCAGCGCAAGTCCCGTAGCTCTGCGCCAAGGCTTCCTACCTTAACCGCTCGGCTACGGCGCGGGACTTCTTGTAGGAAAGCCAGAGGGAAAACGCCCAGTTGGTAGACCAAGAATGAGGTGGGAGAATAACATTAACTATGATTTGAGGAAAGTAGATTATACAGGGAATGATTGGAAAGCTTTAGCTCAGGATAGGGATGTATATAGAGCTTATGTCCGCGCGGCCATGAATCTACGGGTTCGATAGTGCCAGTGAGTAAGTAAGTAATAACAATACTTCGGATGATGAGACAAACTACAAAGTAAGTAAATAGAATAAACAATATTCTGTAAGTTTTATAAACCCCGGGTGGCGTGTGGCACGTAAAAGTACCTATAAGGTGAGAGGTTAAACTTCGTTAACATAATGGAATGGAACTAATCTAGAAAATAAGTCCAATTCAATTGTTACGCTTAACACCGATTTCCGTTTTATAATTGGATAACGTTAACACTTTAAAAAATCGCATGCTTTTATGTAGGTAGTGAAAGTACCACTATGGTTACAACAAAAACGGAATATTATTCAAGAGTTGTTAAGACTTCAGTGAGAAGGTTCATGTTCCAGACTTTTTGCTCTATTCATAGATTTTCTCTCAGAAGTACTGCTTTTATTTAGAATTGGTCAGAGAGGGCGTGACTTGAAAGCTGTCTTTTTGAACAAAAGAAGAGCACGGTTTGACGTGAATGTCATGCATTCTCCTTTCACGAACCAGCACTCTTTTTGCCCCTTAGTCTTCCACATCCATTAGCCGTCTTTTATTGATAAGAAAAGAATCGCTTTTGCATTAAGAAATTGCTCCTCTTATTGAAAAATTCCCAACAAGTTGTTCTAATACCTTCGTAGAATTACTTCAGTAGATCCAATTATTTTGCTCTTATAACCCCAAATACCCAGAAATAATACATTTTAGGAATAATGATAATAAATAGATTTTTTATTCAAGCCCCAAGTTGTCATTTCTACATTTCTGATGGTCTCTCTTGGCATTGGCTTAATTGTAACTAACCCACTTCTGAGTAGTTACGTTGCCCCGATGATGTGATGGGTGATAAATGGTAATGAAGCACTAGGAGAGTTCTTAACTTAAATTCCAGACCCTGGGAAACCACAGAAATGATTCCCTTTAAGGAAATATTCCTATGGTTTGACCGGGAATCGAACCCGGGACCTCATGAACAGTAGTCAGTAATGCTGATCAGTAACCCATGAAGCTGGTCTTATTTTACTATTAATAATAATAATAATAATAATAATAATATAATAATAATAATAATAATAATAATAATAATAATAGCAGTAGTAGTAGAGTAGTAGTAGTAGTATTGGCCTGGTGGTCGAGGGATTAAGTTCTTTATAATTGGTCTCAGGGTTCAAACCCGGTCGGGGTCTATGTATTTTTTTAGGATGGATAAATCCAATGAACAAGTCGTCCAGGAGGTTCCGAATCTGAAGATAATCGGGTCTGTAAAAGAACCTCAAGCGTAAATCTGACCTTTTGAGCAAAATTGAATCGGCTTTTCTCACCCAAGTACTAATTTAGTTTCTTGCTAGATGCTCTTTGAGACTATGTATTAACAAAATGTCATTCGCTCATATCTGCTGGTAAATAAGCATAACTAAATTAATTCTTATTAATAATAATAATAATAATAATAATAATAATAATAATAATAATAATAATATAAATGGAAAATATAAATTTAAACAATGGAGAAGAACTAAAACCTAGTATTTAATGCTCTTATTTAGGAACAAAATTAGACCATTCAGGCGATAACACAGTGGAAATTAAAAATAGAATCGCTCAAACAAAACAAGCAATAAATGCTTTAAACTTTGTTCGGTGGAGCAAAAATATTTCAAAAAATAGAAAATTACAAATATATCAAACCATAATTCAGAGCATTTTAACATATGGTGCTGAAGTCTGGCAAATTCCTGCCAGGGACACGAAACGAATTTTAAGTACAGAAATGGATGTTTTAAGAAGATCAGCTGAAAAATCTAGAATGGATAGAATACGAAATAAAGAAATAAGGGAAATTATGGGTGTACAAGAGGAGCCGGACATCATAGACATTATAAAAAAGAAAAGATTACAGTGTTGCTTTAGGTGGAATTCTTTTGAAATTGGGGGGATATGGATTACTTCGGGTGTATAATTTATTAATAAGAATTGGTTGAAAAATAAACTTTGCTTGAAACTCTGTCAGAGTCAAAAGAATGCCAGAGCAAATATTGCCTAAAATTGTTATGAAATGGATCCCAATGGAAATGAGGAAGACCGAAGAAAACTTGGATAGAAGGGGTACAAGTAGCTATGAATATCAGAGGATTAAAGGAAGATCAATGGATGAACAGAGAGGAATGGCCTTTGGTTTCCGGAAGACGGCGGCAGCTGCCATGATACCGGATGAATAATAATAATAATAATAATAATAATAATAATAATAATAATAATAATAATAATAATAATAATAATAATAATAATATGCTAGAACATAAGCAGATATAGCCTATACATACATTATCAGTTTGTATCATTGAGCGATTGTGTTTTACAAAGTTCACGACTACCTCTACAACGTATGTACAGTAGTAACATAATCAAGTGGGCAGCACTGAACTATAGTGTTCTTGGATCAAAGAGAGAGGAACAGGAAGGCGAATGTAGGAAAGTACATAATAGCGAGATGTGTGATCTTTATGGGAATGGGGATTTAGAAGGAGCATTTAGGTCTCATAGATTGGGGAATAGGAAGTGAAAGAGAGGCGCAGAAACTTTTTGTTAGAAAACTAAAAGGAAAGCCCCCAGTAGTAGACGAATAATGAGGGGGAAGAATAACATTAGCCTCTACTTGAGGGAGCTAAACTGTATACAGAATGACTGGAAATGTTAGCTCTGTATATGGATCTATCAAGTACTAATGGTCTCGAGGACAATAAGCCTTAGTATTCAATAATGACAGTAAATAAGTTATGTATTATATTATTATTATTATTATTATTATTATTATTATTATTATTATTATCGTTATCATTATTATTATTATTATTATTATTATTATTATTATTATTATTATTATTATTATTATTATTATTACTTACTTACTCACTGGCACTATCGAACCCGTAGGTTCATGGCCGCGCGGACATAAGCTCTCCATACATCCCTATCCTGAGCTAATGCTTTCCAATCATTCCCTGTATAATCTACTTCCCTCAAATCATAGTTAATGTTGTTCTCCCACCTCATTCTTGGTCTACCAACTGGGCGTTTTCCCTCTGGCTTTCCTACAAGAAGCTTCCATGCACGTCTTTCATTCCCTATACGTGCAACATGCCCTGCCCATCGCAGTCTACGAGACTTAACTGTTCTTATTATATCTGGCTTCCTATAAAGACCATATAGTTCATTGTTATGTAGTCTTCTCCATTCACCTGTCTGTTCATCTCTCTTTGGTCCAAAAATTTTCCTAAGAACTTTATTCTCAAATACTCGTAATCTCCTTTCCTCCCTTAAAGTAAGAGTCCATGTTTCGCACCCATATAATATAACTGGTAGAATAATAGTTTTATATATTTTCAGCTTAACGTTTTTTGAAAGGAGTTGGGACATCAAAAGTCTCTGCAATGCATAATAGCATGTATTTCCAGAATTGAGCCTATGTTTAATTTCTTTGTGCGTCTCATTCCTATTTGTGATTATTGTTCCTAGGTATTTGAATTCAGCCACTTACTCAAAATTTCCCTCATTTGTCATTAGCTGTCCATTTCCATTATATACTGAATTTCTACCTGTGACCTTATTATGGCGAGATATTATTATTATTATTATTATTATTATTATTATTATTACTATTACACTGGTCGACATGATTTTTGTCTCATGAGTACCAATAGTTGTACTTAATACTGTTTTTTATCGTGTTTTCAAATATGTATTCGGAATTTCTCCATCACCCACAGTTTTTTTTATTTCAATTTCAATTAATGGATTTAAGTAGTTATTTTTTTAATAAACGTTTTTTCGTTCATTGGCGCAGTGAGCGATGAGCACGGGGAACACTTTCATCAGGAGATTTCAGCTATGGAAAAGAGATGTAAAGACAAATGGAATCCTAATATGCTGGCCGATTATTGTTGGACCATCAAGAGGGATGCTCCACATGCGAAATATAGCAGAAAATCGTAATTTCTTACTTTCTAGGTGAGTCCGAATGTTCGAATATTGTGTAGTTTTATGAATGTAGAAAATATTAAAGTGTTTGAAATTATAAATGCCTGTCTCTCGGAAACCTTGTGTGATGGAAAAAAACCGATATCATATTTGAATTCAGGAGAAAAAAATACTATCAGAATCACATATTTTTCTTTCTGAGACAAAAAAAGAGTATTTTTTGTTGCTTAGTGTTATTATTATTATTATTTTATTATTATCGTTATTATAGTCATTATCGTTGTTGTTTGAAAGATATTAAAAGTTTACAAATGTATAAAAAAATCCAAGAAGAATATTTATATTTTTCTTTTTTATATTTAGAATACCATGCTTTAATAAATTATTGTAACAAAAATGTTTATAAAATGAATCCACCCATATTTTTCATTTCTAAGGAGCTTAATTTAGAGTCCTTGAAGCATTCACTGCTAGCATAACGATTGTGATATTATTATTATTATTATTATTATTATTATTATTATTATTCGAGTAAGATGATCTTAGTCTAAATCTTATAATAAATTCGATGTTTGCATTATTTTTTTTAGCGGAGTATGCGAGAATTTTGTTTATAAGAATACTTTTTTGTGTAATTTTCCTCGGGTGCATGATCATAGTCTAAATCTTATAATAAATTCGATGTTTCGTTTCCTACTGCGGCAGGCATAATCAGGAGATGTTGCTTATTGCTATTTTCTGTTTCATTTTTGCATATATACGCTCATGGCAACTAGAAGTATGGATTCTATGAGAGTATTTCTCTACAGAAAAATACATTAAATGTCGATGGAATTATCAAGGTATGAAGATCTTTTTTTTATTTTCAATCTATGAAACGTGTATATTTCATATCAATATATAATTATATTATCGTGCCTGATCAATCAATAGTGTTTTGTTCTCAAATATGCATAGGCCTACTTTTTTTTATCAGTTATGAGAAATGGAATCTGCCCTTTTTAGAAACTTACAGCCCCCAAGTTCTCAGGAAGGAAAAAAGTTTCAGTATGAATTTAATAAATCGATTTTCAGTGACATTACGACAGCCCATTTTCTATAGTTTCTTAGTAATTCTTCTATTAATTTATGACAATGTTCTTCGTTGTGATGCCCTAAACACCTTCAGTGATGGACATCAATGATTTCCATGTTGACAATTTCTAGGGATAAGTCTTTTTATAAAAAAATACTGTTATTCAAAAGTTTTCTAATTTGTAGATCGACAAATATGTCTTCTTTTAATTTAGCATCACTGATTTTAGGGAAAAGAGTGTTTAAGTATTTGTAGAGGATTCCTTCCCTCTTGTCTAGAACTTTCACAATGTTTTTTTTCATTAGCCCTAGTTTTACATGGAAGGGAGGAAGAAGTACTTTTTTCGCGCTGAACTAGCAGAAGATATTTTATTATTATACTCACCAGGACCAGTTCTTCGCCACAAAATCTTGTGTTTCTATAGTCATATCACGTAATTTTTTTATTAATGATACTGTACTATGGAATAGTGAATATGATATAAATTGGGTCCTAATAATGAAATTCAATTCAGCATTTACGGTGATAAGTGAAAAAACCTCAAATTAACCGGTATCCAGTTTGAACAATTGCTCGGTATTTGTACTTATTTACGATATTCACACTTCGTGGTTTAATTTATTAAAGATGTTAAAGAGTCTAAAATTTATACAATTCAAATTTTAAAGAAGAATGGCAGTACCTATGTTAACGTATGCATGCGAACATCGGACAGTACTAAATCAGTCGATGTTCTTATGGTCATTACCAGATTATACAATCTTTGACAAAGGTACAATAAAGATCTAAGAAATGACTTAAGAATTTTCAATTTTAATAAAAAATTAAACTTCAATAAAATTAGTTGCTTCAACACATTAAAAAAATGTCATTTAGAATTCCACATATTTCATTCAACTAAAAACCTAAAAGAAAAATAAATTTTGGCCATCCCTGATCAAAATGGAGGAACGGAATCTATTGATATGGAAATGGGCCAATGGCCTAATTCCAGGACGCAGAAAAAAAAAAGAACAAGAATCTTGAAGAGACCCAACTGAGTACTTAAAGAGATATGGGTGACGTTACGGACTCCACGAGATCTCGATTAATTCATAAGTATTAAGACTGCGATCTGTTTTCATTACAAAAATAATTGCCTGCTGTTATTATATTTCAAGCTTCTAGCTAATAAAACAATACAGTCATATGTCGTATTTCCACAGCAACAAGGAGGCCGTGGCCCCGTGGCCAATGTGATCACCGGACCTCACGTATTTAGAGTTTTTCCTATAGTGGCATAAGAAGCCGTCACTGTATAAAAGACTGTAAAAATCGGAAAGGAACTATTTCCAGCCTTTAGCTGTCTACCTTTCTGTACATCAGACGCCATGTACAGGGTGTTACCGAAATGAGTGTAGATTTTTCTTTGTGTGTGGTGGAAGGAAACATCCTTACAAGTATTTTAACAAAATGAACCTTGGGTCGGAAATGTTGTAGGTCTACAGAATAAAACATCATTTAAAATTGTTGAACACATTGTTGTTTAATTATTAATACTAAGAAAATGGAAGGTATTACATGTTATTTTACAGTAATTGTTGGAAATGGCGACCATTGACCTGGATGCACAGCTCCAGAGCTTGTAGCAAAGATCATGGTAGCGGCAGAGGAAATCAGGGAGCATCCAGATATCCTTCTTAGAGTTCATCAGTCCGAGGTGAGACGCGCAGAGCTATGCATCCAGGTCAGTGGTCGCCATTTTCAACAATTACTGTAAAATAACATGTAATACCTTCTGTTTTTCTTAGAATTAATAAATAAACAACAATGTGTTCAACAATTTTAAATGCTGTTTTAATCTGTAAACCCACAACAATGCATTTCCGATCCAAGATTCATTGTGTTAAAATACTTGTATGAACGTTCCTTACCACCACACGAAAAATCTGCACTCATTTCGGTAACACTGTATATTGAAAAAGTGCACCAAATTTACTTATGTGTTCGAACTGCGATAGTTGATATTTTACTCAACTACACATCGCAAGTCATTACGTAACCAAAATCTAGGCATAAAAGGCAAAAAAATAAATAAACTGCTTACTTCAGCCTTTAGACTGTTGTCAGCTAACGTACAATTACAAGTGATAAACGGATATACGTTCCTTCCCAGAATATTTACGCCCTGATAATAAAGAGTTTTTAAATGCGGATTCCTTGCCTCTGGTACACAGAACCGCGGGTTCAAACCCGACCGAGGTCAATGGATTTTTTTACGATGGAAAAATCTAAGAAGCAAGTCCTTGAGAGGGTCCCGAATCTGAAGATTTTTAGGCTTGTAAGATCCTTCAGCTTGAATAAAGAAATCTCTAAATAAAATTCACCGGTGTTCTTCAACCAAGTAAAATCTTAGTAGCCTACTAAATATCCCCTTGAGTCGGTATGTTGACCGCATACCATTCATGACATATTTAGGGAAATAAGCGTAACTAAATTAACTTGGTCTAGTAGCTCCTGACAAAGGAAAGGCTAAGCCCAATATTGGGCTGTTACAATCCAATATTGGGCTATTACACCATTGTAAATAGATAGAACTTGCGAATCTTGGATGCTGAAGCGAGTATGGCTGTCTATACCATCGTTTCTTGCATATAAGGCAATCGCCGGTTTCATCAGTTGCCATGAGTTTGCAAGTTGTTTATGAGCATGAAATGATACATTTTCTTACACAAAAAAAAAACGAAAAATTTTAACCAATAAGTTAAAAAATTGAAAATACTGTATATCTTCTTCTTCTTCCTTCCAAGTATTAGGCCAACGCCTGTTACGATCCTATAGAAAAATTTCCCTCCAGCGTTTCATATGACGGCCCAGTGATCTTCGTCCTCTTGGTATATAATTATAAACAGCTTTGGGGATCCGATTTGAACTCATTCTTTCAAAATAGCGTTTCCAATTTAGTTGGTACTGTTTAATATATTCCAAAATTGGCGTAGTCTTCAATTCTTTTAAGATATCGGTGTTCCTTTTCCGATCCCATCTGGTGTAACCCGCTGTTCTGCGCATGAATCTCATTTCACAAGCCGTTATTCTGCTTTCATGTTGTTTTCTTAGTGTCCATGCCTCACTACCATAGGTCAACACTGGTCTGCCAAAGTGTTATATAAACGTAATCTGGTGTTTTTTTGTACAAGGGATGGTTTCATAACTTGATTAATAATTCCTAAACTTTTATTATAACTGGTAACTTTTTCAGGGATATCCTTTTCATCCCAGATAGAGAGATAATATCCAAGATATTTAAATTGATTAGATCTCTCTAAAATTTTATTCTGGAGACAGATTTTACTTTGTATGGGGTCCTTCCCATGAATTGCCATAATTTTAGTTTTGTTAATTGATATTTCCATATTAAATTTGGCACCTATATTTTGTAAATTATAAATTGATCGTTGCAAATCATTTTCGGAAAGTGCCAGAAGAGCTAAATCGTCTGCAAAAAGAATAGCATCGAGTTTGAGGTTCCTTACTTACTTACTCACTGGCACTATCGAACCCGTAGGTTCATGGCCGCACGGACATAAGCTCTCCATACATCCCTATCCTGAGCTAATGCTTTCCAATCATTCCCTGTATAATCTACTTCCCTCAAATCATAGTTAATGTTGTTCTCCCACCTCATTCTTGGCCTACCAACTGGGCGCTTTCCCTCTGGCTTTCCTACAAGAAGCTTCCATGCACGTCTTTCATTCCCCATACGTGCAACATGTCCTGCCTATCGCAGTCTACGAGACTTAACTGTTCTTATTATATCTGGCTTCCTATAAAGACCATGTAGTTCATTGTTATGTAGGCTTCTCCATTCACCTGTCTGTTCATCTCTCTTTGGTCCAAAAATTTTCCTAAGAACTTTATTCTCAAATACTCGTAATCTCCTTTCCTCCTCCTTAAAGTAAGAGTCCATGTTTCGCACCCATATAATATAACTGGAAGAATAATAGTTTTATATATTTTCAGCTTAACGTTTTTTGAAAGGAGTTGGGACATCAAAAGTCTCTGCAATGCATAATAGCAAGCATTTCCAGAATTGAGCCTATGTTTAATTTCTTTGTGCATCTCATTCCTATTTGTGATTATTGTTCCTAGGTATTTGAATTCAGCCACTTCCTCAAAATTTCCCTCATTTGTCATCAGCTGTCCATTTCCATTATATACTGAATTTCTACGTGTGACCATATATTAGTTTTACTGATATTTACTTCCAGTCCTAATTTCTTAGTGTTACTCAATAGTGTGTGCGTGTTGGCCTTTAGTATCTCCTCGCTATCGGCCAGTAGTACTACATCATCAGCATAAACTAACAGCTTATTAATACCATTGAGTTGTAAGCCTTCCTCGTTCTCTAAAGATTTAATGGCATGCTCTAGTACAAAATTAAATAGTAGAGGAGATAGTGCATCTCCTTGCTTCAACCCATTCTGGATTTCAAAAGTGTCTGAAAACTGTTTGCCTACACGCACCCTACTCTTTGAGCCATTTAGACACATTCGTATAAGTCTAACCAACTTTTTAGGAATTCCGAACTCCAGGAGGATACTATATAACTTCTCCCTCTTAATTGAATCATATGCTTTTTTGAAGTCTACATATAGTTGATGTACAGTACCATTATATTCCCATTTCTTCTCTAAAATCTGTCTTATACTGAAAATCTGATCTGTTGTAGACCTGTTTCTTCTAAATGCACATTGATGATCTCCTAGAATGTCATCAATATAGGGAGTAAGTCTGCTTACTAATATATTTGTTAGAATTTTGTACGAAGTTGAAAGTAATGAGATGCCCCTGTAGTTGTTGCAATCAGTTTTATCTCCTTTCTTATAAATTGGTAAGATAATTGATTCCTTCCATTCATCTGGAAGAGCTTCTTTTTCCCAAATCATACTAAGCAACCAGCGTATCTTGTCCATCAATTTTTCTCCCCCTGATTTTATCAGTTCTGCTGGGATCTCATCTGAACCTGATGCTTTATACATCTTCAATTTTTCAATCGCCATTCCAACCTCTAATGCACTTGGCTCTGCGACTAGCATTTCTGCTGTCTGTAACTTATCCTCCTCAATGTCCTGTTCTGTATGTACATTTAATAGCTGATTAAAGTAGCCTTTCCATCTATTTAATATACTCCTAGAATCTGCAATCATATCCCCATTTTCATTCCGAATTATGTTCGTTCTAGCCTGAAACCCCTTCTTCTCTATCCTAATTCCCTGATATAATTCTCTAATGTTACTATTTTTTGCATTCATTTCAAGATCATTAATCTTCTCTCTCAAATATTCCCTCTTTTTACTCTTTAGTAACTTGGTGGTTTCCCTTCTAACACTACCCAATTGCTCTAAATTTACCTCATTTGGCTCGTGTAACCATTTCATTTTTGCTAGCTTTCTTTTCTTTACAATGTCGGCACATTCCTCATCAAACCATTTCTTGTTTTGCCTCTTTATTGATGGGTATATATCCTCGTTGTGTTTTCCTCCATTCATTTATTAATTTATTCATGTATATATGAAAAGCACCGGTGAAAGTCTACATCCCTGTCTTACTCCAGTGTTGATCTTTTCCCAAGAAGATAATTTGCCATCTTGTTTAACAGAGATTTCATTATCTTTATAGATGTTGAAGATATTAGTAATATATTGTTGTGGAACTTTATCATCAGCTAAAATTTCTAGTAATATATTTCTGTCTATTTTGTCAAAAGCCTTTATGAAGTCAACGAAGGCGATATGAGTTTCTATATTGAATTCCTTGTGCTTTTCTAATAGTAGTTTTAGAGTAAAGAATCCATCTGTACAAGATCTACCCTTTCTGAATCCATTCTGCTCTTCTTCAATTATATTTTCATAATTTTTTTAAAATTTATTCTTAACTATATTAGCATAAATTTTATATCCAGAGTTCAACAAGCTAATTCCACGATAGTTATCTTCCTTTTTTGAAGATTGGTATTACAATGGATTTGTTCCAGCTTTGTGGTGGTTCTTGTCCTTCCCATATCATATTAAGGAGAATAAAGAAATCTGTCTAAAAAATTTTTAGTTGAAAATTTAAATAATTCTTGATTAATGTGGTCTTCTCCGGGAGCTTTGTTACTTTTTAATGATTTAACAACATCAGTTAATTCATCTATAGAAATTTGTTCCAAAGCAGTGTTATTAGAGATTGGTATTTGTAATAAATCAATCCTTTTGTGTCCATAAATGATGAAAGTAGGTAAGCCAAGATTCTTTAGATAAAATACTGTATATAAAACTGTTATTCTCCCAGTAATATTATATGGATGTTAAACATGGGCTCTTTCTTTAAGGGAGGAAAAAAGATTACGACTACTTGAGAATGATCATTTTTAACAAATGCCACCTGGTTGTCATTACAACATTTCTGCCATGGCCTACTTGTAACACTCTTCTGAGGTAAGGGGCGCCTAGAATGCGGGATTATGCTGCTTCGATTATATTGAAAGGCGATTATGATGGTAATGATGCGCCAGGAAAGGGAATATAGCTCCTATACTCTAATTCAACCCAGGAAGTTGCTACAGACTTTTTTGGGCTATGCCAGTGTCCCCCTACCTACAGAGGGTAGATGTTGCCAAACTCATAATAACGGTATTTGTTTGTTTAGGGAGGGACGGAGGGGCAAGGTTAGCAGTACTTTTTCTAAATCTATGTACTATACATAAAAAAACATAGTTTTTCTTTTACGGCATGCAAACTAGTTTTATAGTAAATGTGAGAGTCGACACTTTCACACAGGACAGTACAGATCCGCACGAGCTCAGTGACAAATGTAATTTCTGTTTTTCTTAAAGAGGGGATGGCTTGGACGGCTACAACTTACAACTATGTACCTGCTGTGTTGCAATCTTCAGTTTTATATAAGGATTTCTCTCAAAAAAATGCTGTTAAAATGGCAAACCAGTTCCCCATTCCAAACACACGGTAACTTCCTGGATTGAATCTGACTGTAGGAAAAAAATTGGATAGAAGAGTGACTAACGGCAGGTGAATGGAAAACGACTACATAACAGTGAGCTACATGATCTTTATGTGAAGCCAGATGTAATAAGAAGAGTTAAGTATTTCGACTGCCATGCACAGGACATGTGGCACGATTGGGGAATGAAAGGGATGCATGGCAACTTTTTATAGGAAAACCAGAGAGAAAACACCCAGTTGGTAGACCAAGCATGAGGCGGGAAAATAATATTAACCGGGATATGAATTAAGAGATTATACAGGGGATGATTGGAAAACATTAGCTCAGAATAGGGATGTACGAAGAGCTTATGTCCGTGCGGTCATGAACCTACGGGTTCGATAGTGCCAATGAGTTAGTTAGGTTCGAAGAAAAAAGTGCTGAGATAGGATACATTTTTCAACAATGTTGCTTTAACCGAAGAGATCTTAGATATCCTGCACGTGAGAATGAATAATGCCAGGTTTATTATTGATGTGCATATGAGAGATAAAACTATATTAAGACACGTTCATACGTATTTCAAATTGAACAAGAAAAATCAATTTGGCCAAAGAGCTCCTGTAGGAGCTTAACATGCCATACACATAAGCCCCTGGCGAGGCATACGACACATAAGTAAGTCTCTCTCTCTCTCAGGATACGTGTGTTAGTTTTGGTCACAGTCACAAATGAAATTTCAGAGTGTGATAGAGAATATTTCTTGGCGCCCGGGCGTCATATGTAACAGGCACTAAGGAACTCGAAGGTTCATGGTCGTGCGTACATAAGTTATCCATTCATCCCTAACCTGACTTAATTCTTTCCAGTCACCCCCTGTACAATATACCTCTCTGAAATCATGGTTAGTGTTAATCTCCCAATTCATTCTTGGCCAACCTATTGAGCGCTTTCTCTCTGGGATTCCTACAAGGACTTTCCATGTTCCTCTTGCATTACTATTCATGTTACATCGCAAACACGATACTTAATCGTTTCCCATAAAGAGCATATACCTAAATGTTATATCCATCGAATGGCTGTTTGACTTAAATTCTAGCTTTGACATCCCTTTACTTCTGCCTCCAATCATTTATATTTTGCGCAGCAAGCCTTCCAACTCGTCTATTCCCCATAAAACTTCTGGTAAGCACCTTTTCCTAGTGCTCGATCTGTTGAGAGCCATTGTACATGGCCAGTCTATTCTTAAAGTAGTCTTGGTGGAAAGGCCCTGCGGCTAGCCAAATTAATGACAAGCGGTGAGCGATTCCTTTTGGTTCTCCAGGATGTCCTAGAAGGGAGAACCCCGGGTTCCTGCTTAAGCATTAGCGCCAGTCTATTCCAATTAATTTAACTTAATACAATCGACAAGGTCAGGTTCATCGTATTTGTTGTATAATTCTTTGTTGTACCGTATTCTCCAGTGACCATTAATATCTACAGGTCCAAATATTTTCCTGACTACAATGTTATATAATTTTATCAAATTAAGATTGATTCAGTCACTGCTGTCAATTGACTAAATTAAATTCAAATTCTATCGTACCTCGTAATTACGAAAATACTTTTTAGTGACTTGATATCAATTATTTTATTTATAATAAGTAATGCCACGAGTGATTTTCAATTTATCTAGAGGATTTGGAAATCAAGAGTGGCATTTGATAGGACTATTTAATTAATAAAATTAAACTGTTTTACTCAAAAGTCATTATTTAAATATTGTTACCGCTATTTTAAAATATGTATATATTTAATATAAACGGCGATGTTTGAAAACAAATCAGAAATGTGAGATTATGTTCATTCACTGCAACTTGATCATATTATGTATTGTCAAATAGGATCCCAATATTGTAAGAATGCACCCTAGTGGAAAAATAATGAAACACATCAAACTGTATATTATAATCAACATTATAGGTTATTCATTTACTTTTTAGTAAACGACTCAGTAAAATCAAGGAATCTGTTTATTATTTGCTATATTCAATGCATTTGTTGGAGAAAAATAATGCTCAGACTTGTTCGGAATATTAAAAAGGGGGAGCTTTCTTTTCACAAAAGCAGGAGCTGATAAGAGAAATCGATAATGAGCGAGGTGAAACACAACTGTCATGGTTGTAAAACAAAATTCATTGAAACGTGATTGGTCATTGACTACCAGTTGGGGCAGAGTTAAATAGTCATAAGTAATGCCACGAGTGATTTCCAATTTATCTAGAGAATTTGGAAATCAAGAGTAGCATTTGTTAGGACTATTTAACGAATAAAATTAAGCTGTTTACTCACAAATCATTATTTAAGTACAGTTATTTTAAAATATGTATATATTTATTGTAAACGGCCATGTTTGAAAACAAATGAGAAACGATTGGTACGCTTCATTTGCTTCTTTTGTTCATCACTGCAACCATATTATTTATTGCCAAAGGATCACAATATTGTAAGAATGCACCCTAGTGGAGAAATTTATAACCAACATTATAGGTGTTAACAAGCGAATGATGACAAATCAAGAGCTTCAGAACATTTGAATACTACTACTACTGTAATGGTATTAATTAATTTCTGATGTCCTATGATGTAAATATGTCAATTGCATTTTTCTGCAACGTCATTTCCTGGAAAATAATTCGTTTCAGAAAGTGCAAACAGTGTTTTTTTTTGTGGTGTAATCAATTGCTACAAATGTTTTATATTATCTCCCGCATGCACTATGAGCTGACATTCATGCACTATATTTACAATCTGGAAGTCGTATTTCTTATCGAGTCAGTCACTGCAAAATAGTGCTATGACCTATTCAGAATGTTAAAAAGGAGGTGCTCTCTTTAATATGATAAACTTTGTTTGATAAATTTGAGGCGAAACACGACTGTGATTGGTTGTAAATAAAAAATCATTGAAATGTGATTGGTCATTGACTTCCATTTGGGGCATGCGTTAAATAGTCCATGTAATAAAATAAGTTGTGATCATTTGAACCCATTACTTATATGCAAATAATTTCTATGGAAATTCCTTGTTTGTTATTTGTGAAAATAATAGTAAATTTGCTATGGTTTATTCATACGTTGGTAAAACTGCTCCATTTTGTTAATGTCATAGTACATTATGTTCCTTTTTCGGTCATTTTGCACGATCATAAAATACTAAAATAAAATATAGTTTGAAATAAATTTAACTCCTGTTCAAAGATGACATCCATAATGTGTGTGATATTGGTGAATATACTTTAAACGAGAGAGAAAGGCCGAGACGAATAAAATGAGAAATCGAGGGGACACGTTTAGGCAGTGACGTCACATCATAATCAATATTCACTCCTACAGGAATTCAAGTAAAATTTTCGTTAGCCGACCTATTTCCACAGCCTCCCTCGCTCACAACTTACATTATCGGCAGAGGAACAGGCCGAGCAGGAATTTCTTTTACCTTTTGCATTGGTAAAAACAAACTCCATAACATCACGAGGATTAGAAGAGTCCAGGCCTACCAGCTCTCTCCACATGTTAATCACTGAAATGGTTGATCATCCATCCAGTTAGAGGTGATATGTGGTCAGCAAGTCGGGTCCCCACCCGTCGTAGTGTTTTTTTTTAAATCTGGAATCACTACTTATTGTAGCTACCCAAATTCGTCACGATGCTGGGTCTCATACTTACTTACTCATTGGCACTATCGAACCCGTAGGTTCATGGCCGCGCGGACATACGCTCTCCATACATCCCTATCCTGAGCTAATACTTTCCAATCATTCCCTGTATAATCTACTTCCCTCAAATCATAGTAAATGTTATTCTCCCACCTCATTCTTGGTCTACCAACTGGGCGTTTTCCCTCTGGCTTTCCTACAAGAAGCTTCCATGCAAGTCTTTCATTCCCCATACGTGCAACATGTCCTGCCCATCGCAGTCTACGAGACTTAACTGTTCTTATTATATCTGGCTTCCTATAAAGACCATGTAGTTCATTGTTATGTAGTCTTCTCCATTCACCTGTCTGCTCATCTCTCTTTGGTCCAAAAATTTTCCTAAGTACTTTATTCTCAAATACTTGTAATCTCCTTTCCTCCCTTAAAGTAAGAGTCCATGTTTCGCACCCATATAATATAACTGGTAGAATAATAGTTTTATATATTTTCAGTTTAACGTTTATTGAAAGGAGTTGGGATATCAAGAGTCTCTGCAATGCATAATAGCACGCATTTCCAGAATTGAGCCTATGTTTAATTTCTTTATGCATCTCATTCCTATTTGTGATTATTGTTCCTGGGTATTTGAATTCAGCCACTTCCTCAAAATTTCCCTCATTTGTCATTAGCTGTCCATTTCCATTATATAATGAATTTCTACATGTGACCATATATTTAGTTTTATTGATATTTACTTCCAGTCCTAATTTCTTAGTGTTGCTCAATAGTGTGTGCGTGTTGGCCTTTAGTGTCTCCTCGCTATCGGCCAATAATACTACATCATCAGCATAAACTAACAGCTTATTAATACCATTCAGTTGTAAGCCTTCCTCATTCTCTAAAGATTTAATGGCATGCTCTAGTACAAAATTAAATAGTAGAGGAGATAGTGCATCTCCTTGCTTCAACCCATTCTGGATTTCAAAAGTGTCCGAAAACTGTTTGCCTACACGCACCCTACTCTTTGTGCCATTTAGACACATTCGTATAAGTCTAACTAACTTTTTAGGAATTCCGAACTCCAGCAGGATACTATATAACTTCTCCCTCTTAGTTGAATCATATGCTTTTTTTGATGTCTACATATAGTTGATGTGGTCTCATACTGGCCGAAATTCCAAAGAAAAAGTTTCTTTCCCATGGGGACCAAGAACCAGCGCCAAGGGATCATGATTTAAACCGTTCGGCAATGTCGCGGGGCCATGTATTGGTAGGACTTGGGGGGGAAGTATTTTTATAAAGTTTAATCAAGGTCTTACAGAGGAATCGAGTACTTCTAGATATATGTTCAAACAACATATTTCCGCTCTGTGAATGTAAGCATTTTTTAAAATTGGTGTACATCGTCTATATTCTATAATAATTATTATATTATATACAATCCCACAGGGGTCCTCATCTAGGGGATATGTGGATAGCGACCACAAGGTGCCCAAGCTGTGCAAAACATTTCTTCCACTTACTTGTGTTTTGCACTCTTCTAACTTTACTATCTAACTTCTCTTGGTTAACTCTTGTTTTTTTCGACCCCGACGCTATTAGAGCATCCGAGGGCTAGGGAGTCTTTCCTTTCTTCCATTTCTTCTTTCCTCTATATTATTTTCTTCTCCACAAAAGCCTGACCAGAGGCTATAAGATGGCAGCCCCATCACTGGTCTTGCCTTCCTTTGGCCAGCAACCAATCGAAGGGACTATTATTATGCTTTCAAGTCTTATACGAGAATTTCCCGGAAGGATCACTCTGGAGGGAATATTTTCTATAGAATCGTAACACACCTTGGCCTAATATATGGAAGGAAGAAGAAGAAGAAGAAGATACTATATACAAAATACACATAAAATGTTATAGTAATAATAATAATATAATAATAATAATAATAATAATAGTAATAACATAATAATAATATTTATTATTATTATTAGTAGTAGTAGTAGTAGTAGTAGTAGTAGTATTATTATTAACTAATTCACTGGCACTATCTAACTGGAAGTTCATGGCCGCGCGGACATAAGTTCTCCATACATCCCTACCCTAAGCTAATATTTTCCAATCATCCCCTATATAATTTACAACCCACAATTCATAGTTAATGTTATACTCCTACATTTTAAACTAACTACTGGGCCACATGTCCTGCCAATCGCAGTCTACGTGATTTAACATTTTTTAGTATATCTTATTTCCTATAAAGATGATGTAGTTCACTGTTATGTAATCTTCTCCATTCTACTGTCTGTTCATCTCTCTTTGGTCCAAAACCTTTCCTAAGAACTTTATTGTCAAATATTCGTAATATTTGAGGCTATAAGATGGCAGCCTCATCACTGGTCTTGCCTTCCTTTGGCCAGCAACCAATCGAAGGCACTATTATTATGCTTTCAAGTCTTATACGAGAATTTCCCGGAAGGATCACGCTGGAGGGAATATTTTCTATAGGATCGTAACAGGCCTTGGTCTAATACGTGGAAGGAAGAAGAAGAAGATATCATCATCATCATCATCATCACTGGGCAATTGCCCGTTCCGACTTCATAATGCATCAGCCCAACGTCTTCTAGGTCTTCCAACATCACGCCTTCCTCTTGCTTGATAATTTCTTGCTAACAATGGATATCTCTCCTTACTCATTCCATCCATGTGATCAATCCATTTCTGTCTGTAATTCGTGACTTTATCCAATAAAGGCTGTACTTTCAATTCTTCTCTTATATCCTCATTCCTTATTCTATCAAGTCTTGTACATCCTTTTACTTGCCTTAGGAACCGCATCTCTGCCGTCTGTATTCTATCCTTCTGTCTTTTCACTGGAGCCCAAGTTTCACATCCATACAATATTGTGGGAACCGCCATAACATTATACATTTTTATCTTGGTTTCTTTTCTAATTTTATTTTTGAATGTTCTCTGTATTGTTCCACACACCGTCTGAAATTTATTTATTTTGGAGTCAATATCTCTTTCCACATTGTAGCCAACATCACAGCCCAAATATCTGAAACTAAACACCTGTTCTATACTTCGATTTTCTAAAATAATTTTGGATCTCACTGGATCTCTTCCTCTAAAAGCCATGGTCTTTGTTTTCCTTACAGAAATCTTTAGATCGTATAACTTACATATTTCATTTAATGCATACATTGATTTCTGTAAGTCGTCTTCATTTTTCTGTATTATGATTACATCGTCAGCAAATAGAAGATTATTTATGCACACTTTATTATCCATTCTTATTCCTGGATTTACTAAAACTTTCCATTTATTTAAAATATCGTCTATATATATATATTAAACAAAGTGGGTGATAAACTACATCCTTGTCGTAATCCAGTATTTGTTTTGATTGCATCTGTTCTTTTGAATCCGGTATCTATAATTATATTTGTGTCTTCATACAATTTCTTTCTTGTTTCAACAAGGCACAGTGGGTATCCTTTCATTCGTAACATTTCCCATAATTTTTGTCTGTTTACTCGATCGAAGGCCTTATCCAAATCTATAAATCCTATGTGAGTTTCTAAGTTATGTTCTCTTCTCTTTTCTATGAGTTGTTTCAGTGTAAAGACATTGTCTATACATGACCTTCCCTTTCTGAATCCACTTTGATTTTCACTTATTATTACTTCTGTTATGTTTCTCAATCTATTATTTATTATTTTCGTATATATCTTGTAGCCAGTATTCATTAAGCTAATCCCTCTGTAATTCTCGCAATTTCTCCGGTCTCCTCTTTTGAATATATTCTTCACAATTGCTGTTTTCCAAGTGGTTGGAATCCCATAGGTCTGCCAACATATATTAATTAGATGGAGTATTCGTAGTTTACACAATATTCCACTATATTTGACTAACTCCATATTTATATTATCTAATCCTGTTGCTTTCCTATTCTTAGTGGTTTTCAAAGCCATTTCTAATTCATTTATGTCTATTACATCAATATTTTCCACTTTTATTTCTTCCTCATTGTTCTCTTTTCCTTCAATTTCCTCCTTTTTCCAAAGTTTTTCATAATGTTGGATCCATTCTTGTTCTGGGATTATATTCAATCTGGCAGAATCTTTCTCAGTCTGATTTAGATGTTTCACTAATTTATAACCTATTTTTTTTGTCTTCCATACATAACATGTTCTACTGAGCTTATAAATTTATCCCATGACTCCTGATGGGCTTTTCTTATAATGCTTTTAGCAATTCTCCTTTTCATTTTATATTCTTCATAGTATTCTTCTGTTTTCAGTCGTAAGTATGTATGGTATGCTTTTTGTTTTTCATTCACTGCATTTTGTATATTCGCATTCCAAGTTCTCAAGCCCTTCCTATTTCTTATTCTATTTTTCTTTCCCAATATCTCATTTGCTGTTTTATGTATTACATTTGATATATTTTCCCATTCAATATTTATATCTTCTGACGTCGCTATCTCTGTTATATATTTATTCATTCTGCTTTCATAATGTTGTCTAATACTTTGATCTTGTAATAAATATACTTTATATACTTCTTCTTGGTTTCTTTTGTTCTTTATGTTATTTTTCCACCATTTAGCTATTATGTTTATTTTACTTATCACGAGATAGTGATCAGAGTATATATCGCTGCCTCTATGTACTTTCACATCTTTTACCAAGGCTCCTAGCTTGTTGCTCACGATTAAATAGTAAATTATTGATCTTGAGTTATATCCACTTCTTGTATATTTATGTATATCCTTTTTTCGGAAATATGTATTCATTATTTTTATTGATTATAGGCTGAAAACTGTCTCAAATCCTGTCCATTTTCATTTATTGTTATTTCTCCATTATGTCCTATTACATTAGGTATAGGGACATTGCCTACTCTGGCATTTAAGTCTCCACTTATTATTAAATGATGATCTTTTGTATATTTATCAACTAATGTTTGTAATGTTTTATAATTTTTTTTTTGTTTCTTCTTTCTTACCTTCCTCTGGGGCATACACAGCAATTATCATCATATATCCTCTTTCAATTTTAAATCTGGCTATCAGGATTCTTTCATTTATAAACTCATAGCTATTCAATTTGTTCTTCCATTTTTCATCTATTAAAATTGCTACTCCACACTGCGCTCTTGTTGTCTGTTCTACTCCGCTATACAACATAGTATAGTGTTTTAAATCCTTTGTTCCTTTTAGTTTCTTTTGTTTCTGTTATTGTTGCTATATTTATTTCTTTTTTCTTTAATTCTCTTTCTAATTCTTCTTCTTTTGTATTTATTCCCCTTACGTTCCAATTTCCTAATTTCAAAATGTCCTTTATTCCAAATCGTATCCTTTTATCTTGCTTGGGTCGGTTCCTTTTATGACAATCCGGCTGATTTCCATGAAGCTTCTCAGTAAGTAAAATGTCTCCTGGAAGCGTTACGAGCGCTTCGCAGGACAAGGATGGTGGAAGGGCTGCTTCCTCTGAGCCTCCAAACATGCTCCTCTGGGTATCCACTCCCCAATATAGGGCTGCTTCTTCCGCTCTTCAAGCCCTACAAGTTTAGCTGTGCTATATACAAAATGCACATAAAATGTTATAATGATAATAATAATAATAATAATAATAAATAATAATATAATAATATTTATTATTATTATTATTAACTAATTCACTGGCACTATCTAACTGGAAGTTCATGCCGCGCGGACATAAGTTCTCCATACATCCTTACCCTAAGCTAATATTTTCCAATCATCCCCTATATAATTTACAACCCACAATTCATAGTTAATGTTATACTCCTACATTTTAAACTAACTACTGGGCCACATGTCCTGCCAATCGCAGTCTACGTGATTTAACATTTTTTAGTATATCTTATTTCCTATAAAGATGATGTAGTTCACTGTTATGTAATCTTCTCCATTCTACTGTCTGTTCATCTCTCTTTGGTCCAAAACTTTTCCTAAGAACTTTATTGTCAAATATTCGTAATATTTGCTCCTCCCTTAAAGTAAGCGCCCATGTTTCTCATACATATAATTGGGAGAATGGCTGTTTTATAAATTTTCACTTTAACGTTTTTTAGAGAAGTTGGGACGGCAATAATCCCTGTAATGCATAATAGCATGCATTCCTAGAATTCAGCCTAGGTTTAATTTCTTTGAGCATCTATTTCCTATCTGTAATTATTGTTCCTATGTATTTGAATTCAGCCACTTCTTCAAAATTCCCTTATTTGTCATTAATTGCCCATTTCAATTATATAATGGATTTCTATGTGTGAACATATACTTAGTTTTAATGATGTTTATTTCCAGTGCCCATTTCTTACTATTACATATAGACCGTGTGTTGGCCCTTAATATCTCCTCACTATCGCCTAATACCGAGTCTTGCTTCCTTCGGAGTGAAATTAAAATCATAGATTTATCTCTTATGAAAGAACCTCAAGCTCGAAACAATGAACAAAATTTGTCGGCAACTTCACGCCAAAATTTAAATTGTGATGCTGATTATTAGAATTGTTAAACAGCATCCCGAAAATGAAATAGGGCTACTACTCTTTTGGAATGAACCTACGGTACTTCCCCCGATTAAAATTCCGACCGACACTCTAAGTACCGGTACTTATTTACTTACTCACTGGCACTATCGAACCCGTAGGTTCATGGCCGCGCGGACATAAGCTCTATATACATCCCTAGCCTGAGATAATGCTTTCCAAACATTCCCTGTATAATCTACTTCCCTCAAATCATAGTTAATGTTATTCTCCCACCTCATTCTTGGTCTATCAACTGGACGTTTTCCCTCTGGCTTTCCTACAAGAAGCATCCATGCAAGTCTTTCATTCCCCATACGCGCAACATGTCCTGCCCATCGCAGTCTACGAGACTTAACTGTTCTTATTATATCTGGCTTCCTATAAAGACCATGAAGTTCAATGTTATCTAGTATTCTCCATTCACCTGTCTGTTCATCTCTCTTTGGTCCAAAAATTTTCCTAAGAACTTTATTCTCAAAAACTCGTAATCTCATTTCCTCCCTTAAAGTAAGAATCCATGTTTCGCATCCATATAATATAACTGGTAGAATAATAGTTTCATATATTTTCAATTTAACGTTTTTTGAAAGGAGTTGGTACATCAAGAAGTCTCTGCAATGCATAATAGCAGGCATTTCCAGAATTTAGCCTATGTTTCATTTCTTTGTGCATCTCATTCTTATTTGTGATTTTTGTTCCTAAGTATTTGAATTCAGCCACTTCCTCAAATTTTTTCTCATTTGTCATTAGCTGTCCATTTCCATTATATAATGCATTTCTACGTGTGACCATATATTTAGTTTTATTGATATTTACTTCTAGTCATAATTCCTTAGTGTTAATAGTGTGTGTGTGTGTGTGTGTTGTCCTTTAGTATCTCCTCGCTATCGGCCAGTAGTACTACATCATCAGCATAAACTAATAGCTTATTAATACCATTCAGTTGTAAGCCTTCCTCATCCTCTAAAGATTTAATGGCATGCTCTAGTACAAAATAAAATAGTTGAGGAGATAGTGCATCTCCTTGCTTCAACCCATTCTGGATTTCAAAGGTGTCCGAAAACTGTTTGCCTACACGCACCCTACTCTTTGTGCCATTTAGACACATTCGTATAAGTCTAATTAACTTTTTAGGAATTCCGAACTCCAGCAGGATACTATATAACTTCTCTCTCTTAATTGAATCATATGCTTTTTTTGAAGTCTATGTATATAGTTGATGTACAGTACCATTATATTCCCATTTCTTTTCTAAAATTTGTCTTACGCTAAAAATCTGATCTGCTGTAGACCTGTTTCTTCTAAATGCACATTGATGATATCCTAGAATGTCATAAATATAGGGAGTAAGTTTCCTTACTAATATATTTGTTAGAATTTTGTACGAAGTTGAAAGTAATAAGACGCCCCTGTGGTTGTTGCAATCAGTTTTTATCTCATTTCTTATAAATTGGTACGATAATCGATTCTTTCCATTCATCTGGAAGAGCTAATTTTTCCCAAATCATACTAAGCAACCAGCGTATTTTGTCCAATTTTTCTCCCCCTGATTTTATCAGTTCTGCTGGGATCTCATCTCTCTCTAATTACCTGTACTCACATTAATTCGTAGTCATGAATCATAAAGTATATAATGTGCAGATATTATGAGTAATTATTATAATAGCATAAAAGAAGTGTTCTCTCTCAAAAAGAACGCTTTATACTGTGGAGTACTCAATTACTTGAAGTGAAGGTGCGCGCGCATGCTGTCAAACGCACCACTTTCTGATAGAGTGGTGAGATCTCTTCTGATATTCCAGTGCTCCAAATTCAATTACCCTGCAATATTTCGCGCTCATTTCTGAAGATTTAATTTCTATACTTCAAAAGAAACTCGTATATTGTGAATTAAAACGCCGGAAATGACTCGGCAGCATTCACAGACCTTGGATAACTTTAACATAACTCTAGCTGTACCTCTTCATCAAAAATCTCATTATTCATCATCTTTTTTTTTTCTGAGGAAGCCCAATCCCTCTCATCAAGGACTGCCTGATTATTTAATTAATAATTCAAAATCAACTTACTGAACATTTTCTTAACCCGATATAGGCTCAATTCATAATTAAGTTCTACACTTATTTTATTTGTCGAATATATATATATATATATAATCCACCGCTGTGGTCTCGAGGTAGCGTTCTGCCTTGTCACGCAGCGGGCCCGGGTTCGATCCCCGGTCGGGACAGTTTTTCTGGGTGAGGTTTTTATCGGGGTTTTTCCTCACCTGTAAGACAAATGTCAGGAAAACTTTAAGGCCCAAACGGTCCCCGAAATCATATGGCCAACATAATTATCCTTATTATCATCATCATCATCCTTCACCGGTGTGGAAAGCAACGGGAAGCTACCACACTTATAATGCCCTAGTAAAGCTGCAAAGCATAACATGAAAATGCTATGATTGCAGTGAAATACCTGCCCTCGGGCAGAATTACTATGGATGGATATATATATATATATATATATATATATATATATATATATATGCTGAATTCTGTAAATGCATGCTATTATATATTACGAAACTATTGTCGTCCCAGTTCCTCTCAAAAAACGTTAAACTAAAAATATATAAAACTGTTATTCTCCCAGTTATGTTATATGGATGAGAAACATGGACTATTACTTTAAGGGAGGAAAGGAGTTTACGAGTATTTGAGAGTAAATATCTTAGAAAAATGTTTGGACCAAATCATGATTTGAGGTAATTAGATTATACAGGGGATGAGTAGAAAACACTAGCTCCGGATAGGGATGTATGGAGAGATATTGTCCGAAAGTACTCCACATCTTGCATTCCAAAGTTGAGGAAGAGTGAAATCTCAGGTATCTATTTTTATATTTTAAGTTTTACATAGTGACCCCAACGGTGCTTCGTCATGAATTTTAAAAGTATTAATTATTAGAGAGACAAAATAAATATTTTCTATACTTGCTAATGTTATCGTTCATAAAAGGGATATTGAAAAAAAAAAATTGGTGCAATGCACTTAGTAACCTGTAAGGATGTAATGATAATGACGGGTTGCATCAGGGATGTAGTAGTGTGGGAGTATTGATCACATCCCCCCTTTCCAACAATTGACGTCACACCAGTAGGAGTCTGGGCGCACGATTTAAGTTCCTGTGTCGTCACGACCACCCCCAGTGCGAGGGCGGTTCAAAATCGCATCGCATTAATCACGCTGGCTTCATGCAACAACAGATCGCAACTGATTCATTGCCTGCTTATTTCAGATTGTTCCATGTACTGAAAGTATAGCTTCCTTAGAATGTATGTAAATACAGTCTGCAAATTTGTAATTTATTATTATATTATTATTAGATTATTATTATTATTATTATTATTATTATTATTACTACTATTGCTACTATTATTGTCCACCGCTGTGGTCTCGAGGTAGCGTGCTGCCTTGTCACGCAGCGGGCCCGGGTTCGACCCCCGGTCGGGGCAGTTTTTCTGGGTGAGGTTTTTATCGGGGTTTTCCTCACCTGTAAGACAAATGTCAGGAAAACTTTAAGGCCCAAATGGTCCCCGAAATCATGTGGCCATTGTCATCATCATGATCCTTGTCATTATCATCATCATATCCTTCGCCGGTGTGGAAAGCAACGGGTTGCTACCATACCTACAATCCCCTTGTAAAGCTGCAAGCATGGCATGAAAAATGCTATGATTGCAGTGAAGGACATGCCTTGGGGCAGAATTACTATGGATGGATGGATTATTATTATTATTATTATTTCATATCAAGGAAATTAGAGATAGAATACAAAAATGGGGATTGCAGATAAATTATAATAAAACAGAATATATTTCATTGGAAACGACAGATGGGCTATTTTTTTTTGTTCAATACCACCTGTTTGTTATTCGACATTTCAGGTATTCTCTCCTGGCATTGTCGTATTGTAACCCACTTCTGAGGCTTGGGCGCCTGGAAGGCGGGGTTACGCTGCCCCAATGATATGATGGGTGATGACGATGGGTAATGATGCGCCAGGAGAGACCTTAAACCTAATCTTAATCTAATGAGGTGAATATCATATTGATGATAATTATGTCCAGATGATGTTCGGGGACCGTTTGGGCCTTATAGTATCCTGACATTTGTCTTAAAGATGAGGAAAAACCCCGAAAAAAACCTCACCCAGGAAACTTGTCCCGAGCGGGGATCGAACCCGGGTCCGCTACGTGACAAGGCAGCACGCTACCTTGAGACCACAGCGGTGGACTACGAGCTAAAATGTAATTCAGGAAGTATACGTTATATTAAAAATGTTAAATATTTAGGATTTATTTTAGATTAAAGTGAGACTTCAAGTACAGAAATTGAAAGGAGAATATCTGATGGAAGAATAATCATTGGTATATTGAACTCAGTGCTTTGGAATAGAAATACAATACACAGAATGAAGAAAACTATATTTCAAGTTCTGTTACAAAGCATTTTATTATATGGGTCCGAAACCTGGACAGTAAGTAGAAAACAAGCCAACAAGTTGTTAGCAGTAGAAATGGATTTTTGGAGGCGATCGACAAGAATTTCAAGAAGGGATAAGGTCAGAAACAGCAATAAGGAAAATTATGCAAGTTAAAAAAAAAAACATATGAAAAAATAGAAGAAAACGTTTGAAATGGTATGGACACCTAATACGAATGGAAGAAGAGAGAATACAAAGAAGATCCTTAATTGGAAAGCTAATAGAAGAAGTGGAAGAGGCAGACCTAGAGAACGTTGGATAGATGTAGTGAGGAGAAGTATGGAAGCTAGAGATTTGAGGGAGGATGATGCTCTAGACAGGAACCTATGGCGACAAATCACTTTGGGTTGAAGGAGAAACACTTTATAGTGGACTATTCCTAAAAAAAAGTATATTATTATTATTAGTATTATTATTATTATTATTATTATTATTATTATTATTATTATTATTATTATTATTATTATTACAATCCAGTCAATCTAGACTCATTTTTTAGAACTAGACTCTGCTTGTCACAAGCCAGGAAAAATGAAAATGATAGAGGGATAACACCTCCTTATAAAACCAGGGTTCATTCTGACCCGGATGTCAGTATCCTGTGAGGTCTCCTTCCCAGGAAACGGCAACTGCTGCCTTATAGGTAGACATTGATTCATTAAAGTCTACAGGAGGAAAAATCTTGAACAAAATCACCTGCTCTTCCAGGTATTATTTATTTTATTTATTTGTTATACCTGATGGAGTTAAGACCTAAGGAGAAAGTGAAAAGTAAAAAATCGATTTAAAGTAGCATTATCTACTGCAAACCCTCCTATTTTGGCAGATAAGTGCCCTAGAGTTAGAATCTGGTTATGTAAATTATTACAAATAGTATTGGAATTATTTATAATATTTATTGTTAGTTTAATTTTATTAATAAGGTCTTCGCTTCCACTTCGCCAGGGTTAAATTATACATATAACAACAATTATGAATTATCTTCTATTAAAATTGAAGATATTAACGACAAAATTAATAAATTTAATCTAGTGTGTGGCACTATTAAAAGACCCTTAAAAACACAAGAAAAGAAACAAAAATGAAATTTTATAAAGTAATGACTGATCCTGTATTGATGTACGGATCAGAATGTTGGACGATCACTAAAAGACAAGAACAAAGATTGGAAGCAGCTGAGATGAGATTTTTAAGAAATATAGCAAGATATACTCTGCTGGATAAGAAAAGAAATGAAGATACAGGAAAATATCTAAATTTTTCAAACTTGCAGACCTAATAATGAAATATAGGAACGCCTGGAAAGAACATGTTGATAGAATGCGAGAAGAAAGATTTCCAAAATTATTACTAAATTATAAACCGCACGGAAGGAGAACGTTGGTCGCCCACACGGAAGATGGTCTCAACAATTTTAACGATTTTAGCTTTCATGAAACCGGAATGAGCCAACAGGGTTAATCCCTGGATGATGATTGTGAAGATGATGATGACGAATTACCTACATGTTGATTAATGATACATAATATATATAGACTACACAATATAACGTTGGCAAGGAAAAGAAAGAAAAATAGTATTAATAATTGGAATAATAACCTATAATTTGATTAAGTAATTGGCTTGAAAGTTTTAAATATAAAAGATAATAAAAGTATACATAGGACACGGTTATATATTATGTTGTCTAAGGAAATATGTTGTGATTTTTTTAAACTGTTTTTGGGTCGGGCAGTCCTTGATATACGAGAGGAAGGAATTCCTGAGACGGGTGGCTGAACATGGAAGGATGAGGAATAGTGAGATGTTCGTAGTAGAGGAACAGTTAGAGTTACATTCTCTTTCGATCTTGTGTTTAAGTTATGGTGAGAGGATAGCGAATGAAAGCGAGTAGAAACATGAAGGGGTGATAAGATGGACAAAGTGTTATATAAGAAGCATAGGCAATGTATATTTCATCTGTTTTCCAATCGAAGCCAAAACAACATTTCAAATACCGGAGTTATGTGGTCTGATTTACGGAGATTGCATATATACCCTTCGACAAAAAAAAAAGTCATCTCTTGAACGCACATTTCTTCCAAGTCATACTCGGCACAGCGCTGTGTTCAAACCAGGAAACTAGTCATAATTGTGCAGTCCCTGAGCTACTGTGTTATGTGGCATGAACTGAAGAATCTCCTACGTGTCCTGATAGGCCAGCGGTAAAGCATGCGGTCACTGTTTCTGTTAATGAAAATCGCAGGTTCGCGTATTCAATTATGCAGTTTTTTTCGTGATATTTGTATTAAAACGTTTTATGAATTAAATACATTTTATTTCGACATTTGAATTAATCCATGCTTTTTAAGGTCATAATTGTTTTTTATACCGTTGAGGTTATAACAATGTTAAATTATATATTTTTACACGCTTTATATTAGCTTGACCTGTACCTGTCTATGTAACAGACCTGTTTCTATGTAACGGAATCTTTGAACACGATTTTCACCCACTTAAAAACATTGGATCGACTTGAAACTTTGTATACTTATAAAGGACCCATGACAATACAATAATTTCATTTTTTTTCTAAAATCCTGGCCAGAATCGTCAGAAAATCAAAATAATAAAAACCTGTGTAATAGGTTGCGGACTTATCGACTTTTTAATCAATCGTTATAAGAGTTCAGTTAGTAGAGCGGTGGACTGTCCATCCATCCATAGTAATTCTGCCCGAAGCCAGGTCCTTCACTGCAATCATAGCATTTTCATGCTATGCTTGCAGCTTTACTAGGGAATTGTAGGTGTGGTAGCTTCCCGTTGTTTTCCACACCGGTGAAGGATGATGATGATGATAAGGATGATGATGATGATGATGGCCATATGATTTCGGGGACCGTTTGGGCCTTAAAGTTTTCCTGACATTTATCTTACAGGTGAGGAAAACCCCGATAAAAACCTCACCCAGAAAAACTACCCCGACCCGGGCCCACTGCGTGGCAAGGGAGCACGCTACCTCGAGACCACAGCGGTGGACCGGTGGACTGTAGTGGTAGGCCCCTATATAATTTCGGTAATCCATAGTCGCTGGTTCAAATCCGGGCCGGAGGATTTTTTTAGAAGAGTATTAAGCAATTCAATTTTCATGGGACTCCGGTTTATGACAATCAATTAAACTAAAAAAAATAAATAAATAATAGTTAAAAAAACTGAAACAATACGCTTTATTAGAAAACCAAACAAAAAATAAATAATAGTTTTAAAAAACTGAAACAACACGCTTTATTAGAAAACCAAACTAAAAAATAAAATTAATAAATAATACTTTTAAAAAAACTAGAACAACACGCTTTATTAGAAAACCTAACTAAAAAATAAAAAAGAATTTTAATTTCCAACGCTATTGCGATAAAATTAAAGTGGTCAACAAAAAACCATCTCCAACACGTCTAGAATAAAACTAGAGTTATCTACAAAAAAAATAATTTAACCATCAAAAGCATGGGGTGCTTTTATGGTTTTTACGTTTTCTTCTTAGAGACTTTACTTTTACCAGTATCTGTTTATTATCAAATATATTAATTGATATAGAGCTCCCCACGCTTTTGATGGTATTTTTTTTAGAAAACTTTAGTTTTATTCTAGATTTGTTGGAGATGATTATTTTTGTTTGTTGTTGACCACTTTAATTTTATCCCAAGCGTGTTGGAAATTAAAATTATTTTTCATTTTTTAGTTCAGTTTTCTAATAAAGCGTGTTGTTTTAGTTTTTTAAAACTACTATTTATTTTTACCTTGTGTGCTACCGTCTTCCTCAACTATTTAAAATTGTCGTTGATTTCACTCCAAGCCTTTCGATGCATGCTTCATCTTCTGGAGTTGTTGTAGTAGTATTGAATTAACTGTATGTATAGTAGAGGGTTTTGCTCGTTAGGTATATTTTCATTGATAACGTTTGTATTCTTGGTCTTCTTGATAATTTCCATTTCTTCTAAAATGTTAATTTTGTGCCTGTTGTTTTCTCTGTGTATATTTGACATTGTATTAACGATATTGTTGAAACTGTGGCCGTTTTCCGAAATGTGTTTAGCGAAATTTGATTTGATTGTTAAAGGAGAAGGTAAATCAAATTTCGCTGTTCACCAGATTTGAATCCAATCGAAAATGTGTGAGCTAAGATGAAAATAGAGATGAACTCTAATTGGCCTGCAGATACAGGAAAGACGAAAGATGGCTTATGGGCACAAATTCAAGATTCCTGGGACGCTCTAGCCGATCGTCCACGTGCCTGTAGAAATTTGATTGCATCAATGCCCCACAGATTGAGGGCGGTAATAGATGCTGAGGATCCATACACCCGATATTAATTTTGTTTTTGTTAAAGTTTTCATTTTATAAGATATTATTTTCTCTCATCATTTACTTATTGGAAGAAGGTTTTAATTTATGTTTTTGTGTGTGCATTAAAGCCATAAAACTCAAATATAAAATTAAATATGAAACTACATTACAGGCGAAATGCTATTCCAACGTTCAGTAAAAAAAAAAAAAAAAAAAAAAAGTAGAAAACTCTCTCTTTGATGTTGCTTGAGTGTGTGCACTGCGTTAACTAGCAAACAACCCAGTGCAATTACTAAAAACGTGTTGATGTGAATACGGCTTCTGCGAGCGCTCACGAAGTTCCCCGATCGATTGATAGAATCAGCAGATGACTCTTCTTTTTTCTAAGGGTGTACACAAGCGTTATGAACTACCGGTATACACTGTCGGCTCTTGTGCTATAGTTTATCTACGACGCAAAGCGCCAGCGCAAAAATTGCTCCCAGTGTATTTAAATGGATGTGGTTTATCTACAACGCAAATTGCTGGCGCGACAAATTTTGCGCTGACATATCGCGTCATGTATTTGCATCTCTTGAATCCGAGACGAAATTTGCCAGCGCAAACTAAGAATATAGAAGATATTACCCGTACTCATTGGTGTAATTGCTGAAAACAAACTAAGATTGTATGACAAAATGTCGGAAATACAGTACATGTTTTATAACTTTCCAATTTTAACGACGAAAGTTAGATAGTTTTGTTGCAAATCATCGAATTGTATACATGTTCTATACAATATGAGCATGAAGGAGTACACAGATCTACAAAAAAAAAAGAGTTATTGTGGCTTGAACTTAGTCATGAGCTGTAAATATTTTATCTTGGGGGTATTATGGATGTACATACATTTTGTCTTCTATTAAATTCAAAACCTGATAAAACTGCTCAGGCAAAAATCTGAAGTGTTCTAAAATTTGGTATTTTCATCAACCATATGTTTATTTAAGAACTAAATAATTTATTCTTTATTTTTCCATACAACATTCATATGATGCTGTTGCTCTAGGTACTTTTTCTGTCTTTACTAATATTTCGTACTATTTTAAACGTTTTGCAACGATACTTAAAACTTTTTTTATAAAAAATTTTAATATGTTTATCTGTGTAGACAAATTATGACTTTTCCTTTCAATTTATTTTCAAAATTCTTTATTAGAATTGAAGTTGGCATACGTGAACGCTTATAAAATTAAATCCACCAGATGGCAGGACATATGTGTGAATGACCAACATTTGCATTTAATTCCAAACCATAGTTTAAGAAATAAATGTTCAATCACTTCATTTTGTTAGGTTCCGATGGGTCAGTTTAGTGTACATCAGATTAGTTTATAGTTTACTAAATAGTATGTATGTATTTTATTTCAATAGGTTATGCAGAGACAGGTTTGTATAAGTAAAGTAAAGTAAAGCGATCCCACAACAGACCCGGAGGCCCTTGGGGTAGTAGGAGGTTAAGGCTCCCACTTTTTCTAGACAATCGGCACTTTACGTCAGCCGGGTTGTCAGCCCTGCGTGACGGCCGCCTTTACCCCCAGAACAAGCGTCTGGTACTCATTTACGTTAGAGGCTGAGTCGACCCCAGGGTCATAGTGCCGCCAGAGGGTTTGGGTCAGTTTAAAAATCCTGACCCCAGCGGGACTTGAACCCTCGACCCTCCGGCTTGTAGCTTAGTGCCTTAACCACTACGCTACGGCGTGCCCCGAGACAGGTTTGTATACATTAATTTTTTCTAAACACATTTGGAAATTTATTATGAACGTTGGTCATTTTGATTTCCCATATATGTGATGCCATCTGGCGACAATTGCATAAACATAAGCGCTGTACCGTATGCGCTCCATGCGAAACCAGTATCACGCCGAGCATAACGCGAGATTGCGTCACGTCGGGCGCGACACGCTGCATAATAAACCGTAGCATTAAAGTGATCCTCGTCAAAACAAAACCATGTGACCTGCTCGCTTTTCATTGGTTATGGTCACCGATGTACGTTGTACACTCTGGCCATTCTATCTCCGACTCCGAAGTTTAGTTGAGTGAGGGACAAGGGGAGAATCTCGCCCTCTACTGCCAATAAGAAAATAGTTGAGTGTGAGTGAGCGTCTGCTACAACCAATCACTGCTCTTGACGTCGTTAGTATGTTTTGAGATTGCTGCGATGTTGTCGGCTGTATTTCTGCTAACCACGAGGCTTCAGTTGCTCTTTGTTGCAGTACAGAGTGTGTTTGTTTGCTGTTTAACTCTTGTGATTAACTGTTAACAAAACAGCTTCAGTCCATTATTGTTTTAATATGGCGAGTGGCTCATCTGAATCGAAAAAGAAAATCTGCTCTTATACGAGTCAAAGCCGAGAATTTATCGGCTGTGGTGAGTCAGAATATTATATATACGAAGATTGTGGCGTCTTTCCTCTTGATTAACTACGATAAAGGTAAGATTTTTATTTTAACGATATACGAGGTTATTTTTTTTCAAATAAAAATTATGTTCTTTATGCATTTAACATAGATTTGAAGTGATGTATGGAATTTTTTTCGTGAATTTATTAGAATTGTGAATATTTTCGTGTGTTTCGTAGCGATAAATGAGAAATCTCATGTTTTTTGTTTCATTTTCAATTTCGCGTAATAAAATGAGCATTTATTTCTAATATTTACGTTCTAGATAAACAGAAAGTGCTATGAGTCCAGCTCCCTGTCTTATGGAAAAAAAATGAACTGTGCAAAAAAAAATTGAAGAATGCAGGCAGGATTGAAATATGACTGAAATGGTTATCATATGACAGGATATCCAAGATGATATTAAATTTTGAAGCGGAGGTTAACAGAAGAAAGGCGAGACCAAAGAACATTGGATTCAAGAAGTGCATAATAATAAAATAATATTAATAATAATAAATGTGCACTCAGGTTGAGCATTAGTGGTTGTTTAGTCTTTACTATAGTCTGTAATAGTTTTTGTTCTTCTCGCACATGTTATGATGTGGTATTTCCTACATATTTGTCCACACAACACACACCTGCATTCTTCGGTCGGCTCGTGGAACTTCTTGTTTATACACACCTTGTTATGAAATCCATGCACTGCGAATCGTGTTGTGACGTGTCTCTGGGGGTTGCACTCTCTGTTCCATCTGTCGTCCAGCATGGCAGTTGTGGTGTAGAAATCTATGTCTATTTCCTTCTTCTTCCTATTTCTGATGCTTATGAATTTCTGGTATGGTTCTGTGGATTGTAGATAGAATTGGGTTCTTATGTCCTCTATGAAGTAAGTCTCTCTCATGAGTTCGTAAGCAAAACGAGATGGCGCTGTTTTTCCTATTCTCAGGATCCGTTTCATGAACATTGCTTTGACTTTTTCTATTCTTATCAGATCTCCGATCTTAAGTTTTTCCCAAATTATCTCTATGCCATATGTTATAACTGATGCCACTGAAGAAGTGCATAAGAGCATGGTAACGAGAGTATTAACAGAGAGTGATGAAGAGAATAGGGATTTATGGAGGAGTAAATTTTATAATGCGTTATAGGAAAACTACAGTATTCTAGAGAAATTCCTAACAAAAAATGTTGTTTATTATTATTATTATTATTATTATTATTATTATTATTATTATTATTATTATTATTATTATTCTTTAGGTAGACCAAGAATGAAAAGGGAGAATAATATTAACCCGGCGTGCGCTCCTACGCCTAAATAAAAGAAAATTAATTTGTGTTTATGTTTAGTTGGGGGCACGCCGTAGCGTAGTGGTTAAGGCACTGAACTACAAGCAGGAGGGTCGAGGGTTGAAGTCCCGTTGGGGTCAGGATTTTTAAACTGACCCAAACCCTCTGGCGGCACTATGGCCCTGGGGTCGACTCAGCCTCTAACGGAAATGAGTACCAGACTCTTGTTCTGGGGGTAAAGGCGGCCGTCACGCAGGGCTGACAACCCGGCTGACATAAGGTGCCGATTGTCTAGAAAAAGTGGGAGTCTTAACCTCCTACTACCCCAAGGGCCTCCTGAGGCCTGTTGTGGGATCACTTAAACTTTTATGTTTAGTTGAATAAGTAAAAGGAAAATAATTATAAATGCATATCTTAATTATTTTTTGACACCTTTTTAGTGTTGATTACCCGGCGTTGACCGGGAATCTATTTATCCCGAATTTCTTGGCATAAATGAGCTGAAAGGCGAAAATTAATGTGTTTTTATATTTAGTTGAATAAGTAGATGAATAAATTTATATCGTAATTATTTTTAGACACCCCTCGCGGATTACGCGGCGTTGCCTGGGAATCTACTTATTTCGATCTTCGTGGCATAAATGAGCTGAAAGACGATTTTTTATACTTATTTGATTAAGTAAAAGAAAAAAATATATAGTAATTATTTTTAGATACCGCGTGCTGATTACCCGGCGTTGCCCAGTAATCTACATATCCCGATCATCTTGGCATAAATGAGCTGAAAGACTAAAAATTAATATTTTTATGTTTAGCTGCACAAGTGAAAGGAAACATTTATATCGCAATTATTTTTAGATACCCCATGCTGATTACTCGGCGTTGCCCGGGAATCTAATCATCTCAATCTTGTTGGCATAAATGAGCTGAAAGACGAAAATTGTGTTTTTATTTTTATTTGGAAAGTGTAATGAAAAATGTATATCATTATTATTTTTAGATACGCCATGCTGGTTACCCGGCGTTGCCCGGGAATATACTTATTCAGATCTTCTTGACATAAGTGAGCTGAAAGACGAAAATGAATATGGTTTATGTTTAGTTGAATAAGTGAAAGGATAAATTTACATCGTAATTATTTTAAGAAATCAAAACAGATGTGTATTACTGTTAATAATATAATTGAATATCATTCCAGCCAAGGAAATAAGTTATGTGTCCGATTATTGGGGGTTTGACCGGGAATCTACTCGTCCAGATCTTCTTGGCATAAATAAGCTGAATGACCAAGTTCGTTATCCGTAAAAGAATGCCCTCCGTGCGCTGCTACGCTTGTCCGAGGTATCTACTCATCCCGATCTTCTTGGAATCATCATCATCCGGTATCATGGCAGCTGCCGCCGTCTTCCGGAAACAAACGCCATTCCTCTCTGTCCATCCATTGATCTTCCTCCATTCCTCTGATATTCATAGCTGCTTGTATCTCTTCTATCCAAGTTTTCTTCGGTCTCCTCTCTTCCTCCTTTCCATTGGGTTCCATTCCATAACAATTTTAGGCAATCTTTGTTCTGGCATTCTTTTGTCATGGCCATACCACTGTAATCTATTCTTTTCTATAATGTCTATGATGTCTGGCTCCTCTTGTACACCCATAATTTCCCTTATTTCTTTATTTCGTATTCTATCCATTCTAGATTTTCCAGCTGATCTTCTTAAAACATCCATTTCTGTATTTAAAATATTTTTCATTTCCCTGATAGGAATTTGCCAGACTTCAGCACAATATGTTAAAATGCTCTTAATTATGGTTTGATATATTTATAATTTTCTATTTTTTGTAATATTTTTGCTCCTCCAAACAGAGTTTAAAGCATTTATTGTTTGTTTTGTTTGTGCGATTCTATTTTTAAATTAAACTGTGTTATCGCCTGAATGGTCTAATTTTGTTCCTAAATAAGTGCATTCAATACTAGGTTTTAGTTCTTCTCCATTGTTGAAATTTATATGTTCCATTTCTTCTCCTATACACAGGTATTTAGTTTCCTCAATGTTTATATAAAGTCCCCATTTTTCATATTCTTCTTTTAGTTTTTAGCCATATATTCTATGTCATCGTGGTCTTGTGCTATTAATACCTGGTCATCTGCAAAATTTAGTGAATATATATATGTGTATTTTGGATGAGTATGCCCATTTTTTGACATTTTTTCCTCCAGTCTCTTGGAATCAATGAAGACAATAATCCTTATTGTGAGTTATCCGTAAAAGATAAATATATGCTGTCACGGACATTTTTGTAGAGATTTTTTTTTAGATATTCAATTCTGTGTACATAAATTTTCTGTATTTGTTATTTGGAAGCCATTTAAGAGTCCGAAAAGCTGCCTCTTTTTTCTCTATTTTCATTTCAAAGAGCGGTTTTTAAGGATGAAGTGGTTGAGTATTACACCTCTCTTGTAGCCTATAACCCTGCCGGGAAACCCCCTGAATATTTTGCAAAAAGCCCATCAAAATGGGATGAACGGTATGGCAGCGCATAAAATATGAACATGCATTCATTTTTATATATTAGATTAGTTAAACTATCTTTATATCCCATTTAAAACGTTAAATTATCATTTTCATACAAATATACACCTTGTCCCATTCAAATTTCCCACATTTTAATTAATCATAACTCTCAAAGTATGCGGAATTATGAAATGGGGTTGGTATTAAAAGAAAGAGAAACTCAAAGAATTTTTTTCATTGTTGCAATTAATTCATCTGTCGCATGTTGGACAATAATGACATGAAACAAAATGGCGGCTCCTCAGCAACGAGCACAAACTGTTTTCTGGTATGCAGACACGAGTCAATAATTACAGTGCAAAGAAATTACCGGAGAGAATATGGAGGAAATGCGCCTGATGGGAAGACCATTAAGACATGGCTTGAGAAGTTTCTGGCGACTGGAAGCGTTAAAAAAGAATCAGGAGTTGCTGGTACACGTGTTTCAGAAGAAAATATTGAAGAAATTAGAGCAGGATTTCTGAGAAGTCCACAAAAATCAATTCGCCAAGCTTCCCGGCAGTTCAATGGACATTTTGGACAGAACGTGGCACGAAATCGAATACAGGCTTGATATTGTTCGTGCTACTTAATGGTGCACATATAGAGGTGTTTTAGTGTGTGACAATGAAAATTCTTTGAGTTTCTGTTTCGTTTAATACCGGCCTCATTTCATAATTCCGCATACTTTGTTAGTTATGATTAATTAAAATGTGGGAGGTTTGAATGGGACACCCTGTATAATTCCAACTGATAGTTATAAGATTCCTAATAAGGTATAGAATAATAAATAAATATCCGCTTTATGTTTATGTCTTACTGTAGTGTAAAGTTTGTTGTATGAGTGTTGAGGATGAAAGAGTGAAGGTGAAATCCGGTGCCAGCACACAGCCTTCTCCTGTCGAAAATACTATTGTATATAGTGATGGGTAATTCGAGAGTGAGTCGTTTAAAAAGAACGCTTCACTACTGTGAAGTGTCAAAAAGTTACTCACTTTTAGTGAACTGCCAGTTCAGTGTTCACTACTGCTACGTAAAATTAAAATGTACTTTTTATTTCAAGCTCTAGATGTCTCACTCCAAATCAACTTTCGCTCATTCGTTGATTACTCTACATTCTTCCGCCCATCGACCTTGCATGTCCTCTTTCCTACGTCATCCATATCGTACCGCAGTGAGTGTCTGAGAAGCACGAACTATCTTGCCAGAGTGAACTGCCATAGAGGAACGAACTATCTCGCCTGAGTGAAGTTACATAGAAGAACGAACTATCTTGGATGAACGAAGTGGTATAAAAGAACGAACTATCTTAGAAGAGTGAAGTGTTTTAGATGAACGAAGTGGTATCAAAGAACGAACTACCTTGGAAGAGTGAAGTGTATTAGAGGAACGAACTACCTTGACAGAGTGAACTGGTTTTAAACATTCAGTTGTACTTCAAACTCTCAACATTCGACACGCTCATTCATTCAGTACATGTACATTACGGCACCCTTCCGGCTCTTGCTTACGTCATCACTCATATGCAGCATTACTCAGGGATTACTCCTTTTGATCTACGGCATTACTAACCCTACAAATCTAATGTAGTCTAATATTACAATCACTTTACATTTTATTTACTGGAATTCCGAAAGTATTTAATAAAAATCAATTTCATCCAAGTTTTAAAACAACATATTTTACTAGGTTTACAAAAAGCTGTTGCAAAATTTAGTAAAAACTTACCTTGCTAAATATTTAGGGCGAATATGCCGTGCAAGTTTAAAAGCATCCCACCCCCTGAATGAAACTGTGTTTAGAACAAAAGTTACACTTTGCTTTACCATCGCCTAAATCGGCGAAGAAACCCCAAATTTCACTAATTTTTCTTGCTCGCGAATTAAGCCATTCTGCAAAAGTGCACACACAAGGCTAAATTTTGTTGGCCTACCCAGTATTCACCCTCTTTATATTTTTAGTTTAGGGGTTGTAAAGATTAAGATCAAGTAATTGCCAATAGTACGATTTTGCATATTTCTTTCTTTTTAAAGAACTATTATGCAAATAATATGTGTAAATAATACATATATAAATTAAATTAAATATATCTTCCTTAAAGTTTTTAAAATACTCCACACATTTTTTTTTTTTCCAAATTATAGAGTTACGATTTTGTTTTTTTTTATTAACATTTACAACTTGAAATAAAATATGTAAACATTGAAAATCTGTATATAAATACAATTATGCAAATAATACAGTTATAACAGAAATAAAGTCCCGCGCCGTAGCCGAGTGGTTAAGGCAGGAAGCCTTGGCGCAGAGCTACGGGACTTGCGCTGGTTCGAGTCTCCATGGGGGAAGAAATTTTCTCATGGTATTTCGGCCAGTATGGGACCGGTGCCCACCCAGCATCGTGATGCATTTGGGTAGCTACAATAAGTAGCGGCTCCAGGTTGAGAAAACCAGCTATAACGGCTGGGGGACTCGACATGCTGACCACATGTCACCCCTACACTGGCTGATTATCATCTACCTCTGTGATTGACACATGTGGATGTGAGACCAGCAGCCGGCTGGTAGGCTAAGGGCCTTGTAGGCCTGTCGCGCCAGGAGTTTTATAACAGAAATAAAAAGGAGGTATAAATAATTATAAATAAACAAAAGTATGGTAGCAGTCATATTAGAATTTTTCATACTCAAATAAATTAAAATAGAATTTACAGAACTATTTACGATTATCTTTAAAATCCACAGCTACCATGTGGTTGGTTAACGTCAAGTTACCCCATGCTCGTGTCTTCGTACTTCCCCCTCCAGCCCATTTTTTATTTTATTTTTTTATTTTTGCTTGGCGAATGAAGGGCTTCGCTAAATTTTGTGAACGAACTAGTTGAATTGAATAGTTCACAAAAGTGAGTGCGAGTGAACGAACTACTTCTCGAAATGAGCTGGTTGGGCACAACGCTAATTGTATAGCTGGCTTAACTTGACAGAGAGAGAGATGGAGATACAAGAGTAGATAGTCCAAATACAAAAGAAAGAACCCACCCTGTTGTCAGTTTTCCTCTTCCTCCTATTAACATCTGGTGAAGAAACGCCGACAACACTGGTGCGAGTAAGAGAGGTGAGTACAATTGTCTCATTGTACAAATTTCTCGTAAAGTTAAACCAGAGAGACTATAAGGGAGCCGCCAAGCTTAGCGTCTGCTTTCGACGGACGAATCACTATCAACAGTGTCACGTAGTTTCTTAACGTATGTACTGTAGAGGATTTGCAATTTAATACAGGAATCTGGAGCACAATTTAGAGATTAAAAATTGTACACTCCCTATCCATCCTGGCTCCGAGATTTAATATTTTACAATTAAATTTAATTAATTTTGCAATTAAAATTTTCAATTCCGCAGGGTATCGAACCCGGGCACGCTAGTCAGGCATGCTACTGCCAAAGGCAGCACTGGGAACTACATCTCGATAATAGTTCCTTTTCTAATTGCAAAGAATCAAAGTAAATGCTCGACCATTGTTATTTAAACAAAATAATACATACAGTTGGCTATTATTAAAAAAAAAAGGTTAGCGAAGACAACAATGTCAATGGCATTGGATATAGCATTTTCCTATTTGCAATATTATTTAACTATGTTCTTAAACTGCTAAACTAATTAGCTTCGCAATGCAAGTCTTGGCGTTAAAAGGCCGGCAAAATTTGCACAGAGGCATCTTTTGCAGCTTTGAAGTTATTTTACGTGACGAAAATCTAAGTATTTTATTTCCCTTCTAAAGGAACTCTGGAATTTTATGAAAATAAAAAAAAACTGTTTCGAAAAACACATATCATCATTCTCGAACACCAGAGTAGATGGCAGTACGATCACTTATTATCACTAAATTAGTTATTCATGATTTATGAGAAATGATACATAGATAATTGTTAATTATATGCTTACCTATTACGTTTAAATATATTGTACTAATAGATTGAGAGAAACCCTCGGACTTGTTGTTATAGTATATATACCAGGAGAGATTCATTGAATGTGCCAGTTACAGGGTTCTGTTCTCCATGTTATGCACAACGTTTTAAACATTTCCACACGTTCTCAGGATATTTTTTAGTTGTTCATTAAATTTTTGGGTAGGACTTTAGGTTTTTGCCTTAAAGTCCTGAAATTTTATCAATCCCAGCCGATTTGAAACCGAGGACTAGAGGCAAGTAATTTGCCCACTGTAATTGTAAATGTAATAAATAAATGTGATTTTTTTTTGGAACCGAAATATGAAAACATTTTTTTTTACCGGGTGAGGTCATTAATGTCGTTTAAGCGTGCGTGTCTATGTTACTTTCAATAATACTTCATATATATATATATATATATATATATATATATATCCATCCATAGTAATTCTGCCCGAAGACAGGTCTTGCACTGCAATCATAGCATTTTCATGCTATGCTTTGCAGCTTTACTAGGGTATATATATATATATATATATATATAAATCTTGCAGTGAGGTCACATATTTAGGAATTAAAATAAATAAAAATGGGAGTTATGAAGAGGAAATAAATTGAAATATAAATCATAAAAACAAAGTACAATTGTTAAATGCATCATTACTTATGGAGCAGAACTTTGGCCATTAACAACAAAAACGAGTATTTTGGCAACGGAAATTGATTTTATACGAAAGACAGCAAGAATTTCAAGAAGAGAAAAAAAATTACGAACTATGTTGTAAGGGAGAAAATGAAGATTGAAGACACTATTATTGATTATTTTAAAACTCAGCAATTAAGATGGTACGGACACGTCCAGCGAATGGAAGAGGATCGGCTACCAAAATCTGTTTTGTAATGGAAACCTGAGGGAAGACGAGGCAGAGGAATACCTAAAACCTTCTGGACTCAAGGAATATATTTATACATGAAGGAGAATCGCCTACAATAGGTGTGTCCAACCCGCGGCCCTCGATCCTGAAGCATTCGGCACGCAATGATATTTGCTCTATCACATCGCATTCGGCCATCTGTAATATTTTAAAGTTACAGTCTAATATCATTTATGAAATAAAGAATTCTATTTGGTATAAAATACACTTGAAAGAGTAAAACGTTTTCTGTTTCCAACACATATGTTTGCGAAAGTTCATCCTACTTATCCTCTTAATCAAAATATGGAGAAATCACATCCGTTTTAACAAACACCCAGCCCACATTTTTATTTATGATCTGAGACGTGACGTTCACTCAGCCTCCCCCCTAAATAAGCAACCCATCATTAATAGTCGGGCGAGGGAAAATAAATTTATAAATAATTAATTGAATAAATCATTACTTATATTTTAAACAAATCAGAAAAATACATAGAATATAATTATAAAATTATTATTTTTTATTAAACGATTCCGTAAAATGAATTAAGAACGTTCAGTTATGACTGATATAGGGAAAGGCTGATTGATGTCTGTAACGCAGCCTATTGTATGTTGATGGGCTCGAGACATTCGTTGAACAAGATAAAGATCAAAAGAATTATTTCCAGTACACAGGTTTAGATACATCTTATTCAGCATGTTAGACTGACAATGCCTAAGCCTTGTACACGAGACAGCTAAATTCAATAGAAAAATACATTGCTGGAAATTTTAGAAACCAAGTAACCAGGCATTTTGAGAGGATGATTCAAATTAATTAAAGGCGAACGAAGCCACCAGAACATTCTAGAAAATACTAGAAGCGTTTTACAAAATTAGTCGGGATTCCGGGAGCTGCTTATATAAACTTATGTCCCAATTTTAGCCAACCTCAAAAGTAGGAGTGTCCTCAAACATTTGGGTGACGTCACAACGAACCAAAGGGTCCAGAACCCTACCACCCGAAATTATAGACAAATGCACCAATTGGTTTAATGTATTTTATCTTAAGGTGGGCGTTATCATATGGTCGCAAATTATATTGAGTGGGAGTAAGTGTTAACCTCATAACAAAATTTGCAGACTAAAAGTCACTTCTAACTTCTCTTCTCGTGGTGCCGCTGGCACGAGTAAAACTTCTACTTCTCTTCTCGTGGTGCCACTGGCACGAGTAAAACTTCTACTTCTCTTCTCGTGGTGCCGCTGGCACGAGTAAAACTTCTACTTCTCTTCTCGTGGTGCCGCTGGCACGAGTAAAACTTCTACTTCTCTTCTCGTGGTGCCACTGGCACGAGTAAAACTTCTACTTCTCTTCTCGTGGTGCCGCTGGCACGAGTAAAACTTCTACTTCTCTTCTCGTGGTGCCACTGGCACGAGCAAAACTTAACATATTCATCGTGCTAATGCGAGCACATATATTCGTAGTTTATCGACCATCGGAAATATAAAATAGGCGCGGTGTAATTAAGAATTCAACCGTCTACTCAACATAACGTGTAGTCATATGATAGCGCTAATCGTACATACTTTGATTTGTTCAATTGATGTGCTATGTGAAATAAATTTGTTATTGCATCTCCAACTTGTCTTTTATCAACGCGATAGAATCGTGTCCGCACAATCCTTGCGTATGCCGGGACCAAGAGCATCTCATCCTACCGCAACCCACTGAGCTACCCGAGGTCCTCGATTAGAAGAGGAATCCTTTCTCATCCTAGCGTCCAAACATCACCATCTCCACCCCATATAACCTTTAAGCCTATTTAATTATGTTCCAGATCCTACCTATCGAGCATCGCTTTGAAGTCTCCGTGTATATTTGACCGCACGGTTGCCACTTTCAAAGGCGGGTGTGTGCCAGATGTTTTATTATGGTTACATTTTTGTACATTTCAAGTTATTTTCCAGTTTGCTCACATTGTAATATCAATGTTAGTGAGAGGTTTGAAGAATATAATTAATTCTGTGAGTTTTATAAGTGTTCATTATGGCTTCTAATTGTAGCGGCATGAAAAGAAAACATTTCAGACGAAGGTAGATCATTTCAAATAAAGTGCCTTCCTGATAGATATAACAGCACAACCTTAATTAACGTCTCCATAGTAAAGACCAATTGATCACTACTATGTTTGATCACGTAAAGGCCGTTAATACAACATTCGACTTGGGATATCACAAATAAAAAACAACTTTGTGCATTTCCCATCCCTACAAAAGTGTAATAATCAATATTCTCAAAAGTACGCAGAAATTATATCAGAATCAAGAAACGAATTCTGCGTTAGATTTCAAGACTTCAAGGAGAATTATAAGTTTTAATCAGTTTTCTTCCCCTTTCTCCATTAATATAGACGAGGTCCCCGAGGATCTGCAAATGGAGTGTGTTGATTTTCAATGTGCGTCAGATTTAAAGAATAAGTTTAACAAAGTCCCCTTACTACAATTCTATCGCGACTACTTTCCCAGAGAAAAGAATCCAGGCATTAATAAACATGCACTTCGTATCACATCACTTTTCGGTAGTTCATACATATGCGAACAAGTGTTCTCCAGGATGAAACATGTGAAGTGCGCAACGAGAACGCGAATTACTGACAATCATCGGGAGAATTCGCTTCGAGTTTCTACAACATCAATCAAACCAGATATCGGATGCCTTGTTCGTGAAAAGCAGTGCCAGGTGTCGCACTGGTAGGTATAAAATTAATTATTTTATTATAACAAATTTATTTAAATTTAAACTAAAATTAATATTAAAGAATTATTTATGTTGTTCAATGTAGATTTTAGAATTAGATTATAAATGAAAAAATATTTAATTTAATTTAAAAATCACTCAACTAGTACATGATTGATATTTTAATAAAAATAACATAACAGTATATTAACTATTTTATATTTAAATTAATTAGTTTAACTTAGATCCTATTTAATACGGTAAAAAAATAATCGGATCATGCGGCCCGCAAACCAATTCACCTTAAGGACAGTGGCCCTTTTCCAAGCCAAGAGATTGGATGGACCGACGAAAGTCGCAATTGGGAATCGGACGAAGTCAAAGACTCTAATCAATCGATGATCTATATATATATATATATATCAGAAAGAATTTATTTAAAAATATCAGTACCTAGAGGATACAAAAAAGATCATTAAATTCATGATTCAGATTGCTACGAACGACAAACTAAATCCCATATGTAAAACATTTACAGAGTAGTGAAAAATAGTATAATGTCAGTCATACAGTGCAATAACGTTATTTTTTATTTCACACCAGCCAATACCCGGTTTTTGAACTGCTACGCCTAAATAAATAAAAATTAATGTGTTTTTATGTTTAGTTGAATAAATAGCAGGAAAAATGATTATAAAATTATATCATAATTATTTTTAGATGTCCCGTGCTCATTACCCGGCGTTGCTCGGGAATTAGCTCATCTCAATATTCTTGGCATAAATGAGCTGAAAGACGAAAATTATAATGTTTTTATGTTTATATTTGGTTGATTAAGTTTTTATGTTTAGTTGATTAACTGAAAAAATGTATATCATAATTATTTTTACTTATCCCGTGCTGATTATCCGGCGTTGCCCGGGAATCTACTTATTCCGTTCAATCTTGGCATAAATGAGCTGAAAGACGAAAATGAATGTTTTTATGTTTAGTTGAATAGGTGATAGTAAAATTGTATATAATTATTTTTAGATATCCCGTGATGATTACCCGGCGTTGCCCGGGAATCTACTTATCCCAATCTTCTTGGCATAAATAAGCTCAAAGACGAAAATGAATGTTTTTTGTGTTTAGTTGAATAAGTGGAGGGAGAAATTTATATGGTAATTAATTTTAAATACCCCGTGCGTTGCACGGGAATCTATTTGCCCCTATCTTCTTGGCATAAATGAGCCGAAAGACGAAAATTACTGTGGTTAAATTTAGTTGAATAAGTGAAAGAATAAATTTATGTCGTAATTATTTTAACATACTTCGTGTTGATTACCCGGTATTGCTCGGGAATCTATTTATCCGGATCTTCTTGACATATTTGAAAGACAAAAATGGTTGTTGTGTGTTTACCCTAAAAGATAAACATATGCTGTCGGGGACTTTTTTGTAGAGTATTTTTGAGATATTCAATTCTGTGTACATTAATTTTGTGTTTGTTATGGTTTAGGCAGCGTAAGTCATTTAAGGGCTAGAAAGCAACTTTTTCGCGTTTTTCTCTACAAAGGGTGATTTTAAGGTGAAGGGGTTGAGTATTACGACTCTCTTTAATCTATAACCTTCCCGGGAAACTCTTGAATATTTTGCAAAAAGCTCATCAGAATCGGATGAAAGGTATGGCAGCGCATAAAATACGAATAAGCAAACATTCATTTTTATATAGGGCCTGCTAGATTATTTGAGTCAGATGAATTATATAGGAGATGATTTTAAAAAGCCAGAAGTAAGATTTCCAAAATTATTGCTAAATTATAAACCATGTTAATTAACATGTTCCAATACTCTTATTTTAACACAGTTCCAATAATGGATAATATTATAATGATATTGTGAAAGGATAAGAAATGGGGATCCAAAATAGACACGTATAATTGTATTAACGAAAGAATAATGACAATGCGATTTAAGCATAATAGAGGACATATGACAATTATAGCAATATATGCACCGGAGGAAGGGAGAGATGAAGAAACAAAAACATTTTATACTACTCTACAAAAGGAAATAAATAAGATAAACAAGAACGACATAATAATATTATTAGGAGACTTTAATGCTAGAGTGGGGAATCAACCAGTGGCAAATGTAATTGGGATCCATGGAGAAAATGTTATAAATAAAAATGGACAAGAATTAAAACAATTTGCAATTTTTAATGATTTTAAAATAACAAATACATTTTATAAGAAAAAAGATATTCACAAATACACATGGTCAGCACGAGGTTTTCGTTCACTGATAGATTATGTGTTAATCAATAAGAAAGCATCATCATTATTAACAGATACGAGAGTATTTAGAGGAAGTGACATCTATTCAGATCACTTTTTAGTAATCTCAAAAATAAATATATTAGCGAGATGGAAGAAAACTAAAAACAAATATAGAAATAAAGAGACCACATTCAAAGTACATTTATTACAAGATAAAAGTATACAAAATCTTTATCAGAATAGGCTAAATGAACAATTAATATTAAAACCTACTTCCGAAGGAATAAACCGAGAATGGGATAATATAAAAGAAAGCATTGATAAAGCAGCATATGAGGCATTAGGAACAAAATATAAAATATATAACAAGCAGGGTTTAAGAATATGGAATGAAGAATTAGAGAGGATATAAAAGATAAAAAAGAGGCTTATCACAAATATTTACAGAATAGAACACCAGAATTAAGAGCTGAATACAAACATAAAAGTGCAATAGCCAAAAGAGAAATAAAAAAAACACACAAAGTCAGTTGGGATAGATATATAAGTAGACTAGAATACGATATACATGGGCAGCAAAAAATAGCCTATAAAGTAATGAAACATCTAAATAAACAAGAAAAAGATACAATACAGATCAATGTAATTGAGGAGAAACAATGGGAAGAACATTATAAAAAACTGTGGTATAATGAAAATAAAGTAACTAAAGATAACATATATGAGTGTGAGACAGGAATAGATATGATAACAATGGAAGAATTAGAAGTAGTACTGAAAACAACCAAGAACAGAAAGGCAGCTGGAATAGACGGAATTAATATGGAATTAATAAAATATGGAGGACTTTTTTTTTAAACTGAGATTATTACATTTTTTAAATTCATGTTGGAAACAAGCAACAATACCAGAAACCTGGACAACAGCAATAGTACAATATATTTTAAGAAAGGAGAACGGAACGACTGCAACAACTACAGAGTAATAAGCATTTTAACTGCAGGCTATAAAATATACTCAAGAATCTTAACATTTAGGTTAAAACAAATAGCAGAGGTAATGTTAACAGAAGAACAAAGTGGATTCAGACCAGGGTGTTCATGTATGGATGATATATTTACGGTAAAATAATTTATAAACAAAAGAAGAGAATATAACATAGGAACACACATGGCTTTTATTGATTTTGTCAAGGCATTTGATAAAGTAGACAGAGGAAAACTTTGGACAATTTTAAAAGAAAAAGGAATTCCGAAACACTTAATAGCAGCTGTAAAGAGTTTGTACTGGAACACAAATTTTGTTATAAAAACTAGAAATGAAGTAAGTAAAAATAAAATTCATACTAATCAAGGAGTTAAACAAGGATGCAGTATCTCTCCAGTTTTGTTTAACCTATACATCAATGATATAATAAAAAAATGGAACGAAGAAACAAATAAAGGAATAAAATTAAATAAAACACACTACTTGAAAACATTATTATACGCTGATGACCAGGTAATAATAGCAAATACGGAAGACGAGCTTCAAAGGAATATTTTTAAATTACATAATATATGTGAACAATATAATCTCAAAATATCCATAGAAAAAAACTAAGGTAATGGCATTCCAAGGGAAAAATCAAATCAGATCCAAAATAGTAATAGGAAACAAAATCACAGAACAGGTGAAACATCTTAATTATCTAGGATGTGGCATTTCATTTAATTATGATAATGATATAACTAATAAAATAGCAAAATTCCAGGGAATAAGTGGTACGATAAAACGATCACTAAATAATAAAACAACAAGAGAGACCCAATTGAAATTTTATAAAACGTTGGCAGTACCGGTACTGCTCTATGGTTCAGAAGCCTGGATACATAAAAAACAAGATCTAAGTAGGATAACAGCGGCAGAAATGAATTTTTTGAGATCTGTTAAAGGGTGCACTAAGGAAGACAGAATCAAGAACACAGAAATAAGACAGGAACTTGAAATATTTGCAATAACTGATAAAATGGATACATATAGACAAAAATGGAAGCAACACATAGACAGAATGAATGAAGATAGATATCCAAAACAAATAACAAAATACAAACCTGAAGGCACCCGAGATGTGGGCAGACCTAGAAAGAGATGGGCTGAAGTCGGAACAGGTCAACAGACCTAATCCATGAATGAAGATGATGATGATGATATTGTGAAAAGAAAAATTGTCTGAACCAGGAATCGAACCATGGACCTCTTAAAATGTTAATTAACATCGTTTACTACTTATAAAAGTGGTGGTGTAAAATTCTCAAATGTAGTACTTTAAACGAAGCCGGCCGATGGCAGTGCCACCTACCTAACAGCGGACGATACGAGAATTGTATATGTGGAAAGAATTGTTAATGTTTGTGCCAGGTCTGGAATGGTGTTTTGGGCTGCACACTAGTCTGGAGAACTATAAGTCCACGGTTCGATTCCTGGTTCAGACATTATTTTTTCTTTTCACAATATAGATAGATCATCGGTTGATATTAATGTCTTTGACATCGTCCGATTCCTAACAGCCAGTTTTGTCGGTCCATCCAATCTCCTGGTTGTAGATGTTTCTCCTTCATATATAAACATATTCCCTGACTCCAGAGGGTTTTAGGTTTTCCTCTGCTTCGTCTTCCCTCAGGTTTCCATTCCAAAACAGATTTTGGTAGTCGATCCTCTTCCATTCGCTGGACATGTCCGTACCATCTTAATTGCTGAGTTTTAATATAATCTAAAATAGTGTCTTCAATCTTCATTTTCTCCCTTATAACTGAGTTCCTAATTTTTTTTTCTCTTCTTGAAATTCTTGCGGCCCTTCGTATAAAATCCATTTCCGTTGCCAAAAGGTATTTATTTGTTTTTGTTGTTAATGGCCAAAGTTCTGCTCCATAAGGAATTATGCTTTTAACAATTATATGATATACCGGTATATTCATTTTATTTTTATTACTTATATTTTTATCCCACAATATTCCATGGCCGAAGCAACTATATGAATGGCATCCAAACAGAAAGAAGAAAAGAGGGAGACCAAAGTTAACATGGAAGGAAAACATGAAGACAGTAATGCAAGCTAGAGGGCTAAGCTTCGAAGATGCCCAAGATCGTAGGCTTTGGAGGTTTGGCACGGGAAGACGGCAGCAGCTGTAAAAACCCGAAGATAGGTAGATAGATAGAGAAATTATTATTATTATTATTATTATTATTATTATTTATTATCATTGCTATTATTATTGTTGTTACCGTTGTTAATTGTTATGAGGGTGATTCAAGTTGTAAGTTCCGGCCTCGTTCTCCACTCGAACGTGCGGCGTTAGAATGGCCATCTTTGTTCCATTGTATAGCACTATAGCTGGTTCAATACGTTCCCGGCCGTATAATTGTGAGGTTGTGTTAGGCCCTTGCTCTCATTAACCTTTCAGTAGTGAGGTGATAGAATGTTACTCAACTGGTGAGGTGGGGTTGTAACAACACTCAGAAAAAATACCATTTAAAAAAAACTGTACTTCAAAACTGCACAGAATTTACAAATATGGTTACTTTATGTACCTAGAACTATACCCGAGCCGTCATATCTCCGGCTTTGAAGTTTAGGTAAGGTTTGTTGTCAGCTGTATGTCTGTTAACCGCATACATAAAGCGGCCACTCCCACTGAATATCCATATCGGCAAGCAACACTGTCGTGGAAGCGTCAAGGCCGGAAAATCAGTGACTGTAGTATAGAGTGCTACTCCACTAAGTAATCTGTGCAGGCGGAAAATGTCAACTAACAAGCTGTCTTTCTCTTCCTCTTCCATACGATGTTGCCACTTCTTGTCCTCTGTATTATGTTATTTGTTTGGCAGGTAAAGAGCTGACAAATACTATGGACTTTAATGGTCTGTCCTTCTACGCGGACATTGGCAAAATGGACTAATTTGACAATCCTGTTACTATTGGGGTTACATGTAGGAATGGGCTGTCCCTTCTTTGCCCTTCCCATTACATGTTGCCACTTGTGATTTATTGTGAGGCTGGTAATGGAGAGACGACAAATACTGTGATTTTAAATTATCCTACCGCTTGAGAGTTCCGTGACTAATTTGATAATCACGTGTTTAGGGATTCTCCGCCCACGTTTAAAATTGAACCATTTCAGTACGTGATCGGATGTATAAGTCTTCACCTACATCCCTTCCATATATTCAGTATAGTGGAGGAGGACTAAGTTGGCATGATTTCTGCTATCCTTGTCTAGAGAACTGTTCTTCCACCCTTCGCAAAACACAATGGGCTACCCTTGTAAAATTGCTTAGGAATGCTAGAAGAACTCCTCCCCCCATTTCCGTCCAGTCACTTTTGTGTCAGGAATTTTTTGTAAGTGGCGACTGGTTCAGAGTGCTCTGTTAAAAGTGACTGCAGAGCGTGTGAACACACTGAAAAGATTGAAGAGTCATATTGGCAGGCAGACGGTTTAATGGACGAAATTAGTGATCGGTTTGAAATAAATTTAGACGATACCGACGACGATGAAAATGAAGACATAGAAACTTGCCAGGAAGAATCTCTAGAAGAAGGGAATGCCACCACTGATCTATGTTCACTACAGAGAGTGTCTGCCCTACCGCTGTCACCGTGAAGAGATATGTGTATGAGTGAGATAGAAGATGGCGAGTACTCTCTTTCTCTTTCTAAAATATTATAGACAAGTTAGCCCTCATGGACTATAGTTCGGCGACACTAGCACTATAGTCCGTGAGGGCTAAAGTGTCTAGAATATTTTAGAAAGAGAAACAGAGTACTCACCATCTTCTTTCTCACCCATACACATATCTCTTCACGGTGACAGCGGTAGGGCAGACACTCCCTGCAGTGAACATAGATCAGTAGTGGCATTCCCTTCTTCTAAAGATTCTTCCTGGCAAATTTCTATGTCTTAATTTTCAGTTTCATCGTCGTCAAGCACAATACTCAATACAATATTTAAAGTTACAGCTAAACTTTCTAACTCAGATACCATTTTGTTAATTTTTTAATTTTACGCTAATATAATATCTCACTCACTCTCACAAACTACAAAACGAACTCTGTAACAGTCGCCACTGACAAAAATTACGTGAACAAAAGTGACTGGGCGAAAGTGGGGGTGGAGTTTTTCTAGCATTCCTAAGTAATTTTACAAGGGTAGCCCATTATAGTACACATGTCACTCAGACGTCTAGCGAAGGGTGGAAGAACAGTTTTCTAGACAAGGATAGCAGAATCATGCCAACTTAAAACTTTTACACTATAAAACTCTTCCCCTCCGCCCGTTCAGAGTTAACTTGGTGGTATAATATCTGTGTTATAAATGTTCTAGAAATTGAAATAATTACTTACGTTTTAGTGATGTAAATATGTCCTGACATTTTAATTAAAATTGATTTAGTCTGCTTTAAGATGATAAAGAAACATCATATTAATACATACAGTTGGGACATGTCAGGGAATTTTAGTAAATTTCTAAGGCATATACACGAATCCTAACCCCATTCATATTTTCTGGCATTAGCGGGTAGTTGGTCGTCAAGAAACAGGAAAAAAATTACTGTGCATTCAGATAAAGCATTCAAAACTTTGGAATCAAATTTACAGGTATAATAATGGCCTCCTGAAATTCTATAAAGGAGAATATATTTACGTGTTGTTAGTTCTCTCAATAAACACATTATAAAGGTCTATCCATCCATCCATAGTAATTCTGCAATCTTTCACTGCAATCATAGCATGTTCATGCTATGCTTGAAGCTTTACTAAGGAATTGTGGGTGTGGTAGCTCCCCGTTGCTTTCCACACCGGTGAAGGATGATGATGGCCATATGATTTCGGGGACCGTTTGGGCCTTAAAGTTTACCTGACATTTGTCTTACAGGTGGAGGAAAAAACCCGATAAACACCTCACCCAGAAAAACTGCCCCGACCGGGGGATCTAACCCGGGCCCTCTGCGTGACAAGGCAGCACGCTACCTCGAGACCACAGCGGTGGACAGTAGGCCTACAATACTTTAATTATTCACCGTTACTTACCAGGTATAGACCTAATTAATTCTAAGACTTTTGAATTAATTAAGCATAGCTTTTGGAATTGTGCAGATCGCATTCGTTGAAGATGGGCTTTCCAGTTACATAACACAGAAATTAGGGACAAATGGCATATTCAAGTCATAAAAATATTTATTATAGATAGACGAAAATATTGGAAAGGTCATATAGAAAGAATGGAAGACAATCGACTTGCAAAAAAGAGCTAAAGAAGATAGACCAATGGACGGGAGAAGAACAAGAGGAAGACCAGCCAAGAAATGGATAGACAGTGGATGCACATCCAGTCAAATTATAAATAAGAAGAAGACTTTTGAATTACTGCATCAAAAATAGACACTGAAATACCTGTGGAAACTGGTTTGTTAGAAGTATTGCTCCCTGAAACTACATTATACATTTTATTCTTAGAAATGAACAGTGGTCTTGTGGACATAATTACAAAATCATAATTTACAGACATTAATAACAAGTACTTAAAAATACAAAACTTTTTTTTCCAAAAATGGATTAAAGTTTCGGCTTAGGGTAGTATAGGCATCCCCACTACGGGTTAAGAATGGTGTTTAAAATATCTGCAACAATAGAAGCTCCCGCAAAGTGTTAAATACGCGGAGGGATACGGCTTGTATGGGAAACAAATGACAGTGGGAGCAATTCGTCGTAAAATTACTGCAGTGTAAGAGGACATTACGAGTGGTGGTGTTGGTATCGTGAATTTCAAGACGGACGCACTAACGTCCATGATGAAGAACGAAGTGGCTGACAGTCTGTTATGAATTATGAACTTATTGCAATGGTGGTTGAAGTGGTCAGACAGAATCGCCGTTTCACAATTTCTGAACTCTAAGAGAAATTTCTGAAAATCAGTCGGATTGTTCTGTGTGAAGTGGTGACACACTATCGCAAGTTTTGTGTTCGTCGGGTGCCGAAAATTCTGTCTGAAGCCGAAAAAACGCACCACTATGGGATCACCAAACTCTCTTCAAACGGTTCTATTAGGTGTTAGATCAGCCACCATACAGTCGCGACTTGGCTCCGAGCGACTTCCACCTTTCCCCAAACATGAAGAAAGGGCTTCGATCGCAACAGTTTCAAACGGATGGGAAACTTAAGGGTGGCTTCAAAGGATGACAGCAGTCACAGGCGGCAGAGTTTTGCAAAGAAGGGATTTCAAAAATGGACAAATGTTTTGAATGTAAACGAAAATTATGTAAAAAAATTGAAAATTTTACTTTTCACTGTTATATAAGATTAGATTAGATTAGATTTATTTAGCCTAGTGGAGTTAAGGACATGTGGCCTTCTCTTCCACCACCAGGACAAACATATATTACATCAGAATATAACAATCTCAATTAACTCTAATATTAAATAATAAATAAAAATTTGATCAAAAAGATAATATCTATTATAGAACGATCTACAATGCAACCAGTTAATGTTAGTTAAAATTAACACTAAAATTAATAATAAAATGTACAAGCAAGACATATTAAATTGTCCCTGTCTAATGTATATAAAAATAAAGAAAAATAATGAGATATAGAAAACTAATTTTACAATTGTACAATATTTAAAACAAAGCAAAATAAAATATTTGTTAATCTTAATATTATTTTCATAAATAATTGAATTTATTAATGGTTAAAAGAATACTATCAGTGAGGTGTATAAGTTAGTTTGTTATTAAATGATTCTTTAGTTTGTTTTTGAAGGATGTTATAGTTTGACAGTCTCTGGCATAGGGCGGAAGGGAAGTGTTTTCTAAAAAAAATCCGGAACTTGCTTTCCGATTCCCCTCATATTATATTTAATACTAAAATCCAACACACATTCTATTTAATAACAAAAACAAGGGAACTGTCAACCATTGCATACCGAAACCTACGTTGAAATTACTCCAAGAGATGCGTTCTGATGTACCAAGGCTGTGTCAAAAAATATCAGCCTTTTTAATAGCAAGGCACAGAAATCGGAGCCAGAATCCAACAATGTCAACCCACTGTATGGAACAGACGGACTCCCTGAATGAGTAAGAGCGGAGTGGAGTGAGGCGGGACGAGGCATGGACGACAGGAAGTGAGGGTTTTCCAAACTACCAATTCAGGTATAACATTACTTCCGTATAGTTTAAATGGGAGATTTTGAATGGATTTTAGCGACTTGCAGTTAAAAACGGCAAATGTATTTTTTGGACACGTCCTTCGTACATCACAACGCTTCTCAGGAATAAATTTCAAGGTAAGTTTCTGCATGCTATGGTTGACAGTTCCCTTGTATGAAACTGGGACTAGAAGTAAATATCAATAAAACTAAATATATGATCAGACCTATAAATACATTAGTCTATATGATTGGAATGGACAGTTAATAACAAATGACGGAAAATTTTATGTGACTGATTAAAAAAATCGCCCTAGGAGCAATAATTACAAACAGGAATGTGGTGCAGAAAGAAATTATATGTAGGCTCAACTTTGGAAATTAATTCTGTTACGCATTACAGGAGTCTTCTAACAGTGAACTACACGGTCTTTATAGGAAGCCAGATATAATAAGAACAGTTAAGTCTCGTACACTGCGATAGGCAGGACATGTGGCACGAATGGGAATGAAAGACGTCCATGGAAACTTCTTGTAGAAAAACCAGAGGGAAAATGCCCAAGAATGAAGTGGGAGAATAACATTAACTATGATTTGAGGGAAGTGGATTATACAGGGAATGATTGGAAAACATTAGCTCAGGAAAGAGAAGTATGGACAGCTTATGTCCGCGCGGCCATGAATCTGGGTTCGATAGTGCCAGTGAGTTAGTCATATTTTCTTTAAAATTAGTTTGAATATTAGCTTCACATTTAATGTGCATATATTAATTGGCAGCCCTTGCATAATTATATTATTATTACTAACTAACTCACTCCCAGGCACTATCGAACCCATAGGTTCATGGCCGCGCGGACATAAGCTCTCCATATATCCTTATCCTGAGTCAATGTTTTCCAATCATCCCCTGTATAATCTACTTCTCTCAAATCATAGTTAATGTTATTCTCCCACCTCATAATTATATTATTATTATCATCATCATTATCTTCATCGTCATCATGAACAAATCCGTTTTAGGTCATTTGTCCTGTGAGGGTAAACCTAACGAAGATGGTCTTGATCTTTCCACAGATATTGTTTTGTCGTCCGTTCCGGCCTTTGATTAGATTTTTTCCGGGTTGTTACCAGCCATTTTTATGATTTACTAGCTAATACCCGGCATGCGCTGCTACGCCCAAATAAATGAAAATTAATGTGCTTTTATGTTTAGTTGAATAAGTGAAAGGAAAAATAATTATAAATGTATATTTTTTAGATACCCGGTGCTGATTACCCGGCGTTGCCTGGGAATCTATTTAACCCGATAATTGTTTACGTAAATGAGCTAAAATACGAAAATTAATGAGTTTTATGTTTAGTAAGTAGTGGGAATGATTTATATCGTAATTATTTTTAGATACCCCGTGCTGCTTACCCGGCGTTGTCCGGGAATCTACTCTTCCCGATCTTCTTGGCATAAATGAGCTGAAAGACAACAATTAATGTACTTCTTATGATTAGTTGAATAAGGAAATGAAAAATATTTATAAATGTATATCGTAATTATTTTAAGATTCCCCGTGCTGATTACCCGGGAATCTACTTATCTCGATTTCTTGGCATAAACGAGCAAAAAGACAAAATTCGTTATTGTGAGTTATCCGTAAAAGAATACCCGCCATGTGCTGCTCTGCTTGCACAGGAATCTACGTACTTGTCTCGATCTTCTTGGCATTAATGAAAGACAAAAATGGTTACTGTGAGTTATCCTTAAGAGATAAACATATGCTATCGCGGACTTTTTTGTAGAGCTTTTTGAGATATTAAATTCTGTGTACATTAATTTTGTGTATTTGTTATGGTTTAGGCAGCGTAAGCCATTTAAGCGTCCAAAGAGCTACTTTTTTCACGTTTTTCCACTACAACGGGCAATTTTTAAGGGTCACAACTCTCTTATAGCCTGTGTTCAACCCGGGAATCTCTTGAACATTTTGCAAAAAGCCAGTTCACAAGTGAATCAACGGTATGGCCACACATAAAGTACGAACAAACAAACAAACAAATAAACATTCATTTTTATATAACTTATTAGATTTGACCTATTATTAATTACGTACTCTAGTATAGGAATATACCGTACCTCTAACCAACTGACTTGCTGCGAGATTTATATCCCAAATTATATATAAAAATGGTTTTTTTTTATCAGATAACTGGGGCATGAATAGATCAGATAGAATATTACTAGAAAGGTCAGAGATGAAGTTCCTCAGATACGTTGCAGGATATACTCCATGAGACCACATTGCTAGTGAAACAATTAGGCAAGAATTCAAAATATTTAATCTAAATGAAAAAAATACAAAACTATAAACAAAAATGGCATGAACATATTTTAAGTATGGACTCTTCTAGGCTAACAAACAAGCACTGTTGTGCGAACCTCGAGGCTATAGAGATGTGGGACGTCTTAGAAGACGATGGGAAGATGAATTCTGAGAGCGGAACAGGCCGACGGCCTGCCATGAAGATGATGATGAGATGATGATGATGATGATATATAAAATGACTTTTTAATATTCATTCATCAATTTTGAGACTTTTTCTCATCATTGAAGGTTTTCTCCAACCAATCTTAATAATTAACATGAGTTTTAAAAAAATACATAAATGACTATGGACTTACAGACTATCAGTTTATAACAAACATTCACAATTTTCCCTTAATTAAAAGTTCTCCATCGTTCTCTGTCCTCCGTGACTTTATCCGTTACGCCAAATTTCCTCATTGAATTCTGAATGTTATTCTTCCAGGTTGTTCTTGGTCTTCCTTTCCTCCTCCTTCTTTCAATGTTCCATGCATAGACAGCCTTTGGTAGTCGAAGCCTGTCAAAACCCAGGTTGAAAAAGGGTGAGGGGGAAGAGTAACAACCTCGTTAAAATATGAGGGTTCAGTACCCTCGGCTGATAGTACCCTGTGAGAGCCCCTCCTGTTGCCTTGTAGTTTGATGTTGGTTCATCAAAGGCTAGGGGAAGACAACCTTGATCAAAAATCACCCGATTCTTCAGGTTAGAGGCTGATGTGTTGTCAGCTCCTCGCTCTTCGTAAAAAAATATAAAATGCTAAAAAAACAGAATCTTAGGCCTCGGAAAAAATGGATTTATGGATTTTTTAATATCTTGGAATAAAATAAGGGTTATAAAATTTGTTTCATAAAAGTAATTAATTAGACCAAATTAAAAATAACTATGACAAGTTGGTACTCATTATAATTGCAAGGATAAAAAAAAATAATGAGAGTAATTGTAATCTCCTCAGATAAATAGTTTAATATTCTTATTCTTATTCTTTCATCCAATAAAGACAAGGTGTCTGTTCCTCTTCAATGTATTGCCTCAATTGTATCATAGTAGAATTAACTCCGTTCCCAGGCAATATATTGGTGCTCTGAGCTGAAATAATACCCTCCCCTCCGGTGGCTTGTTGGACCGTTCTTCTGTGTGTGTGTGTGTGTGTTTTTTTTTTTTTTTTTTTTTTTTTTTTTTAATTTATCAATGTAGCCTTCCTCTAGATGAGTTGATTTCACCACAGCTATGAACCCTCATCTGCCCCCCAAATTTTTGTCAGAGTATTGGTCTCTTAGCCTTTTCATTTTCATGGTAATTGGCCTACAAAGCAGCAGCCCCCCCCCTCTTTCCTTTTGTTCATCTAACCACCTGCTGGGATTAATAGTTTAATCAATATAAATAAAAAATTGATTTTATAAGTTAAAATCTATATTTCGCAAAGAAAGAAACATCTGAGCGGAAGCTACGGACAGGTAGACAAAGGGTTATGCTGTTGAATATCTCTTTGTGTGAGATTTGAAATTGGAAAAACACACTTAACAAAAGAGACCCCACAGTAAATAGATACAAAACTTAGAAGACAAGTTAAAATGTTAACATAGGCCTAACAGGGGGAACTCTCAACCAGTGCTTGCCGAAAGCCACCTTGAAATTTCATCCAGAGAAGCGTTGTGACGTAACAAGGCCGTTTCCAAAAAAAATCTGACTTTTTAACTGTAAGGCATTAAAATCCAGCGCCATTTTTTTCCCCCATTTAAATTATAGGGAAGTAATACGGTTCGCTTTCTCCATCTTACATATCTTAGACGTTTAAAGAATTTTCTCCCAATTTAATTAAAACAAATCCTTGTGCAGAATCTTGTGTTGCCACACTTCGATTATTGTGACATTATATATAATGATCTAAACTATGACTTGTCGCAGAGACTGCAGCGTGTTCATAATGCTTGCGTTCGATTAATTTTCAACATCCGGCGTTATGACCATATTTCCGAACACTTCAATAACCTCTCTTGGCTCCGTCTTACTGACAGACGTAAATTGCACTCTCTTTCACTGCTTTTCAAGCCTCTGAATTCCTACACTCCTAGTTACCTGGCGTCCAGATTTGAGAAGTTACCTTGTTACCACAAAAAGATTTCATACACGCAGGTGATAAATCAAGCTACACTAAACATCTCATCGAATGAACACAATTGAAAATACTCTCATGATAATCCACCGAGAAAACATTCCAGCTAGGATAAATATATTTGAAGACCTCGAAATTATAAAGGAAACAAACAACACCTCACTTCTCAATAAGAACGCACCCCAGTCAAACCCACTATACGAGTTCGTCAAAAACAAGTCGGTTGCTGCTACAAACAGTTGGAGTACACAATAACGAGTAGCGGAAGCTCAAGCTGCCGAAGATGGAAGATAACTTCCGAAAGCGCTCCGGTTAATTTTATATACAATATTTTAACAAAGTTGAGGACGACGGCACCTACCAACAGGTACAATTTAATTTTTAACTTTCGTCTTATTCTTACCGCAATATTAACACTAGGTCACAAGATAACAGACTGCTAACAATCCCTCTTCATAGTGCTTCCTCTTATTCTACTTCCTTCACAATAGTCTCTGCCCGTTCCTGGAATTTCCTTCCTCAAGATATCAGGGGTTGCCGCACACTTGGCACTTTTAAGTCACGCTTATACAGTTACCTGTTGTCTAATAATTAATTTTTTCTCTATTTATTTAAATTTATATTATGTCATTAATAATGTTTTCTCTTTTTTTATATATCTTGTAGATATTATATTTAATTATTTAAATCTAGAGTAAATGAAAATACATTATAAATAATTATGTGTTTATAACATGTAATCGTGTATGTATATTGTAATTTAGATGTAAGACTATGTTTTTGTACTTTTTAAAACCTGGTTGAGTGGTAGACAAGGCTTTAAGGCCTTAATTCTGCCAGGTAAAATAAAGCTAGTATTATTGTTATTATTATTATTATTATTATTATCATTGTTATTATTAATTGTTAAGACTTGATAACCCTCACTATGCCGTCTGTGCCGCGTTCCGCCTTACTCCACTCTTTACTCATGCAGGGAGTCCATCTGCTCTTTACAGTGGGTTCCCATTGCTAGATTCTTGCTTTGATTTCTGTGCTTGGTGTTAAAAACAGCAGTTTTTAACGCCATTTGGTATATTACAACGCTTCTCTCGGAGAAATCTCAAGTATGTTTTAGCACGCAATAGTTGACAGCTTCCTTTAAGTAAGAAGGATCTGTTGGATTAATAATATTATAACAAATTTATTTGAAAATCTGAAAATTACATTATTAAAGATTATTTCCTTAAATGGATACGGGGGAATTGAAAATAAAGGTTATTTCTCTGAGACCACAATAAAAAGGACACGATGCCTTAAGAGCAAAAACAGTAATTGATGATAAAGTTTTAGAGCAAGAGAATAGTTTTAAATATTTAGGTTTCAATTTATCAAATTGAAGATATTAATGATATAATAAATAAATTTAATATAATGTGTGGCAGAATTAAAAGAACACTTAAAATACAAGAAAAGAAACAAAAATGAAATTTTATAAAGCAATGGCTGTTCCTGTATTGATGTATGGATCAGAATGTTGGACGATCACTAAAAGACAAGAACAAAGATTGGAAGCAGCTGAGTTGAGATTTTTAAAAAATATAGCAGGATATACTCTACTGGATATGAAAAGGAATTAAGATATAAGAAAGGAACTAAATATTTTCAAATTTACAGATCCAATAAGTTAAACAGTTAAATATAGGAACGCCTGGATAGAATTTGTTGATAGAATGCCAGAAGAAAGATTTCCAAAATTAATGCTAATTAAATTATAAACCACACGGAAGGAGACATGTTGGACATACACACAGAAGATGGTCTGAACAATTTTAATAATTCTAGCTTTCATGAAACCGGAACGAGCCAACAGGCTTAATCTTTGGATTATTATGAAGAAGAAGAAGAAGACCACAATAAAATTAAAGTAACAATTTTGAAACGGTGGGAACATTCTTGAAAAATACACTCCTACCCTAAACGGAATAGAATGTTTGGTTTTCCCGAAAGGCGTGGAGTTGTACTCATAAGCAAATTTGATAACTTTCGTTGTCAAGAAAAATGTGTGAACCAATTACAAGACGAAGCAGATGTGCCTATAATCTGTTTCACCAGTGAAGGCGGTCGCTCCCCTGCAAGTTTTGAAGGGTGAATAGGGGAAAATATTTAAAGGATTAGCACTACTGGATGTTTCAGAATTATGTCGACCCTCTCTCAGAGGGAATAAATTAAATACAGTTTAGACTTAAGCCCATGCTGTTCAGGCAAATGTATCAATGAAAGCAAAATAAATATCATGGCTAATAGAAACATAAATTTTAGTACGTACACTACTGTTTTTACAATTCCTGCAAAGTATGTTATTTAAAACAAACATTTTTGCCTTTAAAGGTGTGGATTTTTATGACATAGGTATTACAGTATTGAACAGTGTGTTAATTTTAGGGATAAAACGCATATCCGGTAACTATCCGATATCCGGCATAAATTTACTTTCCGGCCGGGTATCGGATAATAAGCTAGTGTCCGGCCGGATACCGGATTTTTAAAAAATACGAAATTTAACATTTAGGTACTTTTTGCGCGATGGTGCGTTTTGTCGCACTTACAGCAATGGCGACCATGATTGAAAGTTCAACTTCCTATATTTCAGGGTTGTCAACCTAAATAACTATAGTGTAATAAAAATAACTATACTCTAATATTACATATTACTCGGGCATTAAGCCCGAGGAAACCCAGGGGAATGGTGGTGGGGTCTTAATAAAAAAAAATTACATATTACAAACGCGCGTGCGAGAAGTAAAACTTTACGTGTACTACAATATATATATATACAAAAAATATCCAAAAGGCAGTATTAATATGCATTATACGAAACAAATCACTGCATTTTAAATTAACTGAACTTTATTTGAAACAATATGAAATAATATATACGTACTTGCTGCCATTTTATTACTAAATGGTCTTGAGGCCTTCTGTAGTTTCAACTAATAAACATTGCCCACACTGTTAACGTTAGTCAATTGTTTATAATGAACGCAAATACTTCCAACAAATATATCATTTTACTATTATTTATTATTTTGAAAACACCATCGCACAAAAATGATGAACAACGCACATTTGCGAAGTGTTTTACAGAATCTCGGAAATATAAAACCTCGCTATTGCTCGGTTTTTAAACATTTTCCTCGATTCTGTAAAAACCATTTCCCAACCTCGATTCGTAATATACTATTATGTAATCCATATAACAAATATCACCTAAAAAATTAGTGGTCGTAGTGCACTATGGGCAATTGCTCTGCAGGGTGAGTCAGAAGTTTATTGTAAACTATGTTTCATATAAAATTTATACCAAACAAGTTAAGAAAATATTATTGAATCATATTTTTTTCATATTATGTAACTACCTGCCAAGATGTTTTAGACGATTTCGACATAGGTATATACCGACTACACCTACTTACCTAACCATTTCACTCAATTGATAAATAGATCGATCAATTCCATTATTAAAAACAAAAGAAAAAGAGATAAGTTAGTTTTGTTTCGTACATACATACATACATACATACATACATACATACTCTCCCCCCCCTACATCGCCGCGAGAAATTTTAACATTTGTAGCAGAAATAACTGCACTAATTAATTTTATTATTAAACATGATTATTAAATATGTAGTTACACTGTCCAAAAAAGGTTTCGAGAGAATCTTTTACTCAATCTGTTACGCTTGAGTATATAAGAAGACATTTCTGTCCTTTGTATCTCAAGGTTTAGAAGTTGGACACATGAAAGTTAAATTGTTTTACAGCCGGGACGAATCGTGTCTCTAGTAAAACGGTCTCAGCTGGAGAAGGAAACGTCCCTTGTCCGGCTCTGGAAGTCATCCTCCCAAAGAGATAAATGACGGTCAGTCTTCGGTGTCGAAGATCACTAGACCGCCTGTTGAGATGGCGACAGTAGCCAAAAACTATGTCCATCTGTTTTATGTAAATTAATGACCGATTTCCGGCTTCATTAGCTAACTTCTCACCAGCCGTATGAAAAACAAACCCTGCAAATACATGGACCAATGATTTTCCCGATATTCTGGTTTATTAGAGTGGGAACCATAAATGCCCAATCAGAGTCCCTGGGTAAATATTATTCTGCGAGTAAGACATTTTATATATATATTAATTATATGTTCAGCCAATGAAAATATTGGTTTTGTAAATTGTGTTTTAAGAACTGAGTATGGATATTGGAATAGATCGCGAGGTGAATATGATATTGATGATAATGATGGCCAGATGATGTTCGGAGTCCTTTTGGAACTTGAAGTATCCCGACATTTGTCTTACAGGTGAGGAAAAACCCCGAAAAAAACTCACCCAGGAAACTTGTCCCGAGCGGAGATCGAACCCGGACCCTCTACGTGACAAGGCAGCACGCTACCTCGAGACCACAGAGGTGGACTTCATGTTAAAATATAAAATTATGAAATATTTACCTAAAAGGTCCGTCTCCTCAACTTTATCAGTTGTGTATCTGTAGCGCTTTCGGGTCTAATCCCACCATCAGCAGGGTTCAAAACTGGTGTTTCACTGAAAATCTGGTAGAGGGGGTTACACGTACTGAGTGCGTTTTCAGTTAACAACAACCACACCATCTGATAAATGAAAGCGCACCCAGTACGTGTAACCCCCTCTACCAGATTTTCAGTGAAACACCAGTTTTGAACGCTGATGATGGGACTAGTCCCGAGAGCGCTACAGATAAAATAACTAATAAAGTTGAGGAAACGGACCTTTTAGGTAAATATTTCATAATTTTATATTTTAATTTTGAATAATACCTCAACGGAACTTATCATGAATCTTATTAATGTTGACTTTAGCATGTTGGCAAGCATTTTCCCAGTTTCCCGAAGTCACTTTTGCTATGAATTTTTTTCAAATACTGTCCTAACATGTTCCATGTTAAAATGTCATATTATGTTTTACTTGACTGCTGGCATTAGTTCTTCGGATTGAATTCACAGTGAGAACGGTGGTTATCTGACAACTCTATAACCCGATTTTTCTGCCATTTTATCAATGTACGATTTAAACTGCGTTTTATTTTATTTTATTATTTCGTACAATTTCACCACATTTTCAATGAATCTTGTTTCTTTATTTCTCAACCACTGTATCATGGCTGCTTTGTTTGAATTTGAAGATGCTTTTTCTAGTTCCTGCCAGTAATAGTCCATAAATATTACTGATTTACGGGATAGATTTGGTAAGAGCTGCTGTTAAAACCACATTAAGTAACCTAGGGCTGTCCATTTCTTCCTAACAGTCCTTTACAGACTTCGATTTAAAAACTAACGAACAATTATTCACAAATCTTACCTTACTCCCAACATGAACGACAATAACACTGAGCAACAAAAACAAACTTTTTTTGTCTCAGAAAGAAAAAGGTGTGATTCTGATAGTATTTTTTCTCCTGAATTCAAATATGATATCGGTTTTTCTCTATCACGCAAGGTTTCCGAGAGACAGGGATTTATAATTTCAAACACTTTAATATTTTCTACATTCATAACTAAATATTCGAACATTCGGACTCGCCTAGAAAGTAAGATTTTCTGCTATATTTTTCCTGTGGAGATTCCCTCTTGATGGTCCAACAATAATCGGCCAGCATATTAGGATTCCATTTGCCTTGATATATCTTGTCCATAGTTGAAACCATTTGAGTTAGCTCATTTGGTTTTATTTTACAATGGACAAATGGACGAAAAAACGTTAATTAAAAAAATAATTATACAAGTCCATTAATCGAAACTGAAATAAAAAAACTGTGGGTGATGGAGGAATTCCGAATACATACTTGAACACACGATTAAAAAAAACTGCATTAAGTACAACTACTGGTACTCACGAGACAAAAATCATGTTGACCAGTGTAATTCTTGTTTCCTTTTCGTGTCCAGACTTTTTCAGGTTCATCATCTTCGTCTATAATAATCCACATCTTATCTTTCGTCATTACAGGGACTCGTGTCGTCTCTCAAAAAATCAAACTGAAGGTATATAAAAATACCATTCTCCCAGTTATATAATATGGATGCGAAACATAAAACCTTACTTTAAGGGAGGAGAAAAGATTACGAGTATTTGAGAAAAAGTTCTTAGGAAAATTTCTTTGTACCAAAGAGAGATGAACAGACAGGCGAATGGAGAAGGCTTCACAACAGTGAGCTACATGATCTTTATAGGAAACCAGATATAATCAGTTAAGTCTCGTAGACTGCGATGGTAGGACATATGGCACGAATGGAGAATGAAATAGGGGTATGGAAACATCTTGTAGGAAAACAGAGGGAAACCCCCAGTTGGTAGACCAAGAATGAGGTGGGAGAATAGCATTAACCATGATTTGAGGGAAATAGATCATACAGGAGATGATTGGAAAACATTGCCTCAGTACAGGGATGTATGGAGAGCTTATGTCCATGCGGCCAATCTACGGGTTCTATAGAGCCAGAGGATGACATTAATCCAATCATCGTTTCAGAAAAAAAAATCTCACAGAAAATCAAGAGGCAAATACGAACTCAACTGTAGAAGAATGAAAAATAATGTGGACCTCCCTATATTTTGATCTTCCAGTGAGAGGGATTTTCTTAAAATTGACATATCCACTGGTCATACTCCTGTAAAACTTCAGGTAAGTGACCCGCTTTCACTGGTGAAACGAATCTATTATAATAGTAAACAATACGAGGATCGAATCGAGTTTTCTTGTTAAATCTAAAAAACAAGAAAAATCACTTCGCCTCAAAACTTCAGCATACACATCACAATGCATTACTAACTACGCGAGTCGAATCTGATTCCATACTAAGTTACGTTATAAAAAGGACTTTCAAATATTTTCAGCGACTATTTAACTCATGCCACAAATGGGAGTCAATGACCAATCACATTTCAATGATTTTTTATTTACAACCAATACAGCCTTTCCGCCTCGATTTTATCAGTTTAATTTTATCACTGTAAAAATCAAGCTCCTCCCTGTTTCACATACTGAATAGGACATGACATTATTTTGCAGTTACTACATGTGACTACCAGACTATATATAGTGCACGAATGAAACCTTATCGTGGTTGCGGGAGATAATATAAAAATATGTGTAGCAATTGATTATACCACAAAAAAAAACACTGCACTTTCTTAAACACATTTTGTCCCAGGTAATAACGTTCCAGAAAAATTTAATTGACACATTTACATCATAGGACATCAGAAATTAATTAATATACAGTTTGATGTGTTTCATTTTTTCTCCACTAGGGTGCATTCTTACAATATTGCGATCTTTTGGCAATAAATAATATGATCTGGTTGCAGTAATAGACAAGTGAAACATAACGTTTCTCATTTGTTTTCAAACATCGCCGTTTACATTAAATATATAAATATGTTAAAATAACTATATTTAAATAATGATTTGTGAGTAAACAGATTAATTTTATTCGTTAAATAATCCTAACAATTGTCACTCTTGATTTCCAAATTCACTAGATAAATTCACTCCTCACTTCGTGAGTAGTGAATTATCGATAATTTGGAAATCACTCGTGGCATTACTTATGATTAAATTGTTGGACTTACAATGATTCCAAGTAGTAACAAAATGATTCAGAATTCGGCAACTTTAATATTTCTTAACACAACATTTTTATAGTTAGATCCAATCCTAATTTGTGGATACGATCAGTAATTAACATATCGGAAATACTTTACAACATGTGACGCGAAAAATTTTCCTAAGTTCCAATCATACTCAATGGCTTACGCCAACAGACACGAAGCGGTTAAGACTATGGAATCACGAAATGCAACCAACATATACATGATGTTTGAACTCGCGTTACCAACGAAGCCAAAACCTAATCTCATGCAATGTAAGTACTCTAACTTGTGAAAAAGCTACTTAACGTAATTTATATGCTCTAACCTGTGAAAGAATGCACGCAGATTTTATTTAGTTTAAGTTAATTAGTTCAGGCTATATGTTCGCTACACTGGAACACAGAATATTCGTTAAAATGAATATGGCTGCCACGTTCTCATGTAGTTCAATATCGCGATAAAATATAGGCCTATTCAAATAAATGTTAGAAAACACGTAAAAATCACTGTAAATGGCGAGGAATATTTGAAAAATGAAACCCTGAGAATAAAACTTAACAGCAGTTTGGAGTTTATGAAGGAATTAAAAAAATCGCGTCGAAGTTTGTAAAGTTCAGCGAATATATCTAATGCAATGTGATAGTGCATCTGCCTGATTTTTAGTACGTTGTGTATATCAAGTGATCGTCAAAACCCTTTATTTAATATTTACTCATTAGGCTATCTCTCAATTGCGACTTCTGTTCGTAGCGGTACTGTTGACTCTGAAATCCTAATGCCTATTGAGTATCTGTGAGATTATCCACGACTATTTAACTCATGCCCCAAATGGGAGTAAATGACCAATCACGTTCAAATGATTTTTGATTTACAACTAACCACAGTCGTGTTTCGCCTAGAATTTACCAACTAAAGTTTATCATAATGAAGAAAGAACATGTAGAAAGAATGGAAGAAAGTAGATTACCAAATAAAATCTTCCATTATTTTCCAAGAGGAAGAAGAGATGTCGGACGTCCTCGGAAGAGATGATCTTAGATTTATTAGTGAAGACGGAACAGGCAACTCTTGCCTAAACCAGGAAGTGAAGAAGAAGAAGAAGAATAAGAAGAAGAAAGCACCTCCTTTTTTAACATTCTGAATAGGTCATAGCATTATTTTGCAGTGACTGACTCTCTAAGAAATACGGCTACTAGAATGTATATATAGTGCATGAATGTCAACACATAGCGCATGCGGGAGTTATTATAAAACATTTGTAGCAATTGATTATACCACCAAAAAAAGAAACTACTGTTTGCACTTTCTTAAATATATTTTTTCCCCAGGTGATAACAATCCAGAAAAATATAATTGTCATATTTACATCATAGGACATCAGAAATGAATTAATATACAGTTTGATGTTTCATTTTTTCTCCACTAGAATGCATTCTTACAATATTGCGTTCCTTTAGCAATAAATAATATGATCTGGTTGCAGTGATAAACAAAAGAAGCAAATGAAGCGTACCTATCGTTTCTCATTTGTTATCAAACATCGCCGTTTACATTAAATATATAAATATTTTTAAATAACTATATTTAAATAACGATTTGTGAGTAAATAGCTTAATTTTATTCGTTAAATAGTCCTAACAAATGCCACTCTTGAATTCCAAATTCTCTAGATAAATTCACTTCTCGAGTCGTGAATTTATCGATAATTTGGAAATAACTCGTGGCATTACTTATGAAAATTATACTGACGCAGCTACTGGTACACAGCTGCACACTATCATACCTTAAGTTTCATGACCGCTCTGACATGAGATCTCCATACATCCCTATTCTCAGCCAATGTTTTCCTATCATCCCTTTAGAATTTACTTCCCTCCAATCATGGTTAATGTTATTCTTCCACTTCATTCTTAGCTTAACTACTGGCACTTTCCCTCTGGTTTTTATTACAAGGAGTATCCATGCAACTCTTTCATTATCCATTCGTCTAGTCTAGGCCTGTATAATTGTAATTCAGTAATTTGCATTTTTATTTTGGTTGAGTGGAAGAGGATGACCATGTACAAAGGCTCTCAACAGACCGAGTACAAAAAAAAGTGCTTACAGCAAATGTTATGGGTAAGACGAGTTGGAAGACCGAAAAACGATGTGAGGATGGTATTAAGAAAGATGCTGCAAACCCACTTAAGTGTCGCAACTGGAGGCTTGCTGCGCAAAATATAAATGATTGGAAGCAGAAGTTAAAGGAGGCCAAAGCTCGAATTTGAACCAATCAGCCATTGGATGGGTGGATGGAAAGGAAGAGGATGCCTTATGGCCTTAACTCAGCCAAAATAAATAAAAACACCGGCCGCGGTGGACTAGTGGTTATGCTCCCTGCCTCTGGTCCCGAGGGTTGCGGGTCCAAACCCGGCCGGGGTCAATGGATTTTTTAGGATGGAAAAAATACAAGGAGTAAGTCCTCCGGGAGGGACTTTAAGCCGTGGGTCCCGAGTCTGAAGATTTTCAGGCTCGTAAAAGACCCTTAAGCCTGAATGAAAAGGCCTCTAAGGAAATTTACCGAATTTTCCCGTCCTAGTACTACCTTGGTTTCCTAGATGTCAGTATGAGGCGGAACGCTGACCACGGACCACTCAAATGACATCTATACGAAAACAAGTGTAACTAAATTAGTATGGTTCAAATTCTTCCCTGTAGAGGGAGAGCGCCTAAATCTCTGTTAAGGGAAACATGGGCTTACAAGTTACAAAAAAAATATTATTATTATTACTATTATTATTATTATTATTATTATTGTTATTATTATTATTATTGTTATTATTATTATTATTATTATTATTATTATTATTATTATTATTATTAAGTTCACTGCTGTGATCTAGTGGTAACGTCTTTACTCCTGACGCAGCGAGTATGGGTTCGAGCCCGGTCGGGACAAGTTTCCTGGGTGAGGATATATTTTTTTTTACTTTTTCTATCAATAAGATAAATCTCAGGCTACTCTTAATATCAAAGTAGGCAATTAACACAGTCCCGCGCCGTAGCCGAGTGGTTAAAGCAATTTGCCTTGCCCAGAGCTATAGGACATGCACTGGTTCGAGTCTTCAAGGAGAAAGAAATACTTTCAAGGTATGGGACCGGTGCCAACACTGCATCGTGATCGTCTATCTCTAGGATTAACACATATGGATGTGAGGCCAGCAGCCGGATTGTTGGTCAAGGTCCATCTAGGCCTATCGCGCCATTGAGTTTGTTATTTAGAATTCACAGACACTGCATGCGTATTTAATAATTTCGTCCGTCGCCGTGGCATAGTCGGTAGAGTCCCTACCTTCCACTCCGGCGACCCGGGTTCGATTCCCGGCGGGGTAGGGGATTTTAAATCTTCACCTTGGGTCTGGGTGTGTATCCTGTCCTTGTGTTTATATGTGTGAATAAAATAAAGTTAACAAAAAGGTAAAACGAAAAGAAAAAAACAAGAAGTAAAAACAGTGTAAAACGAAAAGAAAAACATTAAAGTATACAGAGTGTAAATTACATCAGAATAAATTCATCTGTTGATAAGAGACTTGCAGACAAGTATTTTGAGATAGGAACACGAAGTCTCATACAAGAAGTATCAGGGCTATCAGCTGTTGAATATGTTGTTATAAAAGTCATTCATTTAAACTCTTTATATCCATCCATAGTAATTCTGCCCGAGGGCAGGTCCTTCACTGCAATCATAGCATTTTCATGCTATGCTTGCAGCTTTACTAGAGAATTGTAGGTGTGGTAGCTTCCCGTTGCTTTCCACACCGGTGAAGGATGATGATGACGATGATGATGATAATGATGAGGATGATGGCCATATGATTTCGGGGACCGTTTGGGCCTTAAAGTTTTCCTGACATTTGTCTTACAGATGAAGAAAAAAACCGATAAAAACCTCACCCAGAAAAACTGCCCCGACCGGGGATCGAACCCGGGCCCGTGCGTGACAAGGCAGCACGCTACCTCGAGACCACAGCGGTGGACACTCTTTATATATATTTTTGTAAATAGTGTGACTACTGTATGTTTATACCAAGTAAAATTGTCTAAAGATCAGAGTGAACTATGTTACATCAAATGGAAAATGTAAATCATATTATGCAATGTGTTATGACAAGAAGAAGGCCTACAACTCAATGGTATTAAGAGGCGGTTGGTTTATGCTGATGATGTAATGTTATTGAGCGATAACAAGAACATACTAAAGGCCAATACGCACACTCTAGTGAGAAACTCTACGAAATTGGGACTGAAAGTAACATCAGCAAAACTGAATACTGTATATATACTTTTTTTCAAATGCCCCAGGTTGTCTTCCGACATTCCTGGTGTTCTCTCCTGGCATGGCGTACTTGTAACCCACTTCTGAGGTTGGGGCGCCTGGAAGGCGGGGTTACGTTGCCCCGATGATATGATGGGTGATGATGATGATAGTGATGCTCCAGGAGAATCCCTAATCCTAAGCTTAATCTAAGATGAATATGAATGATGATGATTCTGATGGCTATATGATTTCGGGGACCGTTTGGGCCTTAAAGTTTTTTCCTGACATTTGTCTTACAGGTGAGGGAAAACCCCGATAAAAACCTCCTCCAGAAACTGTCCCGACCGGGGATCGAACCCGGGCCCGTTGCGTGACAAGGCAGCACGCTACCTCGAGACCACAGCAGTGGACATACTGTATATATTCACACATAAAAATGCGTTATATAATGAAAATGGACAACTAATGACAAATGAAGGAATTTTGAAGAAGTGGCTGATTTCAAATATCTAGGAGCAATAATCACAAATAGGAATGAGATACACAAGGAAATTAAACATAGGCTCAATTCTGGAAATGCGTGCTATTATGCATTACAGGGACCCTTGTCGTCCCAACACCTTTCAAAAAACGTTAAATTGAAAGTACCATATAAAACTGTTATTCTCCCAGTTATAGCTTGTTCTAGGGGTAAAGGTGGCCGTCACGCAGAACTGACAACCCGGCTGACATCAAGTGCCGATTGTTCAGAAAAAGTGTGAGCCTTAACCTCCTTCTACCCAAGGGCCTCCTTAGGCATGTAGCGGGATCACTTTACACTTTTTATATTATATGGATGCCAAACATGGACTCTTACTTTAAGGGAGGAACGAAGATTACGAGTATATATTTCAGAATGAAGTTCTTAGGAATATTTTTGGACTAAAAAGAGATGAACAGACAGGAGAATGGAGAAAAGTAAAAAATAGTGAGCTACATGATAAGTATAGGAAGCCAAATATAATAAGAACAGTTAAGTCACTTCTTGTAGGATAACCAGAAGGAAAACGTCCAATTGGTAGACTAAGAATGAGGTGGGAGAATAACATTATCCATTATTTGAGGGAAATAAATTATACAGGGGAGGATTGGAAAACATTAGCACTGGATAGGGATGTATGGAGAGCATATGTCCGCGCGGCAATGAATCTACGGGTTCGATAGAGCCAGTGAGTTAGTTAGATAGTTATGCCGAAAAGATTACTCTAGAAATTGTATAACTCGATGAGATTTCAATTTATCGGTCGGCTTCAAGTTGAGTTACGATACATAAATTATATAGATTTCCTGGAAACTGGCTACTGAGATAACAGGAAGCCTAAGGTCTTCTTAAACAGGTATCCGAGGAAGATTCTTCGCATGTTTGGTCTATTATTCAGAAAAAAAAAAGTTACTATTTTTTATCAATGCCCCATGTTGTCATTTCAAGATTTCCGGTGTTCTCTCCTGGCAATGCCGTAACTATAACCATCTTCTGAGGCTGGGGCGCTGGAAGGTGGTGTTACGCTACCCCGATGATATGATGATGATGGTCGTGAGTCAGGAGAGCCCATAATCCTAAACTTAATCTAAAATGAATATGAATGATAATGAATATGATGTTCGGGAATAGATTGGTCTTAAAGCTTCCTGACATTTGTATTATAGGTCAGGAAAAAATCTGAAAAACCTCATCCATGAAAATGGCCCCTATCGAGGATCGAACCCGAGCCCGCTGTGTGACAAGGCAGCACGCACGCTACCTCGAGACCACAGCGGTAGACCGGAAAAAAAAAAAGTAATTCATTGAAACCCTGTATATCCATGCATCCATAGTAATTCTGCCCGAGGGTAAGTTTTTCACTGCAATCATAGCATTTTCATGTTATGCTTTGCAGTTTTACTAGAGAATTATAGGCGTGGTAGCTTCCCGTTGCTTTCCACACCGGTGAAGGATGATGATGGTAATGATAAGGATGATGATTTTCGGGGACCGTTGGGCCCTAAGTTTCCTGATATGTGTCTTACAGGTGAGGAAAACCCCCGAAAAAACCTCATCCAGGAACCTGTCCCGACCGGGAATCGAACCCGGACCCGCTGCGTGACAAGGCAGCACGCTACCTCGAGACCACAGCGGTGGACACCCTGCATATAGTTTTGTAAATAGTCATCATCATCATCACTCCAGGGATTAGGCAATTGCCCGTTCCGACTTCATATTGCATCAGCCCAACGTCTTCTAGGTCTTCCAACATCACGCCTTCCTCTTGCTTGATAGTTCCTGGCTAACAATGGATATCTCTCCTTACTCATTCCATCCATGTGATCAATCCATTTCTGTCTGTAATTCGTGACTTTATCCAATAAAGGCTGTACTTTCAATTCTTCTTTGTAAATAGTATGACAACTATTTGTTTATTTCAATCCAACATTTAAGGATCAGAGTGAAAATCCATGTTCTATTTTACTGATGTGTAAAAGGTTACATCAAATGGAAAATTTAGAATATTTTATACAATGTGTTACGTTGAAGAGCTTACTCTAGAAAATGTATTGTATAACATAACAAAAATCTTTTGGATTGAGGATTTATGGCCTGCGATGCACGTAATATGCATTATATAACATATAGTCTAACAGACAATGCCTGCAAATCTTCATAAACAGATGATGTCTGAGGAGATTTTCACATTTTTGGCCAAATGTCATTAATACAAAATCCATCACACAGGAATTGCGTAAAAAAGCAAATTACTCATCATCATCATTTTGAGAATTTTCCTCATCATTGAGGGTTTTCTCCAACCAATATTAGTTATTAACATGACTTGTTTTTTAAATACATAAATGACTACGGACTTACAGACTATCATTTTGCAACAAAAATTCACAAATTCCCCTCAATTAAAGTTCTCCATCGTTCTCTGTCTTCTGTATCTTCATCTGTTACACCAAATTTCCTCATTGAATTTTAAATGTTATTCTTCCAGGTTGTTCTTGGTCTTTCTTTTCTGCTCCTTCTTTCAATTTTTCATGCATAGACAGCCTTTGGCAGTCTTCCATCCTGCATTCTTCTTACGTGTCCATACCATTTTAGCTGCTGTGTTCAATCTCATCCATTATACTTGTTTCTACATTCATCCATTTTCTAATTACTGTATTTCTAATTTTTTCCAGTCAAGATTTTCTGGCAGCTCTTCCCCAAAAATCCATTTCAACTGCAGTTATTTTGTTGACATTTTGTTGTGTCATTGTCCTCAGCAAGTCAAATTTGTGGTCCATTTTACTGGTTCACGGAATTTATTTATTTTTTCTTAATTAAACTGTAGAGTACTCTCAGTTAGAATGCGACAAAGCTAATCTGGCGGCTGCTAGATTATTTTAATTTCGAGTTTCAGTTATATCCTCACTTCTAATTGTCGCATTTAACTGTTTTTGGAGAATGCATTCGTTATATTTCGAAACGTTGTACTGTGTTTCGTTTCGTAAAATCGAAAATCGTGCTCGCTAGAGCGATTTTTAAATTTTCGTTTCAGGTGAACTATATTTTAATTGATTACTATATGATGAGTTGGATACGAATAAAAAAAGGGATTTCGACCGCTAGAGCGCTAACGAATACACGTACTCATATATATCCATCCATAATAATTCTGCCCGAGGGCAGGTCTTTCACTGCAATCATAGCATTTTCATGCTATACTTTGCAACTTTACTAAGGAATTATAGGTGTGGTAGCTTCCCATTACTTTTCACACCGGTGAAGGATGATGATGGTAATGATAAGGATGATGATTTTCGGGGACCGTTGGGCCCTAAGTTTCCTGATATGTGTCTTACAGGTGAGGAAAACCCCCGAAAAAACCTCATCCAGGAACCTGTCCCGACCGGGAATCGAACCCGGACCCGCTGCGTGACAAGGCAGCACGCTACCTCGAGACCACAGCGGTGGACACCCTGCATATAGTTTTGTAAATAGTCATCATCATCATCACTCCAGGGATTAGGCAATTGCCCGTTCCGACTTCATATTGCATCAGCCCAACGTCTTCTAGGTCTTCCAACATCACGCCTTCCTCTTGCTTGATAGTTCCTGGCTAACAATGGATATCTCTCCTTACTCATTCCATCCATGTGATCAATCCATTTCTGTCTGTAATTCGTGACTTTATCCAATAAAGGCTGTACTTTCAATTCTTCTTTGTAAATAGTATGACAACTATTTGTTTATTTCAATCCAACATTTAAGGATCAGAGTGAAAATCCATGTTCTATTTTACTGATGTGTAAAAGGTTACATCAAATGGAAAATTTAGAATATTTTATACAATGTGTTACGTTGAAGAGCTTACTCTAGAAAATGTATTGTATAACATAACAAAAATCTTTTGGATTGAGGATTTATGGCCTGCGATGCACGTAATATGCATTATATAACATATAGTCTAACAGACAATGCCTGCAAATCTTCATAAACAGATGATGTCTGAGGAGATTTTCACATTTTTGGCCAAATGTCATTAATACAAAATCCATCACACAGGAATTGCGTAAAAAAGCAAATTACTCATCATCATCATTTTGAGAATTTTCCTCATCATTGAGGGTTTTCTCCAACCAATATTAGTTATTAACATGACTTGTTTTTTAATACATAAATGACTACGGACTTACAGACTATCATTTTGCAACAAAAATTCACAAATTCCCCTCAATTAAAGTTCTCCATCGTTCTCTGTCTTCTGTATCTTCATCTGTTACACCAAATTTCCTCATTGAATTTTAAATGTTATTCTTCCAGGTTGTTCTTGGTCTTTCTTTTCTGCTCCTTCTTTCAATTTTTCATGCATAGACAGCCTTTGGCAGTCTTCCATCCTGCATTCTTCTTACGTGTCCATACCATTTTAGCTGCTGTGTTCAATCTCATCCATTATACTTGTTTCTACATTCATCCATTTTCTAATTACTGTATTTCTAATTTTTTCCAGTCAAGATTTTCTGGCAGCTCTTCCCCAAAAATCCATTTCAACTGCAGTTATTTTGTTGACATTTTGTTGTGTCATTGTCCTCAGCAAGTCAAATTTGTGGTCCATTTTACTGGTTCACGGAATTTATTTATTTTTTCTTAATTAAACTGTAGAGTACTCTCAGTTAGAATGCGACAAAGTTAATCTGGCGGCTGCTAGATTATTTTAATTTCGAGTTTCAGTTATATCCTCACTTCTAATTGTCGCATTTAACTGTTTTTGGAGAATGCATTCGTTATATTTCGAAACGTTGTACTGTGTTTCGTTTCGTAAAATCGAAAATCGTGCTCGCTAGAGCGATTTTTAAATTTTCGTTTCAGGTGAACTATATTTTAATTGATTACTATATGATGAGTTGGATACGAATAAAAAAAGGGATTTCGACCGCTAGAGCGCTAACGAATACACGTACTCATATATATCCATCCATAATAATTCTGCCCGAGGGCAGGTCTTTCACTGCAATCATAGCATTTTCATGCTATACTTTGCAACTTTACTAAGGAATTATAGGTGTGGTAGCTTCCCGTTACTTTTCACACCGGTGAAGGATGATGATGGTCGGATGATTTTCGGGGACCGTTGGGCCCTAAGCTTCCTGACATTTGTTTTACAGGTGAGGAAAAACCCCGAAAAAAAACCTCGCCCAGGAGCCTGTCCCGACCGGGAATCGAACCCGGGCCCACTGTGTGACAAGGCAGCACGCTTCCTCACGACCACAGCGGTGGACTTTATATATATTGTTATGGTCATTTTGTGTCTACTAGATAGGATCGATTAGACCAGCCTCATGGGCTAGTGGTCAGCGTTCCTGCCTACGGTTCATGAGGTCCCGGGTTCGATTTCCGGTCAAACAACAGGAATTTTTCATTAAAGGGAATTATTCCTGTGGTTACCCATGGTGTGGAATTTAGGTTAAGTTAGGTTAAGAACTCTCCTGGCGCTCCATTATCATTTATCACCCTTCATGGGTAACTCCGCCTTCCAGGTGCCCCAACCTAAGAAATGGATTACAATTCCGCCAATGCCAGGGGAGAAAACGAGAAATGCTATAAAAGACAACCTGGTGGCATTGGACAAAAAAACAAGATAGAATCGATTAAGATGTGTAAAAATTTTCAAAAATATTTTCACGAGAACAATCTCAATAGTTTCTTCCATTTGGAATTTTCTAAAAAATGAAAATATGTTAACACCTGAAATAAAGGGAAATATTGAGATGGCTTGGCATACTTTTCGGAAAAAATGGGATGTCAGTGACAAATAATATACTTATTTTTATTATATTATATATAACTTTCCTCATTAGAGGATTGTCTCAAGGACAAAGTGATACAGACAGTTAATTTTTTTAATTTATGAAATACATTTTGTAAATACATTAAACAAATTCAAATTGTAGGCCTAATTGAAGTATACATACTATAAAGTAGAAATTTTGTAAAAATGTTTTTTTAAAATTGAAATTGATCCTCTAATGGCAGCGATGGCAATTTTAGAAAGATACACCCTGTCCAAATCTAACTTAAGGAATAAACCGCTTTGTGTGTTTTTAGTTTAACGTTTTTTTGAGAGAATTCGAATGACAAGAATGAGAACGTACCCAAACAACTTAACCCTCTGTATAACTTGCTCGTCAATAATGATCAGTACCACTCCAGCTGTTGAGAATGGAACGACGATTTCGAAAAAGTCTTCCAGAAACATTCGGCTTTACAATATTGTAAACGTATTTTATCGTTAAGTACGACCGTGAACTTCAGCTACTAATTTTATAATTTCAATCTTAACAGTTGTTCAATATGAATTTTATAAGTATTGACAAGAGTCCCTGTAATGAATAATAGCATGCACTTTAACATCTAAGGGAGAGAAAGAGAGAGTAATATACATTGTTATTTATGTAATATTTCGCAACTTATTAAGTAAATACTTGATAACACACATAGACCCTAGTCTATATATTAGGTAACATATTTATTTTTGTTATATAGATCTGGTCTTTAGCATCGCAATTCATAATATGCCCGTAAAAAGACAGACAAATGTTGCTCAAGTCTTTCACTGTTATGATAAATATGTGGACTGAACTGCACTTCTAATTACCCTTGATTTTTCAGCTTATTGTTGTAAATTATAGCTCTTCTTCTGCTTTTACTGACATTTTTTTAATATTTTAAACTTTTTCAAACAATTATTATAACATTATTAGACCATTTTCAAGTATTTATTTAAATATGCAAATCACAACATTATGACACTGTTTCACAATATTGTGATGCTAACTGCTAGTTTCTCCACAATGTATATTACTTAGTCTATGATTTTTCTATCGCTGGTTTGGGTTATCGCTGGTTCGAATGGCGTTAGGAAGTGATAAGTAAGTGTACACCCATTTTTAATAAACGTTTGGTAATTTTAATTGTATGTATTGTAAGCCCATGTTTTGCTTTACAGAGATTTGACGCTCTGCCCCTATAGGGAAGAATTTGAACCATACTAATTTAGTTACACTTGTTTTCGTATAGATGTCATTTTGAGTGGTCCGAGGTCAGCGTTCCGCCTCATACTGACATTTAGGAAACCAAGGTAGTACTAGGACGGGAAAATTCGGTAAATTTTGCTTAGAGGCCTTTTCATTCAGGCTTGAGGGTTTTTTTACGAGCCTGAAAATCTTCAGACTCGGGACCCACAGCTTAAAGTCCCTCCCGGAGGACTTGCTCCTTGGATTTTCCCATCCTAAAAAATCCATCGACCCCGGCCGGGTTTGAACCCGCGACCCTCGGGACCAGAGGCAAGGAGCATATTATTAATACATTTCTTTAACGTAGATTTGGTGATATATTGCAAAGATTGGTCATTTAAATTTCATAGCGACGTGCTGCCATCGAGCATAAGGTGTATGAACTTTAGTACGATATCTAAAATAATCGATATTTGGTTCGTTGATGGGTTTTCGCTGGCTCTATAAACTCTGGCACATGAGCACTGTTGTTCTATAGGACTTTTAAAATATATCAAGTAAGTTTTAAGTGTTGAGAGCAATAGCAAGATACCAAAGGACCGATAAAAAGAAAAACGAAGATATAAGAACAGAACTTAATATATTTAATCTCTGTGAAAGAAAAAATATCAAAATGCTTATCTTCAGCACGTATTACGAATGCATGAACAGCGCATACCAAGAAGAATGTATAATTATAAAGCAAAAGGGAGCAGAATGTTGGGAAGACCATTGAAGATATGGAAGGACGAATTCGACCTATGATGAGATCGGAACAGGCCATTGAGCTTAATCCTTGTTGTTGATGATGATGCAGTTTTAAGTGCAGTTTTTCCAAATATTCGAGACGAGACACACGGCTTCATTTCACTTCTGAAGAAAAAAATGCTTAGGTTTTTTTCTTACATCCTAGCTGCGTGTGAACCCATGATTCTCGGAATCAAGCGAACATGTAACCACTGAATGAATACTTGACATATTAACTAACTAACTCACTGGCACAATCGAACCGTAGGTTCATGACGCGCGGCCATAACCTCTTTATACATCCCTATCCTGAGCCAATGTTTTCCAATCATTCCCTATATAATCTACTTCCTTTAAGTCATAGTTAATGTTATTCTCTCACCTCATTCTTGATCTACCAACTGGGCGTTTGCCTTTAATAAATATATTCTAATGATTACCGTATTTGCTCGCGTGATTTGTACATCCAATACGTCTTCCTCCGAGGAGTGGTTTTGGAAATAAACAGGATGAAAATCCTACAAATTATGATTAAGAAGAAGAAAAAGAAGAAGATGAAGATGATTTGCACCCAGCGTATTTTGCCCACTCTAATTTTAAGGGATTGTTTTGAACTTTATTTTTGCTCCGTGTATTTTACGCACCTTTTCTTTTCAGTGTAGTAGGGATTTTCCTTCCCTGAATTTCAATGCCAATTCTTACATTCCAACATAGGTCATTTACCAGCAACTGAACTACCTGCTTGACAAAGAAGCCCCAAGTCCCCTATATTTTAACACTGTTTGCTCTTGGTAGAGACAAGTTTTAGAAAAGTAACTACCGGTATTTCAGTTTACTTTCAACACTTCTAACGTGCACTTGCTTTTATACGGTATTTCAAAGTGGGAAATAAAAATAACAATTACAGAGTATCATATAAATTGAATGCGATAAATTAATTAAATAAAAATAAAACTTAGTTTTTATTTGATTTTCATATTTGTTAAGATATAATTCAGTGACAGCTGTTTATATCTTAATAAATATGAAAATCAAATAAAACTAAGTTTTATTTTTATTTAATTAATAAATATGGATTTTCATCAAGTAAACACCAACTCAATTGATTATTGAAAGTGAAAAGTTTCGCGGAACACTTTGTCAATCGTGCAGCAGAAAGAAAATTCGGAGTTCTCGAATCCAACATGCGTTATTGGAGGAAACAAAAAGATGCGCTAAATAATTATTACAGTATTTGAACTGTTTCGTTTGTACAATAATATTATTATTGTTTATAGATGTATTATTGCATGATTATTTGTATAATTCAAGATTACCTACAGTGTTATGCTATAAAATTTTAAGAGATGACAAAATGACTGCATTCTTAATTATTATACTTACCTACCCATAATCGAGATAACTCAGAACAGGACTTCTAATTTTTTAAATCCGCATATTTTACGCTCCCCAATTTTTCTGTGGCCAAAGTAAATTAATCCTTAAATAAAAAATGTATTCTATTGGATACATTGATTTTATGTATTTAATATAGTTTTTAGATCAATAGAAAAACAAGCGAGTAAAAATTACTTTAATGTTTGTCAAATTACGCAATAATGTATAATAATAACAGTTTTATATGAATTTATTTTCCTTGCGGTCCGGAACATTTAAATAACTGGCACGAGAAAATATTGTATTGGCAATATAAGGGTTAAAAAGTATGCAAATTACGCGAGCAAATACGGTATAGCAGTTGCTTGCACACATCATAGATCCAGTTTATTCCACTATTTTCATCGCATCTTATAGTTTAGCAGACGTATTTTTGCTTGAGTGAAGCTTTGCTAGGTTATATTGAACAATAAAATTGATTCAGTAAGTTGTAAAAGCCAATTTGCGATGTAATGCAGCAGATTTGTACAGCAATAGTATTTCGTTTCCAGTTACTGTGATAAGCTGGACAGCGTAGGACTTCAAATTGGATTTTGTTCGTTGACTCTTCCATCAAGTCGAAAATTCACATTTCGTTGCGTTCCTACAATACTGCACTGCTAGTTTTCACATGGAATGTTAAAGATAATAAATACAATTTACCAGATCAACAACCCAGCAACATTGATTAAAATTGCATGTATCTTACATTTCATTTTTTTATTAGATCCACTGCGCAACAGGCCTAAAAAGCTTTTGGCCTACAAGCTGGCTGCTGGTCTCACATCCACATGTGTTAATCAGATAGGTAGATGATCATCCAGTCAGTGTAGGGCGATACATAAGCAATTCGGGTCTTTTCAGCCGTTATAGCTGGTTTTCTCAACCTGGGTCCGCTACTTATTGCAGCCCTAAATTGTTCGCGATACTGGGTGGGCACCGGTGAATAATTTAAGTAGCTACAATAAGTAGCGGCTCCAGGTTGAGAAAATCAGCTATAACGGCCAAGGGACACGACATGCTGATCATGTCACCGCATGTGTCGTCTACCTCTATGCTTGACACATTTGGATGATGTGAGGCCAGCAGCCGGCTTATAGACAAAGAGTCTCATAGGCCTGTCGCGCCATGGAGAAAAAAGAGAAAGAGGAGATAGATAATTATTAATTAGTTTGTTGAAAGAGCTTTAAATTTGATATGGGCTTCACAGCAAAGTTTGTCATCATTTTTGAATAGAGATGCTTTTGCACTCAAGTGTTGAAAAACGTTTTAATCGAATTCGTACTCTCTTTTTCTAGACTAAAACACAATTAATGAATTAAGATGATTATTAATTAACCACAGTTATTTTGAAATGTGGTTAGTTGACGTTACTGGGTGACCCAGATACTGCATAATCTGGTGACCCTTGTTCCGGAACATTGATTCAGGGCATCCAGCAAAACAATTTGTATAAAAACATGAAAATTACGCAAGTCCTTCCGGTAGATTTGTTCCTTGAATTTTTCCACCCTAAAAATTAATCGACCACGGCCGGGTTTAAACCCACGTCCCTCGAAACTAGAAGGAAGGAACACTCCCACCGCGGCCGACTAGTTCTTCTATTTCACTGTACATAAACTATTATCAACTAACGTAAAAATAAATGTAAGTGCAAGATTTAAAAAAAAAAAAACCTTACATTGTGATACAAATTCTTTAAGACATTTTCATTACGGTATCTTATTTTATCCTTGAAAGTTTAAACTTTGAGAGAGGAATAATTATGGGTTCCTTCTGTCTTAGGTTTATAGGTTAATAAGGAATGTTTGGGCGCCAGGAGTATCGAATTGAATGTTCATTGTGTGAGAATTTGGGTTTGCTCAGATTGGAAGATAGGTAGAGCTGAGGTTCTTTCTACAGGGATGACAAGGAGCTGGTCGGCGAAAGACTACGCTAGATGAATTTTAATAAATATGCTTTATTAATCGATGTGGACACTGGTTACATGTATAATTATAGACTCATTTAATGTCGGACCGCATGAACGCGTCTAGAGTTCAGACTGGAATCTCTGAGAGTCTATCACGACCGAATTATTTCTAAGCATGAAATTCGCGAAATTACGTTTCACCTAATTTTGCTAATTGATGGTCATTGTGCCGTTTAAAAACTATGTCGATGAGTAGCGGAGAACTCCCGCCTCCGTGAGTTACGCAGAACTAACTTAACATAATTTAGTTGGATATAAGGAAAACTTCGTTTACCCTCTCCCTGTAATCGTGTCGTCGTGATATCATTATCTTGTCGTGATATAACCCTTTAGTATATTGGCTGACAACGATTCCTTATGCCCAAAGAAGGGATCGCCGTCTTTTGATTGGCCAAGAATCCACCAAGTCTTCTGGCCGAATACGCCCATTCTAAAAATACCGTTTTATCATAAGTTCTTACTCTGAGGAATTCCGATATAAGTTTGTTGTATAATTTTGTTTAGGTCAGTGACTTTTTCCCGCTTGTTTTGCTAGTTTGGCGTTCTAACAGTTTGTCTGGTTCCTTATAATGAGTTGTTTACTTCACGCTGTAGTTTCCAAACCCTATATCAATTCTTTGTTCTTAACCTGTCAGCGAAGCTCGGTTTAAGATCTTAGATTGCTGGTCTACAAAGAAACGTCTGGTAATCCGCCAGTACAATGTATTCCCTCAAATTTTAACTTTTGTCACCGCTTCAAATATCTGTCACTCGACAATAGCGGTACCATGTACTTGCTAAATTATTTCCGTAATAACTCACTGATAGTTTATTCGGGATTCTATCAACTTCTTTAATTTAATTTATTTTTACTTAATTAAATAAAAATCGAATCCCTCGTGTTCTCACGATTTGATTGCATATACATTTCGTATATCTCCGATGATTATTTCGTCCTAAGTGATTTAACATATGTATGATAATAATACTCGTCCTGATTAATTAATTAATTACTTAATGTCTCAATTTATGAGAGGCTGAGTGAAAGATTATGCTTCAAGTTGAATGAATTAATGTTAGTATCTAAGAAGAAAAAAGTTGTATTTACGCCTCCTTTGAACTTCACTAAAATCGTTATAGGACAAATATAAGTAAACAAGATTTTTTTTAAATAATCGCAAATTTGTCATCCATAGAACGTAAGATACTTTGATTATATTCTGTATAAATGAAAGGATTGAAAACAGCGATAACAACTGCGGAACCCGAAATCCTGATCACAGATCACCTGCTTACTATCTGGATTATCTTCTGAAATTAGCACATGTGGATGTAAGGCCAGCAGCAGGATGGTAATCCAATGTTCTTCCATGTTTGATGCACCATGGAGTTAGTACATTAAGGATAACTATGTACTTAAAGGTATCTTAGTTCCCCAGCATGTACAGTCTTAGACACATAATTTGACCAACGTCAAAAATTAAGTCCCTCTTTGTACTAGTGTTATGGAGCATAAATATATGGAAAGTAGTTAATGTTTTCCATATTTTTTCCTCGGCCTGTAATATTTTCTCTGTCGTACTCTTGTATATCAGGCATTAGCATGATCGAAAGTTCGATAATTTTACCCTCCAAGAGATCGGTCTAATTCTGGGTCACACTGATCGAAACTTAGTGGAATCTTTCACTAAAGTGTAATATTTCACTTCTTTTTTTGTCGTGGATATTCGATAAAGTCCACCACTGTGATCTCGGTCACTGCCCCGTTGGCAGTGGGCCTGGTTTCGATCGTTGGCCGGGACAAGTTTCCTGCGTGATCATTTCTTTTTTCAGATTTTTTCCCTCAGATATAAGAGAAATATTAGAAAACTACACACTTCAAATGATCTCCGTACATCAACTGGTCATCATATTCATTGTTATATTTGCCATATTTAGTATGAATGTGTGAATGAATGGTTTGCTTGGACTTAAATATTCGTGTTATCTCTAAGGAGGTCTTGATTGAGTTGATCACTCGTTCAGGGTGGCCCTCAATGTCCTTGTGTGGTAAAAAATGTATGTATGTGGTCCAAAGTTGAAAATCCCTCTTCCAAAGGTCGTGCCACAGTAAGGCCCGAGTGATGAGGGTCATTTGAGCCTCCTATAAGGTGAGAAGTTACACTATATAGGCGTGATACGATATTGTATGCATTTTGATCATCACTCATTACAAAATAATTTTATGCCAATATGTCAGACATGTATTAATTTTCTTGTATACTGTTCAACCCATCCCACATTAAACCCATCATCATTATCCTTCACTAATTAGGTCTTTGCCTGTTCCGATCTCATATGTGTTCAGCACAACGCTTTCTTGGTCTTCTCACCGATCTTCATCCTACAGGATTATATATCGGTGTTATCTTTGGTATCTTACCTAAGAAGGTATATTTTAACTTATTTTATTTTATCCTATCCTCTGTAATTATTTGCAGATGCTCCTTCCAATTGTTCATGTGTCCTTCTATTTGTTCAAGAAGTGGTTGTACTTTTAGTTTCTCTCTAATATTCTCATTTGTAATATATTCTTCTCTTGTGCAACCTTTCACAGCCCATAGGAATCACATTTCCGCTGCTTGAATTTTACTTTTTTCTTTTGCCTTCAGGACCCAGGCCTCCCTTCCATACATCGCCACTGGTAGTGCCATCGTCGAGTAACATTAAAGCCAATTGTATAAAGTTACTGAAAGACTTGACGTAACACCACCTTCCGCATAGACCCGTAGATATTGTCGTAAGTAATGCCACGAGTGATTTTCAACGTATCTAGAGGATTTGGAAATCAAGAGTGGTATTTGTTAGGACTATTTAACGAACAAAATTAAGCTGTTTACTCACAAATCATTATTTAAATATAGTTATTTTAAAATATTTATATATTTAATGTAAACAGCTATATTTGAAAACAGATGAGAAAAGTTAGGTTATGTATATTCAGTGCAACTAGATCATATTATTTACTGCCAGACAGGATCGCAATATTGTGAGAATGCATTCTAGTGGAGAAATAAGGAAACACTTCAAACTGTATATTATAATCAACATTGTAGGTTATTTTTTTTTAGTATAGAACTCAGTAAAATCAAGGAATTTGTTGATTATTTGCTATATTCAATATATTTGTTGGAGAAAAATAATGGTCTGAGCTGTTCAGAATATTAAAAAGGAGGAGCTTTCGTTATCACAAAAGCAGGAACTGATAAAGAGAAATCGATAAAGCGCGAGGTGAGACACGACTGTCATTGGTTGTAAAACAAAATTCATTCAAACGTGATTGGTCATTGACTATCATTTGGGGTATGAGTTAGATAGTCTTAATAAAAACGCACTCGATAATAATGTTTGCTACTTTATTACATTGGCATAACGTAGTATAAATGTTCCAAAATATGCCGCCAATTATTGTTCAACTTATTTTGTTGTTCAACCACTAGGCTCACGTCAGGATGGACAGCGTGACATCTTAGAGAGTTTGTACAAGTGATTTCTATTAATTTCGTAAAATTGAGAGTAAAATGGCTGTAATGTAATCTAAAATGGTGCCGTGAAAGAAAATAATGTGTGGAGAAAGAGATACAATCCATCCATAGTAATTCTGCCCGAAGGCAGGTCCTTCACTGCAATCATAGCATTTTCATGCTATGCTTGCAGCTTTACTAGGGAATTGTGTAAGTGTGGTAGCTTCCCGTTGCTTTCCACACCGGTGAAGGATGATGATGATAATGGTAATGGTAAGGATGACGATGATAAGGATAATGACCATATGATTTCGGGGACCGTTTGGGCCTTAAAGTTTTCCTGACATTTGTCTTACAGGTGAGGAAAAACCCCGATAAAAACCTCACCCAGAAATACTGCCCCGACCGGGGATCGAATCCGGGCCCGCTGCGTGACAAGGCAGCACGCTACCTCGAGACCACAGCGGTGGACGAGATACAATAATGAATTGTATAAACTGTACAATCAGCCGGATATTCTGAATTTTGTTAAAATTAATAGATTGGTCTGGGCTGGACACATTATTCGTGTGGACAGCAAAAGAATTTGCAATAAGCAACCTCTATTAGTCAGAAAAGTTGGAAGACCTAAATTTAAGATGGGAGGATAGTATAATTCAAGGCATTAAGATTTTTAAAAAAAATAAAAAACTGGAAGAATTAAGTTTTCAACCTTAAAGGGCTGAAGGATTGATTTGATATACAATTGATAGGTGATTTTAATAATAAATAATATAAGCATGTTCACAGATAATTTTTATTATCAGCTCTTTGCCTAACTTCAAAACCACAAGCCGCCACTGTTTTATTGGAAGCCTAGGTTATCTGATGAAACTGCAGTTCATTTAATCAGGAAGGTTAATCGCCATAACGTGCAAATATGTTTCACATATAACCTTCGAACCATCATTGAGCATGTTCAGGATTCAGAGAAAAATCAATGTCTTTTCCGCCATTACACAAACGAAAATATATGGCTAATTTTTCTTCATTCAACACACTTTAACTAGGATAGCCCATCTTGACGTCCTGCAGGAGTTCCTATCCCGCAATTAGGTGGACGACTACCTGTTCCAACGAGATGGCACCACCTGCTTATCACAATGAACTAAGGTGTTATTTGATTCAATGTCTGTCTCACCGCCGAATTGGCCGTCGTGCTACTGCTAATGATTTAACATTTCACGATTGGCCAATCGGCCGCGGTGGACTAGTGGTTATGCTCCTTGCCTCTGGTCCCAAGGGTCGCGGGTTCAAACCCGGCCGGGGTCGATTGATTTTTTATGATGGAAAAATCCAAGGAGCAAGTCCTCCGGGAGGGACTCTAAGCCGTGGGTCCAGAGTCTGAAGATTTTCAGGCTCGTAAAAGATCCTTAAGCCTGAATGAAAAGGCTTCTAAGCAAAATTTACCGAATTTTCCCGTCCTAGTACTATCTTGGTTTACTAGATGTCAGTAAGAGGCGGAACGCTGACCACGGATCACTCAAATGACATCTATACGAAAACAAGTGTAACTAAATTAGTATGGTTCATATTCTTCCCTGTAGGGGGTGAGCGCCTAAATCTCTGTTGAGGGAAAACATGGGCTTACAAGATTACAACGAAGAATATTGGCCATCCAGATCACCTGACCTAGCCCCATGTGATTTTTTTCTGTGGGGATATGTGAAAGATACAGTCTACGCGTCACCTCTGCCACGAAATCTACCAGTTACAACAGCGTGATGTTAAAGACATCGAATCAATAGACATAATCATGCTAGATCTCTTTTGGCAAGAACCTGAATATAGCCTGGACAAATGCCGTGTAACATATTAAATGTTTATGAATATTTTTAATTAAGGAAACGTTGAGAGTTTTTTATCCAATGCTGCCTCATACGTTTATCTGTCATAAATAGAATCTTCATAATACATAAATAAATTAGTTCCACTTCCATTCATTTGTATTTGCCTCAGTCCACCGCTGTGGTCTCGACGTAGCGTGCTGCCTTGTCACGCAGCGGGCCCGGGTTCGATTCCCGGTCAAGAAAGGCTTCCTGGGTGAGGTTTTATCGGATTTTTTTTTCCCTCAATTGTAAGACAAATGTCAGGTAGCTTACGGCCCAACGGTCCCCGAAAATCATCCGGCCATCATCATCGTCCTCAACATTTCTCCACTCTGGAAAGCAACGGGAAGCTACCACACCTATAATTCCCTAGTAAAGCTGTAAAGCATAGCATGAAAATGCTATGATTGCAGTGAAAATACCTACCTAGGCAGAAAACTGTATAATAATAAATATTATTTGCCTCTTATAAGCTATAACAGAATTTCCTGGTATATGAGCACGAAAAATACATTCATAAAGTCTTTATACAGAGGATTTTCTGAGAGAAATGAAGAAGGTCCCTTTCACTTGACAAAGCATCCTTCCTTAGTGGATGGTCTTCGCTCGATAGGTTGTATGTTATAAATAAATTACTTACTGATACAGCAGACAGCCAGGAGCCGGACTGGATCTTCCGGAGGATTACATTCCGGGAAGAATGGTTTCAGCACGTACACGCTGAACGTAAGGGCGACAATCGCTTGTGAACACGGCCGCACGATCATACATTCTATCCATAATCTAATGAATGCCATGAACGGACCGAACGTTTCCATGATGTAGGCATAGTCCGCTCCGCTCTTGGAAATCATACATCCCAGTTCTGCATAGCAGTACGCTCCCACCTGAAAACACAGTATGTTAATTTTACAACAGTAATAACACTGGTCAACATTATTTTTGTCTCATGAGTACCAACAGTTGTACTTAATGCAGTTTTTTTATCGTGTTTTCAAATATGTATTCGGAATTTCTCCATCACCCACATTTTTTATTTCAATTTCAATTAATGTATTTAAATAACTGTTTTTTAATAAACGTGTTTCCGTCCTTTTATCCATTGTAAAATAAAACCAAATGAGCTAACTTAAATGATTTCAGCTATGTAAAAGAGATATCAAGGCAAATGGAATCCTAATATGCTGGCCGATTATTTTTGGACCATCAAGAGGGATGCTCCACAGGCGAAATATAGCAGAAAATCATCACTTCTTACTTTCTAGGTGAGTCCGAATATTCGAATATTGTGTAGTTACGAATGTGGAAAATATTAAAATGTTTAAAATTATAATAAATGCCTGTCTCTCGGAAACCTTGCGTGATGGAGAAAAACCGATATGATATTTGAATTCAAGAGAAAAAAATACTATCAGAATCACATATTTTTCTATCTGAGACAAAAAAGTTTCTTTTTTGTTGCTCAATGTAATAATAATAATAATAATAATAATAATAATAATAATAATAATAGCAATAATAATAATAATAATAATAATAGATTTATTTTGCCTGGCAGAGTTAAGACTTAAGGTCTTACACATCACTAAATCAGGTTAATTAACTTTAGCCTACAATAATGTATCATAATTGTATGCTAGAGCATGTCATCAAATCTTTAGAGGATGAAGAAAGCCTACAACTCAATGGTATTAATAAGCTGTTAGTTTATGCTGATGATGTAGTACTATTGGGCGATAGCAAGGAGATATCAAGGGCCATCAAGCACACTTTATTGAGTAACACTAAGAAATTGGGACTGGAAGTAAATATCGATAAAACTAAATATTATATGTTCACACATAGAGATACACTGCATAATGGAAATGGACAGCTAATGACAAATGAGGGAAATTTTGCGGAAATGGCTGAATTCAAATACCATGGAACAGTAATCAATCACAAATAGAAATGAGATGCACAGAGAAATTAAACATAGGCTGAATTCCGGAAATGCGTGCTATTATGCATTAGAGATTATTTCAAAAAATGTTAAACTGAAAAATATATATAAGTTATAACTATTATTCTACCGGATGCGAAACATGGACTCTTACTTTAAGGGGGGAAATGAGATTACGAGTATTTGAGAATATAGTTCTTGGGAAAAATTTTGGATCAAAGAGAAATGAACTGACGGGTGAATGGAGAAGGCTGCATAACAGTGAACTACATGGTCTTTATAGGAAGCCAGATATAATAAGTCTCATAGACTGCGATGGGCAGGGCATGTAGCATGGGGAATGAAAACGTGCATGGAAGCTTCTTGTAGGAAAATCAGAGCAAGGATGAGGTAAGAGAATAACATTAACTTGATTGAGGGAAGTAGATTATTCAGGGAATGACTGGAAAACATTAGCTCAGGATAGGGATGTGTGGAGAGCTTATGTCCGCGCGGTCATGAACCTACGGATATGATAGTGTCAGTGAATTAGTTATAACTCTTTCTCTCTCTCTACGTAATTGACCTTTTCCCTTTATAGGTAAATTACATGCCCCACGTCGCCTGGCTTTACAGCGACACGAATCGTCGGGAGAGGATTTTTAACTCTGAATCACGTATACTTTTTTGCCCACACAAATATATGTAGAGCTTCCCTAGATGAGTGAACAGCTCCGAGATAACACGAAAATTAAGGCGAAACACACCATTGACTCTTTCATTCATATTGAACAAGGCGAATATGATATGGATGATTTCAGGGGCGCTTAGGCCTTATCGTTATCCGAAATTTATCTTATAGGTGAGGAACACCCCTGAAAACCTCATACACAGAAAACTGTCCCGCCCGGGGATCGAATCTGGGCTCTCTGCATACAAGACTACGACTTTACTCCGATACGAAGTAGTAAGTTACATTTATAACTGAAATAAATTCTTATAAAATATACCTAAATATAATTAGGCTACTATAAAATACATGTTGGTTTATTCTAAATGTAATAAATCAAAGAGAGAAAGTAAAAAATTAAAATAAAATTACTAATGACATATAGGAAATGTTGATATCGTTGGCCCGGCTCCTTCGATGAGGCTATTTCCATATCTTTATATGTGTTAATAACTGTAATATGGACCGGCGACTTCAGTACGTAATATATTATGACATATGTATGATTAGTTTAACATATATGTGTAACATGTATAACATATATAGCAGGATTTTCATATTATAATAAATATGAAAGTTAAAGTTAATAATTTTGTATTTTAAAATTCTTTTAATACTTATCATCATCATCATCATAGTACATTCACGAATTTAGGCAATTTGTTGACCTGTTTCGGCCTCAAGAGAAACACCATCCAGAAGTCTTTTGTAAGGGGTAGTGACGTGTGTATAACCTCTCCTACCTAATTCTCATCCTCACCTTCTCGTGGTACAACCCGTTTTCACAAACGAGGCTCTGAGGACCGAGTCACGGCGGTATAACCGTTCCATCAGGTACTGAGTAAATGCGGTATCCTAATGTCTATCCAGAGACTAAAAGGTAGCAGCCCTACCACTGGACTACTTAGCATCAGGCCAGTAACCTGTCCTAAGGAACTTCAAAACTACTTTCAAGTCTCAACACGAAAAAAGCCAGAAGGAATTTTAATACTTATATATAACTTAAATAAATAAAAACATCTGAATAATTCATTGTAGGTCATTGTTGAATGTCTCAGTAACAATTAAAGAAATTGTATTACATAGCGGTTTTTTGTAAAGAATGCTTTTAAAAATTGTTCTAAGTCATTGTTGTCAAAATTATAAATCCTTCTATTATAACTGTAATAAGAACACCTGCGTAATTTCATATTCTTAAATGAAAGTAAGCTAAACTCTGATTAGATGTTAAAACAATCAACTTTCTTATTTAACAGACCAAATTAAACCTTATATTTAAAAGATCTATTATCCAATAGAATTTAAAAATAACATCATGTGATGTAATTATGTTCTTTAAAATTATAAAAGAATTGCACTAGTCATTCTGCATATAACTTTCAACAAAGATAGAAGCAAGAAGAGCTCTCCTGACAAAATATAATATTTAATACATCTAATAATTGATATTAATTAATTATTCAATAACATAATTTGAGTTTTTATCTAAAGGGGGGTAAAATTAAGAAAAGAAGAGAATTTATTTTTGAATTGACGGTGAAGAATAATACCACCTACATTTACTTAATCTGCTGGGAAATTAAGAAGTGAATAAATTTGCAATTATTTCTACAAGATTTTAGTCATTTTGAAGTGTTTTCCTATCCAGTGTACCAAATTCCGACCCTAAGAAGAGAATCCGGCTCTACCGAAAATTAAACCCAACCTGAACCAGTAATTCTTTTTGGGACACAAATCCTTCTTCAAAATGTTACTACAACATCAGGCATGAAGAGAATTACTTCTTCAAATATTATGTGACTATTGTACTGTGAAACTTATAATAATTACAATTATAATTAATAATAATTATTATTGTTAGGCATGTTTGATTAATTCATAGTAATGAAAGATGAATCCATATCTTAACAACTTGAGATAATTGTGGCGCCACAGAATATAATATTTAAGAGTTTGTATTGTGTAAAGAAAATAGTTATTTTAACAGAGAGCTCAAACTCAATTACTAAGACGTGTAGCTGTGTTTACAAATATGCTGATTCATCCCACACTCCTGTACAAAATCGTATAAAACTTAGAACTAAACCAATTTACTGTAAGTCATAAACTTGGATGTAAACAGCTGAATCGCACCAAGTTGCCCTATGAATTAATGAACTCGCACATGGACCAACTGTTCTTATGCCCCTCATAGGACGTTGTCTCTATCTAATATATAAAAATCAATGTTTGTTTGGTTGTTTGTTTGTTGATTTGTTTGTTCGTATTCTATGCGCGGCCATATCGTTGATCCGATTTTGATGGGGTTTTTTTTTGCAAAATGTTCAGGAGATTCCCGGGATGAACATAGGCTATGAGGGAGTTGTAATATTCAACCCCTTCACCCCTAAAAATCCACTCTTTGTAGTGGAAAAACGTGAAATAAAGTCCTTATTTTGACGCTTAAATGGTTTACGCTGCATAAACCATAACAAACACACCAAATTAATGTACACAGAATTGAATATCTCAAAAAAAAACTCTACAAAAAAGTCCGCGACAGCATTAGTTTATCTTTTACGGATAACTCACAATAACCATTTTTGTCTTTCATTGATGCCAAGAAGATCGGGATAAGTAGATTCCCGGGCAAGCGTGCTCTGCCATACCGTTCATGCGATTGTGATAGGACGTTTTGAAAAATGTTCATAATATTTCGGGGATAAACATAGGCTATAAGAGAGTTGTAATACTCAACCCCTTCACCCCTAAAAATCCACTCTTTGTAATGAAAAACGTGAAATAAAGTCCTTATTTTGACGCTTAAATGGTTTACGCTGCATAAACCATAAGAAACACACCAAATTATTGTACACGAAATTGAATATCTCAAAAAACTCTACAAAAAAGTCCGCGACAGCATATGTTTATCTTTTACGGATAACTCACAATAACCATTTTTGTCTTTCAATGATGCCAAGAAGATCGGGATAAGTAGATTCCCGGGCAAGCGTGCTCTGCCATACCGTTCATGCGATTGTGATTGGGCTTTTTGAAAAATGTTCAGGATATTCCGGGGATGAACATAAGCTGTAAGAGAGTTGTAATACTCAACCCCTTCACCCCTAAAAATCACTCTTTGTAGTGAAAAACGTGAAATAAAGTCCCTATTTTGACGCTTAAATGGCTTACGCAGCCTAAACCATATCAAATACACCAAGTCATTGTACACGAAATTGAATACCTAAAAAAAAAAACTACAAAAAAGTACGCGACAGCATATGTTTATCTTTCACGGATAACTCACAATAACCATTTTTGTCTTTCATTGCTGCCAAGAAGATCGGGATAAGCTGATTCCCGGGCAAGCATAGCAGCTCAAGGCTCGTAAAAACACATTAACATTTATTTAGGAGTAGCAGCGCACGCCGGGTATTAGCTAGTATTGTATATAAATATGTGAAATTGTAGTTTTAGACCAGACAGATTGTTACTCTACCCCTGTAACATTCGTTAGTGTCATTAAATTTTATTCTTAAAAGTTTGTTTGTTCCTCAGCATAGCCACCTAAATTTCTAAGATCCAGGTTTAATCCTGACTCCGAATCACTCTCTGAACTTGAATAATTTCCTGGTTCCTCAATCCAAACATTTTATCCAACTTCAAGAAACAAGCTGCAAGAAGAACTTCACCTCCTGAGATTACACAAATTCCGCAAATCCAAACATATCCTTCTTCTTTAAATAATCAAATCAATATAACCACATATCGACCTGAGGAACCTCCTATCACAATATTACATAACTGAAATACTATGATGGCCTTTTCGTGTACTTTGTGGTGCTGGTAAATCGCCATATTAGTTGAGAGTTGTTCCAAGGCAAAGGACTTCATTATTATCCAGTGTAAGATATATATATATATATATTAATTGGTGTTTCCCGTATAATGTATCATATTTATATTTATTATTATTATTATTATTATTATTATTATTATTATTATTATTATTATCGTATCATTATTGTTATTACCCTATAAAATGTTGTTTGTACATAACATTTACATTGCTACATTTATTGTATCTTTAACTGTTTATAATTAGTATAGTGTATATCTATATTTGTCGAATATTTATTTGTATTTGTGCTGGTTGAGTGGAAGAGAGGGCCTTATTGCCTTAACTCTGCCAGAATAAATAAAGTATTATTATTATTATTATTATTATTATTATTATTATTATTATTATTATTATTATATTATACAGGAAAGTAAGATCATCACATAATTTTATGTAATTTTTCTAACTATAACGACGTAGCCCATTGTTGAGCCATAGCCTCTCCTTTGTAAGGAGTTACTAGACCAAGTTGATTTTTAGTTACCTTATTTCCTCATAGATGTCATGGATGACATGCGGTTAACATACCGACCCAATGCGACATCTAACAGGCAACTAAGGTATGACTAGGACGTTGAGGTCGGTAAATTTTGCTTAGAGGCTTTTTTATTCAGGCTTAAGGATCTTTTACGTGCCTGAAAATCTTCATACAGGGATTTCTTGTAATTTACCAAGGTTTAATTATCGGTAAATAATTATATCTGTAAACAATTATATTTCTGCGGATACATTTAAAACAGCGTTTAAAAACCATGTGTGTTGTTTATCCGCACTTACATAATGAGTTCACTTTTCTATTTTAAAAAATGTAGCTGTACGAAACACTGCGTGATTTGTTCCATTCATTGAGCCACGTTAAGTTTCCATGGCCGGATCAGTTATTAAGCTCAGAAACCAATATTTGTAACAGAAGTCTGCAAAAGCAGAGCCTGGAAGAAGCCGAAGGAAACGTAAAAGGTGCACCTCCATGAAAAGATGGTTACTAAGTCCTACACTAAAGAGATATTACTAGGGACGTCAAATAAAGCCTAGAGCCTATTTCCAAAGGATGCTTCAACAAAGCTCAATCCTAACGAGGAGACTTGGTTTTGTGTGTGTATATATATTCATCCATAGTAATTCTGCCCGAGGGCAGGTCCTTCACTGCAATCATTTTCATACTATGCTTACAGATTTACTAGGGAATTGTAGGTGTGGTACCTTCCCGTTGCTTTTCTCACCGGTGAAGGATGATGGTGATGATGATAATGATGATGATGGCCACATGATTTCGGGGACCGTTTGAGCCTTAAAGTTTTCCTGACATTTGTCTTACAGGTGAGGAAAAACCCCGATAAAAACCTCACCCAGAAAAACTGCCCCGACCGGGGATCGAACCCGGGCCCGCTGCGTGACAAGGCAGCACGCTACCTCGAGACCACAGCGGTCTCTCTGTTTGTCCTTTATGCATTCATCTGATTGTGATGGGGATTTTTGCAAAATGTTCAGGAGTTTCCCGGGTAGGTTTTAGGCTATAAGAGAGTTGTAATTCTCAACCCCATCACTCTTAAAAATCGCACCTTGTGGTGAAAAACGTGTTTTTCGAAACTTTTTGGACGTTTAAATGACTTACGCTGCCTAAAACCATAACATATAGGCCCCTACACCAAACTAAAGTACACAGAATTGAATATCTAAAAAAAAAATCTACAAAAAAGTCCACGACAGCATATGTCTTTTATGAATAACTCATTATAACCATTTTTATCTTTCAGCTCATTGATGCCAAGAAGATCGGAATGACCAGACTCCCGGGCAAGTATAGCAGCGCACGGCGGGAATTCTTTAACGGATAACTCTCCAGAACCATTTTTGTCTTTCAGCCCATTGATGCCAAGAAGATTGAGATAAGAGGATTCCCGGGCAACACCGGGTATTCAGCACGGGATGTCTAAAAATAATTAAGATATAAATGTATTATTGTATTTCTTTTCACTTATTCAACTAGAACATAAAAAACACATTAAATCTATTTATGCGTAGCAGCGCATGCCGGGTATTAGCTGGTTAACCCTTAAATTTGAAAAATAGTAATTTCTCGAATCGGTTATTTAAATGTGGCGAACCACACTGAAAACAAAATCGTAAATAATTGTTATTGTTACCCTCAGGGGTCCTCATCTAGGGGATATGTGGATGGCGACCACAAGGTGCCCAAGCTGTGCAAAACATTTCTTCCACTTACTTGTGTTTTGCACTCTTTTAACTTTACTATCTAACCTCTCTTGGTTAACTCTTGTTTTTTTCGACTGCGACGCTCGCTATTAGGGCATCCGAGGGCTAGGGAGTCTTTCCTTTCTTCCATTTCTTCTTTCTTTTATGTTCTTTTCTTCTCCAGAAAAGCCTGACCAGAGGCTATAAAATGGCAGCCCCATCACTGGTCTTGCCTTCCTTTGGCCAGCAACCAATCGAAGGGACTATTATTATGCTTTGAAGTCTTATACGAGAATTTCCCGGAAGATGCTGGAGGGAAAATTTTCTATAGGATCGTAACAGGCCTTGGCCTAATACTTGGAAGGAAGAAGAAGAAGAAGGTATATTGTGTAATTCCACACATATTAAAGTAATTTTTTATGGTCAGCTTTCTTGTGTTTTATTAAAACTATTAGATAAATTAAACAATTGATGTATCCTATAGGTTACATTTTGAATTTAAGGGTTAAAAATTGAATCAGAGAACTTCGTCAAGAAGACATAGTTATTATATAATAGATGCATAGTACACAGCCTTACATTCAAAGGAAAATTCCAAATGCGACATGAAGTTAGATGCTTAAAGCTGTTAAATATGAAATGATGAAACGCTATTTCAGCTATCTAATGACCTGTTTTCAATGCATAAAATGTTTTATTTCCACAATATTGTAGTTGCCATAACAACACTTGCTTAATATTGTCTGATACAAGACACGTGAGGTTGTGCCAAGTCTAGACTCAGCAATTATATGATACTACAATCTTAACAATGCTGACGCCGTACTAAAAGTTTTCAATCCATTTGTACATGCGTAATATAGGCTACGTTTAAACATTAATGTTATTTTGGCTAGACGTTATTTCCTAAAATAGCTTTTTTTATGAAGAAACAGTTTACAAACATTATAGGCATCAAACTAACAGCAATTTAATATATACTGCGTACTAACCAACCAATTAAAAAATCGTAATATTGAAATAGTTTGCATAATATATCTATTTCTTATAGGATATTTGTTTCAGATAGATGGGTAGATTTTAATTAACCCTTAAATTGGCAACTTATCCTATAAGATATACTGATTTAATATATTTAATACTTGCTAATACCCGGCGTGCGCTGCTACGCCTAAATAAATGAAAATTAATGTGCTTTTGTGTTTAGTTCAATAAGTAAAAGGAAAAATAATTATAAATTTATATTTTTAGACACACCGTGCTGATTACCCGGCGTTGTCCGGGAATCTACTTATCCCGATCTTCTTGACATAAATGAGCTGAAATACGAAAATTAATGTGTTTTATGTTTGGTTAAATAAGTACGTATAAGGAAAAATGTATATCGTAATTATTTTTAGATACCACTGCTGTTTACCCGGAATCTACTCATCCCGATCCTCTTGGCATAAATGAGCTGAAAGACAAAAATTAATGTGGCTGAATAAGTAAAATGAAAAATAATTATAAATGTATATCGTAATTATTTTAAGATTCCCAGTGCTGATTACCCGGTATTGCCCGGGAATCTTCTCATCTCGATCTTCTTGCCATAAATGAGCTAAAAGACAAAATTCGTTATTCTGAGTTATCCGTAAAAGAATATCCGCCATGTGCTGCTATGCTTGCACAGGAATCTAAGTAGGCCTACTTGTCTCGATCTTCTTGACATCAATGAAAGACAAAAATGGTAATTGTGAGTTATCCGTAAGAGATAAACATATGCTGTCGCGGACTTTTTTGTAGAGTTTTTGAGATATTCAATTCTGTGCACATTAATTTGGTGTATTTGTTATGGTTTAGGAAGCATAAGCTATTTAAGCGTCCAAAGAGCTACTTTTTTCACATTTTTCACGTTTTAAGGATGTAGGAGTTGAGTATCACAACTCTCTTATAGCCTATGTTCATCCCAGGAATCTCCTGAACATTTTGCAAAAAGCCCCATCACAATCGGATCAACGGTATGGCCGCGCATAAAGTACTAACAAACAAACAAATATATTTATATATTAGATTGTTTATAAAACAATATAAAAACGAAGGAGCAGAAATTACGGGGATTCTTTACAACATGTGACGCGAAAAATTTGTCTGTTCCAACCATGTAGATGCGCGAATAAACGCGAAGCAGTTTACCCTATGGTAATGCAGGCATCTTTTTAGGTAGCATAATTAATATTCGATTCTGATATTAAATATCCGTAAGTAGTAGGTTTAAGTATTAAAAAATAATTTTATTTAATTATGGGCAGGACATGTTGCGCGTTGGGGAATGAACGACGTGCATGGAAACTTCTTGTAGGAAAGCCAGAAGGAAAACGCCCAGTTGGTAGACCAAGAATGAGGTGGGAGAACAACATTAACTATGATTTGAGGGAAGTAGATTATACAGGGAATGATTGGAAAGCATTAGCTCAGGATAGGGATGTATGGAGAGCTTATGTCCGTGCGGCCATGAACCTACGGGTTCGATAGTGCCAGTGAGTAAGTAAGTAAGTAAGTAAGTAATTATAGTAATATCATATAAGCAGACTATGGTATTTCACTTATATATTATAACCGAGTGGCAATTTTTACATTTTGAGTAACACATTTATCATTTTATATGTTTGCCATTTTAAATTTCATAGGATTTTGATGAAAACAAGCACGTTATTATGAGTTCATACTAATTATTTTTTAAATTACTTGAAACTGAAATCGCATTTGTAATGGGTTGATAAAATAAGACAAAATTACATAAATGCATAAATTATGCGTTTGTAGGTTACAAACAAAAAATGGAATTAATGGATGCATGTTAAACCATAACTCAGAAAGAAAGAATAATTTATACTGATGCAAATTCAGTTTAATACAAAGAAAATATATTATATAAATTTAAATCATGGCAGTTGAGTAACACTGTTGAATGATATCATAGACAATTTGTTTTGTCATTCGGATTCTCCTGCAACAATTAAACAATTTCTATTGAAATATTTTTGAGCTTGCATGCTGTTAGTAGGACTACAAATATGCGCAGATATGCTTGTCAAAAATGGGTATTTAAGTTTATAACAGCTAACTGCATTTGTTGGCAATTTGCACCAATATTTTACTTGAAGTTTTCAGGAGAAAATAAAGAAAAGTATGTAAAGAATCGTCCATTTCAGATTTATATAGCATATTGCTATAATTTTGATATTTTGAGGCAATTTCGAATTTTGTTTTTTAAACACATTAAAAATGGTTTACACATCGTGAAAAATAAACACAATCGTTTACGAGCACTTCGTGCTATATTGAATTGCGAAAATTATATATATATGAGATCCGGGTTCGAATCCCGTCCAGGCATTTATTTTTCTTATCATACCATATATATATATATATATATATATATATATATATATATATAATATATATAAAACAAAATAAATAGACATGAATTAAAATAAGTTTAAACAGTATAATATAAATTATATAAAGAAAAATGTACTTTTAGAATAGCTTCCATAAGTGCTAGATTTTAAGTAATATATATATATATCCACCGCATTGGTCTGGAGGTAGCGCGCTGCCTTGTCAGCAGGGGGGTTCGATTCCCGGTCGGGACCAGCTTCCTGGGTGAGGTTTTTTTCGGTGTTTTTCCTCACCTGTAACACAAATATAAGAATGCTTTGAGGCCCAAACGGTCCCCGATCATCATCACCAGTGTGGAAAGCAACGGGAAGCTACCACAACTATAATGCCCTTGTAAAGCTCCAAAGCATAGCATGAAAATGCTATGATTGCTGTGGAATACCTGCTCTTGGGCAGAACACTAAAGAATAGCATATATATATATATAACTTATATGTGTCTCGCGCCATAGTCAAGTGGTTAAGGGAAGATGCCGTGACGCAGAGCTACAGGACTTCAGCCAGTATGGGACCGGTGCCCACCCATTATAGTAAGAAAATTGGGTAGCTACAATACGTAGCAGCCACAGGTTGAAGAAAAGAGATATAACGGCTGGGATACCCGACATGCTGACCACATGTCACCTCTACACTGACTAGATGGTCGTCTACTTCTGTTGTTAACACATGTGGATATGAGGCCAAGTGACTACTAGGCCTGTCGCACTATAGTATATACACACACACATACATACATACATATACCTATATATATATATATATATATATATATATATAAACGATGTTTATGTTTTGTAGTGCGTAAGATATCGGAAACGCTTATGCAATTAACTTGCCTCGAATTTGTGGGCTTATTTCATGAAATGTTTATTTAGATGAGGAAAATCACGAAAAATCTAAATAATTTTGTATGAAAAAAGGATTAGATAATAGCAAAGTGTTGTGAATGAAGCTGTACAACATTAAGGCCAGTACTGTGGGAGGTACTGTAATTACACAGAGTACCAGTAAAAATGTACCAACTTTAATGAGGATGAGGTGGGCTGTATTACAAAGAAGACACAATTAAAGTTCTTTGCCTACAGCAATGCCAACTTGATCCAGTTAGGGTACCAAGCAGATTATATACTGCCTTCCTCATCTTATATTTATATTTATGGTGTAAAAGTTGGTGAAACATTTAAAATATTGATTACAATACGTAATAATGCTATAATTTAATTTTTACATTTAGACCGCTGTGGTCTCGAGGTAGCGTGCTGCCTTTTCACGCAGCGGGCCCGGGTTCGATCGGGACAGTTTCCTGGGTGAGGTTTTCATCGGGGTTTTTCCTCACCTGTAAGACAAACGTCAGAAAACTTTAAGGCCCAAACGGTCCCCGAACATCATATGGCCATCGTAACAGTAAGCTATATGATCTTTATTGAAAATATGTATAAAAACAATTTAGTCTCATAGACCGCGAGGGCAGGACATGTGATACGAATGGAGAATGAAAGAGGGACATGGGAACTTACATGTATGGAGAATTTATTTCCGCGCATCTGTGAACGTTCGGATTCAATGTAATACCAATTATTAAGTTAGAAATGTTATTTTTCCCTCCCTAAAATAATTTAATAATATATCCTACAAGAACGGAAACCCAGTCTTTAAATACAAGATACTGTTACTCCAAGATATTGACGACCTGTAAAATTCTCTTAAATGACTATTTAAAACAGTGATATAATAAAACTACCAATTATTTCGTAATATTTGTTTTAGATAAATAATAGTGAATATGTGGTACAATAACGTATTGTAAAACAAAACTTTTAGTATAATTACCAGTTATTGTTCTGCACATATTAATTGATGTTTTATGTAAGGAGGATATTTATTACTATATTTTAACGGTGGACTAGTGGTTATGCTCCTTGCCTCTGGTCCTGAGGGTCGCGGGTTCAAACCCGGCCGGGGTCGATGAATTTTTAGGACTTTAAGCCGTGGGTCTCGAGTCTGAAGATTTTCAGGCTCGTAAAAAATCCTTAAGCCTGAATGAAAAGGCCTCTAAGCAAAATTTACCGAATTTTCCCGTCCTAGTACTACCTTGATTTCGTAGATGTCAGTGTGAGGCGGTGCGCTGACCACGGACCACTCAAAATGACATCTATACGAAAACAAGTGTAACTAAATTAGTATGGTTCAAATTATTCCCTGTAGGGGGAGAGCGCCTAAATCTCTGTAAAGGGAAAAACATGGGCTTACAATACAAAACAATTTTATGATTATAGAATATCCATCCATAGTAATTCTGTCCCAGGACAGGTCTTTCACTGCAATCATAGCATTTTTATGCTATGCTTTGCAGCTTTACTAGGGAATTATAGGTGTGGTAGCTTCCCATTGCTTTCCACACCGCGAAGGATTGATGATGATGATGATGATGACCAGATGATTTTCAGGGACCGTTGGGCCCTAAGCTTCCTGACATATGTCTTATAGGAGAGGAAAAACCCCGAAAAAAAACTCAGGAGGCTGTCTCGACCGGGAATCGAACCCGGGCCCGTTGCTTGACAAGGCAGCACGCTACCTCGAGACCACAGTTTATATCAGTATATCGCGAAAGTCTTGAAGTTGTATACAGATAGTGGTATTACCTTAAAATATTTTTAATCGAATTACTTTACATGTAAAAAAAAGGTAGATGTTATTATACCCTGTTAGAAGTAAGAGATTAAAGTTCACATCTTTGCAAAAATCGAATATTGTCATTTTCTTCAGGCTCTAGAACCCTGGGAAGTCTTCGACTGCTCTGATGACAGCTATTTTTGTATGTCAAACTCCAATAACTCAATATTTCCAGATCCTTGGCTATTCCATCCATTCACCTCATTTTAGATATCCCTATTCTTCTATTATAAATTATTTCTTTTAACATTCTTAATGGTATGTGTGTCTCTAGCATTCTAATCAGGTATCCTAACCACCTTATGCGTTGGGCTTTAACAAATTTCACAATGTCCTGTTTTATCAATTAAATTACGTAGCTCGAAATTAGTGATTATTCTCCGACCTTGATGATCTCTTATGGGGCCAATTATTTAATTATTTAACGGAGTATTTTACGTTCAAATTGTCTGATAATATTCTCTTTCTTTAGTAAGGGTCATATCTCTGAACCATTTAGGACCAGCTTCCTAAATATTTTGAATTTTTTTACCAAATTATTTTTATTCAATAATCAAGTACTGTACCTCATTAGATTTAAAGTATTAAGCTACTTTGTGTCTTTCAACTGGTATCTGGAAGGTTCTGCTTCAAATTTAGGGTCCGAATATAACTTTTTTCCGGGTTTCACTCAATATACTCCATGGCGCCACAAGCCTACTGTGCAGTTCTGACTTCTGTAGCCGCTTTTGAGAGTCTATGTTATATGGTGCGGTAAGAGGGGAGGGTGAGTTACAGGTACTGCTAACAACTATTCTCAGTTTTGAAAACATAATAGTTGCTACACGTTGAATTCTTATCTACTGTTAGTTCGTCTGGCTTAACTTTGCAAGGAATTTGTAGAAAGAGACAGCTGTGCCCACCGCTCTCCCCACGCACCAGTATTATTACGGTGTTTCTTCACCAGATATTATTAGGAGCAGAGATAACCCAAATTAGATTAGGAGTAAGAGAGAAGACGAAAACTGACGATAGGGTGGGTTCTCGCTTTTGTAACTGCAAGAAAGCGGTTAGGAGCTACCCTTATATCTCCATCTTTCTCTTTGCCAAGTTAAACCAGATATACAATATTTAATTAAATAAAAATAAAACTTACAGTTTTATGTATATTTATTAAGATATAATTTAGTTACAGCTGTTTCGGTACTTTGTACCTTCTTCAGACATGATAACAAATTAGTGAATTCATTTATTTGTCTGAAGAAGGTACAAAGTACCGAAACAGCTGTAACTAAATTATATCTTAAGAAATATGAAAATCACATAAAACTGTTTTATTTAATTAAATAGTTATGGATTTTCATCAAGTAAACAACAATTCAATTATTTAGATATATAATAGTTTTGTGTTAGTGAATAGTTTTTATGTCTAATAAGTTTCAAGTGTTCATTATAGAATATGTTTGTTTTGTAACAATTTATTTTATCATCATCATCATCATAGTACATTCACGAATTTAGGCCATTTGTTGACCTGTTTCGGCCTCAAGAGAAACACCATCCAGAAGTCTTTTGAGTGGACGTCTGGTCTTCTTCTTCCTGCAGGTTGATATCTTAACATTTGTTTGGGTATTCTGTGATCTTCCATTCGATGAACATGTTGCATCCATCTTGACTTATAATCAGAAATTTGTTTTCTAAAGATTCCATGTGTAATTCTTCTAAGATGTCTTCATTTTTTTTGTGATCTAGTAGTGTGTATCCTGCAGTCCTCCGAAGATATCTCATTTCAGCAGATCTAAGTCTCTGTATATCCTTCTGTTTCAACGTCCGTACTTCGCTACCATACAAAAGAGTTGGAAGAGCCAGTGTTTTATACACTTTCAGTCTTGAATGCTTTTGGACTAACTTTTATTTATTTTATTATTATTATTATTATTATTATTATTACTTACTTACTTACTTACTTACTTACTCACTGGCACTATCGAACCGTAGGTTCATGGCCGCACGGACATAAGCTCTCCATACATCCCTATCCTGAGCTAATGCTTTCCAATCATTCCCTGTATAATCTACTTCCCTCAAATCATAGTTAATGTTATTCTCCCACCTCATTCTTGGTCTACCCACTGGCGTTTTCCCTCGGGATTTCCTACAAGAAGCCTCCATGCAAGTCTTTCATTCCCCATACGTGCAACATGTCCTGCCCATCGCAGTCTACGAGACTTAACTGTTCTTATTATATCTAGCTCCCCATAAAGACCATGTAGTTCACTGTTCTGTAGTCTTCTCCATTCAACTGTCTGTTCATCTCTCTTTGGTCCAAAAATGTTCCTAAGTACTTTATTCTCAAATACTTGTAATCTCCTTTCCTCCCTTAAAGTAAGAGTCCATGTTTCGCACCCATATAATATAACTGGTAGAATAATAGTTTTATATATTTTCAGTTTAACGTTTTTTGAAAGGAGTTGGGACATCAAAAGTCTCTGCAATGCATAATCGCACGCATTTCCAGAATTGATTATTATTATCATTATTAAGATTTTTTGCATGACTATTATTTCCTCCCACACTCGGCAAAGTTCCACGCGCCTTTGGTTTAACGAAGATGGCTACAGTTACAAGAACTGGACTATATAAGACCCTTGGCCTACCATCCGTCTGCTGGCCTCACATTCACGTGTTTATCACAGAGGTAGACGATCATCCACCCAGTGTAGGGGTAACATGTGGTCAGCATGTTGGTTCTCCCAGCCGTTATACCTCGTTTTCTCAACCTGGAGTCGCTACTTATTGTAGCTATCCAAATTCCTCTCTGCTGGGTGGGTCCGTCCCATACTGGCCGAAATTCCATGATAAATTTTCTTCCCCCATGGAGACTCGAACCAGCGCAAGTCCCATAGCTCTGCTCCAAGGCATCCTATTTAAACCACTCGGCTATGGCGCGGGACGGAAAAGACAAGTGGTGAGATGGATTTTTTTTCAGTTCTGCTTCCTGTTTTCAGGCAATTCGATTGAAAATTAATATGTGAAACCATGTGATAAGGTGTAAATTTCTACAAAAGGTTTGAGAATAACAGAAACTGACAGGAAATAGAGAAGTTTCTAATTTTCACAGTTTTTGTAAATGAAGAAACAGAAGACTAATGGAAGACCTTGAAAAGATAGTTAAGTACTCGTAGTACGAGTACAAACACATTGATAATGACCTTCGTAATTTCTTTAGCCCTGATAATAAAATTGTTGCAACTAGTTGTATTATATAACTGTATTGCATATCTTGTTTTTTGAAGGTTATCTTTTACAATTCGCTTCCTCAGCCTCTATAGTCTGTACATATTATATCTAAAGCTCATATGTCTATTACAGAGAAAGAAAAACTGTATGAAAACCGATGTAACTATCGCGATTTTCTAATTTGACAATTTTAAACATAATTGGTAATGAACGCCAAAATATGTCACATCAATGACGTCCAAAAATAGAATCTAAAAATTACATAATTTAATGTCGGCTGCGGTTATCTAGTGCAGCCATGTCATAGTTCAGAGCTCGAAGTTCCGTGCGGAGCACGGTACTAATTCTGGAGCATGCATTTGTATCCTCTTCCTCCTTCACCGACGGGACCTGTACGAAAGCGTATCATTGTCACGATCGCTTATAACAGCAGGAATCGAAATATAAAACAACGCACAAACAGGAGTGAAGCATTTATTAATTAATAGTATTAACTGGTTTACAGTATTAAATAATACCTCAAAAAAATTAAATCTGCAATATTTAATATTTGCCTGAACAAAAATTCAGAACCAACAGGCCTATATGTACAAACTAAAGAAAAGACGAGAATACATTTAACATGTTCATGTGTTTTTATACCATTTTAACAAACATGAATTAATATTCTTGGTACAGAAAAAAAAAAAAGTGGGTATATTTATTGCTTCTACTGTAGGAAAATTAATCACTCCTTTCAGGGTGCTACTTCCCGGGCATTTTACTTGACACTTAATTTTTTTTTACTGATTTAATATTAAGAATATAAAATTAGTACCTGACAAACCAGTCTTATCTACTAAAATAAAGTTCTGTTTGAAAACTTCGTCAAGTAGTTAAAAATATGAAGGCCTTTGAAAACAATATTTTATCTTCTGCATTTCAACTAGTACTGATGTATAAGTTGTATAACGGGTTCGGGTCTGTGAGCTTGTTCTTGTTGAGCAAGTCTGTATTCTCAGCTTGTTTTAAATTGCTATGTCTTCTAGGATGCTATCTTGTTGTTTTACTCTCTCTATGTAACATTGACATAGTATGCGGTGGGCTAGTGGATATGCTCCTTGCCTCTGGTCCCGAGGGTCGCGGGGTCGATGGACTTTTTTAGGATGGAAAAATCTAAGTAGCAAGTCCTCCGGGAGGGACGTTAAGCTGTGGGTCCCGAATCTGAAGATTTTCAGGCTCGTAAAAGATCCTTAAACCTGAATGAAAAGGCCTGTAAGCAAAATTTACCGAATTTTCCCGTCCTAGTACTACCTGGTTTCCTAGATGTCAGTATGAGGCGGAACGCTGACCACGGATCACTCAAATGACATCTATACGAAACAAGTGTAACTAAATTAGTATGGTTCAAATTCTTGCCTGTAGTGCGAGAGCGCCTAAATTTCTGTTAAGGGAACAAGGGCTTACAAGATACAAGAAGATTATCGATTTTGTCGAACTAATGTTCCGTTTCTAATATGTTTGGCAAAACTTGATTTTTCTTCGTTATTAGTTATTTTTTATGTTCAGTGCATCTTGTTTTAAAATTTATTTTGTTCTACCGATGTAAAACTTATCGCAATTGTTGTACTTTAGTTTATAAACGCCTTTATTTTTCGTATTTATTTGTTACTTCAATTTTGTTTGATACGATGTTGTTGAGTTTGCTATTAGTTTTAAATGCGATTTTTATGTTTTTGTCTTGTTTCTTCATCGAATTAGCTAATTTAACCGTATCAAAATTAGGAGAGATATTCTGTGCTAAACAAATACGAAGGCTTGATTCTCGCAAGGCCTTTTTAAACTTAATTTTAAGAATAATCTAACCTACTTGCTAGTTCGCGAAATTAGAACCAGAGGGGCCCATCTGCAATTTTTTATATTAAATGCTTATTCATTTTATTATTATTATTATTATTATTATTATTATTATTATCATTATTGTTACTACTATTAACTCACTCCCATTATCGAACCCATAGTAGGTTCATGGCCGTGTGGACATAAGCTCTCCATACATCCCTATCCTCGGCCAATATTTTCCAGTCATCCCTGTATAATATACTTCCCTCAAATCATACTTAATGTTATTCTCCCACCTCATTCTTGGTCTACCAACTGGGCGTTTTCCCTCTGGTTTTTTTACAAGAAGCTTCCAAGCACGTCTTTATTTCCCCATTCGTGCCACATGTCCTGTCCATCGTAGTCTACGAGACTTAACTGTTCTCATTATATCTGGCTTCCTATAAAGACCATGTAGTTCATTGTTATGAAGTCTTCTCCATTTACCTGTCTGTTCATCTCTCTTTGGTCCAAAAATTATTATTATTATTATTATTATTATTATTATTATTATTATTATTATTATTGTTATTGTTATGAATACATAGTCTTTTATGTAGATTTTTTTATTGTTTTATAGATTATTTTAATTATTCAAGCAAAGTCTTTTGAAATAGAGTTTAGACATTCAAAGTCGTTGAGATAGAGTTTAGACATGATATAGTTCAGAGCAAAGTTTGCATAGCTAACTGTAAACATCCCTACATTTAGATTATTGGAATGTTAGTGAGTACAGTTAGGGTAACTAGAGGTCAAATGGAGTATATAACACTTGAGAAGTGAGGGTCTCGTGTCTGTCTGTCTGTGTGTGTAAACTGCTGAAGGGTAAGTCACCGACCATTTTTCTTAATATGTAGTCCGTATTTTTGTAAAAAGAATCAATTACCTTAACTATTTTGATAGAATTCTAAACCATGTAGACTGTTTTAATATGATATTTTCAAAAGGGGATATAACATTTTTATACGTGTAGATTAGGGCAGATTTATAACTTCCACAACTCCCACTCTCCCAAACCCCAGAAAGTACTGTAATTTTTAATATAGGCTTAGATTAGTTATTTAGGGCTAGAATACTTAGGGATTCTAATTATTTATACCTTAGTAATAAAATAGTTTAAAATAAGACTTCTTTTGTTTATTTCAACACATGTATAACTGTACATCCTCATACTAACGCTCGGCTAGATAAACGCTACCAGATTTTCCAAGTCCCGAAGGTCCTTTAAGCCTAAGAAATCCAGTTGGGTTATAATAATTATTGTTATTATTATTATTGTTTTACTAATCGAGAAGGTTGACTCAGAGGATGTGTTTGAAACTAGTAATCGGGAAATCCCAGTTCAATCCTCTTCCCCGATATACTTGACTGGGGGGTTTACTGCTTTCCTGATGTTGAAGACAAATGCTAATTTCCAATTTCATTGCCAGAACACATTTCATTTCCATCACGAATTCATAAAGTCACTATAATTAAATCATTAACCTTCTTCAGGAAACAAATGAAACACACGAGAAAACAACTGCCTAGTAGATGCAAATAATAGTCTAGACGCAATAATATTATGACCTTACGTATTATAGCGTCTATAAATAAGTATGAAGTAGATTACTAAAAGTTGCAACGGGTCATTCCCTCAACATTCAATTCATATAGGGCACAAATTCCTTGCCCCAGAGTATTTTTCCATTTGTTTTAATTAATTTATGAATAATTATCCTCACAGCTCATTATCTTTTAACCTTAAGCTGCATATATTATTAAATCTTGAATTTTTTACATTTTTTTAAACATTTAATGATATGTTTATGTCCCGCGCCGTAGCCGAGCGGTTAAGGTAGGAAGCCTTGGCGCAGAGTTACGGGACTTGCGCTGGTTCGAGTCTCCATGGGGGAAGAAATTTTCTCATGGTATTTCGGCCAGTATGGGACCGGTGCCCACCCAGCATCGTGAGGCAATTGGGTAGCTACAATAAGTAGCGGCTCCAGGTTGAGGAACCAGCTATAACGGCTGGGGGACTCGACATGCTAACCACATGTCACCCCTACACTGGCTGTTGATCATCTACCTCTGTGATTGACACATGTGGATGTGAAGGGCCAGCAGCCGGCTGGGAAAAGGGCAACCGCTGAAAAGTGGAAAGACCCTCAATCGGATGATATGTTTATTATTTTGGCATAATTATAGTCATGCTTGAACTCATTAAAGTTGATTTTATGTTGTATAAAAATTCATAATTTCGATTTCTAAAATGAAAGCATAATAATTGTATCATCGTCATTTTAATTTAATGTTTCTCATAAGTAATGTCATGAGTGATTTCTAAATTATCGATTAATTCACGACTCACGAAGTGAGGAGTGAATTTACTTAGAGAATTTGGAAATCAAGAGTGGCTTGTTAGGACTATTTAACGAATAAAATTAAGCTGTTTACTCACAAATCATTATTTAACTACAGTTATTTTAAAATATTTATATATCTAATGTAAACGGCGATGTTTGAAAACAAATGAGAAACGATTGGTACGCTCCATTTGCTTCTTTTGCTGCAACCAGATCATATTATTTATTGCCAAAGGACCGCAATATTGTAAGAATGCACCCTAAGTGGAGAAATTTATAACCAACATTATAGGCATTAATTCATTTCTGATGTCCTATGATGTAAATATGTCTATTATATTTTTCTGTAACATCATTTCCTGGAAAATAATTCGTTTAAGAAAGTGCAAACAGTGTTTTTTTGTATAATCAATTGCTACCAATGTTTTTATATTATCTCCCACATGCGCTATCTGATGACATTCATGCACTATATATACAATCTAGTAGTATTATTTCTCGGAAAGTCAGTCACTGCAAAATAATTCTATGACCTATTCAGAATGTTAAAAAGAAGGTATTTTCTTTAATATGATATACTTCCGTTGACAAATTCGAGGCGAAACACGACTGTGATTGGTTGTAAATAAAAAATCATTGAAATGTGATTGGTCATCGACTCCCATTTGGGGCATGAGTTAAATAGTATCTTTAAATGTTTGTTCAGGTTCATATTTGGCTTCTTTACGTTGTTAACAATCTCGTCATGGCAATCGTATTTTTGCTTTGGTCAGAGCCAACTTCATAACCTCTGTATGTCCTCATGTGTAGGATTTATTTATTTGTTTTATCTGATGGGGTTAAGGTCGTAAGGTCTTCTCTTCCACTTCACCAGAATTAAATTATACATATAATAACTAGAGATCCGTGAAATTCGCGATAACGCGAAATGCTCTAATTTTGTCATTTTCTTGTACTATTTCTAAATTCTACTTCCCACAACCTCAAAAAAAGCATTTATGAATCGCGAAATAACACTGAAATTTAAAATTTTCAACGAATTTCGAAGATTTTTTGTTCTATTTGCGAAATTTTCATAATGCATTTTTAAACACTGTTTTCGGATTCCATCTTCTTTTTAACTGCTAATCTGATGGCGCCATATCTGCTTCCTCCATGCATTTTTGCAAAGGGAAATGGTAGCAACACAGTTCGCAACATAGAGGTGATATTTTCTATCCTTCTCATGCTCAAATATGGCATCTCCATAGACTTTAAGTTCTATGGTCAATATGAATTCCAAGAAATACGAATTATATTAACGTGTAAGATCTTTCCCTTAAATGTTTGCAGACATGATTACCAATCTTATATCAATCATTATTAAGTAATGGCACGTTCAAATCTGAAGAAGTATATCTAGTTTGTCAAGACATCTCTTGAAGCCATCTATTATCCAACTTCAAATGTGGATTCAGAAAGATCAATTTCTCAGTATGGTGTTGTGGTGAGTTATGGGAGGTGGAAATTGAAACCTGAGAATGCAGAGATACTCACCATGGTTGCTTTTTCTTAAAAGGTAAATTTTGTAAATTAGTGACTATGATTAAAATGTTATGCATTTTGTGTATTAAAATTGATATCAATTGTACAAACTATAAGTTGACCTTAAACTACTGAATATATCATTCTTATTGGGTTTAATATACTAAACTAGGATTAAAAAGACTCAAATTTACATTTTTTCTAATAACACCGCCAAATTCTCAATAACATCGAAATCTTGAAATTTTAAAACGAATTTTGCCTAAAAATAAAACCACTTTCATGGATATAGCAATTATGAATTATCTAATTAAGGGAAATTTGTGAATGTTTGTTTCAAACTGATAATCTATATGTCCGTAGTCACATATGCATTTTTTAATTCATGTTAATTACTAAGATTGGTAGGAGAAAATCCTCAATGATGAGGAAAATTCTCAAAATGAATGAATGGACGAATGAATTATCTACATCTTGATTATTTATATAAAATAGATATAGGCTACACAATATAAAGTTGACAAGGGAGGTGTAGGGGTGACATGCGGTTAGCATGTCGGGTCCTCTCAGCCGTTATAGCAAATACTCAACCTGGAGTCGCTACTTATTGCAGCTATCCAAATGCTATGCATTTAAACTATAGGGAAGAAATGTAACTCCTGTATTGGCATACTGGATAGCCTCAGTACCCGTCGTCAGTGCAGCGCCCCGCCTCACTTCATTCCGCTCTTAACTCATGCAGGGATGTACATCTGCTCCGTAAAGTGTGTTGTCATTGCTGGTTTCTGGCTTCGATTTCTGTGGCTTGTAGTTAAAAATGGCAGATAATTTTTGCAGATGATCAGATTTCAATAGCAAAAACAGAGGACGAACTACAAAGAACGCTATATAAACTAAATGAAACATCAAAAAAATACAACATGTAAATATCATCAGAAAAATAAAAAACAATGGCCTTCAAGAGCGCTCATCCAGTTCGGACAAAGATAATATTAGAAAATAAACCAATAGAACAAGTGGTAAGATATAACTTACTAGGTTGTGAAATATCATACACAGCGGAAACAGATATAAATAACAAACTAATAAATAAGTTTAATTATATAACAGGAACATTAAAACGAACTTTGAAAAAATAAAGCCAGGAAAGACTCCATAATGAAATTATACAAGACAATGGCAGTGCCTATTATTACTTACGGATCCGAAACATGGACAGCGACAACAAAGCAATCTGTGCCAGAATACAAGCTGCTGAAATGAAATTCCTCAGACCAATAGCAGGATATCAAAGAACAAACAAAAAACATAACACAGAAATAAGACAACTAAAAGTAAAGGAATTAAACACAAAAGTAGAGAAATACATAACAAACTGGAAGGAACACTTGGCAAGGATGACTGAGAATAGAATACCAAAAGCAGCATACAGATATTCACTACAAGGAAGAAGAAGTTTGGGAAGACCAAAGAAAAGATGGAAAGAGCAGCAGTTTGGAGCCGGAACAGGCTAGTAAATAAGCCTAAACTGTGAAAGAAGAAGAAGAAGAAGAAGATAATTTTTGGACACGGTCTTAGTACATCACAATACTTCTCTGGGAGAAATTTCAGGATAGGTTTCGGCATGTACCTTGCAAGACGCATTTCAACATAAAAATAATTAAAAGAAAAATAAATTGTCGTTATATGGCCTTGGATGTTAAAAGCGTTTATGAAATAAAGTTTGAATTATTTTCGCAAAAACTTACATGTAGTTACTAAATACAATATACATATTTATTATTATTTTTGGATTTGCATATTGAGAAATTGGAATGGTTCATTTCGGAAGTGCTGCAAAATTAATGTTCACGGTCAAATGTTGTGTATGAATTATGACCTTATTGTAATTCTATTTGAGTGTTTGTTCTTCAATATTTGCACAGAACGGTATTCACATGAAATCCTAAATAACCTCGGTTACTAACTTAAGTTGGCCTATATAATACCTTAATCACATAACAAGCAAACCTTCTAAAAAACAACTTATAACTATAGCTAGGATTTTTATGTACTAAAAGTTAATATTGCAACATAGTGTAATAAGAAGTTAGACGTATGACTGTCTTTTGTTTTGGTCATCATTATCAACATCAAGGCTTAGGCCCTCTGGCCCGTTCCGACTTCAAGTGATTTGACCTCTCCATCCAGCAAATGATCTTCCTCGACTTCTATTTCCTGTAGGGCTGTAGTTTAGAATAATTTTAGGAGGTCTATCATCTATTCTTAGTAGAAGTTCGTACAAATTTTATCTTTGTTTGTCAATTTTATCCGTCAATTTAAAAATATTTAATTGATCTCTTATCTCTTAACTTCTTTTTTCTGTTCCATAAGAGTGTAGCCTGCCGTTGGCCTTAAAAATCTCATCTCCGCTGTCTCCGTGTTTCTGATATCTGCTGTACCAGTCAAAGTCCAATTTCACTGCCATACATAACAGGAGGAACGGCCATGACTTTATAAAATTTTAGTTGAGTATCTTGAGTTGTTTTATTCTTTAAAGTTCTTATTGTTCCACATATTCTTTGAAATTTCAGGAGGCCTATTTTTATATTTATATCTTCTTTTTGGCAGTTTGATACATTAAAACCCAGATAACTGTTATGGTTTCACACATAAACAGTTGAATAGTATAATGAGAAGTAAGACTTTTGACTGTCTTTTGTTATCTTGTTTCACACAAAAACAGTTGAATAATATATAGGCCTACTATCTGAATTGCAATCTTATATTTTATTACATAAAAATTCTAGCTACGAGTGAATTGGCTCAGATTATTATTTCTGAGAATCATATTCGGGAGATCATAGAATTAAAATTCCCACAGAATATAACGTATTCCCACAGAATATAACGTAATGATTACAGTTATATTTATTCAATTTTCCTCTTTCTCTAAATATACTATAAGCCCATTGGATTATCATTATTTGAAATGTTTGTTTTCCATCCCCGACCGAAGTACATACGATGTCATTTCGGACCTCACATCCATTCTTCAAATATGCAAGCGTTGTTATGGTAGAGTAAATATTGTGTAGGCCTTTGGCCTACCATCCGGCTGCTGGCCTCACATCTTCATTTCATTTTTTTAAAGAATTTTCCTGGTCATTGAGGGTTTTCTCCAACCAATCTTAATAACTAACATGAGTTTAAAAAAATACGGACGTATAGACTATCAGTTTATAACAAACATTCACAAATTTCCCTTAATTGAAGTTCTCCATCGTTCTCTGTCCTCCGTGTCTTCATCCGTTACACCAAATTTCCTCATTGAATTATGAATGTTATTCTTCCAGGTTGTTCTTGGGTCTTCCTTTTCTGCTCCTTCCTTCAATTTTCCATGCATAGACGCCTTTGGTAGTCTTCCATCCTGCATTCTTTTTTACGTGTCCATATCATTTCAGCCTCCTGTGTTCAATCCCATCAATTATACTTCTTTCTGCATTCATAGAGTTTCTAATTTCTGTATTTCTAATTATTTCCAGCCGAGATTTTCTGGCAGCTCTTCTACAACAATTCATTTCAACTGCGTAATTCTGTTGGCATGTTGTTGTGTAATTGTCCAAACTTTCCGATTCATATAACATTATCCTCACATCTGCATGTATAAATCACAGAAGTAGATAGACAAACATCCTGCCACTGTAACTGGTAATGTGGTCAGCATGTCGGGTCCCCCAGCTGGTATAACTGATTTTCTCAACGTGGAGACGGTACTTATTGTCGCTGCCCAAATTCAACACGGATGGACACCGGTCTATACTGGCCGAAATTCCGTGAGAAAATGTCTTCCCTCGTGGATACTCGAACCAGCGCACGTCCCGTAACTCTGCGCCAAGGTATCGTGCTTTAACCACTCGGCTACGGCGCTGAACTACAGACCCTTTATCTATCGAGTGCTGTAATTAAACTTTGGATGCAGATGATAGATATGTAGCTGCATCACCTAACTGAATCCCCCGATTTTGTTACCATCAGTTTTCTGAATTGCCTCCCACTATGGACGCAAATTTAATGACGTATTCACGTAAATATATATATATCTGTAAAGTTGGCTAAGCTGTCTGAAGTTTTTATTGATTTTCTTCAGTCGACAAGATAAAATGCTGGTTTGGAATTTTATTACTAGATCCAATTTCGTCATAGTTACCATTTTATAATATCTGTAAATTTAAAACTTCTTCAGAAATCACATTATAGCCTCTAATAGAACCACATAGCCTAGAAAATATATTACCGTATAGCGTCTATAAATAATAATAATTGTCTTTTAATTGACTAATAATGATGGTAGGACCGAGTGAATTGGGTCAAACGTTAGCGTTTGAGACTTGTATTCAGGAGATTCTAGGTTCAAAGCTCAATGGCGACCTATCTTATTGAGGTTTCTTACTAATTTTTTTAGTTTTATGGCAAATGCTGGATTTGAATTGCATTGCTAGAACCCATCAACATTTCATAATATAAATAATACATGTTAATGCGTCTATAAAAATAAATATTAAAATGTAATATTTTAAAAAATGAATTTTTTTAAAACATGAAATAATATATTTTGACAAAAACGTAGTCTTACCTGTGATTTCAGAACAAGAACATATTTATAGAATAAATTCTACATTGTCATCAATCATTATACAGATCAGTAGGCCTTGTGCCCTGTTACCGACTGTTTCCATGTTTTTCAGGGCCTACCCGAAGATATTTTTCCTCGAGTCACATATTCTACAGTATAAAGTTAAAAATGTTCTTTTTTTAATCAAGTTACGATACTTAAACACAATATTAAATAAATAAATACATATATCCACCGCTGTGCTCTCGAGGTAGCGTGCTGCCTTGTCACGCAGAGGGCTCGGGTTCGACAGTTTTTCTGGGTGAGGTTTTTATCGGGGTTTTTCCTCACCTGTAAGACAAGTCAGGAAAACTTTAAGACCCAAACAGTCCCCGAAATCATATGGTCATCGCAATCATCATTCATATTCATCTTATATTAAATTTAGGAGACTCTCCTGGCGCACCACTATCATCATCATCATCGCCCATCATATCATCGGGGTAACGTAACCCCGCCTTCCAGGCGCCCCAACCTCAGAAGTGGGTTACAAGTGCGCCATGCCAGGAGAGAACACCAGGAATGTCGAAAGACAACCTGGGGCATTTACAATATATATATATATATATATATATATATATATCACGGCATCGTTTGAATAAATTGTATCGCGATTATCTTATTATTACATCATCGTCAGGAAATAATAAATGAGTTGCATTGTTTGTTAGAATCATGTTCAGCTATCAAAACAAAGAAAATTGGTATAGGAAAATGTTATAATTATGTAATATGGTCAAGAAGATATCGTATTAAAGATCAAAACTTATGTAAAAAAGTGAATCAGCCATTTTGAAATTGTATTATTTTTACCAGCCCTCTAGATAACGTCACGCTGTGACCTAGAAAATCATTACCGAGTATTTTAGATTATTTTTGTTTTCAGTTTTTTCAAGTAAGTGTTTGTTGAAGCAAAATAACCTGTTTGCACATAATAAATGGATAAACCAATATGTAAAAATGTTAGCAGCTGTTATGGTCTTAACTTGTTTTGAAGTTAATCCTACTTAACACAACATTGCAAATTTCTTTATACACTGCCAGGTTATTTTGCATCAGTATTATTCAACGAATACTGTAACCGTACAATATGATTTGGATTACCGTACTATGTATCTAAATTTACATTTCCGAAGTCGAACTTCAAATCCCACGGTCGAACATTTGTCTGGATTTTTTTTTCGTGATTTTCCTCAGCTGTCAGCAATTTGAATTTAATTATAGAGTTGTGTCCACCGCTGTGGTCTATAGATAAAGTGGTTGCCTTGTACCCAGTGGGCCCGGGTTCCATTCCCGGGTATGGCAAGTTTACAGGGAAGGTCTTTCGAGTTTTTTCCTCACTTATATATTTTAAGGTTGAACGTAACCCTAGCTGAATTTGTTTTTACACGCTTTATATTAACTTGACCTGTGTCTAAGTAACGGAAGCTTTGAACAGGATTTTCACCACTTAAAAACATTCGATCGACTTGAAACTTTGTATACTTGTAAAGGACCAATGACAATACAATCATTTCATAATGTTTTTTCCAAAATCCTGGCCAGAATCATCAGAACATCAAAAAATAGAAACCGGTATAATAGGTTGCGGACTTATCGACTTTTTTTTTAGTGAATCGTTGTAAGAGCCCAGTTGGTAGAGCGGTGGGCTGCTAGTGGTATATAATTTTAATTTCCAACACGCTTGAGATAAAATTAAAGTGGTCAACAAAAAAATCATCTCCAACACATCTAGAATAAAACTAGAGTTATCTACAAAAAAAAATGTTACCATCAAAAGCGTGGGGTGCTTTTTATGGTTTTTACGTTTTCTTCTTAGAGATTTTACTTTTACCAATATGTGTTTTATTATCAAATATATTAGTTCATAAAAAGCACCCCACGCTTTTGATGGTAAAATTATTTTGTTTTGTTTATAACTCTAGAAGGTATAAGAACAGAACTTAATATATTTAATCTCTGTGAAAGAATAAAATATTATCAACATGCTTATCTTCAGCACGTATTACGAATGAATGAACAGCGCATACCAAGAAGAATGTATAATTATAAACCAAAAGGGAGAAGAATGTTGGGAAGACATTGAAGAGATGGAAGGACCAATTCGACCTATAATGAGATCGGAACAGGCCATTGGGCTTAATCCTTGTTGTTGTTGATGATGATGAACTCGAGTTTTATTCTAGATGTGTTGCAGATGATTTTTGTGTTGACCACTTTAATTTTATCCCAAGCGTGTTGGAAATTAAAAATATTAAATTTCATATTCATTCAATGATACATTTTGTGTATACCTTCATTGTTTTGATGAGACTCACTACCTGTTTTGAGTTAGGTTAATAAACCTCCTCTATGTATATTACGTTATCGCTTATCCCAACATAAACAAACGCCAATTATATCCTTCCGCCATTTTCGCCACAATTACTGTCACATTGACAGGGAGCACGTGTTAAGAAAACCTGAAGAAAACTTCGTGGGAAGTGTTTCCATCGTCAGAAGTAGTAGTGAAGGCCTCTCAAAAAAATGGTTCTTTGCATGTCTTTGCAGAAACCCTAAGACAAGTGTATTGCTTCCAAAGAACACTACTTTGAGAAGGGCCATCAAAATTATGGGGATAAGTAAACGCATACAGCTAAAAAAATGTATTTATGTATATACCCCATGGGGACAAGGTCGCTCCCTAGTGGGAGTTTCTTAACCAAGATTATTTACTTGTGCTTATTTGCCTACAGATGTCAACGAGTGGCATGTGGTTTGCAAAACGTCTTAATGAGGTATAAAATAAAAATAATTCTTTATTGAATTGGCCTGGTATATAAAAAGTTACACAAAAAAGTATTCTTATAAACAAAATTCTCGCATACTCCGCATTCAAGAAATCCTTGATTTCATTCGTGGAATAGTCCAATAAGTAGAATTCCTGTAAATATGATTATAAATTGCACTTTTAATCATTTAGGGTTTATCGAAAGTCCTGTAAACAAAAACGCACTTACGGTGATATATACAGCGTACAGGCTATATTTTATTCAGAATTTCATTTTCTAATGTGAATATAGTGACCTATGCATCCAAAATAAAAGCAGATACTGTTAAAAAAACAACCTTTAGAAACGAATTAAATGGATATTCTGAGGAAGATTGTACGCAAATCAAGGAAAGATCAAATTAGAAAAGAACAAATAAGAAGCCAGCTAAATATTTAGGCAGTATGTGAATGGGCGCAAAAAAGAAGATTTGAATGGAATCAACATGAATTGTACAATAACAAGAAGTAAGTTACCGGAAAATGGGAGGACACTTGGAAGACCAAAAAAAAGATCGAGGGACTCTTAATTCTGGACGGAACAGGTCATGGACCTAAAACAGAGAGAAGAAGAATATGAAGTTAGTACTTCTGACTTGAATATCATCACTGCAAAGTTAGGTTGAGGGACTTTAGCTTGGATATATGTAAAAAGTATCGATGATTCTTTATAATTTTTATCATTATTTTGTTATTTAGATGTACAATAATGTACCGTGTTTGAATTCCCTCTGGGTTGAGTTTATAAGAAAAGTAATTGTCATCTCGGGATTCACAGAGGTCAGGGAAAGGGTAATTTAATAAAATACACCACTTATTTCTTAAATCCGCCTGTTCCGTGTAATTTCCAAGGTCGGTGTATAAGTAACTTCTTTTTAAGTTCTATAACAAGAATATAAGGTAGTTTCCTTGATAATAGCCGTGGATTCAATGGCTAGCCCATGGTTTTATGGTCAGAGCTTCTAACTACAGTTCATGAGGTCCCGAATTCGATTCCCAATCAGAGCACCATGTACTACTGGAATTTATTTTTTAAGCTTATATTTAAGGCGCGGGGAAAAAAGTGGTTTAACCCGCGTCTTAGGCTAGCGGTTTAAGACATGATGCCTTGGTGCAGAGCTTGCTGGTTCGAGTCTCACGCGAAAAGAAGTTTCCTTATAGAATTTCGGCTAGTATATCTTCGCGATAAATTTGGGTAACTACAATATTCGGCGGAGTCCACCGCTGTGGTCTCGAGGTAGCGTGCTGCCTTGTCACGCAGCGGGCCTGGTTTCGATCCCCGGTCGGGACAGTTTTTCTGGATGAGGTTTTTATCGGGGTTTTTCCTCATCTGTAAGACAAATATCAGGAACACTTTAAGGTCCAAACGGTCCCCGGAATCACATGGCCATCGCAATCATCATTATTCATATTCATCTTAGATTAAGCTTAGGATTAGGGACTCTCCTGGCGCACCACTATCATCATCACCCATCATATCATCAGGGCAACGTAACCCCGCCTTCCAGACGTCCCAACTTCAGAAGTGGGTTACAAGTACGCCATGCCAGGAGAGAACACCAGGAATGTCGAAAGACAACCTGGGGCATTTGCAAAAAAAAAAAATTCAGCGGTAGTAGATTGAGAAAACCAGCTACAAAGTTGAAGGATCCGTCATGTTGACCACATGTCACTTCTATATTGAACCTCTGTAATTAACATACGTGGATGTGAGGCCAGCAGCCAGCTAGTAACCAAGGGTCTTCTAAGATTGCCGCGCCATGGTGTAAAACGAATGTTTCAAGCTATGGGACTTCCTCTGGTTCGAGTCCCAATTGGAGAATTTTCTTATGGAATTTCGGTCAATATGTGACAGGTCCCACTCAGCACCATGAGGAATTTGGGTACTTAAAATAAATTTCGTTAGAGGTTGATGAAACCTGATGTTATTTTGTGTTATGTTCTTTCGATGTGGTATAAATTCATATTATTTTAAATTTGAAACTAGCTAATACCCGGCGTGCGTTGCTACGCCTAAATAAATTAAATATTAAAGGTTAATTAAAATGTATGGTATACGCGGTTGTTGGATTTTAATTTCGGATTTCATGTAAACCTCCACTTCTAATTGTTAGATTTCGCTTATTTTTGGATAAACCTACCTTGTTTTATTTTAGTAGGATATATCTTTTAAAAGAAATCTAAATTTATATTTGCTCTAACCTCGACTCCATTATTACACAGTGTAAGGTATATATACTAATTGGTGTTTCTCGTATAATTTATATTATTATTATTATTATTATTATTATTATTATTATTATTATTATTATTAGTTTCGTTGTGAAACATCAAAAACTGTGACCGCTAGAGCGATTTTTAAATTTTCACTTCAGGTGAACTCCTACTCATTATGATTTTAGTGGGTCAAATTGTGAATCTAGACCAGGAACGTCAAAACTACGGCCCGCGGGCCAGATGCGTCCTCCATCACTTTCTATTGGCCCCTTTAGGCCTGTAGGATTCTAATAAATTAAAATATGCTAAGGATCCATCCATCCATAGTAATTCTGCCCGAGGGCAGGTCTTTCACTGCAATCATAGTATTTTCATGCTATGATTGCAGCTTTACTAGGGAATTGCAGGTATGGTAGCTTCCCGTTGCTTTCCACACCGGTGAAGGGTGAGGATGATGATGATGATGATAATGATGATGGCCATATGATTTCGAGGACCGTTTGGGCCTTAAAGTTTTCCTGACATTTGTCTTACAGGTGAGGAAAAACCCCGATAAAAACCTCACCCAGAAAAACTGTCCCGACCGGGGATCGAACTCGGGCCCGCTGCGTGATAAGGCAGCACGCTACCTCGAGACAACAGCGGTGGCTTATAATATTAGTTATCAGTAATGAAACAAGAACTTGTGACATAACAAGAAAAGAAACTATTCAACACATGCTTATAATAAAATAATAATAATAATAATAACAGCAATAGTACAATCTATTTTTAAGAACGTAACGACTGCAACAACTACAGAGGAATAAGCATTTTAACTGCAGGCTATAAAACATACTCAATAATCTTAACATTTAGGTTAAAACAAATAGCAGAGGTAATGTTAACAGCAGAACAAAGTGGATTCAGACCAGGGCGTTCATGTATGGATAATATATTTACGATAAAAGAATTTATAAACAAAAGAAGAGAATATAACAAGGAAACACACATGGCTTTTATTGATTTCGTCAAGGCATTTGATAAAGTAGACAGAGGAAAACTTTGGACAATTTTAAAAGATAAAGGAATTCCGAGACACTTAATAGCAGCTATAAAGAGTTTGTACTGGAACACAAATTTTGTTATAAAAACTAGAAATGAAGCAAGTAAAAATAAAATTCATACTAATCAAGGAGTTAAACAAGGATGCAGTATCTCTCCAGTTTTGTTTAACCTATACATCAATGATATAATAAAAAAAAAGAACGAAGAAACAAATAAAGGAATAAAATTAGATAAAACACACTACTTGAAAACATTATTATACGCTGATGACCAGGTAATAATAGCAAATACGGAAGACGAACTTCAAAGGAATATTTTTAAACTACATAATATATGTGAACAATATAATATCAAAATATCCATAGAAAAAAACTAAGGCAATGGCATTCCAAGGGAAAAATCAAATCAGATCCAAAATAGTAATAGGAAACAAAATCATAGAACAGGTGAACCATCTCAGTTATCTAGGATGTGACATTTCATTTAATTATGATAATGATGTAACTAATAAAATAGCAAAATTCCAGGGAATATGTGGTACGGTAAAACGATCACTAAATAACAAAACAACAAGAGAGACCCAATTCAAATTTTATAAAACGTTGGCAGTACTGGTACTACTCTATGGTTCAGAAGCCTGGATACATAAAAAAAACAAGATCTATGTAGGATAACGGCGGCAGAAATGAAATTCTTGAGATCTGTTAAAGGGTGCACTAAGAAAGACAGAATCAAGAACACAGAAATAAGACAGGAACTTGAAATATTTGCAATAACTGATAAACTAGATACATATAGACAAAAATGGAAGCAACACATAGACAGAATGAATGAAGATAGATATCCAAAACAAATAACAAAATACAAACCTAAAGGCACCCGAGATGTGGGCAGACCTAGAAAGAGATGGGCTGAAGTCGGAACGGGTCAACAGACCTAATCCATGAATGCAGATGATGATGATGATAATAATAATAATAATAATAATAATAATAATAATAATAATAATAATAATAAACAAAATGGTATGGCCATGTAAAAAAAAATAACAGAAGACAGATTCCGAATATAAGAATGGGTGTCATTTGGTAGAAGAATAAGAACGGCCAAGAATAACGTGGATTGAAGTGTTTTAAGCAACATGAGAGAAAAAGTATTGGGCGATGGAGGTTGAAATGACAGAGATGTGAAGGAAAAGGACAGTAGATTAACTGAGAGCAGGAAGTTATTGTGAAACCTGCTAAAAAAATAAATAATCCACAACAGCTATAACAGAGTCTATGGCCCACGCCACCTTGATGTTCCTTCCATTTAGCCCGCGATATAAAAACGTTTGGACGACTCTGATCTAGACCATCGAGGGACCCAATCAGACACACACAAAAAAAATGATTATAAATTTATATCGTAACTAGAAGTCCCGGCCACGCGTTGATGTGGCTAAGGAATACGTTAAAAATATAAATTAAGTTGCTGTCTTTCAGCCAGATTACTTAAAACTAATACTTACACACGGAATTAATAATATTGAAAATAAAATAAACACTGAACACACTTAAATTATGAAATAATCAATATTTGTAATTCAATTGAAATTCGCGGTTTCAACAAAAAGCACAGCCATCTGGATCTCTCTTTGTTAAATAATAAACCAATTACCTAACCAAATTACCTTATACCGCCATCTGTTAGAATCGTATGGAATTCACAGATAATTGTAACTCTTCGTTAAATAATAAACAAATAATTTGCAATAAAAAAATGCGATTATAAATTTAGTTATAAACTACCCTAAGTGTCAAGTTGGATGAAACTACACACAGTGTGCAAAATTTTATTAAAATCGGTTCAGTAGTTTAGGATTCCCCTTCCATTTAGCCCGCGATATAAATACGTTTGGGCGACTCTGATCTAGACCGAGGGACCCAATCAGGCACACACACACAAAAAATCATGAAAATCGGTCCAGTCGTATAGGAGGAGTAGAGTAATTAACACACATACAGACGGATTATGTAAATATGATCTAAATTACTTAAAATGGAGACATTTACATGGTTATGGATGTGTTTCAATTTACGAATTTTAGATAAGGAACCTCCCTCAGGGATCCTCATCTAGGGGATATGTGGATGGCGACCACAAGGTGCCCAAGCTGTGCAAAACGTTTCTTCCACTTACTTGTGTTTTGCACTCTTTTAACTTTACTATCTAACCTCTCTTGGTTAACTCTTGTTTTTTCGACCCCGACGCTATTAGGGCATCCGAGGGCTAGGGAGTCCTTCCTTTCTTCCATTTCTTCTTTCCTTTATTTTCTTTTCTTCTCCAGAAAGCCTGACCAGAGGCTATAAGATGGCAGCCCCATCACTGGTCTTGCCTTCCTTTGGCCAGCAACCAATCGAAGGGACTATTATTATGCTTTCAAGTCTTATATGAGAATTTCCCATAAGGGAAAATTTTCTATAGGATTGTAACAGGCCTTGGCCTAATACTTGAAAGGAAGAAGAAGAAGAAGAAGAAGATAAGGAACCTACTTAAACGAAACGTGCTGAAATTAATCTATCGCTGGTTGGAGTCGTTTAGATGTGTTTCTCATAATCCAGCATTAAATTAATTAAATGTGTAGAATGGAATGAGATAGCTTTAGGCCTTATTTAGAGATTGTAGCAAAACAACTGATAAAATTTAGCCAACCGTATTTTGAAAAAGTAAATTTCCAAAGTATAACTCGATATATGCTTAAATAATCTGTATAGGCTAAAGTTTGTAAATGTAGTTGGTTTTTTCTTGTTAATCTTCGAGTTTAATCGAATCCCTAATTATAGTTCGAAGCATCTCATACTAGTCAGTATACCTATACCTATTTTAATGCTGGGGAGTGAGTTTTCAAAAAATAAACATAATTATATAACGCATTTTCCTTAATAGGTCCATATATCCTTCTGAGTATCTTTCTTCCAAAAAGCTAGTTGAGATTTGTCATGTGCAGTCAGAACCCAGGTTTCACTCCCGTAAGTTAACACTGGTGTAATTTAGTGTTTCATTACAAATACTTTGAATTGAAATACCTTTTTTTTATTGAATAACATTTCTTAGCATTTTGTACTCTTTAATATATTTCTTCTTGGATATTATTATGTTTATTTAGTCCTATTAAAGATGAATTCATAAATTAATCGGTTATGAAGTAATTGTCAATTTTACTGTTTGGCACTCGCTGATAGTAAGTGCCAATTCTAACAAAACCATCACAGTCTTATTCAATTGAGTTCTTTATGAGAACTAAAATTAAATACCAGCCCTAAATTGGCTAAACAATAATTTGTCCTGCCTGTTATTTAAATGTTCCGGACCGCAAAGAAAACAAGATCATGTAAAACTCGAAGTTATTATTGCACACTAGTCAATACCCTGCATGCGCTGCTACACCCAAATGATTTAAATGTGTTTTGATGTTTAGTTAAATGAGTTGAAAGAAAAATGATTATAAATTTATATCGTAACTAGAAGTTGCTGTGGCTAAGGTATACGTTAAAAATATAAATTAAGTTGCTGTCTTTCAGCCAGATTACTTAAAACTAATACTTACACACGGAATTAATAATATTGAAAATAAAATAAACACTGAACACACTTAAATTATGAAATAATCAATATTTGTAATTCAATTGAAATTCGCGGTTTCAACAAAAAGCACAGCCATCTGGATCTCTCTTTGTTAAATAATAAACCAATTACCTTACCAAATTACCTTACACCGCCATCTGTTAGAATCGTATGGAATTCACAGATAATTGTAACTCTTTGTTAAATAATAAACAAATAATTTGCAATAAAAAATAATGCGATTATAAATTTAGTTATAAACTACCCTAAGTGCCAAGTTGGATGAAACTACACACAGTGTGCAAAATTTTATTAAAATCGGTTCAGCAGTTTAGGATTCCAACGCGGACAAACAACGTGACACGAAATTTTTATATATTAAGATATTGTCAGTTTAGCGGCTGTTTGGTCGGGTTAGAAGTAAACTGGCCGGTTTACCGGTAATTCGATCGTTTTAGAGGTAGATTAATTGGGGAAATGTTGTCGTTTTAGAGGTAGCTTGATCGGTTTACGGGTACTTTCTTGTTTTAGAGGTAGTTTCATCGGTTTACTGGTACTTTTGGTATTTATAGAGGTAGTTTGATTAGATACTAGTAAGTTGGTCCTTATAGAGGTAATTTCATCGGGTGCGACAGACCTAGAAGGTCATTGGCCTGCTATCCGGTTTCTGGCCTCACATCCACACGTCTGAATCATAGAGATGGACGATATCCCAGGTAGTATAGGAGTGACATGGGGTCAGCATGTCGGTTCCCCCAGCTGTTATAGTTGGTTCTCTCAACATAGAGTCGCTACTCATAGCAAATAACTAACTCACTGGCACTATCAAATCCGTAGGTTCATGGCCGTGCGGACACATGCTCTCTACACATCCCTATGTTCAGATTTGGCATAGATTCCCTGAAGTAGTCTCCGCCGGTCGAACCGAATGGGGGACTATTTTATCTCGCGGAAAATTTTACCCCAGTGGAACTCATGTCCGCGTTTCTTGGCGGTTGGATTTTTACGGAGAAAGATCGTCACTCTTTCGACCAATGTACTTTTTTCGTGTGGCTTATCGCCTTCGATCTGTCCGGCATGGGTAACCCTTTCAGCAGCTATTCTGTCGACGGCATAGCTCTCAGGATCATTTAAGCACGCAAGCCACTCAACCACAACAAGGTAAATATTGTAGCTACTCAAATTCCTCACGATGTTGTGTGGGCACCGATCCCATACTGACCAAAATTCCATGAGAAAATTTCTTCCCCCATGGGGACTCAGCGCAAATCCCATACCTCTGCACAAAGGCATTATGCTGGTGCGGGACGCTTGCCTAACTATAGAATCATTATTGTAAGGAACCTGAAGTCCTAAATCTTAAGTTTTCCGCCATGCACTTTGCTTCAGATGGAAGAAGCAGAGCCTAGATGTAGCACATTGAAACACATTCCTCACAATATAAAAATTAATGTTTGTTTGTTTGTTCGTAATTTATGCGCGGCCATACCGTTGATCCGATTGTGATGGGTTTTTTTGCAAAATGTTCAGGAGATTCCCGGGATGAACATAGGCTATAAGAGAGTTGAGATACTCAATTCCTACACCCTTAAAAAACATCCTTTGTATTGAAAAACGTGAAAAAATCCCTTTTTTTACCCTTAAATGGCTTACACTGCCTAAACCATAACAAATGCACAAAATTAATGTACACATAATTGACTATCTCAGAAAAAAAACTCTACAAAAAAGTCCGCGACAGCATATGTTTATATTTTAAGGATAACTCACAATATCCATTTTTGTCTTTCATTGATGCCAAGAAGATCGGGATAAGTAGATTCCTGGGCAAGCATAGCAGCGCACGGCGGGTATTTTGTTATCGATAACTCAAAATAACGAATTTTGTCTTTCAGCTCATTTATGCCAAGTACATCGGGATGCGTGGATTCCCGGGCAACGCTGGGTAATCAGCTCGGGGTATCTAAAAATAATAACGATATAAATTTATATTTATTTTTCCTCTTACTTATTCAAGTAAATGCAAAAACGCATCATTTATTTAGGTGTAGCAGCGCAGACGCGTATTAGCTCGTAGTTACGAATAAAATAAAAATCCGGAGAATTTAAACCGTGAAAATTTGGTAGGTAAGAATACTTATGTATTCCCCTAATACATTTTTTCGTGATTTTTATTTTTTTTCACGTTTCTGTCAATCAGCGACTAATCATCAGTTAAAATAATTATCTACTTACAATCCATCCATAGTAATTCTGCCCGAAGGCAGGTCCTTCACTGCAATCATAGCATTTTCATGCTATGCTTGCAGCTTTACTAGGGAATTGTGTAGGTGTGGTAGCTTCCTGTTGCTTTCCACACCTGTGAAGGATGATGATGATGATAATGATAAGGGTGTTGATGGTGGCCATATGATTTCGGGGACCGTTTGGGCCTTAAAGTTTTCCTGACATTTGTCTTACAGGTGAGGAAAAACCCCGATAAAAACCTCACCCAGAAAAACTGCCCCGACCGGGGATCGAACCCGGGCCCGCTGCGTGACAAGGCAGCACGCTACCTCGAGACCACAGCAGTGGACTTACTTACAATATTAAATCAAATTAAAATCAACTATATAAAAAAGAAATTACGTCAGAGCACTCTGTATGACACAGGGGCCCATTAAAATCATGACTTGGTCATAGTTTATCAGTCATTTGACATAAAACAATTTATTAAAAGCTATAGGCCTATAACTTCTCACAGATATCCAATATAACAAAGAATTTATAACTCTACTGAGCTGTCAGAGGAGAAAAATCAGAAACCCACGAAACAACAGATAACTTGCACTTTTAATTTATGTTAAGAATAATATAATTAGGTTAGGTCCAAGAGGTCATGGCTCTGGACGCTGATATTTGGAGACACCAAAATGTTGAAATAATTATTTACATTAGAGCATTTTAAACTAACTTACTTCGTTCTTCTTCATAACAATTTAAATAAATAACGATATAATAATATGTAGACTGCAATTCCGATTGAGGGTCTTTCCACTTTTCAGCAGTTGCCCTTTTACCAGCCGGCTGCTGGCCCTTCACATCCACATGTGTCAATCACAGAGGTAGGTGATCAACAGCCAGTATAGGGGTGACATGTGGTTAGCATGTCGAGTCCCCCAGCCGTTATAGCTGGTTCCTCAACCTGGAGCCGCTACTTATTGTAGCTACCCAATTGCCTCACGATGCTGGGTGGGCACCGGTCCCATACTGGCCGAAATACCATGAGAACATTTCTTCCCCCATGGAGACTCGAACCAGCGCAAGTCCCGTAGTTCTGCGCCAAGGCTTCCTACCTTAACCGCTCGGCTACGGCGCGGGACTAGACTGCAATTAATATGTGTTTAAATTGTAAATATAAAATCTTCTTCTTCTATAGGCCTTAAGACCTGTTCCGATACAGACAATAGGCTACAGTGTATCTCCAACTTGATTTAGGACAACCTACGTTTCTATAGCCTTCAGTTCGAATGTCTTCCTGCTTATTCTATTCTAGTTCATACGTAATTAATATGTTTCGCCATTTTTCTTCTTCTTTTTTTTCACTTCACGGACTATGCAAATTGCCTATTCCGCCTTACAGTTGTTCTGTCCATCTTTTCACTGGTCTTTCTACATTCCTTGAACCTCTTAGCTTGTAGTTAAATACTGCATTTGGCAACCTTGTTACATTAATTCTTTCTACATCTCTAAACCGTTTGTCTCTATATTATTTGATTCTATCATTCAATGGATATATATTTAACTCTGTTCTTATATCTTCATTCTTTATCCGATCCAATTTTGTGCAGCCTTCTGTTCTTCTAAGGAAGGTCATTTATACCCTTCTAATTTTTTGGTCATTACCCCATTGACTCCCATAAAGTAATGCAGGAACTTCCAATGTTTTATAAAACTTCAATATAGTATCTCTGGTCCACTGCTGTGGTCTCGAGTTAGCGTGCTGCCTTGTCACGCAGCGGGCCCGGGTTCGATCCCCGGTCGGGGCAGTTTTTCTGGGTGAGGTTTTTATCGGGGTTTTTCCTCGCCTGTAAGGCAAATGTCAGGAAAACTTTAAGGCCCAAACGGTCCCCGAAATCATATGGCCATCATCATCATCATCCTTATCATTATCATCATCATCATCATCATCCTTCAACTACGGTGTGGAAAGTCACGTAAAGCTACCACAACTACAATTCACCTCCCAAATTCCCCTCGTAAAGCTGCAAGCATAGCATGAAATGCTATGATTGCAGTGAAGGACCTGCATTCGGGCAGAATTACTATGGATTGATAGTATATCTTCTTGTTTTGTTCTTTAATGTTTTATGTATAGTTCCGCATATCATTTGAAATTTCGACAGTTTTTTTTTCGTATTAAATAATCAATATTTTAGAAATCAGTACAGCTATAATTTCTCTTAGCTTTATGAGTATTTATGTTTTATCTGAACAGCCAGGCAAAAACACTCATTCGTTGGGGTATTTCCAATATATATTTTAGATTTAAGGTCGAAAACATATTGCTTACTCAGAAAGAAAAAAAGTTTGTTTAGGCGTTTATTCATTCTTTATCTTTAGCGTGGCTTTCACACAGAAAATTACATAAGAGGCATGAAATAAGCAGTTTTTTATTTGATTTTTTTCAGTTCCATGGCTGATTTTACCATAAATTTAATTAACTTATTAGACACGAAATAAAATAAACATTTATCATTAACGTTACGCAATGAAATTGGTGACATTGCAGCCACATGTTACATCCTTTGAAAACATGACAATGCTCACCATCATTATAAGGCAATACTCGAATATATTACTTTTTTTTCCTAAGAAAATTGTAGGTTTGGCGGCCAAAAGAAATGGCCTCGACGGTTTCAAAATTACAGTTTCCAATATATATATATATATATATATATAAACTTCTAGCGCGACAGACCTAGAAGCTCCTTAGCCTACCAGTCTGATGCTGGCCTCACGTCCACATTTGTCAGTGTAGGGATGACATGTGGTCAGCATGTCGAGTCCCCGAGCCATTATAGCTGGTTTTCTCAACCTGGAGCCACTACTTATTCTAGCTACCCAAATGCCTCACGATGCTGTGTGGACAAACCGGTCCCATACAGGCCGAAATACTATGAGAAAATTTCTTCCCCACTTGGGGACTCGAACCAGCTTAGTCCCGTAGCTCTGCGCCAAGGCATCTTGCCTTAACCACTCGGCTACGGCGCGGGACATCTTAATATATAAAAATTACGTGTCACGTTGTTTGTCCGCGATGGAATCCTAAACTACTGAACCGATTTTAATAAAATATTGCACACTGTGTGCAGTTTGATCCAAATTGAGACGGACGGAAGTTTATAACTAAATTTATAGTCACATTATTTTTATTGCAAATTATTTGTTTATTATTTAACAAAGAGTTATAATTATCTGTGAGTTCCATACGATTCTAACAGATGACGGTGTAAGGTAATTGATTTATTATTTAACCAGGTGGCTGTGATTTTTGTTGCAACCGCGAATTTCAATTGAATTACAAATATAGATTATTTCATAATTTAAGTGTGTTCAGTGTTTATTTTATTTTCAATATATTGATAATAATATTAATTTCGTGTGTAAGTATTAGTTTTAAGTAATCTGGCTGAAAGACAGCAACTTAATTTAAATTTAACTGGACCGAGAAGGGGCATTGAACAATATGGCGAATATGATAAGATATCAAGTGAATTTCCGCAAATTGGTATAGGCCTATGTGACATAAATCTTACATTTAAGAAGAATGTCAATTTAAAAAACATATGAAGGTCCTAAGGAACGGAATAACAGAACTGTAAGTAAGTCTGTTAGTTATAATAATATGCCTAATATTACAGAAACAATCTCCATGCCTCAATTAAATGAAAAAAAAAGATAACTATAATATATCACAAGATGATATTACTATGCAGAGACTTCTTGATGATGATGAGAATCCAAACTGCCAACAAGTTCGTAGAAAAAAACGAAAGTATAATGAAATCAGCAAGCCTCCTCAAAATATTCCAACAATAAATGTACATAATTCTTATGATACACTTAAGGGTAATACTGAGAATGCAGGCAACATAAATTCATCTCAATCAACAAAATCATACGGAAAAATTAACGTAAAAATATTTAAAGGCGATACGAAGTTCGCCGGGCCAGCTAGTATATGTGTGTGTGGGATACTTGACTAGCTCAATTGGTTAGAGCGCTAAACGTACAGAGTTTAGGGACTCGGGTTCAAATCCCGACTCAAGCATTCATTTTTCTTTTAATATCATATGTTTGCCTTCATTGCCAGATGTCAGAAATATAGTTATAACATCTAAATGTACAAGCGTTACTTCTATAAAGTAAATATTCTCTTTAAAATTTCCTTACCTGTTATAGTGGCCACTAGATGCCAGTTGGAACGACTTCCCGCTACCTCTTGTGTGAATTGAGAATACTACATATATAAGAAAAATGTATGTTTGTGTTGGAATACTTCAGTAGCTCAGTTGGTTAGTGCGCGAAACGTATAGTGTTTAGAGACTCGGGTTCAAATCCCGACTCAAGCATTAATTTTTCTTTTCATATCATATTTGCCTTCATTGCCAAATGTCAAAAATATATTTATAACATCTAAATATATATATATATATATATATTATTTTACAATTTATCCAAGAGAATTCTGCACACGCCAACACCATATCCGACCTAGCCAAAGTCTTTATAAACAATTTAAAGACATTATTTCATGCTATATTTTACCCAATGGCATTTACTGGATATTTGCATAATCCGATATACAACTAACTAACTCGCTCGCACTACGAACCCGTAGGTTCATGGCCGCGCGGACATATGCTCTCCGTACATCCCTATCCTGAGCCAATGTTTTCCAATCATTCCCTGTGTAATCTACTTCCCCCAAATCATAGTTAATGTTATTTCTCCCACCTCATTCTTGGTCTACCAACTGGGCGCTTTCCCTCTGGTTTTCCTACAAGAAGCTTCCATGCAAGTATTTCATTCCCCATTCGTGCCACATGTCCTGCCCATCACAGTCTATGAGACTTAACTGTTCTTATTATATCTGGCTTCCTATAAATACCATGTAATTCAATGTTATGTAGTTTTCTCCATTCATCTCTCTGTTCATCTCACTTTGGTCCAAAAAATTTCTAAGAACTTTAATCTCAAAAACTCGTAATCTCATTTCCTCCCTTAAAGTAAGAGTCCATGTTTCGCACCCATGTAATATAACTGGTAGAATATTTTCAGTTTAACGTTTTTTGAAAGGAGTTGGGATATCAAAAGTCTCTATAATGCATAATAGCACACATTTCCAGAATTGTTCTTACGTTTAATTTCTTTGTGCATCTCATTCCTATTTGTGATTATTGTTCCTAGGTATTTGAATTCAGCCACTTCATCATAATGTCCCTCATTTAGCTGCCAACAACAAAAAAGTTAATGAAATAAATAATACACATTTTTAAAACGTGTTTACAAAAAAAATACTATTTGTCTCCTACTTTAGTTTCCACGAAGTGTAGTTCTCAGTAATTCATCTTCGCTTTCCAAGCACTGTAGCCACTCTCGCATGTGCGTGCGTATTTCGGTGGGGTGGAATTGAATGGTACGTTTGGAGTGTGTATTTCAGTGGGGTGCAATAAACAATTACACTGTATCGTACTACTGTTATTGTGTGGGGTAAACTCAATAACCGGAGCCAAGGCCGACTGAAATTTTAACTGTCATTTTACAGCAAAACACAGTACAAGGAGTCGTGCGGTTAGCACCACGCAGTTTCTTAACCCATAGCTTTTCTTATCCAGATTTTGTTATAGTCGACTCGTCATTTAGTTTTAATGCCCTCGTCATTTAGTTTTAATGCCCTCGTCATTTAGTTTTAATGCGCTTTGCGTTGTGCCTGTGTGGTTAGGTAGGTAGATCTAGTTTGCACGCATAAGTATTTAGCATATCAAGCGGCGTTGTCACGTTTTAGATTTATTTAGCCTGGCGGAGTTAAAGCCGTGTGGCCTTCTCTTCCACTCATCAGGACAAACATATGTTACATTTAAATACAAAAAAATACAATAATAGTACATACTAAACAATTATTTATCTGTCAAACTGAACAATAATGAAAATTATGTCTAATAATACAATAAAATTAAATACAATTAAATTAAACAAATGAAAGAATGTATACAGAAAGGAATAACAGCTCGAATCTACTATACATAAAAAGAAAAAAAAATACAAAGAAAGTAATAAACTATAATGAATTGATCTATTGTACAAGGTATTTGGTAAATAGGCTATATTGACAAATCTTAAAACTATTTTTATTAAATAATGAAAAAACAAATTATTAATTATTAAAAAGTAATATTAGTGAGTTGTTTCTGCTAATAATTTTATTTCCAATTTGTTTATGAAAGATGGTAAAGTTTGGCAGTCTCTGACATAGGATGGAAGGGAATTCTATGTTCTAGCAAGAGAAACTGTAAAAGACTTCGAATAATGGGTAGTGTGATGAGGAGGGATATAAATGACAATATGATGAAGGGATCTGGTTTTATTCACTAGAATAAGGGTCTGTTTCATCACAAGAGAGCTAACTGTATTACGCCAGTTTTCCCCATGTATATGTCTAATGCATAGCTTAAACTGGCGTAATACAGTTACCTCTCTTGGTGAAACTGGCCCTAAATGTTTACCAAATAAAGATACTGCTAAAGGTAAAAGTTGCAACGCTGTTAAGATAATTATATCCACGTGGAGTAGACATGGAAACGTCATTTAAAAATGCGAAGGCATTATTGGCGGAGAACCGTTTTCAGTTTTTCGGTGATTCGAGCGGCGTCTTGGAAGCAACTCCCCGGGCTCCACCTGGCAGTAACAATATATATATATATATATATATATATATATATATATATATATATTCATTCATAGTGTTCTGCTCAAGAGCAGGTCTTTCACTGGAAATTCAGCATTCTCCACTCTTTCCGTAACTCGGCTAACATGTCATGTTTGCAGCTTTACTAGGAATATATAGATGTGGTAGCTTCCCGTTTCTTTCCACACCCCACTCTCTCTTTTGCATCTTAAAATCTTAAAAGATCTTAAGAAGGTACCGAGGGGCCCCGGCTTAGAGGTGAGGAAAGTGGATTTGGCTTAGTTAGACCCTCCGGACTTCACCAAAATTTACCCCAGAGGTTAAATATCAGTTCCATCAGGGTTTTTGACCAGATCAAAGATCCGGAAATCCCAATATATATATATTTAACCAGAGGGAAACAGTTGCCTTTGATGCCGCCTGTAAACTAAATGACTGAGCCCACTATACTACTCATATAAAGTTTAATCCCGCGCCGTAGCCGAGTTGTTAAAGCAATATGCCTTTCTACATAGTTATGGGGATCTGAACTTGTCCGAGTTTGACAAAGCAGCAATAATGGCTGGGGGACTCATTATGCTGACCACATGTCACCCCCATACTGGTTGGATTATCGTCCACCTCTGTGATTAATCCTTAACTTCAGAATGTATCTTATAAGATACATTGATTTCATATATTTACTATTGTTTTATAGAAAATAAAAAAATTATTATAAATTACTTAAGATTGTGTTAAATTACGCAATAATGTACAGTCATAACTTAAATAGTTCTACATGATTTTGTTTCCTTTGCGGTCCGAAACATTTGATTAACTGGCAGGAGAAATTATTGTTTCGCCAATTTAAGGGTTTAACACATGTGGATGTGTGGCTAGCAATCGGCTGAAAAGTCAAGGACCTTCTAGGCATGTCGCGCCATGATAAGTTCATATCAAGTTTTTACCTAGCTGTCATGAGAAAGATTGGACTACATTCCAAACCCTATTTCGAAGGGGGGAAACCTCTGACATAGTCACAAAAATATAACTATGTCTCATTTTTAGTAATAAGCTGTTGGTATATGCTGATGCAGTCTCATTCGGCGAGATAATAAGGGCCCACACATACATTCTATTGAGTAACATTAAGAAATTGAGGCTGGAAGATAACATTAAACGAATTAAATGTATGGTCCTACATCCGTATAATGGAAATGGACAGTTAATGACAAATAAGCGAAATTTTCAAGGAATGGCTGAATTCAAATACCTGGTACAATAATTTCAAACAGGAATTGTGTGAAAAAAATTAAATAATTAAACATAAGGTCAAATCTACAAATGCATGCTATTATGCATTACAGGACTCCATTTCAACTACACTCACAAAGTTAAACTGAAAGTATATAAAACCGTTATCATTCCATTTATATAGTGTGGTTGCGAAACACGGATTCTTACTTTAAGAGAGGAGAAGAGATATGGAGTATTTGAGAATAAAGTTCTTGGACCAAATAGAGACAAACAGACAAATGAATGGAGAAGACTACATAACAGTGAACTACATTATATTTTGTGGGAAATTCACGTGACAAAAACAAATCTCTAGACTACGATGTGCAGGATTTTGAAAGAGACATGGAACATCTTGTAGGAAAACTAGTGGAAAGGGCCTTGTAGGTAGAACAAGATTGTGGTGGGAGAACAATATTAAAATGATTTTAGGGAGGTGAATTATACAGTAGATTATTGGAAAACATTAGTTCAGGGTAGGGATGTATGGATAGCTTATATCCGCGCGTACATGAACTAATGGGTTCGATAGTACCAGTGATAGAGTTGGTTAATGAAATAACTATTCATTTCATACTATGCCCCACTTCAGAATTTTACAGAAGGCCTGAGAATGAAACTTTTATTTTTCAAATGCCCCAGGTATGTTTTTCGACATTCCTGGTTTCTCTCCTAGCATGGCGTACTTGTAACCCACTTCTGAGGTTGGGGCGCCGATGATATGATGGGTGGTGATGATAATGGTGCGCCAGGAGAGTCCCTAATCCTAAGCTTAACATAAGATGAATATGAATGTTGATGATTGCGATGGCCATATGATTTCGGAGACCGTTTGGGCCTTAAAGTTTTCCTGACATTTGTCTTACAGGTGAGGAAAATCCCCGATAAAAACCTCACCCAGAAAAACTGTCCCGACCGGGGATCGAACCCTGGCCCGCTGCGTGACAAGGCAGCACGCTAACCCGAGACCACAGCGGTGGACAGAATGAAACATTACAGTACCAAGTATTGCAATATATACAAAAACAGGCTGAACTTTCGTCATCGTATGACTAAATCATGGCACATTTAATTAATTATTTCGCAAGTAAATACGCATTGTAATCAATAGAAATTATGGGCATAATTAATAAGTTTATACTTTTTTATTTTAATATTAATTATAATTAATAATAAACTTATTTCGTTATAAGGAGAGCCAGTATTTCTATATAAATAAATATTTATCTTAATATTAGTTAAATTTAAAATTTCGTTTTATGTTCACGAATTAGGATGTTTCGAGTGATTTAAGACATTTGTTTTTCCACGTTTGACCCTATATAGGGTATAGTATCATAGTAAAAGTAATCCCACTATAGGCCTCGGGAGGCCCTTGGGGTAATAGGAGGTTAAGGCTCCCACATTTTCTGGACAATCGGCACTTGATGTCAGCCGGGTTGTCAGCCCTGCGTGACGGCCGCCTTTACCCCCAGAACAAATGTCTGGTGCTCATTTCCGTTACAGGCTGAGTCGACCCCAGGGCCATAGTGCCGCCAGAAGGTTTGGGTCAGTTTAAAAATCCTGACCCTACCAGGACTTGAACCCTCGACCTCTCGGCTTAGCGCAGTGCCTTAACCACTACGCTGCGGATAGTATCATACATATTTTTAAATATTTCAGAAAACAGTACACATATTTACGTAATTTAAGACATGTTAAATATATTCCATATTTTATGGTTTCAAAGTATTCTCGCCAGATTAATGTTTTTTAAATTTATTTTATCAGTGTCTGTATTTCACACCCGGATTTTTAATTTTATGACATTTTTAAAGCATGTTGTGCTTTATGAACATTATTTTCTTTATTGTCATTGAAGATGTATAAAGCATCAGGTTCAGATGAGATCCCAGCAGAACTGATAAAATCAGGGGGAGAAAAATTGATGGACAAGATACGCTGGTTGCTTAGTATGATTTGGGAAAAAGAAGCTCTTCCAGATGAATGGAAGGAATCAGTTATCGTACCAATCTATAAGAAAGGAGATAAAACTGATTGCAACAACTACAGGGGCATCTCATTACTTTCAACTTATTACAAAATTCTAACTAATATATTAGTAAGCAGACTTACTCCCTATATTGATGACATTGTAGGAGATCATCAATGTGCATTTAGAAGAAACAGGTCTACAACAGATCAGATTTTTAGTGTAAGACAGATTTTAGAAAAGAAATGGGAATATAATGGTACTGTACATCAACTATATGTAGACTTCAAAAAAGCATATGATTCAATTAAGAGGGAGAAGTTATATAGTATCCTGCTGGAGTTCGGAATTCCTAAAAAGTTAGTTAGACTTATACGAATGTGTCTAAATGGCTCAAAGAGTAGGGTGCGAGTAGGCAAACAGTTTTCAGACACTTTTGTAATCCAGAATGGGTTGAAACAAGGAGATGCACTTTCTCCTCTACTATTTAATTTTGTACTAGAGCATGCCATTAAATCTTTAGAGAATGAGGAAGGCTTACAACTGAATGGTATTAATAAGCTGTTAGCTTATGCTGATGATGTAGTACTACTGGCCGATAGCGAGGAGATACTAAAGGCCAACACGCACACACTATTGAGTAACACTAAGAAATTAGGACTGGAAGTAAATATCAGTAAAACTAAACATATGGTCACAGGTAGAAATTCAGTATATAATGGAAATGGACAGCTAATGACAAATGAGGGAAATTTTGAGGAAGTGGCTGAATTCAAATACCTAGGAACAATAATCACAAATAGGAATGAGACGCACAAAGAAATTAAACATAGGCTCAATTCTGGAAATGCATGCTATTATGCATTGCAGAGACTTTTGATGTCCCAACTCCTTTCAAAAAACGTTAAGCTGAAAATATATAAAACTATTATTCTACCAGTTATATTGTATGGGTGCGAAACATGGACTCTTACTTTAAGGGAGGAAAGGAGATTACGAGTATTTGAGAATAAAGTACTTAGGAAAATTTTTGGATCAAAGAGAGATGAACAGACAGGTGAATGGAGAAGACTACATAACAATGAACTACATGGTCTTTATAGGAAGCCAGATATAATAAGAACAGTTAAGTCTCGTAGACTGCGATGGGCAGGACATGTTGCGCGTATGGGGAATGAAAGACGTGCATGGAAGCTTCTTGTAGGAAAGCCAGAGGGAAAACGGCCAGTTGGTAGACCAAGAATGAGGTGGGAGAACAACATTAACTATGATTTGAGGGAAGTAGATTATACAGGGAATGATTGGCAAGCATTAGCTCAGGATAGGGATGTATGGAGAGCTTATGTCCGTGCGGCCATGAACCTACGGGTTCGATAGTGCCAGTGAGTGTGAGTGTGTGTATTGTTAAGTCTCGCCAATAAAAATTCCATGTGACAAAATTCCTTATCTCTGGTCTAAAAGTGTGGCTCCGACAATTACCAGACACACAGGATTCAGATATTTAACTTAACGCGTTCTATTCAGTAGTTCACGAACTCAAAAATCGCATTTGAGTAGATATTCTGCATGGTTCATACGTTTGTCCTTATGGTATAATTAAAATGCCAACAAATCGGAAATGGTTATCTGTAAACGACGATTGTTTGTAAGTGATTTTCCGAGGTAAAATAATGTTTACAATTCCTGCAAGAAAACGTTTGCACCATTTCTACAAAAAAGAAAATTGACAATCGTTAGAAATATATAATATATATATATATATATATATAATATATATATTTTATTACATACTAGTGGGACCCGCGACTTTGTTCGCGTGGATAAAATAATTTAAGTAGGTTATGTATATTCAATTTATTTAATATTCAATTTATTTAAATGTACGCAACGAAATATCAAATCAAAACATGTACTTACTTACTCACTGGCACTATCGAACCCGTACGTTCATGGCCGCGCGGACATAAGCTCTCCATACATCCCTATCCTCAGTTAATGCTTTCCAATCATTCCCTGTATAATCTACTTCCTTCAAATCGTAGTTAATGTTATTCTCCCACCTCATTCTTGGTCTACCAACTGGGCTTTTTCCCTCTGGCTTTCCTACAAGAAGCTTCCATGAAAGTCTTTCATTCCCCATACGTGCAACATGTCCTTCCCATCGCAGTCTATGAGACTTAACTGTTCTTATTATATCTGGCTTCCTATAAAGACCATGTAGTTCATTGTTATGTAGTCTTCTCCATTCACCTGTTTGTTCATCTCTCTTTGGTCCAAAAATGTTCCTAAGTACTTTATTCTCAAATACTTGTAATCTCCTTTCATCCCTTAAAGTAAGAGTCCATGTTTCACATCCACATAATATAACTAGTAGAATAATAGTTTTATATATTTTCAGTTTAACATTTTTTGAAACGAGTTGGGACATCAAGAGGGGACTAGGGGGTTAGTTAGATTTTTTTTTATTTAAGAATAATTCTTGCATTTTTGGTAAAGATGCCTATATTTTCTGTTCATCTATGGCTTCAATGCATAATAGCACGCATTTCCAGAATTGAGCCTATGTTTGATTTCTTTGCGCATGTCATTCCTATTTGTGATTATTGTTCCGAGGTATTTGAATTCAGCCACTTCCCCAAAATTACCCTCATTTGTCATTAGCTGTCCATTTCCATTATATAATGTATTTCTACATGTGACCATACATTTAGTTTTATTGATATTTACTTCCAGTCCTAATTTCTTAGTGTTACTCAATAGTGTGTGCGTGTTGTCCTCTAGTATCTCCTCGCTATCGACCAATAGTACTACATCATCAGCATAAACTAACAGCTTATTATTACCATTGAGTTGTAAGCCTTCCTCATTCTCTAAAGATTTAATGGCATGCTCTAGTACAACATTAAATAGTAGAGGAGATAGTGCATCTCCTTGCTTCAACCCATTCTGGATTTCAAAAGTGTCCGAAAACTGTTTGCCTACACGCACCCTACTCTTTGTGCCATTTGGACACGTTCGTATAAGTCTAACTTTTTAGGAAAAAATATGTGCTTACTGTAATTTTTAAACATTCAATAATATTATAGCACTAACATTGTGTTGTTGGAAAAGTCTTTGTAATTAAATCCTAAATTTTTAATAGAATTGATGTGTCTGGAGAGAGAGAGAGGGAGCTATGCCACTTCGAGAAGAAATGGAAATAATCAGTATTATTTATATTAAAATTTATATTTTTCCTTATGCATAGTTTTACATAACAATAAGTTAAGGAAAAAGGTACCCTTTATTGTACAAATAAAGTTGTAATATAATGATTTAGTGTATAAAACACAATTTATTTCCATTTCTTCTCAAAGTGGCATAGCTCCCTCTCTCACCAGACCCCTCAATTTTGAAAGATAAAAATGGTTATTGTGGGTTATGTAAAAGATAGACATATGACGTCACGAACTTTTTTTGTAGAATTTTTCTTAGATATTTAATTTTGTGTATATTCATTTTGTGTATTTGTTATGGTTTAGGCAGACTAAGCCATTTAAGCGTCCAAAAGCAACTTTTTTAGTGTAAAGATGCATTTTTTCAGCTCCAGCCCTATAGTACGGACGGTAATATGTTATATTCGTTAATTGTCCCAAAAAAATCTTTAAAAGCTCGTGAAAACCCCATTCAAAGCGGTCAAGTAGTTTTTTAGTCCATAAAAGACAGACTCACAGACGTTCATTTATGTATATATATGAAGATAAATTCTACAAATAAAAATTAATGATTTTACTTAAAATTTTATTTTAATAACTGTGATAAAATTCCTTACTTTCAATTTAATTTGTCATTTGTCAGTACTGTTAGAAACTTATTTTATTTATCCCATTGTTAAAAAGTAATAATGTAAATGGCTGACTACACATTTAGTTCATGCAATGTTTATTTTTATTGGCATATATTTTGGATAAATTAATTTTATAGTATTATATCTTGAATTAGTATCGGTAATCCCATCATTTCATATGTTCAAGTTCATTGTGACCATATTTAAGAGCATGGAAATACCTGTTTTTGAATAGGTTATGTACAGTATATGCAATATTTGTTTATTAAAAATAAGACATTTGATATAATATGAAAGTAAATGATTTATTTATATAATCAGGGATTGAAAATGTTTTACGAATTTGTCTCGAAAATATCTCAACTCATACGTAAAACCTCATTTTTAATCTTTATACAACGTAAAGAACTATTAAACTAGCATTTGAGAACTCTGCCATTTTAACCACCCTGTATAGAAATCAATAAATTAATGGATGACCAACCAATTATGTGGTGCACTGAGAAAGTTTAATACATACATATTTGAGTCAATATTAGCATTATACTAAGAAAATATACGGAATTACATAAAAGCAGAATTACGTACCATTGAAAAAACTCCAGAGATGACCCATACGACGAGAGATAAATTGACAGATCCCGTATTGACCAAAACTCCTGTTGGCGACACGAAAATCCCTGATCCAATTATACTTCCCACTATGACAGTAACCCCATTTAAGAGGCTCATTTTGGCTTTAAGACATATTTCATCATCGCCCGTGGACACGGCATCTTTTCCAGCAATCACACCGTCTTTCTCTGGCACCTCAGAATATTTGGTAGAACCTTTTCTCGAACTCGGCATCTTGAATTGTTCTATAGTTCAGATTATTCCGTCACTCAAGTTTTTATTCGCACTTATTTTTTAAAACTAAGATTGCTTATTGTTTTCTCTTTCTAAGTATGATGTAATTCCAATAAATGGCAATCACCGGTTACCGTCCATTTTAACTACTACAGTCTATTGTTTATAAAATGTGCAGTCACTGGAAAAAGAAAACTAGTTTGAAATTAAAAAACAAAACAATGTCTTTAACCACAAAAGCGTTTTTATAATAGCACGTGGTCCCGATAGGCGTTTTCACTTTGGTCCGTAAGCGATATCAAAAATACGTTTTGTATGATGTAAATACGATTTAGTACTGACTACTAATGACTAGTGAAACGGACGAGCGAATGAAAGAAACTGGAACAGCCACCACTACACAAAAACCCTCCCCTTTTCACAATTTCGTCTTTATATTCCTACATCCCCCTTATTTTTTTGTGGCCGACGGGACCGCTGCTCTGCCAACCTGCCCCTTCGTCACTTATACCCGCGCCACTCTCTTCCGCTCAATGATTGGTTCGCCACACTGCCACCAGATGTCACATCTGCACATGTGTATTGTAGCTCTCAATGTTCATTGGCTTTCAGGAAAAAATGTTTCATTCTGATAAAGAATTGGAGTTCCCAAATGTCCGGAAAGCCCTAAACATGTTTGGTAATCAGAAAAGACTTTCTAAAAAAACCTATTCACATAGGTATAGTGGAACTCAAAGTAGAACTATTTGCCTATATTAAATCAACTCCACTGGCACTATCGACTTCGTAGATTCATGGCCGCGCGAAACATACGCTCTCCACACATGCCTATCCTGAGATAAGTTATCTCCTATATAATATATGTCCCTCAAATCATGGTTAGTTATTCTCCCACCTCATTCTTGGTCTACCAACTGGGTGTTTTCCCTCTGATTTTCTTACAAGAAGATTCCATGCCCTCTTTCATTCCCCATTCGTACCACATATCCTGCCCATCGCAGTCTCGTAGACTTAACTGTTCTTATTATATCCGGTTTCCTGTGAAGATCACGTAGTTCACTGTTAAACAGGCTTCCCCATTCTCCTGTCTGATTCATCTCTCTTTGGTCCAAACATTTTCCTAAGAACTGTATTTTCAAATACTCGTGTATTTTCTTCTCCTTTAAAGTACGAGTCCACGTTTCTCATCCACATAATATAACTGATAGAATAACAGTTTTGTGTGTTTTAAGATCACCTAGTCACGCAGCGGGCCCTGGTTCGATTCCTGGTCAGGACAGGCTCCTAGGTGACTTTTTATCGTTTTTTTTTCTCGCCTCTAAGAGAAATTTCAGAAAGCTTAGGACCCAACGGTCCCCGAAAATCAAATGAAAGAAGAAGAAGAAGATTATATTTGGTATAACAAATTTGGTCGAGTTACAGCCTCCCTAAAAACTCTTCTCCAGACCCCTATTCCTGACGACTGTCCACCAATTTTGAATTTTTGGTCGCCATGATTTCAATAGTCCGGCTTGATATCTTTGGGCTTATCAACGGCTAGTTTTTTACGGGGTGGAATTATCAATCCCACGCCCAGCCTCCAACCTGGAGGACCAGGGACTCTTCTGTTGGGGTTACCACGCCTTAGCCGAGAGGACCCAGGATTTAGACGCCATGTACTCACCCTCACCCTTCACCATAAGGGAAAGGATTTGCTGGAAGCACTGTCAGATAAACTGACAGCTAAAGCATTCTTGGGTTTTAACAGTTATATCTGCTCGACATTGATACAACCCACAAGGCTATCAACCAGTCATTTACTAACCTCCTTTATCCGGGTTTAGGACCGGCACTGAATGGCACAAGTACCATCCAGAGGCGAGTTGAAATTTAGTAATAGTAAAACTTATTTATTTAGCTCGGATAAGACTTTCTCCTCCACTCAACCATGACATATATTGTGTTACATTAAAATACAACAATCGCATTATAATGTTAGGTAATAAGTGAAAATGTTTCAGATTGTCAATAATAAGTAGTAATTATGATAATAATTTATTTATTTATATACAGAATTTTAATGTTTACACATCTTTCTGTGTCTAAAGTTTTATTTTTCTTCTCCACTCGTCTCTCTCAATCCAATCCATGTCCTCCAGTCCTCTTGCTCTCATTCCAGTTCTTATTTCCTTAATCCAAGTGTTTCGTGGTCTTCCTCTCCTCCTTCTTCCCCAGGTGGACACCATTCCAATGTTTTCCTGGGTAATCTTTCTTCTTGCATTCGTCGTACATGCCCATACCAATTTAATTGCTTATATCGTATATAATCTACTATTGAATAACCAATATAATAATAATAATAATAATAATAATAATAATAATAATAATCCTCAAATCGTGTCCGACTCAGGGCCGGATCGAGGGAGGAGATGCGATGAAGCCCCTTTCATTGGAGATCTGTGAATAACAAGGTGTACCGACCACGCCTGACGCACAGTCACAGGAGCAGATGAAATGAATGAGATAAGTGTTGGTAAATTGTGAATTGAAATTTGTGGAAGGGGAAAGCGGTAGAAACCCCAAAAAAATCTGCCCAGACTCCGTTTTGTCCATCACGAAACCCATATGGAGTGACCGAGATGCGAACTCGAGGCTTCAGCGCTGAGAGGCGAGCGTCTAACCGCTTGCACCACAGAGCAGCCTAATAATATGATCTCTATAGGAAACCAGATATAATAAGAGCATATAAGTCTGAGAGACTGTGATGGTCAAGGCATGAGGTACGAATGGAGAATAAAAAAGGGACACGAAAACATCTTACGGAAAATCAGAGGGAAAGCACCAAGTTGGCAGACCAAGAATGAGGTGGGAGAATAACATTAACCATGATTTAAGGGAAGTAGATTCTACAGAGGTTGATTGGAAAACATTAGCTTAGGATAGGGATGTATGGATTGTTTATGTCCGCGCGGCCATGAATCTATGGGTTCGATAGTGCCAGTGGGTTAGTTAGACATTTATAATAATAATAATAATATAAACTAAACAAATTAATTGCATAATTAGCGAGTTCCTACCCAATAGACATGAAGGTATCCAAAGAAAAAAGTATTTGAGAAAATTTATTGGACGTTAGATTTAAATCGCAAAACTTATGACCTTAGGGTAACAGAGTGAAAACCTTGATAGAGGTCCACTCCAGGGATAGGCGCCCCTGCCCTTTTGTGAGCTCCAGGTCCCACTCGCCCAGTGGGTAGTACCTGGGTAGGCCCCCGTCCACAGGGTTACGTGGGTAGAAGAGAAGTCCCCAAAGCCGTAGTGAAGGCAACTTCTCTAGGAGACGAACACTCCGAAATTGCAGTTCCCTGCCCTCCAGGAAGAGGGGTTTGGCTAGAGGCTGGAAAATCTCTACTAGTAAAAAATAACTTACTCATAAACTTCAGCAGAAGAAAAGCCGGATTGATACACATAGACAGAATGAATGAAGATAGATATCCAAAACAAATAACAGAATACAAACCTAAAGGCACCCGAGATGTGGGCAGACCTAGAAAGAGATGGGCTGAAGTCGGAACGGGTCAACAGACCTAATCCAATGACTGCAGGATGGATGCTTATGAAACCTATGACCTAATGAGAAAACTATTGAAGACTGCCACACTGTATTAATCTTAAAATTGAAATTTCCAAATGTAAGATAACTTAGGCCTACTCTTGAAGCGAAACACACAAAGGGTAGAAGAAAAGAAAGAAAGCAGGTGAGATGAAGAGGGAACCGAATGTATGGCGGGTACGAAAAGAGAAAGAATATAAAAAAATTAATTTGACATTTTCAATAAAAGCGTTTTGACGTGATCAGGAAAGTAATAATTAAATCAAAGTGCTTGGTCATACAGTACATAAGAAATTTGCATGGTACCCAGGTAGTCCAATTTATGTTATAACTTGATTGAAAGTTGTTTTTCTTTTCTTTTTTTTTTTTTTTCTTTTTTAAGACGAGTTTAGAAGTTTAACGGATATGGTGGCCGAAGTGGGTAATCGACACTCTATATAATTCGAAACGAATTCAGAAAATGACTTCAATTCTTGCAACATATATAAGGCATATCGTAATTCCATGTTATGTGGAATTTCATTGATTTAATAAACATATGTTTACTTGTACATATTGAACAACCGATACAAAAATATTCCTCCAAAATAAGTTCAAAATGAACAGGTCCATATATCATTTTGGAGTTATAAGGATTTAATAGGAATAATTTATGGACAAGATACATCGTCAATACTAATAAAATTCATATCAGATTCCGTTAAGCTGAATAGTCTTAAGATAAACATTAAAATATATACCTGTTGGCAGGTGCCGTCGTCCTCAACTGTGTTAAAATATTGTTTAAAATATTCTATTAAAATGTTACCTGGAGGCCTTTCGGAAGTTAACTTCCATCATCAGCAGGATGAGTGTCTGCTATTAATAGCTACTACAACAACTAGTAGCAGACACTCATCCTGCTGATGATGGAAGTTAACTTCAGAAAGGCTCCAGATAACATTTTAATACTTTTAACACGGTTGAGGAGACGGCACCTGCCCAACACGTATATATTTTAATTTTTATCTTAACATGCATCGGTAGCTTATAATGAATTGGAGAAAAGAGGATCTTCTAAATAAATTGAAATAATCGTTTATCGTAACAATCTATAAGAAAAGAGATAAAATGGATTGCAACAACTACATACTTACTTACTTACTTACTCACTGGCACTATCGAACCCATAGGTTCATGGCCGCGCGGACATAAGCTCTCCATACATCCCTATCTCAACAACTACAGGGGCATCTAATTAATTTCATCTTCTTAAAATTCTAACAAATGGTAGTATGTTAGTACGTAGCTTAGATTTACTCCCTATATTAACGATGTAATATTATTAACTAAAGTTACGGAAGAGGCTAGTGAAGTGCTTTGTGTGGAATGTAGCATTGTATGGTGCAAAGACTTGGATATTACGACGGAATGAGGAAAAACGATTGGAGGCTTTTGAGATGTGGATATGGAGAAGGGTGGAATGTATAAAATAGACAAAATTAAAAATAAAGATATGCTAGACAGAGTGGGTGAAGGAAGAACAATGCTGGAACTCATAAAGAAGAGGAAAATAAATTGTATTGGCCATTGGCTAAGAAGAAACTGCCTGCTGACGGATGCCCTAGAAGGAATGGTCAGTGGAAAAAAAAAATTAGAGACAGAAAAAGACATCAGATGATAGACAATACTTACTTACTTACTCACTGGCACTATCGAAACCCGTAAGTTCATGGCCGCGTGGACATAAGCTCTCCATACATCCCTATCCTCAGTTAATGCTTTCCAATCATTCCCTGTATAATCTACTTCCCTCAAATCATAGTTAATGTTATTCTCCCACCTCATTCTTGGTCTACCCAACTGGGCGCTTTCCTCTCTGGCTTTCCTACAAGAAGCTTCCGTGCAAGTCTTTCATTCCCCATACGTGCAACATGTCCTGCCCATCGCAGTCTACGAGACTTAACTGTTCTTATTATATCTGGCTTTCTATAAAGACCATGTAGTTCATTGTTATGTAGTCTTCTCCATTCACCTGTCTGTTCATCTCTCTTTGGGTCCAAACATTTTTCTAAGTACTTTTATTCTCAAATATTTGTAATCTCCATT